>CAKLNU010001111.1:0-600000 GCA_922788865.1 Poeciliopsis turneri
TGATTTTCTGTGAAGTAGGAGGGTGTATTTCTACTGACGTGATGAAGTTCTCGGTGTGAACTGCAGCTTGGGCCAGGCTCTGAGGTGGAGGAGCCATAGCATCAGTCTGCAGCTTCTTGACGTCTCTACGCAGAGATGTTATCTGGTTGTGGACCGCCTCCTGTCTCTGGACACGCTCACACTGCACAGATACACACACTTCAGAGGGTCGTTTTAACAAAACGATCCTCTAACGTGATTTTTCTCACGCAGCGACGGGTCGTACCGTGACTGTGATGTTTGCGGCTCCCTGACACGGCTGGCCTCCCTTCCCTTTGCACTCCAGAGCCATGCTAACTTGCTCTGGTCGGTTCTTGAAGAGCAACGGGAGGCTCTCCAAAAGCTCCTGCTCCATTGCCACCTGCTGTGCTTCACGTGCAACCGCAATCCTAAAAACAAATTGAAATATTACAAAAAACAAAAAGAAATCTTTGGGGGAGTTTTTGAACAAATTGTAAGTCAGTGCAACAATATGCTTGACTCTTTTTGACACGTACCTGGCCTGGTCCTGCAGAACGCCGAGGTCCTGCTGTAAAAGTCTGGCAGCAGCTTTCGAGTCTGTGAGGCAGGAGGGGGAAACCTCGGCCACAGGAGCCTGGAGCTGCTGGAGATCAGGAGCTGGAAGGGGAACCGGGTGCTTCTCCAGGTTGGACATGATGCGCTCTCGGGCTGAAGCCACAGATGAACAGAAATACTCTAAGAATGTTTTAGTACACGGTTATTCACATGTTCATAGATTACGGTTGACAAATGGATGAATGGATGGATGGACAGATAGAAAAAGTACTTCACTAGTAGCAAGAACTTTTTTTCATCAACGTAAAAAAACTATTGACTTAAAACAACCTCCATTTTCTAGCTGGAAAGTTATTCTTATTTCAAGTTAACTAGGATTTTTACACTAGAAAATAGACCAGAAATACTTGGTAAGATTTTGTGTTTCGCCGTATGTTTTAAAATTCTAAGACATAAATATTTGTCCACCATACTGTTATCACTGCATGCCTACTGATGCAGGTCGTTTACAATTCTGATGGGCTCAGATTGATACCGTTGCTCAGGCCGGTGTAGTCAACGAAGCCTGGGTTCTGGGTCTGCAGGAAGGTCGGCTCACTCTGCACCTTCTCCCACAGAGACAAAACCTCCTGCTCATCGTACTGCAGACGCTCCTGGTCCACGTACTCCAGCCACAGCTCCTAGGGAGAAAAAAAAATCCAGTTCAGCTGAAAAATAATGACCCACTACAGGTTAATAAGAAAGTCACTGACCTGCTGCCGCTGCATGACCTGAGCCAGTCTGTGAGGCTCGTACTCTGGTGGCAGACAGGGAAGGTAAACCTCCTGCTTCTGCAGTGTCTCGTCATCCAGCCACAGAGCGAAGACCCGAAACAGCCTGCAGGAAAACCATCAGAAGATTCACCAGAAAACAGCAGCTTTAAAACGACAGCAGCTAAACTCGCTGCCAGGAACTCACCGGACCAGTTCTGAGTGGAGCTGGGGAGAGGTGAGGTAGAGCGGCTGAGGATTCAGGGGGCTTTCGTCCTCCTGGCTCTCTGAGGAGGGGGTGTGGGGTGGGGGCACCCTGAGCGCCTGGCTGGCTGTGTGGTGGAAATCTGACACCTCTTGTATCCTCTGCCTCAGATCTTTTAGCAAAGCAGCCTGAGAAGAAGTCTGGAAGAACCTCCTACCGATGCATCCCCCGGCAGCCAGTCTGGTGGGAATCCAGAAGCGTTTGTTTTTCCTAATTTTTTTCCTTATTGCACATCTTTTTTAAAATAGAAAATTCATCTTACCCGTACTCTGGTCCAGGCTGTCGGAGATAGAGCTGCAGGAACTTCTGCCAGATGAGGGGAAGGAGGGGGTGGTCCGGTGGCGTGGCCAAGGCCTGGGAGGCCCAGCGGTACAATTGAAGCCGCTGCAGAGACGGGGCTACAGGCAACTTCAGCTTCTGCTGCGCCTTCTGGCTCAGACACAGAAACGGTCTGGTCACGTACCACAGCTTTAGAAAGCTAAATTATGAGCACAGTATTTATCTCCAATAAGTTAATATTTTGTTTCTGAGGAAACAAACTTTCTTTGAATCTCTTAAGTAGTCTTGATCAAGAGATTTTCAAACTTTCTAAAACGTTTTCAAAGTTTAGTCTGCTTTTCAAGTATCTACAGCCCAGTTCTACAGCGAGAATTACCTCAAAAGACAACAGAAACGTTATAAAACTTCTGCAATGTCCTGTATCTTTGCATGTTGTTTGTCTGTATCCACAGAAGCAGAGCTGGTCAAATATTTACTTTTGTTCATTACGGTCATGGATGCCATTAACATTGATTGTGTTGTGATTTGAATTGTTCTTTTTCCAGAATGAAGGGACTATTCCTCACACAACTCCTGGTACTTTTATAAAAATGAATTGGGCCCACAAATGAATGCAGTCTAACTAATACTTGGCTGAATGTCAATTAGCAAGTTGTTGAGGAAACAAAACTCTTTCTGTTAGTCATTAGCATTATTCAGGCTAAATATTTGACAAGACTCACCTTTAAAAAATGGCATAGTTCATTTAAAATGTTTGGGATTTTCTGGTATGGACCAACATTTTAAACATATCTGAAACATTTTCAATACAGCTAATGTCTGCATTGACACAGAAAGTTCGTTTATAAACCAGAACATTTCAGTGTGCATCTACCTTTAAGGCCTGATCCGGGGAGATGCTGGGCTCGGACAGCAGCTCATTCTCAATGCAACGTCTTAACTGACATTCTTCCTCAAACATGGCCTCCGTGTTCAGGACGAGCCAAGCAAACCAAACCTGTGGTGAACAGCAGCGCGGTCAGAACCGGGACAAACGCCACTTGCAGCACCTGTGTGGATCGTAGCTTTGGGAATCCGTACCTCTCCGCTCAGGGACTGGCCCTCGATGAAGGATGGCGTGGCATTTCCAGCAATCCAGCCAACCAGAGAGGAGAGCAGACCCCGATCTCCATGGTAACCTAAAGCATTCTACGTAAACAGAGAATATTCAGAGATTAATGGTGCAGTTATTTAGGATTCCTCACCACCGAAGGCATTTTACAGAGCTGCATTTATCCCCAACTATTGGCCTCACAAGAATCCCTCAGTTATGTAAACACTGCAGATACCTTATGCTGCTGGTACAGGAGCTTCTGCACACATTCCTCCTGGTGGTGAATAAAGGCAGCACAGCAGATCTGATCCATGAGGAACAGAACCGTTTTGTCACGATACCACAGATTCTGCTGGGTCAGGATTCCCACCCAAAACTCCAAAACGGCAGCGGCACCGACACGACCGGGCCGGGAGCTCTCCGTCACATGACTCTGACAGAAAAAACAAACGTTTTCAGATTTTAGCGATGAAAGAGCTTCTTTTTTTTCTTCTGAAATATCCAACACCCTCATTACAGGTTTTCAAAAAAGCCTGTGGGGAAAATAAGACCATGATACCTAAAATGTTTTTCAATCTCAGCGTTCTATCATTCAGTGCTGGTATAAGACTTTGCTACCATCTGTCTAGAAATAGTGCCAATAATTCACTTAAATGTATGTACATTTCTGCTCATCACTGAAAATTTCACTTTAAATAGTTTGAATTTATCTTTTAGATCTCACTTTTTTATTTCCTGACAACTTCAGATCTGTTGTGTTCTCATTATAAAAGCCATAATGATGTACCTGAATGACGCTGTTCAGCAGACGGACGTTGTCCCCGTAGTTGGTTCCTGTGAGCAGCGGCGCCACCCGGTGGGTGACCTGCTGCGTCACACCTTGAGGACACACGCTGTCGTACTGCAAGAAAAGCTGGATGCAGCTGACAAAGCTGGCAGAAGACGACAGTTCCAGGAAAACATGTTAGTTTGGTGGAAGATGCAGCTGTACTCTCCACATGGTGCGTCACAGATCTCCCTGACTTACTGAGAGTTGTTCAGGAGGTAAAAGCTCAGAGGGTAGGTGGGGGGCAGGATGTTATCCAACAGATGCACAGCAGCTCTCAGGCAGCGGGACTGAATCAGATTTTTTAGCAACTCAACTCCATCCGTGCAGAAGTTTTCCAAACTGGAACAATTAAATACACAAATGACATCTAATTCAACTCCTAAAAGCAAAATCTTCTACGAGTGGGAACAAACCTGTGTCCCACAGTCGTCATAGCGAGGGACAAGTAGCAACCAATAGGGAGGCCAGCTTTCACCGCCCTGAGAACAGAGTGCATGCTGGGAGCATGCGTAAGCTCTGGAGGTGGGTTGGAAGCCAAGGCTGGTACCGTCCAGCCCCCTTTAGGGTTCTGGGCGTTACCATGGAGCTTCAGCCTCAACAACAGCTGCCACGCCCACTGACTAAAGGACGCTTCTGGAGACACACCCAGGCGAAGAACGCTGGCTAGATAAGACACCTACAGGTGGAAGAAAGGAGAGGTTTTTGAAATTAAGAAATTAATTCAGTGCTTTTTTTTTGGAAAAAAAACCCCCCAAAAACACATCAGAACGTCACCTGTTTGATTCCCTCAGATATGAGGCCGCTGTATGGTTTGTCTGTGAGATATTTCTGATAGGCTTCTGCTACCAGCAGAGCCACCTCACTGTGGAGGACGGAAGCCAGCGCCAAAGAGCTGTCCTGTAAAATAAATTGAATAAACAACATTGTAGACATTTATAAACTTCCAACAAGTTCAGAAACAATTCAGTGCACATGTGACCACCTGAGTGTAACCCCAGTTCAGACCCTCCAGCATGACACAAGCCAGTCTGTTCTCCACTGCAGACAGTGGGTTCTGGAGCAGCCAGGCTCCAATCACAGATATCTCCTCTCTCTGCGGCTTCCACAGACTCAGGGGAAGCTCTTTGCACAAGTACAAAGCCATCTGAAATGCACAAAACAGAACATAGTGTATGTAACATCTGTTAATGTATGACGTTTTTATACATTTAAAACAATTCTGTCATAATTACTTAATGGACTAACCATTCCCACAGACTGGATGGTGTCTCTCAGTCTCTCCAGGAGAACAGAGATGATAAATGGATGGGCTGTTGCTATGGCAGCCAGCAGCTCCCTCCCCACCTTAGAGTAAGTTTCCCTGGTCGACAAACTAACATAAGACACCTGAGGAATGCCAAGAAAAGGTAAGTTAAAGGAGATTCTTATTGTTTGATGTTAAACGAGAAGAGATAATCATTAACCAGTTATGCAATACAAATAGTCACAGGAATACGATCAATTTTTCTCTATGCAAGTACAAGAACAGATAAGATGCTCTCTGTTCATAAACATAGATAGCAAATTTCATTTTAAGCTGTAATTAAAATGAAATTTTAATTATAGCTTTAATTACAGACATTACGGCTGGAAAAAAGAAAATGTTAATATGTAACAAGTAAATACCTTTCCATTCAGTTTTTACTGTGTCTTTTAAGGGTATTTATAAGATTTATATGTTCTATAATGTTGTAATTACAAACTTTAATGTATTTTGACATGTGGTAGTAAACTGTCAAATGGGGATAAGCTTAAAGACTATGAATACTTTTGAAAAGCACTCTACGTATTTACATCTGCACATAAAAAATCTAAATTTTTTTCCCTTCCAAATGAATTTTTAGTTGCTTAACTGACTTATTTTTTCATTTAATTATGAATTTCCTTCCCATACCTGATAAATCAGCAGAGTTATGGTTGTGATGAACATGGGGTCAAAGTGCTGAGTGGGCGTCGCCATGTGTGCCAGTGCAGTGAGGAGGGAAATGCCGTCAGAACTATTCACTTCACACAACCACCCTTCAAATCTCTCCTGGTGCTTCAAGTCTGGAGCACACACAAAAAGCATTAACTCACGCTGAAACCGATAACATCCATTTTTTAAGTCCGACAGCTGAAAAAATGCAAAATGCATCAAAGTGTGCCAAAGAATTAATCAGTACAAAGTGTCTGTTATTTAAAGGTGTTGGGGTGTGGAGAGGTCACATATCGAACTGTGTGCATAAAAATACCTCTGAGAGCCTGAATGCAGGATTGTGTGTCTCCAACAGTGCAGAGAGTTTCTAGACCTGCCGTCTCTGCACACTGCATGACATAAAGGACCTTCCAAAGCATAGAGCTGGACAACGTCCCGTAAGGCATCTCAGACATAAACAACCAAATGCCCAACCTGAGGAGATAGGAGAAAGACAAGAAATAAAAACTAAATAATTGTTTCCAAGATGGGACAGAAACCTGAGAATGGCTTTTCTCACCTTTTGTTTCTGAGTACATGCAAAACAGCTCTGAGGAAGAGGTGATCATATTCCAGCTGCAGTTTTTCCAGCGTTAAGGAGTGAACGTGAGAGCTGGACCCACCGGCATCAGTCACACTCACATACTGGGCCCAGTGGTCACTGACGTAGCATACTGTCATTCTGAGGGACACAAAGGGATGCAAAACTTTTAAGTTATTGTTTTTTCTGACACCATCAAGCAGACAAGCAGAATTTGCTACTCCGGCGCTGACCGGATGATGTGTCCTATTCGTTTGACCAGCTGCCTGTAGCGAGCTCTGTTGTAGGTCTGGAGGCCACGGGCAAGAATTTCAACAAGCGAGGAAGCAAAAGCAAAGACACGCATCATCTTCTGACTGGAGCAGGCCTGAGGCTCGTAGACACCTGAAGGCAGAACGTGGTGTCGCTTAATCGGTGCTCACAGTCCAGGTGAGAACATTAAATAGGCTCATTGTCAGAGCTGAAACCAGCAGTTCACATTCACTGAATAAAGAGACACATAACCCTTTTTTCTCACTCTCTGAAGTTAAATCAGGCCAAGGTTTTTCTTTTTTTAGATGAGATGAAATTATCAGAGTTAATTAGATTTGTTAAATGCCAGAAAACGTTATGAGAACATTTCTTAGATATTTATCTGTAACTTTTTTTTTATTGAGATGTTCACATGCATTTGGTCAGTAACAAGGGTAATTGCCTTTTAAACTGTATGACAATCACCTGGGCTTTCCCTCATTCTTTAAAGGGACAGTAATCATTCTGGATGCATACTTCTTGTCTTTAAAGACATCAATAGATAAAGCTCTGAGATATTCTTTCTCTCAATATTGTGCCTTTTATCAAATAGAAATTATAATTCAGGTAATTCCAATTGAACTAAAACAAGGAAAGTTTAGTCTGATTTGCTTCACAAAATAAGAAAAAAGGGTGTATGCATCTTTTTATCTTTTTATAAATGCCTTAAAAAGTTATACTTTGGCCAAAGGCATTTTGTAGCCAAACACAAGCTGCTTTACCGCTCCTCCTCTTTTCAAAACAGTTTGAGCCAATTAAAAATGGGTTGCTTTATTGGCAAAGACGCAACATCCTTCGCACATGTTTGAGGCTGAGGCTTTGCTGAACCAGAAGCTTAAGATTAGTTTAATTCATCCAAATAAAATCAGTTAGAGGAGTGTTTGGATTATTTTCCTATTGAAAAACGCAACTTTCAACGCAAGATTCAACCATCTAGATATCGTCTTAAAATTAGGTCACTCTGAACTTCAGATATACAGCTAGTCGAGGTAGTTACAGCATGTGCAGCTAAATTTCTTATTTTAAACCATTGAAGCAGAATGTTGTATAAAAATTGAATCCTGGACAGGGTTACAATTAGCATGACATTTGTACCTATGATACAGGGTCATGAAAATGTGATTATATATTTCTGTTTTGAAAACTCGAGACGGACAGGACTGTTGAATGTCCTACCCTGTTTGCTCATCCCCAGCATGTGTGAGTAGAGCTGCTGGAAGGGGAACTGGCTCAGCAGGGAGATCAGATCTTCCTCAAGAGCAGGAGCCAGCTGCTCTCTGGATCTTCATCCTAAACAGACAACATTTCTAATTTATTTTTTAAATGTCTGGAAGAGCTTCATCCAACACTTGTTTATTTTCACACAGAAACAAGAAAGGTACAAGATTCTTACTTTTCTTTAGCATGCTAATAGGTGTGTAAATATACAATAAAACCCACATAACTAAACATTTTACAATGACATTTTCTCTCTAGCAGTGTTTTAGTGCTGCAGAGATCATGGTTTAAATTAAAATGGCAGATAGTTAACGAGTCTTTAAATGTGACTCAGTGTGTCAGAATAAATATTAAAACATTTGATTTAAAAGAAAGAAAAAAAAATCACAAACTACATTTCTAAATCCCTCTGATGCAACTATTCTTCAAGCATAACCAACCTATAGATTTAACTGTATCATAACATGTTAAAAATAGTCAAATTAAATCAGTGCAAATAATATCGTTCCCATATAATTATAATACTTTTGCATATTAAGACAGCTATTCTTTTTAGATACTTTTCAGGTACAAGGTAGATATTTTTCTTTATTAAAAGTTTATATTTTAAGAGAAGATTGAACGTTACCTCTTCTCCACCTTCGTCAACGAGGGTCCAGTTGCCAGACTCGGGGCCTGAAGCTGCAGAGCTCTGACTCTCACAGGGCTTCATGTGACCCAGAAACTCTGCACGGTGCCTGCAAAACATACAGAGGACCAAATGCTCAGTGAGTAAAATAAGTGTTTTCCTAGAAATCAGAAGACACACTCATCCCTGTCCACGCCCATAGGCTCGCATGTTAAAGAGCCTTAGAATCAGTTCACATTTGATTTTATACAAAAAAAAATTTATATCCTTATGGAGGGAAAAAAATTCCACTTTACTAAAAAAATGATTTTACCAAAATCATTGCCACACTTATTGGCACTTATAATTATTCCTTAAAAATACATTTATCTGAAGCTTTTTGATCAAAAGTTTCTAGGAACTCCATAACTTCCAATTTCCTTGTGGTATAAATAAGTCATGACATAGAGATCTTTCTGTTTCAGCCAGTAATCTCTTTTTCATCCATATTTCCAGTCTTCATTACATTATTGAGTTTGTGACCACAATGATTTTGTTAAAAAAAAACAACATTATTTCTGAGCCTGAAAACCTTTTTATTTATAACAAAGATTGAATTGCCTGGAGTTTTAATGCTAGATTTTCCTACTAAATGTGGATGGCTCAGTACATGTAGGTATATTTACCTGGCAGGGGACATTAAGATGGCTAATGCTTGCATAAAATGTTGCACTCCAGAGTTCCCCGAAACTTGAATCTGGTGCAAATAGAAATAATTCATGAACACAATTCATGAAAACACCGGTAGGTTAAAAGCTGAAATGCGTGTTTTTGACTTACTTGAAGGAATGGAGCTGCCCACTTTCCCACTCCAGCAGGACAGCAGAGAAGATGACACAGCAGGTAAAGGTGCTCCCCCAACCCTCCAATACGCAGCAGGACAACAACCTGGCAGACAGGTGATCAGACATAACCATGAAATATATCAAAAACAAATTAATTCAGCTTGAGAAAGTGGTGCAAAAAAAGTATGATTACCAGCCTTTCCAGCCACTGATGGATGTCTGTCTGGAACTGTGTGTCATCAAGGACTCTCCGGGTGAAGCTAAACAGGACACTGATGGCCTCTTTCAGAGGTTGGAGGGAGCAAGGCTGGGTTTGGCTTCCAGAGCATTCTAAAATAAAATAAAAATAGAAAAACTACTTTGTCTCCTGTTCACATTAGCTGAAGTTATATCTGGAACCGTCGCGTTGGAGTTACTCTGAGGCGAGAACGCTTTTAAAAGTCTCACCTTTTAGTAGGCGATACAAATAGGATTCAATCTGCAGGCGTGACAGCAGAGCAGTGTAGGCATGCAGCACCACCTTCTGGTGGAGGAGCTCACTGCAGGCCTCAAAGAGTAGCCGCAGCTCCACCAGAACAGTCTGACTAAACTCTGCCTGCTGGAAACGATGGTATCCACAAACCTTAGCCTGGTCTGCACACACACCCTGTAGGAATCGATGCATACGATACATTAAAACAGAGACACAACGTTGTCTTCCTTCACTGTCCCAAAGGCCTAACACTAATGAAACACCTGAAGTGTGAGCTGTTCGTCTTTGAAGCTCCAGAGACGATTCTGTGTGCTCTTGCAGTCAGATGACTGAGTGTGCAGCTGCGTGTGTGACTGGTTCAGCTGTCGGCGGCAGCGCCAGTAGTTCTGCAGCAGTTCTGTCAGTTCATGGTTCTCCTGATGGGCCAGAGCACAGAACTGGGCGGCACAAACCTCAACACCTTCCAGCCAGGTCCGCAGCCCTTCGCCTGGCTCCCACACGCTCAGCTGCTCCAGTGAAAAGGCCTGTCGAAAAAAATGACACGAGGTAGCGACATGGAAAAAAATGTAAGAACATGAAAAAATAAGAGAAAGAAAAAGAAACTGGACTATAAGCTATTCCTCTGACTTAACATATTGTGAACATTTAGGTGATTTATTGTAGCCATTCCCTCAGAAACCTGCCTCCCTTGAATGACACGTTCTCTCATCTTTCCCAGATTACATCTAAAAGAATTAGGCCTCTGTGCCACATTCTAGAATAGCCACTAGCTAGAGGTGCTACTAATTATTTCATCAGTTTTGTTTAAAACATGCCAAAAGTGAATCAAATGAATTGCTTGTCACCAGGCATCTGCTAAGGCAGAGTTAGAGTTACAGGAGAGTATCTAACTTACGGGAATGGGAAAACGCTGATATACGTAAATGCACTGATAAGGGTACTTCTGGTTGGTACAAGGTAAAATTGACAAAAGCATTTAAATTAAAATTTTATATTATGACCAAATATAGGCTGTTAAGCTGGAAGAAGTATGAATATCACCATGTGGGTCTGTGAAATTACCTGCATCTCTGGGGCTGTTTTGGGTAATTCTGGGTACAGTTTGCTCCTGGAAAGCTCAGCTACAGCCTTCAGAGGCTGCAAACTCAGGGGAGAGGATTCCTGCTCCGGCAGTGCCAACACTGCAGGTTCCCTCGCACAGTTTTTCACAGCTTTCTCGTAGATCTGCGTCACAGAATCCTCCTCCAGTGCTGGAAGAGACGGGTACAGAGCAGGAGCACTTGAGATGCCAAACCGAGTTGTCACAAAAGGTTGATTCCACAACTCCACGTCTTTTTCAGACTCGTTGGTTTGTGGTGCAGTTTTGAGCTCAGGAACCTGAGCTTCTGTCCCCTCATCTTTTCTTTCTTTTTGGTTTGACTCTTTCTGTTGCTCTGTCACTTGTGGCGTCTCTGCTGACAGATTCAGACCTGACAGTAGAGTCTCAGTCGACTCTGATGTATTTTGAGTCTGTGCTGAGGAAGGCTCTTGTTTCTCAGATGGCTCTGCTGCTCTGTTGGCGGTCTGAACAGGATCCTTCTGATCCTCTTTGGTCTCAGCTGGACAGGGAGGCAAACTGAGAGGGATCTCGGAGAAGCCATCGCAAACATCGGATGGAGCTGGGCAGTTTTTGTCCTCATCTGCCTGCTTCTGCTTCTTGCCCAACTGAGAACATAAAAAAAAAGTGTTTCCTTGCTTAAAACTCTTCTTGTCCAATAGCTGTGTGCATATTTGTCACATAATGCAAACCACTACTAATTTGACAGACAAGTTCAAGCTTGATCACATTGTCAACTTTGCATCAAAAGTGTCATTATTTACCAAATGACACTTAATAACAACAACAGTCATAAATATTCAAGAAGACTCCTTCATCTTCATGACAGTGTCATGTCAGTCTTACACACACCCTGTCAAATAAAGTGTTGCCATGTAGTTTTATCTATTAAGCATATTATTATTTACATTTAAATTAAATTAATTGAAAGAATCAAGCACCACAGAGGTATAAGGTGGAAACACAGACGTCACTGTCTGCAGTTAAGTCAGGTTAATATAATTATTGACTGTGAAGAAGCTGAACAAGATAAAACCTCTGTTCTAAAATCCATACATTTAAACTGGATTTACATTTACTATGTAGAAAGAGCAATGGTTTCCTGGAAATATTTGTATGGTGAGAAGTGATAAAGATTGAACTACTTGACATTAAATGTGTTGGGAGGAGTCAACATATTTAAATCTTTCCTTAAATTCTTTAAATTCACCTCAAATCAACAGGTAGATTTCTGAACGTGGACACATTTGCGTACCAACAAAACAATGATCTCAAATACACATCCAACTTGGAGTTGGAGTGGATAGACAGGCTTCCTTTATGTTCATGTAAAGCCCTGACCTCAGCTATGTATGCATGAAAATTGTAAAATGTGCTTAAAAGTCCGGCCACTTCAAATAATTTCTAAAAAAAAAAAAAGACAAATAACAAAGAAGTTATTAATAGCTAGAAATATCTTGCAATCTATTTTAAACTTATTGGGGAATATTTAACCAGAACATAAATGTATATGTTCCCTTATAAATAAAACTTAAGTGTTTTCCATAACTACTTCTATTGTTTTGCAAAAATAACCATTATTTTCCTGAATGTGGATAAACAATAATACTTATCTAACACTGACAGCTTGATCTAAGCTGTGTGACTAATGATAATTGATTCAAAAGATCAAGGCTATTCAGTTTATTCTCAAGATTATAGTTTGGCTTCTAACTTGACAAAAATAGCATTTTGCTGTGTTCATCGGATGACGGATGCAAACAGGAGTCATTCGTAGTTAGTTTAAGGAACTGGCCCTCTTGTGATCACAGAAAAGGCTTCAGAGATGACAGTGCTGGGTTTGGGGTAATCACCTGAGATCTTCCGCTGGTTTTCGGCTTGCTCTTCTTTGGTCTCACAGCCTCCATTTTTAGCGGCCTGATCCCATCAGCTCAAACCACAGACACACGCAGTCCTCTGGTCAGCGTCCCGGTGGAGACCAGAGAACAACAGGTCATCATCTGTTTTCAGAAAAAAAAAAAAACAGCAAGAAGCAGCAGGAACAGCGAGTCAAGTCCCGTCTGTGCTGCCAACACACAAACTGTCCTTTAAAAATATATATAAAAAAGCGACGTATATAATCCCTGTTGGAAAGACTCTTCAGTCAGACACCCACCTGAATGCCTTATAGGATAAACATTGTATCCACACAGTTGTTAGGAAAGCGAAACCAGTGTTTGTTGATGAAACTCCCCTTAGCTAAGCTAGGCTAATCCCCATATCCTCGTTCGTAAAGATGGATTTATCCTCATTTATGTTTCTCCCGCTCCACTATATGTCATCCCGCTTGTTTTCCCACATGATTAAAACGCCATTTGTGCTCGTCAAATAAAGTGTCATGCGACGGCAAGCCCAGTCTCCTGGTCAGCTGTCATTTGTTTTGTTTTGTCTCTTCCAGGAACTACAAGATGGCAATCTGTAAACACGTGACGACTCCACCTCTCTACGGGAACCGAGAGCGGCCTAACGTCACCAAACGCAAATGTTGTCCAAGGTGTGTAGACATTATATACGTACGTATCATGTAATTACACACGCATGTATGCCTCTCATTCACTGACCGCTAAATATAGGCCCGGACCTAAAATGACTTATAAAGATTATGAGACATCATCTGAGACAGCTTTTACTTTTTCTACATCTGCTGACAACCTCATCAGATGATACCACTGAAATGTATGGTATGTAAAACATGAAAAAACAAACAAACAAAAAAAAGACAATGACATGTCAACAATTTATTTAAGTTTCAGGCAACATTTTGTGCTATAAAAGACACATGAAAACATAGCAACAGCGGCAAAGCTAAACTAAAATGCAACATAGTCTTAGAGTAAAAGTGTGGCAATGGTAATGTGAACAATCTGCTTTATAGGGTTAAAGCTGTGCATGCTTTGAATTTAGGATTTTATTTTCAACAATTACTTGTTTCAAAGTGCTAATGATTTGCATTTAAAATGCTGTGTTACTTTATTTCTGTTTAAATCTACAATGGAAAAACTCAGAAAACATCATGGCCATTGACATGCGTCATGATTTCTGATGCCTCTGACACTGCACCATTCACAAAGATGTCATGTACAATGCATATTATTTTATTTCCTATTCATTGTATTTAGGGTTATATAAAGGCACAAACATGCACTGTGAAAATAGTAAGGGGCTGTTAGCAGGTGTGTCTGTGGAAGTTTGCATGGGGTCATTAAACACTGTGTGCTGAAACATCTGGTCATCTGAATCCTGGCTGTATAACACATGTAAAGAGAGCTGCTCATGCTGGTCTGTGTGACTTGGAGTTGGGCTGAAAACTCCTGGTGTGTGGTGAATATATGCTTGACTGAGGGCCAGGCCGAGGATCTCTGTTTTTTCTTTGTAGAAGCGCAGCTCTATGCCTCGACGTCGCGCCAACACCAACTCTCTCTGCGCCATTTGCTGCTGCACTGCCAGAAGTCCAGGTGACTTCTGCTCCCGCCCAAGCCAATCCAGAGCCATGCTGCTCCGCATGCTCTCGTCCAGCCCTCGCTGGGAGTAGTAGGTAATCACACTCTGGGACAAAAGAAAGAAAATATGCAGTTACTGCATATTAAAGCATCAAGACTCCTAAACAACATAACTTTTATAAAACAATAATTTTATGATTTAACTGCGTGATAGGATTTTCACCTGTCGAGAGCACTGCTTTTCCCTCAGAGCTCTCAATGTCCCGTTCCAGTGCAACAACTGGAACACTGTCATCATCTCCTGACAAAAGATGAGAAAGAGTATGGGAAATCGTTTTTAACAAAGTAAACTTCCAAATCAGTGCTTTTAAAGCTCTATTGTAAAAGTATTCCTACCTCTTAAACGTTTTTCACATTTTGGAAGTTTAAAATCACAGACTTAAAGGCAATTCATTTGGATTTGAAGTGATAAACCAGATAAAAGTACGGTGTAGCAGAAGGAAAATGGTACATGGTTTTAAAGAGTTTTTACACACACAAAAAAAAATCTAAAAAACCATTTCAAATTAGCAGTAGTGATACTTCTAGATAAAATCCAGTGTAACCAATTACCTCCATAAGCCATTTGACCACTGATTAGAGTCCACCTGTTTCTTAGTTAATCACAGTATAAAAGCAACTGTACTGTGAAAGCCTCTGAGTTTCTTTTCTTTTCTTTTTTTTTTCAGAGAACATTAGTGAACAAACAGGAACACAACAAACAGGTCAGGGAAAAAGTTGTGGAGAAGTTTAAAGCAGGATTATTTTATAAAACGTTATTCTCACAGAGTGAGGAAAGGCAGCGATCCAGAGCTCAGAAAATCTGGCCTTTATTAAACTTTGGCAAGAAGGAAGCCGTTTTTCAAGGAAAATATTTTTACCTTGTATCATCACAAGACATGCAAGGGACGAAGCAAACATGTGGAAGAAAACCAAAATGTATCTCTTTGACCTCAGTGCAAAGTGTTATTTGTCGAGGGAGCGGCACACATCATCCTGAAAACGTTACTTTGACATTGTTGATTCAGCACCGGTTTGACCATGACATGTAAAACAGCACCTGGCCGAACAGCTGCCATACATTAACAGCATTAACATTCGTGTGAAACCTCGAGTCTGTACATTGACAGACAGATTTAATGAGACACACATGGGAGGCATTAGATGTGACTTGCATGATACTTAAAGCCTGGTGTTTTTTTATGGCAGTACACGCAAATATGCGACTCATCTTGCGCTAACCGGCTTCTGCTTGACATCGTCAGCCTGACTGCATGTCAGCGTGCAGTCATGTGGATGTAATGATGACAATAATGAACCCATTTCCTCTGCCTATTATCCCCCTTGTCTGCAGATGTGTTTATTTACTCAGAGGTAGAAATATGAGGTGTTTCATGCCTCAGTTCAGCTGCCAGGGTCAATGAGGGTAGACTAATATTCCTACTAAAAACAAACTGGTTGTAATGATGCAGCCAGAAGGTGAAAATAACACCACCAGTTGAGCTACAAGGTTAAAATTAGGCCCAAAATATAACATTAAATAGATACAATGTCTTTTGGAAAGTATTCAGAATTTATAAAACAGTCACTGGTTGAGTCATTTGAGCGCTGTTACAGCGACTGATCATAGACCAACGATTTAGAAGCACAGCTTAAAAAATATAATTTTTGCAAAGTGGTTTGTAGTTGTACCTGGAACTCCAGCATGGTCCGTCCCATGTAGGACTGAAGCAGAAAGCTGTAGGTTCCTATGCTGGTGCTTGAGTCGCACGACTCCTCCACAGGAACCTTTACTCAGAGACATCAGGGCAGGTCAATGTTTATCAGGTGAAGTTAAACCGAAGGGATCTGGAAGCAGCAAATACTCACAGCGCTTTCTGTGGCGGCTTGATTCAGACTGTGAGTGATGAACTCAGCGGTGATGCGTCGACACGGCAACTCGTTCACCAGCGAGTTCATTAGAGCCACACGAGCTGCGTCCCTGCGAGCCTCTGCTTGGGTGTCACACACCTGAGGAGGCAAGAAAAGGCCTGAGATGTAAAAAAAAAACAAAAAGTGCCATTTATGATGTTAAGGAGAAAAGAAAACAAGTTACTTCAAGGTGACGTTTGAAAGAGATCTTATCTTACACTTTGACATTGTGGGATCAGATCTTAAATCACTGTTAAGATTATTAGAACATTACAGGCACTCAAGCATAACCATTAAGAAGACCTCCCCGAAGGTCTTCTTAATGACCTTCAGGATCATTTACAATCCAGTAAATGATCCGTTTATAAAGCAACATATCACTCATTTCTCCTTGCTTTTCAGGGAACCACATTTTCTTGTAAAAATAAAAAAAAAAAAAAAAAGAGTTGCTTAGAGGCTTGGTAATGGATTTTCAGTCTTTTTATTTAAATGTGTCTGCTTTTTAGCTCAATTTCTACGTTTGCTTATGATAATAAGATGTTTGAGCAGCGTGTGCTTAAAAACACAAATGATGAAGTGGATGACAAAATAAAAGGTGCCAAGCTAAGGAAGATATATCTGAAAGTTATATCTTTGATAAATACAATACAAATCCTGAAGCAGGATTCATTATTCCTCAGTTGATTACGCACCTTGTTGATGTTAAAATACTTTTTTCTGTACTGAACTGACTTGTTCACGGCTCTTTTGTTGGTCTATGGTTCAGTCAGTGAAGCAACAAGAAGAGTCAATCAAATTTCTATTAAAAATATATAGCTAAAATGAAATAATATAATAAAATAAGAACAAAAATTGATTGCAAAAGTAGTTTTGAAATATATTATGTAGGCTTTTGGGCCATTGGTGTTATTCTCTGCACACTAATTTATTACATTTTAATAATTTTCAGTCTCTTTTTGATGAAATGGAAAAGATCAGGATTGTCTCACTAGAATGTGAATAAAGTATTTTAAAACATGTGACAAATCTCATTGCTGACAGTTTTAACTTTGATAACAATTTCTATTACAATTCACACTTTTTCCAGCTTAAGCAAAATAATCAAACATGAACATCCCTGAAAACGATAACTATTTAGATGTATTTGGCCGATATGGGACTTTTTGCAGTGAAACTATTTAAAAGTAAAGATATTTTTGCTTAAGAGGGCAGCAGGAATGACATCACCTTGTAGTTGCCAAAGCAGCTTCCTCCCGGCAGAGTGACGTAGCAGACGGAGGGGGGAGCAGGCGGAGGTGCTGACTCGTACAGCAGCAGGCTGTCTGCGTGGCTGCCAGGCTTCCCACAAAACCTGTCCGACTCAGAGGAGGAGTCGTTACGCTGAGCTGTCTGCTTCTGCTCCCAGAAATTATGCAGGATGCCCACCACATTAACTGCACACAGATGGGTGACAAAATGTTAAAACATTCATGAAGCAACTCAGTAAAATCTTGCATTAGTCCAGAATCTTGGATTTACATTTTTTTAAATCCTTTAACGATGCCCAGAATACTTCATCCAAATACATAAAGAACTCTGTATATAATATGGCATCATTCCTGTGTATGTTTATGTAAGCAGAAACCTACACTCTGACATTTCCCCCAGATCAGCTTATTCTGACCCATTAAAGGGTTTTAGTTTTCCAGCATCCTTTCTTTTGTGCAGTGGATGTTACTGCTGCTCAATTTGTAGCAGCGCTTGTGATTTCTATTCCACTTGTGTGAAAACCTGCGATCACAGTTAAATCCTGCCAAGTGAAGAACTTAACTTTTATTTTAATTTAGAGTGTACTTTCCAGAGTAGTGGTACTTTTTCAATAACAAAATGTGCACTGACAACAGTAATGCAGCTTTTGGCACGTGGATGTTTTTATTTTGGTTGTTTTCTCTGGAATTGACTGAAATGATGATGATGTGTTGCAGATGAGGCTAATTGACGGGACAAGGCTCGTTAATAGCCTTCATCATAGTGTCCTGGTCAAGCCTGTTTCTCAAAGATTTTTATTATTTTTGGTTAAATTGTAGTTTTTGATATTACCCTTCAGTAAAAGCCTTATTAACCATCATTTTAGGCACAAGAATTGAATTAGTCAGTTCTATCTTAATATCTATAATGCTTAGATTGGTTAAAAAACCGAACTGGGTTATTCTACGCAGCAATGTGATTCTTTGAAGCCCAGCTTGAGATTTGTGGAATTTTTTTCCACCATTTGTGAAAACGCAAACATTTTTGATGTTTTTGGTGATAGGACCACCTTTGGTTGTTGGGCCAAAGAATACGGGATTCACCTAAAGTGCCTATAAATCTAAAACAAGTCAAGTAATTCAGCAGTATCCAGTATAATTAGAACCTAAACATATATTATTTGAATTAGACTATACAAGTTTTATTAAAGTGCCCGATATAAATCTGCACTGTTCCCTAACAAAAAATGTTTTATTGTTGCAAAGTTGTCTTGAAATTCATACAGTTTACACAATTCAAATGGTCTGCTGTTCAATAAAATACAAGTAAACACCTAAAAAAAAAGAAACTTTTCAAGAAAGAGAAGAAAACAAATTCAATAGAAATTCTCAACTCAAAGAACCTGGATCTTCGAGTTCAGGGTTAAAGTAACCGATCAGGATAAAGTAACTTGACTTTATCCCTCATGTAATGTCACCATAGCCATTCAAGGTTGGCTGTCATAAAATAGATTTACCTTGACTAAAGAACAATTTGCAACAGAATTACAAAACTCAGTGAGTCTGTTTCATCTAAAGTGAGATTAATTTTACACCATCTGAAGTAGTAGATTTAAAAACGAACTTTTCCCTTCGTCTAAACGTTACTCACAGTCTTTGGAGCAGTCATCGGTTTCACTCTGTGAGAGGTACGAGATGATGCTTTCCTCCAGTTGCATGTAGCTCATCTTCATTCGAAGTTTAGTTCTGCTGCTGCCTCAAGAACATTCAGTCATGTTTTAACTGGTCCATGAAAAGTAAAAACTACATAAGTGATAATACATGGAGAAGGTAGAATTTAAAGGAGTTTTCACTTCTCAAACTTCATCCTCTTCTCCAGTGTGAACATCTCACCAGGATTCCTCTTTTTTGAAGCAGACCACCTTTTGTCACTCTCTGCACCAATTAGCTCAGAGGGCCCCTCAGCATATTGACCCAGAGGTTCAGGGCAGGAATGCCGAGCCCCTCCCCTCTGGGCTGTGCAGCTGGCTAATCCCTGAACAGAGCTGCACAGCTTTGCCAAGGAATCAGACTGAACTATTCTCAGAGAGGAAAAAAAAAAACATTAGATTCAGTAGATTTACTTATTTTGGTCGAGGAACAAGCTGGCATCAAAGGGACAAATGTGCATTCATCAGTATCTAAGACGAGAGGGGGCTGGGACACTTTTGACTTCACTCAAATCTGAACCCGCTGAGTTCGGAGGCTGAGCTCCATTCATCCCCTTCAATATGAATGGCTTTTGTTCAACTGTGAATTCACCCCCTTTATAAGAGCTGCTTACACATAAATTAGCCAAATTCTGACAAAAAGCAGTTTCTTAGCTACCAAATCTTACTTCTTCCATCAGAGTAACTCAACAGGTTTCATGTATAGCAGGTGTAGTAACTGCATCTTGTTTCTATTGAAGGATCCTAGCTGATTGTAGGATTGAAACTACAATCAGCTATTTTATCAATAAATCTCTTCACAACCATTCAGTCTTTTGCAGCCATTTTGAAGACCTACTTAGGGATGTAACAAAACTGTTTGAAAGTTTCAATTTTATAAAACTAACAATATGTTGACATCACTCCATAATTTAGTTACATTAGATCTGTTAAAAAAAGATATTTACAGTTGAATGAATTTAAAGTAAAAAGCAGCTTAAGAAGAAAAAGGATCTGTTTTGAGATATATTTTTATTATGTGATTACTCTTTGAATGCTATTCATTGTATGAAACAATTTAAAATCGCTGTGCAGAGACTCTTCTGGTGTCCTTTTTTTCATCATTGATGATAAATGTTCAGTTCTTCTGCTGAAGGAGCGGAAGATCCGAAAATATATATACATACATGTAGACATAAATTACATTTGCTGGTTAATTCAGGCCTGCAATTGCATGCTATCCCCAGAAGGAGGCACTCTCCATGCTGGACTTGATGTTATTTTGGTTATCCCTTCTAGATTTGGTGACCAGGTTAGCCTCGCCCTTCTGCAGACGTCTCCTCTGTGCTGCCTTCTGCTGCTTGGTGAGTTGCCGCCGCACTTTCTGACGCACAACCTCCTGCAGTACAAACAACATCAGCAGGTTATTGTCTTAATAGAATCACAATGTGTATCAACAAGTAATGTATTTTTGAAAAATGATGTGGAGACTCTGAAGCAAAGCTGGCAAGACACAACAAATTTTCCCCAAAACTGATGCTACAATTAATCAGGCAACAAAGTTTCTTGTGCTACTAGCAGAAAGAGTTTTTGTATCTATATTGATATGAAACCTGCAGGGTCTTTACTTACTGGAGGAATAGTAGAGCAGCTCCCTATGCTTCCCATGGTGGCTTCACTGTCAGTTCTCCTTCTTCTGTGTTCTGCAATTTGTTGAAGACTGTCCGAGTCTCTGAAAACAAACAAACAAACAAAAAAAAGGTTTACAGGGACTGCATGGACTGCTTGCAATTCCAATTGTTTTCTTTAAACTCAGGATTTCTTCAAGTGGTTCTCAGGCACCAGATTAGGGCCTTAACGAAGGCTTTTTAAATGATCAGTCAGTATTGGAGACCCTGACGCTGCTGATTTGGTCAGCATATGCCTGAGCTTACCTGAACGGTTTGAACTCTTTGTTGGAGGCAGACAGTTCAGCCAGCTCTGGACATTCATCTTCAGCTTCCTTCAGCTCTTCCTCAAACTCTCCTCCTGTTTCCTCCTGGCCTCCAGGTGTGGGCATCACCTCTGGAACGTCTTTTGATTCATCACTGCTTTCCTCTTTCTGATCTTGTGTCACTGCAGGCGTTTCGCTGACTTTCAGTCCCTCCAGTTCCAGCATTGCATGTTTATATTCATCGATGTCAAAGTCATCTTCCACCTTTTCTGCCTCCTCATCTGATGCCTCTTCTTCATCATCCTCCACCTCTTCATCTTCAGGTCCAGCAGGATGTAGTAATTCAGCATTAGACTCCAAATCTTTGGTAAAGCCGCTGGCTGACACTTCAATATCCAGAGAACACGACCGCCTTAGGAAACAAGCAAAGTTCTTGTAAGAATGACTTTCTACCCATGACTCAGCGCAGAAAACTCACATGAACTCATGTTAGCAAGGCCAATTTAGTTTTAGCTTCTTTTTAGTGCGTAAATCATTATAAGTCATACAACTGCAATACATTTTTAAAAGAATTGGATGCAACGTTTATGTTTATTGTGGATTTTTTTCTAATGAACACAGATCAAATCAAATTCATATAAAAACTCAAACATTAATTTTTTTTATATATATTATTTTCAGGTATTTGAGATGTGTAATGTTAGTTTGCGTTATGCATTTCAAAACCAGTTTTGATATGTGTTCAGAATCATTGTCCTATTTGAAAAAATAGTGCCTGAATTAAATCACCTGACCCAAACTGTCTCCCTCAGTTGAAGGGAAACTGGTTAAAATGTAAAAACAAACTAAACACATTGTGCAACTGGGAAGTCCTGACATGGTATGGAGGTTTCAAATCAACCACACTAATACACTTCAGATGGAACTCGTAAACTTGCAACTACATTGAACTTTAAGAGATACTTTAAGAGGTGTCAGGGCTGTAAAATATGTTGATCAGCAGAACCTGGGGAAAATAACAGGTTGAGGAAAAGCAACAACTTTTCCTTGTAAAGAACTGAATACAGTTGGACAGATACATTGGACAATATACTGTGGAGCTCTTCTTATTTTGACACAAAGTGTACATGCTCTGTGAATTCTTCATATACAAGAATGTTAAACATTTTAGCTCATGAAATATTAAAAGGTACCTGATATCTTTGAAAGTTGGAAAGAGCTCGCTTTCGTAGTTAAATCGCTTTGCAAAGAAATCTCTGATGCATTTAACGTCACGGTCGAAGTACCTGTAAAACAAAGTTGGAGATGTGAGCAAAGTTTCTTTTTGATTATTATTTTTTTTTTTTTTTTTAGTCTTCAGGAACAGATATTCACCATTCAGCATTGGGGTGAGACGTAGACACCATCTGAGGGAAGTCAATCATTGTTATGTGGTCCTGGTCGTCCAGCATGAGGTTGAACTCATTGAAGTCTCCGTGAATCAGGCCGTGATTGGCCAGCTTCACAATAAGCTCCATGAACTCGCTGTACAGCGCTGACAGGTCCTGCAGCTCATGCACCTGACACCTACAAAAGTGGGAAATACACTCAAATTATGAGAGGAGAAGACATTTGAAGCGTATCACTATTACTGCAGTATGCAGACAAATATGGAGGCTGGCCAGCTTACGCACAGAGGATATCCATTAATGAGCTCCATCACTACGGCATGTCGGTTGTAATCCACAGGTTTGGGAACAGGAAAGCCTCTGTCATACAGAGCCTGGAAATGGAGGGAGGAATAATTTAAACTACAACTTTATTACATTTTCATTTTGTCAGCTCCACCTGACCTAAATGCACTGATTCAGTTCATTACCTTCATGTAGGCGAACTCCTTCATGGCAGAGAGGCGTGAGAGGTAAAGCCAGGACATATTTTTCCTGTGTTTGTGGTAATCCCTTTTGTTTTTTAGGTTTCTGAAGGAGGTGCGACCCAGCCTGTGCAGTTTCAGAGCGTACTGCTCCCCATTTGGACTCGCTACAATGTAAATATCTACACACAGTAGAAATTAACAAGAGAAAAGAAAATTCTCAATTCTTTAGAACAAAAGTTTTTTCTTCTTTTTTTTTTTTACATTTTTTGAATTTGTAGACAATGCATCACAAAACACTTCTCACAAAAACACAGATTCTGTTAGATATTTATTTCCAGCATAAGTTTTGAGATTTTAAACATATAATAGTTTAAACAGTACTACAAAAAAAAGCATGAGTCGTGTAACTGAATTCCACAAAACCACTTCAGCTAAACCTAATTTATGGCAATTTATGGCAAAAGGCAATTTTCTCTCACCTGACTCTTTGCCCACACCCATCTGGTTACCAACCGACAGAATAACTTCTCTGGCGCACAAAGTTTTTAAAGCCAAGTAGTCGTATCCTCCGTAGTTCAACCTGTAGCCCTGCACAGCTACAACCAATGCAGAATGGACATCAGAATAAATGACTCAGAAGTAAACATTAGCACCACCATAAGTGAGACAGAAATCCAAGCTCTTACTTTTGGAGCGTTCATACACCACAAGTTTGTGCTTTACGAGTTCTCTGAGGATCTTGTTGCAGCCGCCATGTTTAAGGCTGGCAATAGATGACAGAAGACTGACTGGAACAATTTCATGGTTCTTCATCCCCATCTCAACCTGTGAAGGAAACACAAGGTTACACTTTGAGTGGGCAAGCATGATGGCTGCAAAGAACCGACTACTATTTAGGGAACATTCTACCTTCTATCAGGCCACATATGACAATTTAATTCTCACCATTACTTATTGTTTAGCTGAATAAGATGTTTACAGCAGTTATAAAGTCTTGATTATTTTTAGAATTGTGAAAACAATATGCATTATACAGATTATTTGTGTAGTTTATGTTCACAATATTTAATTTTGAGCAATTTTTCAAAGCAAATAACTGAATTGAAGCTAACATGTACTTTTTGTCGATGTGACACATAACATTATTGTCTTTAACTATTTGCGATTCTGGAGGTTTATCAGTGTTTATCAATCTCTTTCCCTCTTTGTTTCAAAGTGCAATACTTTGAAATAGGATGCTTTCAGGGAGGAGAAACTTCAGAGGGTATTGTCGTCTCTAAAGATAATCTCTTGTCTTATTCTTGTTTCCTAAAGGCGTAAAATTAGAAAATAAATCAGTTCGACTTTAACCGAGTCATTTGCCGTGGCGACATCAGTAACAGTGTCGTTAATGTAACAGTAACTCATCATAGGACAGATATCCTAACAAACGAAGCTAAGCTAACTCATGCTAACTCGTTTAAAACCAAGCGCTAATATTGTTACTTACCGCGGTGAGGACTCTGAAGTCATCTCGAGATAAATACCTCAGCATTATAACATTGAGCTTCCCCATATTACAGTTAGTGAGGTGAACAGAATGATATTATAAACAGGTTTTCCACTACCAGTACAGAGCACAGTTTTAGTAAACACATGTGCAAGGCGGACGCTCTTCTTCTTCTGTAGCGTCAACCAACTCATGAATGCATTACGCCACCTACCGTACTGGAGTTTTTAATGGTCCAATGCGAGTAACATAATTTGTTTGGTTTCAGAAAAATGTAGCGGATGTTTAGAACTAAGAAGTTACTATTGCCACTAAATCATTTGTACTTCATTGTTATGACATATAGGTCAAGCATAATAATGTTGTTGTTTTTTTTCTTTCCTCACAATTCCGAAAATGAGCTATCGTCGTTTGATACTTTGAGCCAGGTACTACGAGAGTGTCAAAATTTCCTTAAGCACTTGAAAGCAGCTCACTGGAGCCGACGTTGTGGCCGCTTCTTGTTGCCAGGTGACCGTTTGTTTGGCGCATTCTGAGTGCCAATTTGACGGCGGCTTTATCCTCTACCACTTTAAATTTTGAAAATATAAATTAGCGAGGCCTTTGTTTCCACCCTTCCTGATTCACACATTTGACATGGATGACAAGGATGATGAAGCACAAAGCATTCCCGAGCTGAAGTTCGAGGCTGTTATCGGTTTTAACGGTAGGTTCTGTGGGGAGTTCAAGGCGAGGACAGGATCTGCTTTTTACTGTTGTCTGTGAAGGAATTAAACAACCGTTTGAAATTGAAATGCCATATTTTTTTTTTGTCCATTAACAAATGTACACTTGCAGCAGAACATCAACCAAGTTGGGTTTCCACTGCCCGATTTTCCTCAATTTGAAGTTTTTACTCTAAAAAGAATGTGCTCGTTCTGTTTTGTTGGGAGTTGGGTTGATGACGTCACAACAGGCAAAAGAACCGGAGATGGTTACTTGTTGTTTTCGGATGAATTTTCCCCACCCACCTAAATGTTTGGTTTACTTTTTCACCAGAATTTATTTTTTTTAATTAAATGTATTTCACAGAAAGTTTCAAAAGTTTTATTCGTATTTGTTTGCTTAATAATACTTTTATAACATTTTATATTGTACTATGGAATTTACTGTGAATCAAATAGGAGAATCAATAAGTGAAAATCTATTGGATAGGATATTGAATTTCTACAAAAAAAAAACTTCTTTAATACTGTGTAGTATTATGCAATATTCATAATATCCTAGGATATTTAAAAGAAAACAAAAACAAACTTGTGCAAATTCCAGTTCCAATGATTCCTCTTTTACAGCATTTGTCCTCATGTCATGAATCAGGTCATGTGCCTTTTGGCCTGAAGCTTCATCCAGACAAGAAGTATCTGATATATCCTCTGGGAAGTCTTGTTATCCTGACAAGAACCGACGATGGGAAGCAGGAGTTTCTGCATGGACATTCAAACAATGTATCCTGCATTTCTTTGTCCAAAAGTGGAGTCTACATTGCCTCTGGGCAGGTCAATGTTGTGGCCGTTAAGGTAGCCACACTCACAAAAACCTCTTGATTGCACATTTTTTTGACACTCTGAAAAAAAATGTAATGCTTGTCTGCAGGCACCAGTGATTATCTGGAACTATGCAGCGAGAGCAATCCACTGCCAGCTACTGCTCCACAAGGTGAAGGTTGAGGCAGTTGCCTTCTCTCCCAACGAAAAGTACCTGGTGTCTCTTGGGGGCCAAGATGATGGCAGGTAAACAGCTAAGCCTTTAAAGATTCAGAGCCCTGTAAACTCTGACCTCCATGCAGGATGGACATTTGATGAACAGGACCTATGCAAGGTGTTTGCTGTGTGTTTCTTAGCATCGTTGTTTGGAACATCGAGACCAAACAGGCCATCTGTAAGAGCTCAGCTTCAACTTACGGTTATTGCCTCACCGTGGAGTTCTTCCACACCAATGATAACATCTTCGCTTCAGCTGGCAGGTGGGTGAACGACATCTCCTCTCATTCTGTGATGTGTCGGAAATGATTTTGACAAAGGGTCCGTCATAGCAAGGAGGATGAATACCATGTAGAACAAGACTTGGAACTTTTGATCTAATAAATAAGTGGTCACTATGTCTTTGTCTTATTGGTATGCCGTTATTTGCCAGTGGAACACTGCGAATCTGGGAATTGGATCTTACCAACAGAAGGATCTGGCCCACTGACTGCAGGACAGGCAAGCTGAAGAGGACTGTGAAATGTTTGGAAGTATGAGCCCATATTGACATAAAGCTGGACATTAGGGATCTCTATTACCCTTGAAACTTAAAAAAAAAAACATAGTTGGTAATAAAAAAAATTTGTGAAATCACAAGAAACACTGTAATTAGAAAAAATGAAGTGGGTGCGACGTTTTGAAATGTGTTTTTTGTGCAGATTTCAGAGTGTGATCAGTATATGTTCTGTGGCACTACAAGTGGGGACATAATGAAAATCAACACGAGGTTGAAACTTTTGAATAACTGTGGTCCAGCTAGATCAAAGTTCAGCGGGGTAAGTCGTCACAGCTACATGCCTTTTTTTTCCTAAGACTGCACAATTGCTGACACATAATGTCTGGAGCGTTATCCTGATGAAATGCTCATTCAGGAGACAGCCACTATACTTTCTCCATCTTTGTGGCATAAGTTGAGCGAGTTTCTCCCTTACCCATCTGCTGTGCTCCTTGGTGTTCATAATGCTGTTTGTTTACTAGTGTTCTCTGAGAAGACTCTGATTTGACAAGTCTTCCTGTTTTTCAGGGTATCAATGTCCTCAAGGTGTTGAACTCTGGAGACATGCTTGTTGGCACTGGATCGGGTACCTTGGCTCTGTGCTCAAAGAATAACTTCCAAACTGTCAGGTGAGTCTCACTCTCATGTCTTTTGGGTGAACCTCAAATAGCAACATCTGACTGCTAAACCAGCTAAATTCACAGTGTTTATTATGCAGATGATTTTTAGTTCTCTCCTTCATCTTCCCTGATAGGGAAATCGAACTGGAGGATGGAGTGACCTCCATTGCCTTCAGTGAGGAGGGAGGACATCTCTTAGTCGGCACAGAGGGAGCCCAGATGTACCGTGTCAGTTTTGAGGATTTCAAAGCTGATCTGCTATGCACAGGCCACAGAAGCGCTATCCACGACGTAGCCATTCCTATGTAAGTTTAATCTATCATGTCCACTTTTCTGTCTGAGTAAGCTCCAGCACAACTTTTAAATTTCTGCTGTTTGACTGTCTTTAGTTTTTTAGAGGGTGTTTTGGAGGAAGGTTGTGTTGTATCAGACAGTTTAGTTCTTTTGTTTGCAAGTCTCACATTAACATTTAGACAGAAGCAGACGTGGTTCTCAATTTCTTTCACAATAGTTTTTTTTTTTACATTCAAGTAACATGATCTAATAGTACATGTTTTCCTGCATGCAGTTCTAAACCTGCACAGGCTGAATTTTTTAAAACAGAGGTGTCGAAATTGTGCTAGGTTAATTATTTTTGACCCACAAAAATAATTCCAAAATTTCTACTAGAGATGGCCGGCCACTCGACAGCACATGCACTGCTAATGTTACAAATTCCTGAATGTTATGGTGATGCATTGGCACATATGTCAGAAGGATCTACAAGCCACCTGACCTTACAATTAATAGTGACCTAATGCTACCAACGGCCACATTGGTAGGAGAAGAGATTACTGGTATCTGGCTCAAACTGAGGGCATCGATAGATCAAAACTGCACTGTGATGAATGTTTTCCACATGCCTCTTTCCTTGCAGCAGCTGCATGCATACAAAAGGAGAACTCCAATGTGGTGGCTGAAAAAATTCAGAAGTTATGAGGACTAAGTGCAATAAAAGTCTCTAAGACTTTGTGATTTTGTCTTAGCAACTTTTTCCAACCACCGAGTGGTTGGACTTTCATTTAAATAAATGATTCTCATTATTGTGAGCCTATTAAAGAGTTACCAATGAAATTTAACTCAGAAGGGTACAAATGAAGAAAATAACCTTAAAGGTTCTTAACATTTCTCTGCTTTATTTTATATTTGATTTAAAACTGCCCAATTTCTCCTGTATATATCAAGTTTTTAATTTTGACCAACTGTGTATTTGAGTGTGACATCCCTTGATTTAAAAAAAATCTGTGGTTCTCTAGTTTGCTCACACGAGGATGACACGTTAATGCACCAGCTGTTATGAAATTGGTCAAACTGCAGATCAATACTTCTTACTGTGTTTCTTTTAATGTGTGCTAGTGGCATGTCCCAGGTGTTTGCAACCTGTTCTGAGGAAGACATCAGAGTGTGGCGCATAAACAAGCCCAAAGAACTAATGCGTCTCTCTGTGCCCAACCTGACCTGCAACGCCGTGTGCTTCATGAGTGATGGGCACGCCATCATCAGTGGTGAGATTCAGGCAATGCATCTAAAATGTCTTGTAAAAGTATTCGTATTTCTTTAACAATTTTACATTTTGTCACATTACAACCACAAACTTCCATGTATTTAATTGCAATTCTATCTGATGGATCAACAAAAGTTGTGCATATTGGGAAGCGGCAGGAAACTGATACATGGTTTGATTTGATCCACTTCGTTAGTATTTTATAAAATCACCTTGAGTAAATCTCTGTCAGTTTTTGGGCAACATTCTTTGCAATTTCCCATTATTTCCTTTATGCTGTGGGGATAATGTGTTTATGGTAATGTGGATCATCAGTCTTGAGTTTTTGTCTCAAACTCAATACCTGCTTCCTGAATACCTGCTTCCTCATGTTTAGCTTTGTGTCCTATATGGATTGAGGCAAACTGCACTTCTCATGGTTTTCTTGTAACAATAAACCAAAAGTATTCATTTGTGTTCCTCTACACACAGAAGAACCTGAGCGATATTCATTCTAAATCTATGAGATTTAATATGATGTTTTGTCACTGTTTGCAACTATAATGCCTTGACCTCACCTGGGAAGGCTTTTCACAATGTTTAGGAGAGTTTATGGAAGTTTTTGTCCATTCTTCCAGAAGCACTGTAATTCCTCCAAAAGGTCAGAGTTCACGTCACAACCCTGTGCAGAGCCGTCAGCTTTTCCACACACAACTTGTTCCTTTATGCTTTTGTGAACATCGCTTTATGTACTAAAGCACATATTCAAACTATTCCCACAAAATTAGAAGCATAAAACTGCCCAAAATATCTTGTAAAGCTAAATCAGTAAGTTCTGTTCAATGGAACTAAGGAACAGGTCCAACTCATGAAAACAAACACACCCCATGATTCCCTCTCCATCAAACTGAGATAATGCGGTTAGGCAAGTTCCTGTGTCCGGGCAGATGCCAATTAAAGAAATGCCCATTAGGCAAGAGTTGACTGTGGGGTATCTAGTTTAGTTTAGTTTAGTTTAGTTTAGTTTAGTTTAGTTTAGTTTAGTTTAGTTTAGTTAGAAAACTGGACTTATTGCACTGATGGCATTTTATCATGCTGTCACAAACTATGGAACTGAGTTAGACATCTTCTTTCAGCATTTTTGATGGGTGACCCAATACTTATGACAATGTAGTTCTGACAGTATAGAATAAACATAAACACATGCCACACTATTCCAATTTTTTCTCTTTTAAAAAGGAAAAAAAAATGCACAAATGTGCATAGTGTGGTATTTGTCTAAAATGTGAAATCACAATAAAATACATAGAAGTATAGGATTGTAATGTGACAGTAATCTGAATACTTTGTGAAGTATCCATCTGAGAGCAACATAGAGCAGCAGTTCATCTGTTTCTGTGTCAGTGGTGCTGAAGTTACCAGCTACAAAACATCGCTCACTTTCACAACAGTAGAAATGCAGATTTTTCTTTGGGTTTTAGGATGGAGCGATGGTAAGATTCGCATGTTTGACCCGAAAAACGGAAAGCCGCTGCTCATTATGAACAACGCGCACAATATGGGTGTGACAGCCATCGCTAACACCAGAGACTCCAAGAAGATTGTCAGTGGAGGAAGAGAGGGACGGGTCAGTAGGTTCTAATATTCGCTCTGCAGATGCAATGTTCAACTCAAGAGATTAAAACAAGTGTCTTCTCAGTTTGAACAATATGAGATGTTATTTCTTTACAAAATGCTACAATGAAAATGATGGTAGCATTTGTACTGGTGTGACAAAATAGGGAGAAGGAATGGTGAAGAATGAGTTTATTTCCATTTGCAGGTGCGTGTTTGGGAGCTCCAGCCTCAGGGCCACCGCTTGCTGGATACGCTGGCGGAGCACAAAGAGACTGTGACTTGTATCAAAATCAAGAGCGATGACAGAGAGTGCGTCTCAGCCAGCAATGATGGGACCTGCATCATCTGGGACTTAGTGTGAGTAGTGCTTCTGGAGAGTACATCAGTGGAAAGAATGCACAAAAACAAACTTTGTGCTTCCTCTCTTCATCTTTAGATTTGTATTGTAGCCTTAGCAAAATGTTGTGGAGATCAGATAAATGGCTGGAAATGTAAAAGTCAAGCTACAACAGATTTGTGGAAAAGATAAATCAAAGTACATTACTCCATAATTTCATCATGCCATTCAAGTTAGCAATTCTTAGTGACAGACAGAGAGCTGCAGCAGTGCATGGGCTTCCCATGCGATCAGGAAAAGTGTAGAACTGAAGTGTTTTTCAGATCAGGATAGGTGGGGACAGTCTATCCATGCATATTTAAACTCTGATTGTTATAGCACTAAATGAAGCTACAAATTATTGTCTAGAAAAAGAAGAGAAGTACGAAGAGTGCTGTTAAATGGCTGTCTTTAAATATTGATGCTCTTTCTGGTTTGTAGAGAATTAAAGAAAACGGTCTAAAAACAGTTTTCATGGTTTTTAGAGACAATCAGTACTATCTGTAATAGCACTGATTGTCTATTGAATCAGTATCACTACTTTAAATCAGCACTATTTAATAGTGATTACGATCACGCGTAAGATCGTGATCGTGATGTCATGACATCACAGCGAGTAAGATCCCGCCCCAGTCTCAGTACAGGAGACCCAAAAACTACTGGCTGATGATGACATTGGTTTTAGCTGTTGGTACTATTTAATAGTACTGATTTAAAGTAGTGTTTGAAATATTATCTTGAAACACTATCTTTTTTCAAGATAGTGCTTACTATCTTTAAACAACACACTTCTTTCTGTGAAGAAAATCTTTGTCATATCAAGCTGCGGTCGCAGTTTTTCGTTGTCCTCGGTGAACTGTCTTCATCCATCCCAACATACTGTAAATTTTCTTTCCACTTAATTTACAACAACAATTTTTGTGACTCTTGTCCAACTCCACGTTAAAGCTACTTTCAGCAGGCTGTCCTTGAAATGTAATTGTCAACAGAAATCTGACTTGGAGTAAAAAACATTAGCAAGCATCTTCTCGTGTCTTTATTGAACTGTTCTTCTGTTTTTCTGTTTCCTTGTTCAGACGATTTGTAAGTCTTCAAAGGGTGATTGCCAACACTCTTTTCCGGACTGTGTGCTACAATCTAGATGAACACCAGATCATCACGAGTGGAACTGACAGAAAGGTGCAGTCAGACCCTATGGACCCTTTGCAGCGTGACATCACGCGCGTAAGATCCCGCCCTAGTCTCAATACAGGAGGCCCAAAAACTACTGGCTGACAATAACATCGGTTTTAGCTGTAAAGATGTCAATATAACATTCTAAGTCTTAAATGTATCCCTGATATATAAAATAAAGATACGCATTGCTTTCCTGCGACAACCAGATAACAAGGTCAGGAAAAAGTTTTAAGAAAAAAATAGCAAGGGAGAGGGAAAGTGGTCTTAATATTTCATTTATTCTTGCTTGAATTTGACAAGCGTATCATCTAGATGTGATGTGGAATTTAATGTGGTTCAGTTAAAAAGTAAAAAACAAGGCGATATAACCACCAACTCTGACATATCATCGTGTTTAAATTGCCTAATCAACCACCGCGGTAAAAGCAGCTGTATCTAATCTACCACAGGGAATTCTTATTAATAATTGCAAAATAAACATTAAGCCTAAAAACATAAAATTGGAAAGGACTAAATGTTCCGTTCTTTTTGTGGGAAATGTTTGAGTGTTTTTTTTTGTGTGTGTTGAATTCTGAAAAACATAGTGGTGTTATTATGTAGCGTAGCCAACACACAGAGCCCAAAAAAAGTGGTTTTGAGTTGTTTATCAATGGTTTTTCTGCATTATTTTTTTCCCTTTTTGGTGGCGCATTGCACTGAACGAGTCATACCTACAGCTCCAGGTTTAATTTAGCGATGGATTTCATGTAAAACTACAGTATTTTTGCCCTTCAGCATTGTGCGCATGTGCAAAATTTCCGGACGTGAACAAGGGGTCCGTAGAAAATATTTTGAAACAGTTTTGCTTTGTCTTGCAAAAGTCTTCGCACCTATCGAAGCTCTTCACGACATCCACAAACTTGAAAGTCGAGATATCAAACACAGCCAGTGATAGAATGTTTTGGTTTAGATTTAGATTACTGAAAGTTTGCAAAGTTTTTGCCATTTGGTCCAAAGTCAAGTCAAAAGTGACAGAGGTGCATAAAAAATCTGATAGCTTAATGAAAACTCAATAAGTTTTTATTTATGTGGCTTTTTTACCAGCTTAACATTAATGTGCATGTGCAAAAATAAAATTTTAATAAAACAAGTAAAATCTGTAAATCATTGTAGATCTACAATATGAGAAGGGTTTTGTTTTTCTTCAAAAAACACTTATTATATTTCGCTAAATCAATCAAGTAAATACAGTTTTTCTTTTGCAACCAGGCTGACTTTTGAGTAAAAATTGCTAGATAATTGTGGTCTGATTGACTACTAAATTAAAAAAAAAACTTTCCAGTATGAGAATAACTGCGTGAGGTTAAAACATAAGAGCTGTAACCTCGGTTTGTCTGTGCTCGTCTCATTGTCAGATCACCTACTGGTACGTGTTGGACGGTTCTTCCATCAGAGAACTGGAGGCCTCCCAGTCTGGGCCCATCAACACCATGCACATCACAAATGACGGCAACCACTTTGTGACAGGTCTGTTGCTGTCTGTGTTGAACCTCCGTTGTGTCATCAGTGTTACTGATCTGAGTTAATCTTAGAGAATTTGAATAGAACCTGGACATCGAAACTGGTTTTAGACTGAAGGAAGCAGGCTGACGTCAGGCTTCTGTGATGCCCTCCCCAAAGGCACAAAAGAAAATGTCTCTTTCAGAGAAAATTTTGAAAGCCCTTGATGAATCTGACAAACATGTCCAAGATAGTGACTTCTGAAAAACAAATTGTAAATAGCGGTTACAATCATACATTTGCTTCTGCTTCCTTGCACCAGATTGTGCTCTGACTGATCAATCACAGAGCATTTGAGTAAAAAAAAAAAAAAAAAAAAAGGTATTCATAACTTTTTATGTCCATTTTAATAAGTCATATTATTTCATCTTGAGCATGTTTTACTCTCTCCTGCTGACAATGTAAGTCAGTTTTACAGTTTTATTTAGTGTTATTAAAATATTTTTCTCTGTTTTGTATGGTCAGGTGGAGAAGACAAGCTGCTGAAGGTGTGGGACTATACGCTCGGAGACGTAACCCATGTAGGGATGCCTCTGAGTGCAGCTATTACCGCAGCCAAGATCTGCTCCAACAACAGCATCCTGGTGTGTGCCACTGCTGACGGAGGCATTTGGCAGTGGCGGTTTCCTCACCCTTCCTCTTCCTAATAAACTCTTAAAGTGGTCTTAATATTTAATTGCAAATTTTACATATGAGATGGCAGAATGGATTTAAGCTGAGAAACAGAGAATTGCACTCGACTCAAACAGTGCTACTAATTATACATGTCAATGTTGATCTCGTCTCTCTGACTCACAAAAAGTGTCTCTTAGAAAAAATATTTTCAGATCATAAGTGCAGTTAATTGATTTTGTCTCTGCAATAACATTGTGTCAAACAGATATGGGCAAACAATGTGACAAAATCTCCTTTTGATACTTCAAGTACTCCCCTTATTGGAAAATGTGTGCCAAGTGTCAAGTCTCGCGGTATCAAAGTGGATGAGCTGCAGACTGGTCATGAAAGCAACTTCTAAGATCACCTGAAAACAAAAGTAAATCCTCTGCAAAACTATCATGTCACAGAGAGTATTTTTATGTAAAATACACTTGGAGGAATAAGTTCAAACCTTTCTACATGTCTGTCTGATGTGTCAGAACAATCTGCATGTTCTGCCATGAAAAGCAGGTAATGTGAAGCTCTTCGCTTTGAAGCTAGATGGCGCTGTAGCACAACAGCAGTCATATGAGCAGTTGTTTTGTTTGTTTTTTGTCTCCTTGCTTAATTAGGCATGTCTTTAGAAATCAAGACACTTTTTCCTGGAAACACCAAATCATTTCCTCATGTACTTCAGTCTCAAATAATTTCATGTTTGATGTTTAGTGTTGATTTATACAGTAAGTATTATAAAGTAAAGTATTATTAAGTAAGTATTTTAAAGTACTGGTTATAAAGTGAAAGAGCAATGGGGAACAGGGTCTGTAATTGTGGTCCCTGAGTTTTGGAAGCTAGTGACTATGTTGGGGAAGTAAGCAATTTGAAAAACAGAATTTGTTGATTGTTGACGCAAATGAATCAAAACTGTGTAACGGTGCCTGTTGTCCTCTGGTTTAATTGTCTCATTTGTGGTTATTCTGTACAGTAACGAGAGCCGGGATCACAAACCTCAGCCAGAGCTACTTTGTTAGTAAGAAGCTGAGAAGTGAGAACTACACCTGTAAGCTCATACTCGATTAATATCAGGGCTGATTGTCTCCTTTTACATTCTTTTAAACAATAAACTTGTCAATGAGCTTCTCTTTGTTCTGTTGTTTCAAAACATTTAGAAATATGTTTTCCTGTGATCTGACAAAGTTTCAAATATTTTTTTTCCTTCATATCATGGTGACAGGAAGCCGGATCACATGATGATTCTCTAACTTGGTTGGCTGAAAGTAACAGGAGGCCACGTCTAATTCAAATTGAATCATCATATCATCCCCTAACTCAATTTTTCATCAGTCCTCTCTCTCACTGTTCTGTTAAGAAAAACGCCCACATTCAAGGCAGAAATTTGATCGATTCATTTATGTGACTGAAGGCTCCAACTCTCAGCAGCTGCAGAGAGATAAAGTTTTGAGGTGAAAAACTGCGACGCAGCCTCTGACACTGGAACACACCGAGGCACGGCTTGTTTGTGAGTCTGGATGGATAAACCAGCGGTGTGCTGGTGGGGTTGAACTGGGAGCACACAGCAACAACCTGGCTGGCCCCCGCCTGTGTGTGGGATTATCTGGAACGTGGCGTAACAGCCATTCCTGCACATGTGCACACAGACTCACGCACACTTAAACAGTGAGTGTCTTCTTTCCAGATGTGCTGAAAAAAAAAAAAAAAAAACGCTTCTTGGCAGGCTTCAGCTCTGAGCAGCTTTGTTTCCAGGCTTCATCTCCAGGTTGCATGGATTGAAACGCGGCCAATGGGAGTGGATGGACAGGATTCGACTTTATTTTGTGTTTATGGCAGTTCTCACCACTCCTTGCTCGTATAAAACGCGATGATCCCATCCGTTTTCTGTGCATAAATGCTTGAATATTGTCCACAGACGTACAGCGAATCAGTCTCCTTTGATAAGAAATTAATGAGCCCCACGTTGGTGTGAGATGAAAGTGAGAGCAGGGCAGGTCAAAGTGATGAAAGGATCTCTGCTGCACTGACTGGGGGGATCGCTACATCAGATACACACACAGTATATCAAAGCAGTCAGCCCTCCTATTACTACATTGACTTAAAAAAGCCTTTTATGTTTTAATAATAAAGCAAAAAACATTTTAAAGTAGTAAAAAATCTGCTGTCTCATTCTGTACTGATATCAAGGACTTATGACCTTGCAAAAAGTCTTTACACTCATTGAACTTTATTGTAATTTTATGTGGATTTCATTTGTACATAGTGGTAAAGTGGATAGAAAATGGAAAACTATTCTCTCGGCTGAAGGGCTCAGGGTTTGTCAGAGAACAACAGCGAAGAAACGACAGGAAACGACAAGAAATGTGGTGGAGAACTTTAAACCAAGGTTTGAGTAATAAGCAATATTACAGATTTCAACATCACATGGAGGTTTGGTCAATTCATTAGTTAAAAACTGAAACTGTTCAGCAACACTGACCTAAACTGACAGGCTGAGCAAGGAGAGCATCGATCAGTGAAGCAGCTGAGAGGTTAACTCTGGAGGAGCTGCAGAGATCCACAGCACAGACAGGTGAATCTATTTACAGGATGGCTACAAAATTGCTTTTCGTGGAAGAGATGCAAAAAGGAAGCTCTTGTTTGGAAAGCAACGTCTGGGAGAAGGCCCATTTAAAGTTCGCAGCAGTCACAAGCACAAGCTCTGGCCTCGTTCCGATCTGACTTGTAAACGATATAAGTACGTTACAACTATTACTTGATCACAGGTTTTGAATACTCTACCCAGCTCTGGTAACACTTAAATAAATGACAGTGAACATGCCTACTAAGATGTCACAGATCACTTACGGTTCAGAGTTGTGGAAACTGTACGCTATTTTCAGGTTTTGATTAATGGAAAAAAGAAAATAATTTTTAAAAAATTCTCCACTTTATGCGTTGTGTTGGTAAATCTTGATAACATCCCGATGAAATAGATTTTGTGGATGTAATGAAACAAAATGTATAAAACTGTTGAAGGGGTTTGAATATTTTTGGGAAACAATGGATTTAAGAATGACAGAAAGGAAATATATCATAAACATATGAAGATTTCACAGCTGCTTGTAAAAAGATGGAGTATTTATAGAGAGGCTGCAGGCATTTCAGCTTCGATTTGAGTCTCTTCGTTACGAAGTGGTAACATGGAGGAAATGCCCCCATAACCTCACGGCCTGCTACACAAACTATATCACTCACACACACACGCACACACACATACCTGCACACACACATGCACACGCAGAGCACACACATGCAGTGTCACCCGGTTAAATTGCTTTCATGTTGTTTTCCAGCTCTTAGCCTTGGGGAGAGAATGCTAAATTGAGGCAGGAATTGGAGAAGCTTAGGTAAGTCTGCAGCAACAAGCGTGGGCTTTGTTCCTGGGTTATCATTGCAGTGCCTTCAGCCAGCCGCTGTGTGTTTGGAAACATCAAATTTGATTAGATTAGAAGAGAAGAGAAGAGAAGAGAAGGGATCCACTTTCTGTGCCTGCTCTGCTGCCAGTCTCCCAAACAATAATCTGCTCTCAGGTGCCGCTACAAGAGGCTTGTAAATGAGGGGCCTGAGGATAATTTGAGCAGGGGGAACATAACCTTCTGCAAGACACAGATGTACAAAGTCACGTATGGCATCTGTGAGACAGGACACTTACCATCTCTGCATTTCTAGCTGAAGCTTGAGCTCCATAAACATTCAAAAGCTTGTATGGATGGATAAGCCAGATAGAGTTCACAAATCACCACTACAACCTGTAATATTCGAAGGTTCTTATTTAAATTTTTTTCAAAGAATTACCAATATGCATTGTACAGGAATACCCATAGTCTATTTAACATAATGTGAGCATGTAATGCATCAGTGTGTTTGCCGATGGATCTACGTTTACAGTCATGAACTGAACGGACCTGCTAAGCAATGCGTAATATCCTTCCAGGCAAGTTGGCAATCGGTTCAACAAGTGTGGGCGTCACCAAGAAATCGTCCTTCTCATGTTTTGCAGTGAGAGGTGGCGAGGGAGACGCAGTGGACCCGGGTTGTTGAGAATGAAACGATGATTTAAATGATGATGTTGGAAATACAAAAAGTCCAGGCTGCACAGAGGAGCAAAAAGCCTAAAAGCTCAAATACTGGTAGCAACTGGTACAAACAAATTGACGGCGGACTTGACAGCAGACAAGACAAGGAACAGGTGTAACTAATCAAGGGAAAGCCGGGACAACACAGAGACTCCACAGAACACAGAAACCCAAATAAACATACAGTCTTATATTGTTATTTTGCTTACAACCTTAAAGAGTCACATTTATTGTTCTTTTAATACTAAATAATTACTTACATACCTTAAAAAAGGGCTATTCATTTTATTATATAATCTCAGCCAGATGTGAAGCTGAACAGTTACATTTGATCAGGAAATATAAAAACAACACAGATCAACTGGAATAAAGACGCAGACAGCAAAATAACTGGACACTTGGTTGAGGTTTACCAGATTGCGTCGATGGCGTCCTTAAGATTATCTGCGTCTTTGGGTTTGTTGTCTCTCATTTTCTTCTTGACAATGCGCCATAGATTTTATGTGGTGTTAAAGGTCAGGGGAGTTACTGAAGCAGCTTTTGGGATCTTTGACAGGATGGGCAGGTGCCAAGTCCTGCTCGAAAAATGAAATCAGGATCTCCATCACGCTTGCCTGCAGAAGACAAAATGTCCAAGTAGACAGCTGCATTGACTGTGGACTTTAGAAAGCACAGTGAACCAATGCCAGCAGATAAGATTCATGAAATCTTTATGAGAAAACACAAAAAGTCGATGTTCAATATTGTTTTGTTTTTTTGGCTCTAGATCCACTTTAACCAAGCGTAAAAAAAAAAAAAAAAGGAATAAATTGACGATTAAACCTTGACTGGAATATGTTACGCTGATTACAGATTATTTTCAAAACAAATTAATAATTTATCAAAATAAAAATATATATATTTTTGAGTTTTCCAACATTGCTAGAATCTGGCGTATTCTTGTTTTCTTCAGTTGGATGACTATACCAGCTATTTGCCGTTTATTTCATGCCTTTCTGTAAAATTCCTTTTTTACAATCTTAGGAATTTTTTACCACGGATGTTTCATTTGAGTCAACCTTTTTTTTTTTTTTTTTTTTCCAAATCAGTGTTGTGCATCCCCTTTTTTAAGATCTGCAGCTTTTCCAGAGCTGGAGGTTGCTGGTTGGTGATGAAGGATGAGAAACACACACACACACACACACACACACACACACACACACACACACACACACACACACACACACACACCCCCAAAAAAAACCCATTGCAGATACATGTTTCTCTGACCATGTGCTGTTTATTTGGGTGCTCACACAACGCCCCTATGTATATGTGTAAGCATGAGTGATGTAATGTAAACCCCAGCCAGATAATAACATGCCACAGTGATAGAGAGCGCTGCTAAATAACTGCAGTCCTGAGATGATCTTCTCCATCAAACACACACAGACCTATAAGCCTTGCTTCTCAGGGTGTTGTAAGGGGATCAGTGGAGACTGGTCAAACATCTGTCACACCAAAAGATACAAATATGTACTCACACATACTGGCACAGAGGCAGAACATGGCTGGGTGCGACATGAAAGCTGTCGTTTATAACAGAAGTGGTCTGGTGGTTCCCTCATCTTGCTGCTGTAAATTTGCACATATATCAGAAGAGGGGGGCATATGAGTAAATCTGTACGTCTAGTTTAATGGCATTAACCATTGCAAGCGTGAAATGAGACGACCTTCACTATCTGTCTTTGAGGGCCAACAGAACAGTAGCTGAAATCAAATAATGGATCATGCAGACAGAGGTGGATAGTAACTCGTTACATTTACTCAGCTGCATTTATATTCATCATTTTCTTAATGTACTTCTAAAAGCAGTTTTTTCAGCATCATACTTTTTACTTCTAGTCAAATAATACTTAAATAACATTAGTATAACATACATTTTTTTATATTATTTGAGTAGCAGAATGTGCAAATAATTTAACATTTTGTCTGCATGATTACATGAAGCACATTAAGTAGCTTTTTCACTAAATATTCTTACTCTTACTTTAGTAACTTTTGAATGGCTACTTTGTACTTTTACTTGAGTAATATATGTTGTAGTAGTATTATACTTGAGTACAACTTTAGGGATTATACTGTTTTTGTTAGTCTTAGCGTAACTATGTAGAAATTCATATATAAACTTATTAAAGCTGATAAGAGAGAATCTTTACTTGTTCAGGTATTGAAAGTTAGGTAATCCTTTGCATGTTAACATCGTTAATCCATTTGTTTCTACTAACTTGCATGAATCAGTGGGTATCATAGTTTACACGGACTTATAAAAAGTACAAAGAAGCGTCTTATAGTCTCATAACATTTTCTGGGTTTTCCAACAACACCTCAGACTCACAATCAATCGTAATAAAGCTAGAATATTTCGTTTAACCCTGCATAACAGCTTGCACAAACTGGGACACAATTTGAAAACTGATCTCAGAAGAAGCCTCAAAGCAAACACGTTTTCTTCTTTAGCTTTCCATCTCCCGTCTCCAAATTCCTCTTGTAGATCTCCATAAACTGCAGCTCAAAGTATAATAATGTACCCACTTTATACACGGGCAGCGACTCTACATCTCAGTAATCTCAGCGCACAGGATGCTGGGTAATTTGGTTAAAGATGTCAGCAGAGTAAATCACTTATAATAAGAACAGCTCTCTCATTGGTCGATTTGCCCTCTTTCTGCACGTCTCAATTGGTCACTTGTCCATGCCAGTGAAACTCACCACAGAAAGAGACTCAAACGACTTTATATACGTCTATGAAACTCGCTGCTTGGCTGTTATGCAACAAGATAAAAAATGAGACTACTTTCCTCCGAGACTCCACGCAAACATCAATAAAAGAAATAATTCTCAATTAAGCAAGAGGCTTTTACATATCAAAAAAAGCATTTAAAAGGTCTGCTTGTGTCATATTTCAGGCTAACACTTTGGAATTGGCTAGTTTTTCTTATTTGTATGAAGTATATGACAGAACGCTACCTTATCCAAAGTAAAATTCGTTTTAAAGTTATTTCTAATGACCTTGTAGTACTACCAATTTAGTCAAAAGCAAACTCTTATAAATGGCGTCTCAGTAGTTCAAAGTATCTGCAGTTTATCTTGCAGTTAGTCTGCTCTGATGTTTCCTGTAAAGAGTATCAGTCCAGTTTATTTTTAAGGCGAACTCCCAGATTCTGATAAGAGTTTCTCAATGTCCGCTACTTATTTAGGTTCTGTTCCTCTTCGTATTAGCAGATTGATACTCAGCAGTGGCAGCGCTGCCTTGCCTCTTCAGAGAGACGCAGGCTGATCCTATAGCTGTTTGTGCTAAGATTCAACCCTCATCACACACACAGAGCCCAAGGTCAGGCCCATGAGAGTCAAAACAGCACTGATCATGAAGGCAGCTCTGAGAATGCCTCAACATTTCCCTCTGAGGTCAAACTTTGACAAAGTTACTTATAATTAGGCCATAAAATTCTTACCTTTCGAATTTAAAGTTATCGAGAAAAATCCACAAGTAAACGGGTCGAAAATAAAGAAAAAGTTGTTGAACGTTGTACTCCTCTGTTTCGGCAGTGTCACGCTGCGGCGCTGTGTGATGGGTGGTGGCCGAGGGAGGGGGTCCTGGCGGTCCGATCCTCGGCACAGAAACTGGCTCTTGGGACGTGGAATGTCACCTCTCTGGTGGGGAAGGAGCCGGAGCTGGTGTGTGAGGCTGAGAGGTTCCGGCTAGAAATAGTCGGTCTCACCTCGACGCATGGCTCTGGTTCTGGAACCAGTCTCCTTGAGAGGGGCTGGACGTACTTCCACTCTGGAGTTGCCCAGGTGAGAGGCGTCGAGCAGGGGTGGGCATACTTGTTGCTCCCCATCTCGGCGCCTGTACGTTGGGGTACTGGAGAGGAGGGTCCGTCGGATAGTCGAACCTCGGATTTTGGAAGAGCAGTGTGGTTTTCGTCCTGGTCGTGGAACACTGGACCAGCTCTACACCCTCAGCAGGGTCCTGGAGGGTGCATGGGAGTTCGACCAACCAATCTACATGTGCTTTGTGGACTTGGAGAAGGCGTTCGACCGTGTCCCTCGGGGTGCCCTGTGGGGGGTTCTCCGGGAGTATGGGGTACCGGGCCCTTTGATACGGGCTGTCAGGTGCCTGTATGACCGGTGTCAGAGTCTGGTCCGCATTGCCGGCAATAAGTCGGGCTCGTTCCCAGTGAGGGTTGGACTCCGCCAGGGCTGCCCTTTGTCACCGATTCTGTTCATTACTTTTATGGACAGAATTTCTAGGCGCAGCCAGGGTGTTGAGGGGATCCGTTTTGGTGGCCTTAGGATTGCATCTCTGCTTTTTGCGGATGATGTGGTCCTATTGGCTTCATCGGGACGTGATCTTCAGCTCTCGCTGGAGCGGTTCGCAGCGGAGTGTGAAGCGGCCGGGATGAGGATCAGTGCCTCCAAGTCTGAGACCATGGTCTTGAGTCGGAAAAGGGTAGAGTGCCTTCTCGGGTAAGGGAGATGTCCTGCCTCAAGTGGAGGAGTTCAAGTATCTCGGGATCTTGTTCACGAATGAGGGAAGAAGGGAGCGTGAGATCGACAGGCGGATTGGTGCAGCGTCCGCCGTGAAGCGGGCGCTGTACCGGTCCGTCGTGGTGAAGAGGGAGCTGAGTCAAAAAGCGAAGCTCTCAATTTACCGGTCGATCTACGTTCCTACCCTCATCTATGGTCATGAGCTTTGGGTAATGACCGAAAGAACGAGATCGCGGATACAAGCGGCCGAAATGGGTTTTCTCCGTAGGGTGGCTGGGCTCTCCCTTAGAGATAGGGTGAGAAGCTCGGTCATCCGGGAGGGACTCGGAGTAGAGCCGCTGCTCCTCCACATCGAGAGGAGCCAGTTGAGGTGGCTCGGGCATCTGGTCAGGATGCCTCCTGGACGCCTCCCTGGTGAGGTGTTTCGGGCACGTCCCACCGGGAGAAGGCCCCGGGGAAGACCCACGACACACTGGAGAGACTACGTCTCTCGGCCGGCTTAGGGAACGCCCCGGGATTCCCCCGGAGGAGCAGGACGAAGTGGCTGGGGAGAGGGAAGTCTGGGCCTCCCTTCTTAAGCTGCTACCCCCGCGACCCGACCCCGGATAAGCGGCAGAAGAGGTGGATGGATGGATGGATGGTCAAACTTTGACAATGTTACTTATAATTAGGCCATAAAATTCTTACCTTTCGACCCCCAAGAAACAAATATGTTCTGTAATTCATAGACTCATTAAATCAGTTCCAATTATATCATAAAGAATTACTTTTCTCACTATTTCCCAGTAATTTGCTTACCAAATGTTCCAATGTAAATAAGCAGCAAGTGTTGCAAGAGTTTTATCTTTTCATCTGTGGCCTGTGTGGCGTTTGGAGAAATGACTTTGCCAAAATGAGTGCGAGCATACAAGCTTTAAATGTTCATTGCTTTGATCTTCTTGCTTTTGCTTCACAACACAGACAACTGGAGATCTTCAAGCAATATCTCAATAACACAATAACATCCTCCCTGGAAACATATTGCTAATGGTTTCTGGTTAAGCTCAATAAATACGGACACACACACACACACTCAGGAAAACGTACACACTCAAAGGCAGGAGCCTGGACTTGGTAATTCTGCAAACGGCGCACATCTCTGGTCTGAGCTTGCAGTGTTTGGTCTCTCTACCCTCAGGCAAAGACCTTCATCACACATCATCATCGACTGGGACGGTACACAGCATTAATAAGTGAAGTGCGGTGCACTTTTCTACGCACACAGGTAGAAAAATGTCTGACATTCCTGTGTCAGTTGAAAAGGATGATGAGAACATCAAGCTGTGACAGTGTGTGTTTACTTTTCTGCACCGGGGGCAGGAGAGCTGACCCACAGTGAAAGGGGCATACAAATGAGCAGCCACCCACGGGGTGAAACTCTTCCCACCTTGAATGTTTACTGCACAGGGACCGCGCTGTGTGAGACTGCGGTCCTTCGTAAATATTCCAGGTATGTGTGTATGTGGTATTGCATGCTCCTGGGAGGCACTGCATGAAATGCAGCAGAAGAAAAGACGCTATATGCATGTGTGTGTGTATGTGTGTGTGTGTGTCCTGTCCAGGTGGACGTGTTCTGGGTCAGGCTGTTTGTCAGAGCTGAGACCAGATCGATGGAGCTCTAATCTAAAGCTGTGTGATGTGATTGATCACCCCATATTCTGAGAACCTGCACATAGACCTACCAACTGAGATGGACGCTAACACACATGTACACCCACGCATACCTTGGTCAGTTCATCCAAGCACGAATTGATTGCTATGAAATACAATAAGAGCAGATTGCTTTTGCAGGCCATGAGGTCGGACAGTCCATCCAAACGGGTCAGAAAGGTTGATGGGAGCAGAAAGTGTTCATTGATACCATCTTTCATGTGCGAGATGTCGACTCGCATGTTTTCTATGAAATTGGTTTTCCCTAGAAGAACCAGTCGAGCCATTCTTTTTTTGTCTGTCTCAGCCCCCCGATGTGCAGCACGCCGATGTAAATGTGAAAGTGCGCGATGCTGACAGGATGTTTGTTTTTGCGGAACATTGACAGATGAGAAAACAGTTCCGTCTCAGCGGCCGGACGACCAAGTAAAACGAGCAGAGCTGCTTGCTATCGCAGCACGCGGAGTGTTTGCATAATTCCCCATGTTTGAAATGTTAATGACACCTGCAGGCTATGTCATGGTGAATCTGCTCATAAGTGAATGAAATGAGATAGAGAGGCGTGAATATATTTGTTGGCATTAGAGTTAGTAGAGTTTCTGGGTGACACTCCCCATGTTGTTTTCCTCTGATTGGTTGTGCTTGGAGAGTGGATGCCTGTGTGTGTTTTTACCCACTTGGGCTTCACCTTCTACTCATTGACATGCATAGTGCCAAGAACCTCATTTGTACCACCGGTAACGGGCTCTGCTCTGTTTGCTTGCCTGCCGGGCTGTGCCGCTCCGTCTCCTCTGAGAGCTCACGCATTGTTTACTCCTCTTCTCGTTTCTGACTATGGACTCAACTAACCATGTTTTATAAACTGGTGCCAATTAAAACATGCCTTTATGGCAATTTGCCTTGTGACATTCAGCTTTATTTACTGATTTTACAGCAAAATCTTAAACAAAATTAACATGTTTTGTAGAGTAATTTTATTAACTGACCTACTTGGACTCTCAAAAGTCTAGATTTTTCAAGTCAGAAAACCTTCTGAAATGTCTCCTAAAGACATGGTTCTGTCTTTGAAAGTATATGATTTTTCAAGCTATATGTCATTTAGCTATATTTACTCCTGTTTGTGTTGCTTTAGAAATCTGTTTATTTGTACGTGTGGCATTTTGTGACTCACTGAATTAGTCACAAACATATGAACGTACATCAGTTTTCTTTTATGTTTGAAAGCATAAGATACTGCAGAATATGCGTTTGCCTTTTAATGCAAAAAGACATTAAATTCTAAAATTACTGCACTGCAGCTTCAGAAGGCGTCCTTATTAAGTTAACGTATTATGAGGTAAGTCTGGGTTTTATAGTCAGCTCTGTAAACCAATTGATTAGCATGCTCTATTTTTATCTGTGCAAAACAGTTCTTGTTTACTAAGGATTTTTTCTGACAACTCAACAGTACTGACAGTTTTATTAAGGTTATAGAATTTAAGTGTTAAATCGTGCTGTTTTTCTCAGTTTCCCCATTGGAAGATTCTTTGTGTTTTTTCTGCCTTTTCTTAGCAAGCGGCCTTTTCTAGAGTCTTTATGAAAATCATTGAAAATCATTTTTCCAGGATCTTCAAGAATCCTCCCAGGTAAGCTACCTGGATCACATGGACCAGCAACAGTAACAATGTCCTCTTCTCCCACAGTGGTAGTCTTAAGATCAGTATAATCAGACAGATCCTAACATTGCCATTACTATTACCGTATTTTTCAGACTATAGCGTGCACCTCACTATAACCGTAACCACAAAGTTTTGTTTTTTTTTAATAAAAACTGGAATGTACATATATAAGCCGCTGGCATCTCCGCCGCTCTCGGTTTTCCACAAGGACGCCATCACCTGAATACATCTGATATTACTGCCAGATCGATAGCCTCCAACTTAAAAGCTGCATCATATGAACTTCTTCGTGTTCTTCCCACAATGAGGGGGTTTGAGATTGAAAACATTTCTCCATTGTGCCTGTTCCTAGCATGTGATTGTTCTACATGAAAGTTAGCACTTTCTTCTTTGATTTCCAATTCTCACTTCACTTCCTGCTAAAGAGCCCCCTGGGTTTTGAAGAAAAATCCACAAAAAAGCCACACCGGTTCTTAAGCCGCATGGTTCAAAATGTGGGAAAAAAGTAGCGGCTTATAGTCCACAAAAATACAGTAATTGTAAAATTGTCACTAGGTCACACCTGTTCCAAGATGACTCCCTTAAGTAGAGTCAGAGATACCACACTTCCAAATTTTGTTCTTGCTTTGTAAATTATTTTTTCCCAATGCTTTCTCAAGACTGGATAGTGTAAAATATATATATTTTTTCAACCTTAAAACAACTTTTGTTCCAATGTACAACTCATCGCCCGAAAGGAACCAGATGCAGACCAGCTTCACAGTTTCAGTCGCCATGGTGGACTGAAGAGTCTCTCAGACCAGCAGCTGGACAGATTTCCTCTGTCCACCTCGCTGAAAAACTCTTACCTCTGGCAAACACACATATCAGCTCAGACATAGCCGTCTGGAGGATTCATTGTTGGCAATTTCTCTCTCCAAATGTGTGGCCACACCCTGTCTGTCCTTTGTCACTCTCCATCTCTCTCTCCTCTTTTTCCCTGTCAGACCTGCCTTCATGCCTCCTCATTGTTCTTTTATCTGACTCTCCGTGTCCCATCAGTCACTCTATGGGAGGAGGAGGATGTCCCTTCATGTTGTGCCCATTTTTCCCTCCCTGAGCTAGCTGTGTGTGTGTGTGTGTGTGCGCGTGTGTGTGTTTGAGTCACTGGCCATAGAAGAGACAAAGTGTGTAACAAAACATCATTACTGAGCAGGTGTCCTTCCATCTGCTCTGATCACAGTTAACTTCTTCCTCTCTTCCTTTTTGCAAGAAACATTGTTTTCACATGTTAACACAAAAACACCTGGCTGCGTGGCGTTCTCCACAGAAAACTGAGAAATGTGAAAATCATGTAAAAGAAAAGGGAAGTGAAATGAGCACAGGAGGAGTGATGCTGTGGCAAATGAAACATGGGGGCAGAATGGCAGATAAGGAACAAAAGAGAAAACATGAGTAAAAAGAAAAGAAAAATAACCTGTATTTATGGGATGTGCAAGATTTGATATGGGAAAAAGCAGGTTTTTGAATAAAAAATACGGGCGATAAGAGACAGCAGGAGAATAAAAATGAGATACAGGCATTGGTTAGGTGACTATGGCTGATATATGTGCTATTCAGTACCGCTGGGTGTCTGTGTGTGTGTGTGTGTGTGTGCGTGTGCGTGTGTGTGCGTGTGTGTTTGTGTGTATCTCACAAGAACCAGAGGAGCCAAAAGTTCAGGCTCACCATTAAAACATGTCTGAAGGCTACAGGAGGCAGCCAGGGCGCTCCCAGAAGACGAGAGCTCACTGTTTGGATGAATGGACTGATGCTGGAAATCTTTGAGATGCACCCCGCAAACATTATGGGCATCAAAGGCACTTTATATCTCTTCACAATGCCTCTGCAAATAAGAGACTGCAACAAAACCTGTTTTTGGTCACAAATCTTTTATATTTCAGCTTGGTTCAGATTTCATTCACACTAATGGGCAGTCAGAAGCATCAACCTATGGAGTGAAAATGGTCTCAAAATATCTTGAGACCATTTTCACTCCGTATAACCCTGAGTTTAATGGATGTGAGCGTGAAACTAGTGGACAGAGGTTGCTGTTTTAAATGATTTCTGGCTGTATATCTTATGTAAAGATAAATATATCTGATGGTTTCAGATCTACTGAAATAAATGATTACTAAATCTTTGAATTAAGGCACTTATCATTAAATTCATCTACACAATTAAGATATTCAGTTTAACATGATGAAATAACCCCCAAAAAAACATCTAATATCAAAAGAGAGCAGTAATATTTTTTTGTTTTGTAATATTTATTTTATATGAGGTCTGTTTCATTGCTTTGAGCTTTATGGTGCATATTTACTGTTCTGTTTCTTTACCTAAAGTTACATTCAGCTGTTCATTTGCTTCTTGTTTCCTTGTTATCTCTGTTTCCATTTTTCTTTTATTTTCTTTTTTTTTTTTTTTGCCACCTTTAAACCAATTTCTTGAATCATTTTCTTATTAGGTTTTGTTCTGTTCATGACTTCCCCCCCTTATCTTTGCACCTCTTTGTTAGACTCCTTACTCACAGATTCTTTAGGCTTTACTGATCCAGGGAGCATTTCCAAAAAAATGAATCACCCTGGTCCTGTCCTTATTGCTGGGAATAAATAAAAAGGTTATAGATTCCAAGAAATGACTAATCATTTAAGACTTGGACCTACAATGATTTACAGAAACTATTGTTTTTGTTCAAATATTCCATCATTGTTAGGCTAAAGAATATGAATTTTTGTGACCCAGTTGCTTTGGCCAAAGGTTTGGACATCACAGCTGAAGATTTTATTTTTTTACTTTTTTTGTGATTTCATGAAATTGATCCTCCACCATGAGACTACTTTTGTCCTGCCTGCATTCGGGTCCTTTCACCTCAAACAACAACTAAATGAAAGATATTTTGGGATGAATGCCTTTCCTACACAGCTACAGTCATTTTGGAGAATAAAGTGCTTCACTGCATCTCCACTGGTCTTACAGCAGCTTTGTTATCCTGTTTGCTTTCAGAACCGTGAAGGTGTGTATACAAGGCATGCATGTTGAAAGGTTTTTTTTCTTCCTTTAAACCCACTGCTTAATTTATGATAGAGTGTGATCATAGCCGCAAGTTATCAAGTTTGATTTTCCTGCTTACCTCTTGTTATAATTGAGATGAAAAAAGGACCAGGAAAATCTGCGGTGTTGACACAGTTCTTAAATTCGAGCAACTGAAAAAGAAAACTATGCACAGTGTTAATGCAGGCCGGGCGCAGGCACAGATAAACCAAAGGACAAACTTACAAGAGGGATGGAAGGGAAAACGAGATATCAAACGTTTAAAAGGAGAAACTGTGGGAATAGATAGAAATATAGGAGGTGGTTGCTGGTGAATGATTAAACGATGTAAAACAGCTAAGAGGAGAGAAGGAAACAAGGGCACTAATGAAAGATGAAGGGGAGAAATGACTGAATAAGTCCATAAGTACAAATAAACATGGTGATATGAGGTGTACCAGTGCTGCCGGTCTCAATGACAGGAATGTGGGAGCTTTCGCTCCAAGCTGCAGCACTGAGGAAACATGACTAGGAAATTATTTAGAGACATTAGAGACATTTTAAGGAATAGAAACAAATAAAATGATTATATATCACAATTTTAATGAGTTTGACCAAAGATGAAAATAAAAAAAATCATGTTAAAACACATTTTTTACTGCCATTTTGGTGAAAGACTCAAAAATTACAGCAAAGGGACAAAACCTGCTTTGCAAACTCAGAGAAATATAAGGACTTGTATTGTTTTATTTCTTTACCATAAAAAAACAAGGCTTTCGTTTGCTTGGCTGCAGAAACATTGAATTTCACAACAGCAAAATCAGATTCCCCTGATTAAATCTTTAGAGACTTCATTTAGCATCTTGCAGTTTGGTATCAGGGTCAACATGTTAAGTTGCATTTAATGTCCTTCACTTACAGTGTTTTCCAATGATTAAAGATTCGGTTTAATAACCCCTGTCAGGCTCATGAGATGCTAAAATTATCCTCCAATGCCTCTGTAAATCCCACCATGTTGGACCTTTGGGTATAAATAGGGCAAGCCTCCTTCAAAATGCTGAGTGATAATTTTTTAAGTATTCTTGATGTGACACAGCTGTGCAATTTTAGCTATTTGAAATTTGAATATGGCAAACCATGCAGAATTTGCAAAAAAAGTTTAAAAACATAATCTCTCTCATTTCTGTTGTGTGGTTATGTTATTTAAAATTATATGTGTTGTTACAATTGAGATGACGTATCCAAATGCATAAACATCTCAATAGACAAACAAGCTTTTGCAATTTTTCACTAGACAGTTGGTGTCTTACTGACTGACTGAGAAGGCAAAGAGCAGCAAACTTCTCTTTTACTTCAATGCACAGCAAAAATTTCACATTTTCACTGTTGAAAGACTCACAAAGCCACACTTTCACCCACCAACCACATACAGGTTCTTGACCCACTTCCTGGCATGTAAGTGAAGCCATCAACATGAGCCCAAATGACGTTCCACCAACCTCGGAGTCATGCTCCACGTGCCGCTCTCCGTGAAGTTATCTTGAGACGCACATCAGCTCCAGGTCACTCAGAGGCCGGCCAATCACAGGGCCCGCAGCCTCGTCCTCACCAGAACCCCCTGGCAGCAGCGTGCAGCACAACAGTGTATCATCGTAATCAGACAGACGTCTGCACTGTGAATCTGCCGCTCCTGCGTTTATCTGTCTGACCTCTGGGGTTTTATGACTTCTGCTGATATCTGTTACAGAGACCCAAATGCAACACCCGTCTTTTATGTGCAACGGCAAACAATCAAGGAAACCTCTATTAAAGACGGCTGTAAGAAACGAGTCGCGCTGTGGCCTGGAGTAAGACGTCTGAATGCGTCCTCTCAGCCGTGTCTGCGCGTATGACTGAATGCATAATTGTGAGCAAAGCAGCACAGCAGGCACCTGCTGGGGCACTTTTTACGAGCCTGACCTCACAGACACACTCTCGCTGTGCCCCAGGTTTAATGCATTCATTTGGTGTTAGTGAAATGGAAAAATATCCAATGCTGCCTCAAGCAGAGCATTTTGGGTTATTTGTGCAAACAAGTTCCCTTATTCACTCTTCCAGGCACTGAAAGCTCTGCTGGTTTTATGCATTTTCATTACATTAAGACTCACATGAGAATAAATGGGAACATCTGTTTTCCTCTGTTTCAGATGAATGTTGTCGTTTCAAGAGCCAGTGTTTATTTTATTTTGTCTGAAAAGATGTAGCAATAAAATCAGTGGCTCTTTATTGGGGTGACACAGTATAAATAACACTCAATGCAACAATTTAAATGGTTTTGGTTGAAAAATTTGCAGCAGTTGTTAAAGATTGACACATAGTTCAAAATGGTTGAACAATCTCAGTTTATGGAAGCAGAATTAGCTCTAATATAGAATTGAAAACTCTTAAGATAGAGGAAAAAAAATACAGTATGAACAATGTTTTACACATTTTGTTTCATGTCTGAAATCATTATTTATATTGAAATCTGTGGTTATTTACTCTGAGGCTCCATTAGATCATTTTGAGTACATATGACCTCGCAAAGCAAATCAGAAAGAAAATATAATGTGATGCAAAAACTAAGAATCACGACTTCTGTTAAACCTTGCTGAGTCTAACAAAGTTCTGATAAGATAGGTGAGACAAGAAGGCTATTAAAATAACTTGGCTTGGAAAAAACACACAAAAATGTGCTTTTCCTTCAGTGCAAAGATGTTAAAGAGCATGCAGTCGTACAAATGGTATTTCCTAATTTAAAAGCAGGCATAGTGTGCTTTCTTGTGACTCCATCAAACGGGAAATTGGCCAAAGTGGAGGTTTAGGAGGGAGAAACAGAGAGTGTGTGTCTGAAAGAGAGAGAGAGAAAAAGTTGGCATGCAATGTTTTAAAGACAGTAGATGCTTTTAATCTTCCTCTGTATCTGTAAGCTGCCATTGCAAATCATTGTTTTGCACAACAGAAGCATGCTTTATGTTTCAGTATCACAAATGAGACAAAACTAACTTACAAGTAACTTTTCAGCAATATATAAAAGCTTTTTTTAAGTGGAAATTACCTTAATATTAATTTTAAAAAGTACTATATTATAAGAAGACATTCTTCCACGTGAATGAATTAATGAATTGAAAATGAATTGGACAAACTCTTAAAGCTGACAGCAGTAATGTCATAGGTTGTTTTTGCAGTTACAATTTCTCATGAACACAAAGTGAAAACCAGAATGTTAGTTTGGGGACTCAATGAGGTGTTTAGTCTTGGCTATATTTTGGTAAAGAGATGTCGGCTCACATTTTCTCTCTTAAGGAAAGAAGAGCCAGAGACGAGGAAAATGACATTATGCCTTTATAAATTCCACGAGGCATTTAGAGTTATTTTTCACTTATAGATCCTTCGGATTTGCTCAAGAATAGTGTGCAGAGCGTTTCCTGGAATTGTTTCCCATTGCTGAGTAACTACATACAAGCCTTACATCACCAAGTCCAATGCAAAGTCATTGGATTTGGAAACATGCTCTCTGGATGATGGATTTCGCCTCTCGGTCTGGAAGTTTGGGTTTGCCAGGAAAACATCACGTCATAAGCTGTAAGGTCTGGAGGGAGGATTATAGTGTGGGTTATTCTCAAGTTGGACTCATAGTTCCAGACATTAACATTAATATTTGAGTAAAGTCAGGTTTCCAACAATGAGGGAACAGTTTGAGTGTGGTCCATTCTCTTCCCTGTATAAATTAAACTCCACAGAAACACAGAGAAGCTACTTTGGTGAGGAAGAGTTTGATTGGTTTAGCAAGCCAGGTCTCATCCAACAACGGTGTCTGACCTCACAAATGTTCTTTTGGAAGAATGATCATAAATTTCAACAAAAACAGGGATGTTAATTGCAAAGGATGGATTCACAGTATATTGAACCCTATGGATTAAACATGGGATGTCACTCAAGTTCGTTAATACTTTGTTAATTTAATGTAAATCTCAAAGTTTTGTGCAGATTTTCAAAGTTATAACCATATAAATGTCATAACTATTAACCTTAAAGAGTAAAACAAAAATGCATTTCTCCTCAGTGAAAATTACATTAGACCATCTTTGGTCTTATCAGTGTTTGGAAGTGATTGTGCCTTTGGTCTCTTCAGTGAGTGTTTTCTAGTGTGGAAAACACGTTAATAAGAACATTTATCACACGCATATTCCCTGGAGCAATCACTTGGGACCAATTAATGCAATTAAAAATTCCATTATGGGGATGAAGAAAATCAGTTGCTGCAAATTTAATGAGATTTTAATTAATTGCCCATTTTCATTAAAGGAACCCGGAAAGGCCACCAGATAAACTTTGAAATAAGGTGCAGTTTAAGAAAATGGCGTCATTGCTCAATGCTCCATGAGAAATTATTGATGTCACAGCCACTGAACGCAGACGAAAAATGAGTCTGTGGTTCAATGTTGGACCAGGTTTGTTTGCAACTATTCTCTCTTACCCTGGCATGTTAATAAGATGTGACATTACAGTATATCTCCATTTCTTCTTTCTTTTTTCTTATCCCTTCTTGTTCTTTCCTATTTGTTTCTTTCATTTCCTTTTTCTTTTATATTATTTTCCTTTCAATTGTTTGCTTGTGTTATGTTTCCTATATTGCTTTCTGATTTCATTCTTTCCATATTCTTTATTTTTCTTTCTTGGTACTTCTGTTCCTTGTCCTATTATGCTTTCCTTTCCTTTCCTTTGGCAAATGTTTATCGTTTCCTCCTCTCCTCTCCTCTCCTCTCCTCTCCTCTCCTCTCCTCTCCTCTCCTCTCCTCTCCTCTCCTCTCCTCTCCTCTCCTCTCCTCTCCTCCTACTGTTCCCTTTCTTTTAATTTAATTCTTTTAATAACTTATTTTTTCTTTTCCTTTACTTCCCTGCTCTATCTTATTTTGACTTATTCTACTTTTCTTTCCTTTTTGTTCCCCCACGTAGGTTTTCCTGAGTGCATCACACTTTCTGCTTCTGCTCTTCTCTTCTGTACCCAGGCTCTTCCAGGCCTTTATGTTAGTTTCATCTGTTTAAAAGCCTCAGAATGGAAACAGAAGATGGAGAGGAAGATACCAACAAACAAGTGAAGTCTTATTTTCTGTCTTACTGTCTTTTCAGTCCTCCTGTACATCACTGGCCTCTCTTTTTCCTTAATGTCTAAAAAGGCTTTTATTCCACAAAATATTTCTCCTCCAATGAATAAAACATGAGCATCTATGGCAAGAGTCTTCTCTTCTCCCTATCCTGTCCTCTCTTATTGCTAAAACACAAACACACACACACACACACACACACACTTCCAATCACAGATGGCCTGGGCCGGGTCATTTCCTCCGTGGATGGAGGGTAACTGGATTTACCAGACTGTCATGTTCTGTTCTTCTGTCAGATCTGTTTATGGAGAGAAACAGGAATAAAAAATGTAAAAAAAAAGCATGAGCAGACTGTAAACTGCAGTGCAGGGTACGACTCTGTTGGTGCATGTGCTTGGAAACCCATGAGGAATGTTACATCCACAGGAGCAGAGCTCCTGTAGCCCAGTAATAGTACCAGTTGTTAATAGTGCATCAACCACCTTGTGACAGTGTAATGTTTAGTTAATGTGTTTAGCAGATTATTCCATTATGGCACTCTGTGTTCTGCTGAGAAGGCATAATGGTGTTGTTTCTCATTTTTGTCACAGCGTGTGGTTACTAGTTCTGGGCTGCACACACTACATTACTCTGCCACTGAAGAAGCTATTTCCCCCATCGAGTTTGATAGACTTTGCAGAGATACTGCTGGTACGGTTTAAATCCAAGACGTGTTACTTTGGAGAAAATGTTTCAGGTCGACGTGACTTTATAGCCGAGTGAAAAAAGTTCTCCTAAAACAACTTTATGGTGCCAGAGGAAACTAGTTTGTCCATTGTACTGTTTTTTTTGTTGGGTTTTTTCTCAGCTTAATTTCAATGGAGTTGCTGCTCATAAATACTGCACAGGGACTTCATTAGAGTAGGATGTCATCCAAATGCTATTTCTGAGATGTACACAGAGAGTGAAGTGTACTCTGGTTCCGATGAGGAGTTCAGGCAGCCCAGATTGGTTTACGCTCATATGCTTCACTGCTGCTGCTGCATTTCAGTTTCCTCTTGGTGGAACGCCATAGATATTCTGATGGTTTAGGTCAGACCAGTTTTCTCCACCAGTCAAACACAATCAAACAATAGTCATCAAAGTGGGTTTCATTGGAAAATTAAATCAGTATCTTCACGAAGCTCGTCAGCAGCAGGAATCACAACTTGGTAGACAACTCCATTACTTTTGGACTTGGTAAAGAACGGTGAACCAACCAAACTGTTTTTGATTCTTCTGGCATTCTTTAATTTCTGTTCATGGCTTTAGTGTTTATTGTATTTGTCATGTATGATTCTCGTGTATTCATTTTGTGTTTATTTTTGTTCTCACTCACAGTAGTAGTCTTGCGTAACCCCAAAGTTTTCTTTATTTTAGTTTCTGCCCAACATCTGCGTTCCTGGTAGCAGATCGCATCCTGACTCTGCTAATAAGTGTTGCACGCAAATAACCAAGTTGGCCCATTAACTGTGTCTGAATTCATCCTCCCACACAGCCCTGTTTCAATATTAATGGCCCTTATGCCTCAAAATAAACACACAGAGACAGATGCGCACACAACCATGCCTCCAAACTAAACAAATCATTAAAGTTAACCAACCTTCCTCAACGTACCGTCTGTCAGGAGCTGCTGAAACCTAACATATTTTATATTTTTTGACTTGAGTTGTCAGTTAGCTGACAGCCTTTCCTGCTAGCTTCGTTGCTCCACCTGGAGATCACAGATCATCTGCCAAGCACATAGGTCTGCACTGCTGGGGATTCACTTTTCCTGTAATTCACACAGGGCTGCAGGCATGCTGCGGGAAGCAAATGCAGACATCACAATGACACTGCTTAATCTCCTTCTAGTGTGTAATTACAAGGATGGACAGGCCACTATCACAGGCCTTTTTTGTATGAAATGGCTCAAAACAACAACAACAAAAAAAAGCATTTATGATGGTCGATATGTTGCGTGGCAGGTGGAGAGAGGACGGGTCAAATCCAGAGTGATTATTTTTTGTATTTGAGCAGCTGCTTCTGAGCAGGAGATGAAGCGCCGAGTGAATTCCCAGTCCTATGTGTGAGCTACATTATAAATGCATACGTGGTGTTCAGGGGTCCACAGCGCTCCTTTCATATGGAGATGTATCTGACGACGACAGGCTTCAATCTGCGATTGCCTATCTCTTACAACGTTAAACCCACAGCTGCCCCTCGTGTCGGTAATCCATTTCTCTTCCTCAGAGTCTGTTTCACATATATCAATGACTGATATCTATTACAAACTACACTTTTAAGAAAAAAGGAGCATTTTGTCATTACAACCACAAACCTGAATGTGTTTTATTTGGCTTTTATGTGACTAGCAGTCTAAAAAAAACATCCAAACGACACATTTGCATTTTTATTCAGCCCCCATGAATCCAGAAGCACCTCTTGCTGTTGTTACAGATTTGAGGTATGTTTTCACCAAATGTTTCCTTTTTTTTTTTTTTTTTACCAGGCTATGAGAGTCTGGTAGAGGCTTGATGCTGCCTCCATTGTGTTTCACTGAGAAAGATTGTGTTAGGGTGATGTGCAGTGTTACTTTTTTTGGCAAACTACAAGCCAGACTTTCACTTGAGTTTCTTTCACTCTTAGGCTTTCATTATGCTCTTCCAGGCTGAACAGCTAGTTCTGCTAACAGATTCTCCCATCTGATGTGTTGATCTGTACGGCTCCTTCAGAGTTACCATGAGGCTCTTGGCTCCTTCTCTGAACTCCTTTAAATACATTTGAACCTTTACTCAACTTTTCAATGCTTCTTAGTCTTCATGATGCGATTTGTTGACTAACGTTCTCCAGCAAACCTCTGAAGTCATTACCAAACAGCTGAATATATATCCTGAATTATATGTCGGTGGACTCTAACCAGAGTAACTTATCTAGATGGATGTTTGCATTGGATTTTATTTCGGGACATTTGAATAAAAAAAATGAACGCCTCATAAACTTCTCCTCCCCGAAGCTGTTTGGCTGCCTCTATGTTTTACAATTACCCTTGATGATATGCATAACAAACTACAGTCACTATAAATAGTAAAAACATAAACGCTGCCCCAGATTCTTCTTTGTTGATGAAAAAGACAGCAAATACATTCTAGATTACAGAGCTGTTCTTCAAAAAAATACTGATAAAAACTCAAATGAATAGAAATTTTAAAAATGACCCCTGATGACAAGAGGAGTGTGTTTCTGTTTGCAGATAAATATGACTGAGAAGTCATAAAGGTTTTGTTGTCTGGCTGCCAAGGGAGATGTCCCTGTTATGCATCTCTGTCTGTGTGTTTCTGTGTCTGCATGCCAATTATCTGCGAGCTCCAAGTCCTGCTCTGATAGTAAGTCTGGCATGTGCTCACCTTTGTCTGAGGAGGAGGGGAGAGGAGGAGCACAGAAGGAGAGCAGCAAGAGCACGAGAGAGAGAGAGAGAGAGAGAGAGAGAGATGAAGATTCAGAGGAAGTTGAACAAAGAGCAGGAGGCTCTGATCGAGTCTTTGTCGAGAGATTTGTGAGCCTGTCTGTGTGTCGGAGAGAGAGCGGGAGACAGGAGGCGGGAGATGAGGCTTCGCAGCGACAGAATGCATTCGTTGCTTACCAGGTGCAGCCTGACCTGCCTTACTCTCTCCTTTTCTCTCCTCTGCATCTCTGTGTTTTTCCTCTATATCTTCTCACTGCCAAGCGGGAAAAAGGACGTCTGTTCCCACTGAAGTCGGGCTAAACAAAGACACAGGATGAAACGCTCGGCTTTGGGAATGTAGCCTTTGAGGATTGCTTGGTTCCATTTTTACTTTGCTGTCAGAACTGCTACTTTTATTTCCACCTTCATTTGGAGCATTTTTGTTCAGGACATCACCTCAAGTTCTGAAAGCACATGCAAAACAATTTTAAACACAAGCCTGTATAGTATTTGTTCCATCAACTTTTCACTCATCTCCTCTGAGTGAAAAACACACACAACCTGGCCTAAAGATCAGTCATTGATCTTCTCTCCTACCCCCTCCCTGGGCAATTATCTGCCTAATTATTCACAATCCATCTCCAGCTCAGTGGAGGCCGTGAGAGTGGGGGAAGTGAAGGGGGTCGGCGCGCTCTGTGGATGTGTGTCTGTGTGTGGATATGTCTCTGAATCAGACAGAAATTGTGATCCTAATTGTTGTAAAGAAGACAGGGAGCCATCATTGGAGCCTATTTTCCAGCACCCTGCAAACAACACGAGTAAATCAGGTGCTGCTGTATGCACAAGTTTCTCTGCTCAACACCTAGACACACACACACACACACACACGTACACACACACACACCTCAGGACAAGACAACCACATGACGGCGCGTCAAGCCTGTCAAATTTAGAGGGCCATTATGGAAGAGTCAGCACCCTGGCACTTATTAACGATGTCACTGTGGTCGGCATGTTGTATTAATGATGTCACAGCGAGGAGCTGGACACAGCGATGGGCATTCATCAACCTGTGTGTGTGGGTGTGTGTCGTTGTGTGTGGAGTGGACAGGAGTGGGGTGGATCACCGCTTCACTGGAAACATGTTCCGACCTTGATGTCTGAGGATGAACAATGGGGGGAGGGCGAGAGAGGTGTAACATCTCTTCTTTGTCATCACTCCTCTCTGGTGGTTTTCCACAAGGCCTCACACTGGAAGGGCTTACACCAACACAGCCTCCAATTTTTGTGTGTGCGTGATTACATCCCAGCCGCCGTCTGTGTGTACAGACTCAGACACCAGAACAATATTGGAGCATTCCTCTTGTCTGAGAGGGATTTCGACATGAAGTCATGCAGAATGAGGCCAGAACAGAATAAATCACAATAAAGGACATAGAATGTGTCTACAATAGCTTTGTATTGAATTCCACCTTGTTTTTTATACATTAGTTAAAATTGTCACATTGCTGTGACAGTATAATCCAAAACAGATAATCTGTTGAAAAAAAACTATCTCCTCTGCCTTCTCCCTCTTGTTTTTCTGTCATCTGAACAAAGACAGTCAGAAAACTCAGTCAGAACCAATCAGTCAGTCAGAATGAGCATCTTAGCGCTGTTAATCATCTTTGTCTACACATCACTCACATCTTCTCGCTTTCTCTCTGCTGGTTCACCACAATAAAGTTTGCTGGTTTATCTTTCCAGTTTTTCTGTAAAGTAAGTTGTTTCTCAACCATTATCTTCCTGAGCGTACCTTAGGATGATTGACAGCAGTAAGACACTTCTCCTAGCTCTGATTGGTTATTTTTGGACAGGAGCAGTACATTTCTTCAGGAGAAGCTGGGTCTTTTCACAAATTATCTGTCTAATATTGCAGTGTCACAACATGGAGACAGCTTTAACAAATGTATAAAAAAACATATTTTTATAAAAGTTATATAGCTTTAGAGGAGTTATTTAACATCTAAACTTAAGCACATTTGTGCCTTATGACTCAATGTCAGTCCATTGCTCTTACCAGTGTATGACCCAAACCTGGCAAATGTTTGGGTCAGCAAAGATTGCTGCAACACAGGACCTTCCTGCTGCATTGCAATGGAATGATATCAATCCTAATTCTAATCTCAAGTGAATGCAGAGTTTTGGAGATACGTCAAGTTTACAAACTTGGGGTTGTAACCCGTCTCCCAGAACCGGTAGACTTTATTACTCAGACCCTCTCAGTATTTTCTGGATATATTTGAAAAAGCTGTTTTTCACATCCTTCTCTGAATTCCAGAGTCTGATGAGGAGAAGAGAGACAAAGCTGGGACTGTACAACCATTTGTCTCAATAAACTTCACTTAATCAACTGCATTTGACTATTGTCGAAATCTGGTTCATTCAAGTTCTCAGATTTTTTTTAAAGGAAACACATGGACGGACAGACAGACAGACAGAAATGACAGAAACACATGACATGTTTAAACAAAATGGATTCACATTTTTGTTTGTCTGTGCTTGTGTTTTATAGAGGCTGTGCTCACACAGCTGCTGACTTCACAGATTCAGGCCACATCAAGGTTAGATTAGGTTGAACAAACACAATTTACAGTGATTTATGCCTTAATCCATGAGGACAGGGTCACAGACATTGTGCTATTTTGTGGCTTTGTTATAGACGTTTGCACAAATTCTCTTACTCCCTTCGTCCCTCCATAGCTGGTCACCTTGACTTTTCTTTTTCTGCATTGCGAATCAAAATAGATCAGTTTTTAGGTTGAAATATTCCAGCGGGTTTGTGCCCGCCAAAAAGAACGGATGACGTCTTAGAGTCCGACTGAAGCTAAGAACCTTAGTCTATCATTATTTTAGGTATTTGTGTCACCATTTATTTTTTTCTGGGTAGTGCAATAGTTGCATTTTAGCTTCAGCTGAAGCTTTTGCAAAAATCCCTAGAAAAAGGATTTTAGTTGATATATCCGGGTAGAATGAGTGTTTTATGTTACAATCCTTACCCTTTCATATGCTTATTAGGTCGCTGAAATCCCAGCTTTGAAGGCCCGTATGACGCTTCTAAGTCACAGACATCTGCAGCATGTTTTAGACCCCACTCTTCGTGGGTTTGCACACAATACGCCCTTATTTCATGGACTGCTCTCAGCCTGAGTGCATAACATACATTTTTACGCTTGGCAGCTGCGTCCCTGTTGAGGACTCTTCACTGAAATGCACCAAAATTATTTTCAGCTTCTGAGGCAGCGTGTTAAAAAGCTCTCTACCCTTTGTGGAGTCTCTTCTGTTTCAGAGTGAATGTTGTCATGACAAAGTGCGTGCATATGAGTATTAATGCACTACAATTGTTCCGGGATATAATCTCCATATAAGTGATGACTTGAGGCTACAGATGGATTTTCAGGTAATTATGTCTATTGTTCAATATCACACACAAAGACTCACAAAGTGAATGGGGAAATAAGTGCTTCAATATACAGGGTGTCATGCTCATTCAAACCAGAGGTAAGAAACAACAATAAATGATCAGAAATGGTCTTAACGAGGAAACAGCCAGAAACACAACATGTGATACTTATAATTCTACATAAATATCAAGGGGTCTGATTTTCTTAAAGGAAGTTAAACACTTGATGGCACAGACACAACAAAATGTTATTTCTCACCTTACCTTACCCAAAATTGTCACCAATGACCAGATTGTGACAAAGATAAATCACGGTAGGGCTCTGTGGGATTGGTTTGGCAGGTAAATGGATTAACCATCTGTTCATCCATCAATCCATCTGTATTTATGTTTCCCAAGTAATAATCAACCAAACAGAAAAATCCTCTACTTATCTCTGCTCGTAGCAAAACAGGATATATAAAACAGAGATAACATGAGGTAAAGGGCGGATCTCGCAAATGACAGGAAGACAGTTGTATATAACAGAGGAGGGATGATTAGTGAATGGAAACTGAACGGCCGATTAATCACCTGGAACAAATGCTGAAAGAAATGCCTAGAATAAGGACAAGTGAAGACATCAAGATGCTTCAACAAAAATGGTCTTCCTTAATGATTTAGGCCCCGTTTACCTGAACCTGGTCTCAGTGAAACCGTAACATTTTGATGCAACTCAGCCGTTTGTTCACACATTTCCAGAAATTTGAGTCTCTCACACTGGCCCGTTTTGAAACCAGGTGTGTTTCAGGAACACCTGTGTGGACGGATGCTACTTAACCTGTTCAGTCTAACATATATTCTTAAGTGGAGTTCACATGTTACGTGACAACTTTGATCTTGGTAGGCAGAGATGCACTTTGCATTTAATGCCGATAATGATTTGTGAAGCCAAGAATAGTTGTGACGAAGTGATAAAATCACTGCGTCACATATTGGCGTGGCAGCAGAACAACTACAGCAAACAGTGATGTTTCAACCACCATCTGACAATACCATCAGTTTCTAAAGGCTTTGAGAAAACTTTATTTATGTGCTCGACTGTCCAAGACATAAATCCAAAGGACAAGTTTTCCACTGATTATTAAAGCAAATTTTCATTGACTAAAATGGATAATTTTCTGCCTGCAGATGTTGCTTTCTTGACCTTTTTTCTTTTGCAATTACACCAAGCATTGTGTTGCCACGTTTTGCTTAGTTTTAAAATAATAATAAAAAAAACTCTATATGTCACATCTCCTGATGCCAAAGCAGCACTGCTCCCCTTCCTGTGTGGATTCTGATGTTACATCTGTCTGAGAGTTCACAGCTGTAAAGGATCTGTCTAATATTCATGGCCAAATTGTTTTTTTTTTCATATTTGTGCCATTTTAATTTTAATTTTAATTTAATTTTATTTTTTTTGTGATACAGACAAGTAAGGTAAACAAACATGCAAACGGTCAAAACTTTAAGGGATAAAGAGTTAACATGGAGTTTCATTAGCAAAGCATTTCTGCATCCCTGACGGCCCTGGATATCGGCTATGCTGTGAAGTAAATTTGTTTACAATGGCTTCATTCGGCAATTATAATAGCTGCAGAAAGACTATAAAAATTCTCAGTTCATTCCTGTCGCAGTTCAGAAGTATGCTGTAAATACTGTTACTAATTGAGAAAACCCCATTTGTTTATTTCCTTCTGCATTCATCAAATAAGAAAACACAGAAAATTAATTTCTCTGCTAAACACCTGCAAAACACTGATTTCATATCTTAAGTGAGTAAATAAGCTGGATTCCCACAGAGGTCAGCCGCTCGGTGAGTTCAATCAGCTCAGTCTTGTCTTTGTTGCGTCTCAAACATCTTGTCCTCCACTCTCTTGTGCGTAAAGACAAAAGCAACATTTACTTGATCGTTCCCTTTTCTGTCTCCAAAAGCAATTGTAATTCTCCTCATAATCTTTATCAGAGAAAGTCATTAGGTCGCCATGTTTACCGCTGCCTCCATACGCCACACTGGCAACCTCAGGCCAGCAATTATTTTGCTTTTATATCTTTGTCAGATTTATGTTTATGTTTTTACTTCAACATTATTAGGGAAACTATTTAACCACAACTAAAATCTTTCCTTAGGCCAATAATAAACATGACATTAAATTGAACAGAAGTACATGGTGGCTAAATGAGGCCTTTAAGAATCTAACTGCATCTTGCCATCTGGGACCAAAGATAACGGCAAGTAGTGTGTGACCATATGTATGCTTTATCTTCAATTCCTGCTTTTTCTTTATCAGAGAACAAAATGTGTTGCTGAGCCCTGGACTCCAACATCTGGTCTGAAATGTGTGTGCGTGTGTGTGTGTGTGAGAGAGAGAGAGAGCGTGTGCATTCAGCGATGGCTATGGGAAAGGATTAGGATAGCTTCAAACGGGCTTTGTTTAATATGCAACACAGCGGCTGCTCCCGATGGGAAACTACCTTCCTCCAAAAACACATGTGCAAAAACCTATCAAAACACCACGGCCGCACAGAGGTGATACCAATAGGCCAAAACAGCTTTGTCCTATGGTGTTGTTATGGTGAGGACAGAGTTTGCACGTTGGTGCGTGTGTTTGTGTGCGTGCATATTTGTGCCGGTGTGTTTGGGTTAGTGTTCCAGGGATCGGGGTTCCTGGCTGTGGTAATTGGGACCGATGGAGCTGAAAGCGAGGGATGAACCAGGGGATAAAGAACGGATAAAGAAAGGATGGTACTGTGCACATTGCCCAAGGAGCTCAGCGATTGGTTTAGGGTTATTGCATGTGTGTGTAATTGTGTGTGTGTCGTATCTCAGCAGATGTGAAAGGCTTGGCCATTTTCTCAGCAGACCAATTAGATGAAGGGAGTTTTGTCCCCAGGTGTGAAAGTCTCCTCCTGCTAATGGGAGGCTGATTAGTCGGTGTATTAACTGTATTTTACCCGTCGTGTGTGAATGTGAGTTTGCCAGCAATGTTTTCTATTAACATAAGAAGATTAAATTTGACTCTCAGCGATTTGTACTTGTGTGGCTATTTGTGTAAAAAGTGTGAATCCAGTCAGTGAAGTGATGCTAATTAAACTATCAGAGCTTCAAAGAGAAAAGAGTTTAAACTCAAACTTCAATTTAATTTATGCAGTTGGAGTCCTCTGCTTTGCATCCAGTTTGGGAAAATAAGACACCCATCCACAAACAGATGCACCACAATATGGCATATTTTGAGGAAGGCATCAGGGTCACAAACATTTTGCTGGTATCAACAACAGACACAGAGGGAATGATGGCGATGGTGTGAAGGAGGTGAATAGGAAATGTGAACGAGACTGAAAGAGCCAGAAGATAGAGGTGAGGCCTCCTTCTGAGCTCCACTCCTGGGAGCCTAAATGCTTCTTCATCTGTAAGCAGTGAATAATTCATATTGTTACCATAGAGAGGACACTCAGACATATTTGCATGCACGTACACACACATGCACACATGCAGCAAAAATCATATTCATGTCACAGACAAGCCATTCTTACAGCAGAAAGACAGCCCAGTCCAATGTGAAGCTTTTATTATTCACTAGCTTATGAACTCCACAGGACCCTTCACTCTTTGACTGTCTGCATGTGTGTATCAGGTTGTGTGTACAGTCGCTGCTGCTGTCTGTTTGCGGCACATGCAAGTTTCATTTTTCGGCATCATCATGAGGGTGAAATGGAGGTCGGAGAAGAGAAACACGTAAAAAAAAAAAACCCAATCTGTAACCCCAAGGCACACAAAGATATTTACATTAACCTTAAAGCTGCAGAAGGGAACTTTCATTAAAAAAACAACAAAAAAACGTCTTTACATTTTCTTTTTTTTTTTACAAAACTGTCACTTTGTCTTGACAATATAATATGAAACAAATAATCTGTGGAAAAAATCCAACTCTTTCTCACAGTACTAATTACAGAAATCCACCGCGTTGTTAGAAACAATCAGAGCCAAGAGGAGGGTGGTAGCACTGGCAATAAGGCTGGTGTACATGCTGCTCACAACCTCCAGCTTTCTCTCCGCTACAGCTGAAGTATGGCCACCGATAATGGCAGATAAATAGTTCTCCTGTAAAGAACTGTATAAGGTTTCTCCACCTTTACCACATTTAGCAGCACATATACGAGGGTAATTGACAGCACCAAGATGCTCCTCCTGGCTCTGATTGCTTTTTCTTATGACTAGGAGTGGTGCATTTCTTCAAATCATGATAGCAGCACTGAAAGGAGGTGGGGGAATTTATTTATTTACAGATTTTCTTCCTCATTAATTCACCACATGGTGACACGTTTAACAAATATTTTAAAAAAAACAACATTTTTTTATAAAAGTTATAAAACTTCTTCGAAGTTACCATAAGTTATACTCATATTATACCACTATGTGATGTCAGTCTTCATTACCGTTGCTTTGCATGGTAACGAAATACATATTCATAACTGTCACATGTAAAAGCCGAACATCTACATAGAATCTTTATGTGAGCCGCAAAATGAAAGAACAATATTTTATTTCATCTTCACTGTGACTGTGGTCACTGAGTTATTACTATGCTAATGTTGTCTGGAAGCACACTGAGACAGCTGCCGCTCCTTTTTATGAGTCGAACAGAAAAACACAATAAGCTTCAGAATGATCAGCGGTAAATTGTTTATAAAAGTAGCTTGCGTCGCCTTTTATTCCCATTGTTTGATGACTGCGGTGTTTTCGCATTTAAAAGCAGACCGAATATTGAACACAGAGCAGTTATATTGTAATGAGGTATGGCAGGAGGAAATTGTTTTTTCTGGGTAATTTCAGCTCCACCTCTGTGTGCATATGTGTGCGCATGTATATGTGTTTGTGTTGCGTGGGATAAGCTGAGGATAACCTTTGTCCCAGACTACTATGGACACCTGTCTTCCCACTCAGGATCCTCTGGGACTCTTCTGTTCAATGCAGGCCTGATTTACTTGACCCCAAGGGCTTCCCCTCTCTTTCTTTTTCCTTTTGGTTTATCCTCTCCTTCTTTCTCTCTGTCATTCTCTGACACGCACCTCTCCACCCATCTCCTCCTGAAGGGCCGCAGAGAGAGAAAGAGAGAAATGGCTCCTGTCATTTCCCCCTCTTTTAAGTGGGACTCTGCAGCGCTCTCTGTCACAGAGCCCCTGAGGGGAGGACATCCAGCAAAGGAAGAACCTTTCACACTTTATTGTATTTTGCTACAGAGAGCTCATATCTCTTTCCACACGCTCTCAATCTGTCTTTCTACTTCTGCTTTTTTTTTTTTTACACTTCTCTCACATCCCCACAATTCATCTTTTCGCCCTCCTCTGTTGCCGCCCCTGCATCTATTTCTAGTTCTATATTTTATGAAGTTTGAAGGCTTGACAGTGCCCTTTGAGCACGCTGGCTTGTCAAAAACACAACGAGGCCGAAGGGAAGAAAGAGACTCGGCAGAGCAGCAGAGAGAGGAGATGGACGGCTGTCTGAAACCCGAGCAGGAGTCTGTCAGATCACACAGATGTTTGAGGAGCTCAGGTGGAACCTGCACCTGGACGGAGAAAGAAATAAGTTTCACATGAAGAAAACATTCCTGCTGATTTTCTATCTAGGGTCATTGCATGTGTTTGACATGTTAGACTGCTTTTCAGACATCGGTTTGAGAATACCCATGATCTGAATGTGGCCTGTGTGAAATTAAGCTTGACTTTTCCTTTGATTTTTGTTAAATTGTCTCCTTTTTATAATGTTTCTGTGACTCTTTTTCCAAATCTGGTTTCAGTTTGTTGTTTTCTCCTTACCTGATGCTCATTTTGGTTTCTTCTTACCTCTACATTTAATTTCTTACCCATTTATTTTTTTTCTAATTCTCATGTTGTTGCCTGGCATTTTATCTGGTTCCCGTTTCCAGTTTGGTTTCCAGTCTTTTGTCTTTTTTCTTTTGTTCTTCTTGATTACATTGACTTTTCATTCATCCTCTGTGCAAATCCTGCCTTTGACAGGATTTGAATCCATAAAACTACTCAACACAGTTTTAGAATTACAAATGACTATTTAGTAGTAATTTAGAACGGCATCTTTATTCCAGTTTATGCTTTTTTGGCCACAACTTTACACATTTGCACCATGCAGCAAAGGAAAATATAAAAGATGTGTCAAGGGCAGACCAGCATATTTCTAAATGAAAGTGTCAGATTACAATGTGGAATCGCAATGAATAATTGAAATAACACTAAATTACATTTATTACAACCAAAAATTCAGGATATAAACAGAAAAAAAAAGAAAGTGCCCATTTTTACACCTAGTGTTTTCTTTTACTTATAACTTGTTTTTTCCCCTTTAGTTGGAAATTATGTTCAAAATTTGGTGTTATTTGTCTTTGCTTCATTACAAACTGGATATTTTTTTTTACTGTCTTGCTACACATTTTTCTCAGTTTTAAATAAAAATAATACATTTTCTTTATTTTCTGTTTATATTTTTGCTTTAGTCTCAGCTTTAGCGTGTTAACATGCTAAGATTGTATATAAGAAGAACAGCAAATCTAACAGCCTGAAGATCAGAAAACGCAGCACAGCTGTCTGTAACCTGCACAAAATAACTACCCGTATTTTATTTTGGCGGGTCAAAACCGGACTGCACGCTTTAAATCCCGGGTCAGAACTGCACTCGGATCTGCTGCTCAATTGCTTCTCCTGCTGTCGCTGTGGCTAGCTGCTGGTGTTGGCGTTTTCCCAAATCGCTAAAGAATACTGCAAAATCGAGCCCAATTAACACAGCCGAAGGATTATATTGGGTATAGTCCGACAACTACTCGACGGTGAGTGGTTTATTTTACTTCTTTTGTTTTTTTTTTTTTGTATAGTAGAAATGCGGTGGCGACACGCCCACTTTAATTGATGTATTGGCGTTTTAAAATGGTCTTGTAAACTAAAAGATCATTCCGTTTTTGTTAATTTTGTGGCCGAATAGAAGATATATTAATGAATTAGGCAAGCCTTTTGATTTTTGTAACTTTGTCCTTTACGGATACTTTTAGTTACTTTTTATTAATTTTGCTAGCAGCTAATGGAGCTTTGGAAATGGTTAATTTCTTTAGGGTTGCACAGCGCAACAAAGTAATAAGAAAAAAAACTACTTGAAGTAGTAATTAAGTTAATTAAGTTTAATTGACTTTATTGTCAATTAAACTTGGATACAACTTGAAAGTGCACTTTACTAGATCAATCACTTAATTAGATTAATGACTTTATTAGGTCATTGACTTTATTAGATCTGTGATTTTTACTAGATCTTTGACTACTTGATCTGTAATGACTACTTGATCTGTAATTTCAATTTGTAACAATGTGATTAATTTAAAACTCAATTGAGTCATTCCTGTTATCTACTTTATGGACTATAGCTAGTTTTGTAATGAATGTTCAGATAACAGAGTAAGCCTGTTAAATGCTAATTTGTTTTATTTATGACCTTGTTTAGGTCAGGTTTTTTTTCCACCCCCGGTTTCAACCCAGGATGGTGAGCTACCGGATCACCGCAGCTTTGCGGTAGGACTAACTTGGACCAAATTGCTTTATTTCTCTGGATCTATAACCCTGGATTATGGACAAGGAAAAAAGGATCTAGTCGGACTGTGATTGGTGGATCCTTAATCACTCTGGGGAAAAAAACTGGACTTGAATGGGAAAAGAGAACTCTTGGGTGTTATCGGGATTTATTTTATTTATTTATTGATTCATTTTTGTTGTTGTTTGTTCTGCTCACTCTCAACACTGTTGTGAAGCAAGGAGGAATTTCACCTGCCGACATTAATAAACATCTATTGAAACAGTTTTGTCGTGGGTGTTGGGACAACACTGTCATAACCAAGCTACAGTTGGAACAAAAGAAAGATAACCCACCATCTTTCTCTGATTTGTTGTTGCTGTTGAGGACCGAAGAAGACAGACAGCATGCTAAAGAATCACTGATGAAGAAGCATATTGGCACATCAAAACAGAAAATTCATATCCAGTCCCAAAGTGCCTGTCCTTGTGGACATTCTGCATCCAATGAAGAGCTGAAAGAAATGAAAAAAGAACTTCAGAAATTACAGCAGCAAATGTCTCAACTTCTGTCCAAGAAGAGTTCAGCTGAATTCAAGGCCATGTCAACACAGAAGAAATCATACGCTTCTTCACCTCAGTCAAAAACTAAGCCTAAGCCTTGGTACTGTTTTAATTGTGGAGAAGATGGTCATCTTTCCTCCTCCTGCACAAGCAAAGCAAACCCTAGTCTTGTTGAGCAGAAAAAGAAACTGTTGCGCCAAAAGCAGCAACCATGGGATGAAAAAAATTCAAAATCTTTAAACTAGGAACAGCTTCTATTGTGGGACACACAGAAGCTGTGTACATGAACAGTCCCAAAGAACGCCAGATAAAGACAGTGCCCCGAGGTCTTATTGGCACAAAGAGCACAGGCCAAGTTCAAATAAAAGGAGATGCCTCCTTGATTCCGGCTCACAGGTCACTACTATCCCCTACTCCTTCTACAATACTTACCTCATGGATCATGAAATTCAACCAATAAACAACCTGTTGGAAATAGAAGGAGCTAACGGACAAACAGTGCCTTACCTGGGATATGTAGAGATTAACATGACCTTCCCGCCTGAATTGTTTGGGTTACCTGTTGAAGTCGACACACTTGCTCTTGTTGTGCCTGATATTAAACCCTCTCAACATCTGATTCTTATTGGCACCAACACTTTAGATGTTGCCCATACCAAACATTTTGATACCCATCCTGATGAGTCATTTCAACCTTTTATGTCGGGTTATATAGCAGTGTATAAGATCCTCCAACACCGCTATGCCCAGAGGTTGAATGACTATACTGCAAGTGTCACTCTGCAGTCTAATCAGCCTCAACTCATCCCTGCTGGCCAAACCACAGTTGTAGAGGGTTGCTTGGCTGCAAGATTATGGCAAGATGTAAAACAAGTCCTCCTTGAACATCCAAATTCTTATGCTCTCCCTGGTGGGCTCATGGTAAAAACCTGCCTCATTGACTTGCCTCAACATCGGCCCTGTCATCTGCCAGTTGTGGTAAGCAATGAGTCTGACCATGAGATTTGTATTCCAGCACAAGCAGTCATAGCAGAGATGAGCACTTTCCAGAGTGTTATCTCCCGAGAGCAAAAAGGACAAAATTCAACCCAGTCTACAGAGTCGTTACAACCCTCTCAACCACATTACAACTTTGGAGACTCACCTCTATCTCCAGAATGGAAGAAGCGAATCATCGAAAAACTCAACAGTATTCCTGAGGTGTTTGCAAAGCACGACTTGGACTTTGGCCGGACAGACAAAGTTAAACATCACATCAAATTGTCTGATCCTACTCCTTTTAAACAAAGGCCAAGACCAATCCACCCTCAGGATGTCGACGCTGTAAGGAAACACTTGCAAGAACTTTCTGATTCAGGAGTAATAAGAGAGTCTGATTCGCCATTCGCTTCTCCAATAGTGGTTGTACGCAAGAAGAACGGCAGTGTACGCCTTTGTATTGACTACAGGAAGTTAAATCTCCAGACAATAAAGGACGCGTATGCTCTACCGAAGCTCGAGGACACCTTTTCTGCCCTGTCTGGATCAAAGTGGTTCACTGTGTTAGATCTCAAGTCGGGATACTACCAAATTGAGATGGAGGAACAGGATAAATCTAAAACGGCCTTTGTTTGTCCATTGGGGTTTTGGGAATTTAACCGCATGCCACAAGGGGTCACTAATGCCCCAAGCACCTTCCAACGGTTGATGGAAAGATGCATGGGGGAGCTGAATCTTAAAGAAGTTCTGGTTTTTATTGATGATTTGATTATTTTTGCACCTACTCTGGAGGAACATGAGGCGCGCCTGATGAATGTTCTCAATAAACTTAAAGACTTTGGGTTGAAATTGTCTGTCGAGAAATGCATATTTTTTCAAACCTCTGTGAAATATCTTGGGCACGTAGTGTCCCAGAATGGGGTTGAGACCGATCCCAATAAGATCAAAACACTTACCTCCTGGCCAGTACCCAAGAACCTGAAAGAATTGAGATCTTTCCTTGGTTTCTCTGGATATTACCGCCGTTTTGTCCAAGGATATTCAGCCATAGTAAAGCCATTGCATGACCTCACTGCTGGTTATCCGCCATCCCAGAAGAACCTGAGGTCAACTGTAAGACCAGAAAATTATCTGAACCCCAAAGCACCATTTGGAGGACGGTGGACACCAGTGTGCCAGCAGGCCTTTGAAGCCATCATTGAGAAATTGACTTCTGCCCCCGTACTGGCATTTGCTGATCCACAGAAGCCCTATACGCTCCACACCGATGCCAGTTCTACTGGTCTTGGTGCGGTGTTGTATCAGGAGCACGACGGAACAAACAGAGTTGTGGCATATGCCAGCAGAGGTCTCTCGAGAAGCGAGTCTAAATACCCAGCTCATAAATTAGAGTTTCTCGCTCTAAAATGGGCAGTGACTGAGAAATTCAATGATTATCTCTATGGTGCTCAGTTCACAGTTGTCACAGACAGCAATCCACTGACTTACTTGTTGTCCTCAGCAAAACTCGACGCTACCAGTTACCGATGGCTTGCAGCTTTGTCTACTTTCACGTTCAAGATCATTTACAGAGCTGGAAAGCAGAACCTGGATGCTGATGGATTGTCTCGGAGACCTCATGGTGAGCTGTCTGATGATCTCATCTCCAGAAAGGAACACGAACGAGTCCAGAAATTTGCTCAGCAACATTTCAACGAACCAGATTATGTCCCTATCGACCAAAACACCATTGAAGCAGTTTGTGCTCGTCACATGGTGTACAGTACAGGTGTACATTTTGACAATGCTCTGGTGTTGTCTATGTCCGCCCATGTCAACAGCCTACCTGACAGTTTTACTGACGATGAACAGTTCAACTCCTCTTCACTTCCTTGATTCTCATCAGATGACATTGCAGTCAAACAGCGTGACGACCCTGTTATTCGCCATGTCATAGATGCACTCGAACGAGGAGAGTCACCATCACCATCGGTGAGAGAAGAACTTCCTGAACTGCCCCTTCTACTGCGAGAAGTAAACAAACTGGAGCTCCAAAACAACCTTCTCGTTAGGAGGAGACAAGTGGGAAGTGAGCCAACATACCAACTAGTATTACCTCAGAGGTATCGAGCTGTTGTGCTACACCAACTGCATAACCAAATGGGTCATATGGGAATTGAAAGAACTCTCGATTTAGTCCGTTCCCGTTTCTATTGGCCTAGAATGTTCATCGATGTTGTCGACAAAGTCAGAACTTGTGAAAGGTGTGTGAAACGCAAATCACTGCCTGAGCGAGCTGCACCTTTGGTCAACATTAAAACCACTCATCCTTTGGAGTTGGTGTGTATGGATTTCCTCTCTTTAGAACCAGATCGCAGAGTCAAAGACATTCTTGTCATAACAGACCACTTCACAAAGTATGCCATTGCTGTGCCTACTCCAAATCAAAAAGCCAGAACTGTTGCAAAGTGTTTGTGGGACAATTTCCTTGTGCATTATGGCATTCCGGAGAGATTGCACAGCGATCAGGGTCCAGATTTTGAATCGCGAACCATTCGAGAGCTCTGCAAAATGGTCAATATCCACAAAATAAGAACTACTCCATACCATCCAAGAGGAAATCCTGTGGAGCGTTTTAATCGGACACTGCTGGACATGCTGGGAACGTTAACTGAAAAGGAAAAAACTCATTGGAAAGACTTTGTAAAACCTCTAGTGCATGCCTACAATTGCACGAAAAACAATGTTACAGGATACTCACCATATGAGCTGATGTTCGGACGCCAACCTCGCCTACCAGTGGACTTAGCCTTTGGACTGCCATTGAGTAAGGATGGATTTAGCTCCCATACTCAGTATGTGCAGAAGTTAAAGTCCCGCCTGGAGGAAAGTTACAAACTGGCTAGTAGGAACTCAGCTAAGGTGATGCAACGTAACAAGACTCGATTTGATCGAAAAGTGACTGCATCAGAACTGGACATTGGAGACAGAGTATTGGTGAGGAATGTGCGAATAAGAGGGAAACACAAGCTCGCAGATAAATGGGAGTCTTCTGTGTATATTGTTGTGAATAAAGCCGGCAATCTTCCTGTGTACACAGTCAGACCAGAAGGCCAAGACAAACCATTAAGAACTCTACATCGAGACCTTTTATTACCATGTGGGTATTTACCAGTTCCTGAGGAAGAAATACCTACCAGAGACGAAAATAAAGTTCCTGTGTTTTCCCCAGTATCTGCTGAGGATGAAGATGACCAATCAGAGGATGAACTAATTGATCCACCTCTGCACATTCCACTCTCCTTTGAACCTGTCAAATTTACTATTGACCTTGACCTACCTCCTGCTGAGCAGCCTGTCCACTTCACACAATCTCCAGGTCCTGTCACTGAAGGAGACAGGGATGCTGAGGAAGATGAACCCAAATCTGTGGAAGGGGAACCCACAACTGTTAAAGAGGAACAACTAGCAACAGGCAGTGAGGAACCTGGAATTGATTCTGAACAAATTAATCCTGCAGAGGTCTCCAGAGTTGAAGGAAGTTTCTCTCTAGATCCTGATACTCCAGAGTCTGACAAGGCAGGACTTGACAGACAAGAGCTTGACGCGCCAGACTTTTCCAGCTATGCTGAAGAACCTCAAGAACCAGTGGAATCAGTAGCTCTGGATAATGAGGACCAACCCCTGAGACGTTCCAGCCGTACTAGAAATCCACCAGATCGGCTACAGTATACTAAACCTGGCAAACCATTATTGAAAAGCATCCAGACTTTGCTTCATGGATTGAGTTCTGTTTTCTCCTTCGCCCAGCAAGAAGACGAAGAAGAGCAGTTGATTGCTTCATACACCAGCCAGCCACCTATTTGCTGCCAGCCTAGTACATGTGCGAGGACGTACATGGGATCAGGAGGGGAGAATGTAACCTGCACAAAATAACTACCCGTATTTTATTTTGGCGGGTCAAAACCGGACTGCACGCTTTAAATCCCGGGTCAGAACTGCACTCGGATCTGCTGCTCAATTGCTTCTGCTGCTGTCGCTGTGGCTAGCTGCTGGTGTTTTTCCCAAATCGCTAAAGAATACTGCAAAATCGAGCCCAATTAACACAGCCGAAGGATTATATTGGGTATAGTCTGACAACTACTCGACGGTGAGTGGTTTATTTTACTTCTTTTGTTTTTTTTTTTTTGTATAGTAGAAATGCGGTGGCGACACGCCCACTTTAATTGATGTATTGGCGTTTTAAAATGGTCTTGTAAACTAAAAGATCATTCCGTTTTTGTTAATTTTGTGGCCGAATAGAAGATATATTCTCAATGAATTAGGCAAGCCTTTTGATTTTTGTAACTTTGTCCTTTACGGATAGTTTTAGTTACTTTTTATTAATTTTGCTAGCAGCTAATGGAGCTTTGGAAATGGTTAATTTCTTTGGGGTTGCACAGCGCAACAAAGTAATAAGAAAAAAAACTACTTGAAGTAGTAATTAATGACTTTATTAGATCTATGACTTTATTAGATCTGTGATTTTTACTAGATCTTTGACTACTTGATCTGTAATTTGATTTCAATCTGTGACATTAATGTGATTAATTTGAAACTCATTTGAGTCGTTCCTGTTATCTACACTGTAAAAAAAATTCGGTCGTTTTTACAATAAAAATCTGGCAGCTGTGGTTGCCAGAATAATTCTGTAGAAAACACAGTGAACATGTAAACTGTTTTACAGACCAAACAGTAATTACAACAGTGTTAAATTGTGAAATAAACAGATTGTCCCATAGTTTTGCACAAATTTTAACTGCGATTTGAACAGGTTTATTTTGGTAATAAGACAGTTTTATCAAGTAATTTTAACCAATTTTTTCTGATGAATTATCATAATAATGCTGTTATTTTACACTTTTTCCCAGTAAGATTTACCCAGTTTTGTTTCTTTTACAAAAAAACTTCATTTAGTCCTACTGATAAATTACCTTTGAATAACAGATTAAGAGTTGAAATGTCAATTTAAAACATTTCATTAATACTTTCTGAAAAACTTAAATTTGCTTTAATTTTCTTTTTACTAACAATTATATTTTTAGATATCTATAAGTATGAAATTTCAACAAACATTTGTCACTTAAAGGAAACTTTAAAACAGCCCAATATAAATTGTATGTATGATAACCTTAAAAAAAATAAACATACACTTAGATGCCTTTGAAATATTTATTTTCAATGAAGTTCTCATTTGTCTTTTCTGAACATCATAAAGCACATGAAGCAAATGCACCTGCTGAATAGATATACATTTCTTCAACTTTTTTAACTTTATCATAAACAGTATGAGAGCCAACTTTCACGCCCTTTATTTTGGAGGGAGGGCTTGAAGATTATAACATAGAATCAATTTCTATTTCCAGTATACATTTTAATAATAATGTTTGTTTGCTTCAAAAGTTTTTCTTTTTTAGAAGCAATTCTATTTTCAAATATCTCTAAATAATCAAATTTCAACAAACATTTACCGGTTAAATGCAAATTTCAAACACAAGGAAGCCCAATATAAACTGTATCTATAATGATAATTCAAATTTTTTTAGAAACAAAAAAAGATTTTAATTGAAAACATATTTTCAATGAAATTCTCATTTGTCCTTTCTGACATGGAGAAAAATTCAGCCACTGAACAAATATAAATATGTCTTTTCAACTTTTTTAACTTCAGAAGACACTGTGTGAGATGCAACATACATTTAGAAATCTATTGAGCTCTGTGAAGATTAAACACTGTCCTGATAACTCACTGACATTAGTCCTTTCTCAAACATCACGCCACTCATGATCCGAAAGTTCCTGGATCAAGGTGAGTACACGGGGGTTCACACGCAGTCTGGGTTTACGGGTTTCTTCCACCTTACTGCCCTTGTCTGGGTTGATTGAGAAGAAACACCTTAATATAAAGAGGACAAACAGAAAACTACATCAAAATGTGCTTCACAAAGACAAACATTTTATTCAAGATATAAAAGTTGTCAAAAGTCAAATTTAACTCCCTACAATTAAAAAAAACAACAACAAAAAAAAAGAACTCATACCTCTGCAGAAACTCCAGTGTGGACGCCAGCCCCGATGGATAATGGATGTTAAAACAATAATAGCTCCAAACATCATGCAGAAAATAAAACAGGAGATGTTGTTGTTTCCAATCTGTTGATCCACACTCAGCATGAATCGTTTGGCATGGAAGCAGGATTGACCTAAGGAGAAATAACAAATAAATTTAGACTCCTGATACAACAAAACAATGACATTTATATGAAAAATAACAAATTAAGTAAAAAGTACGAAAAATAATATCAGTATAGTAAAAGCATAAGAAAATAATTTGAAAAAAAACTAACAATATTAAACAAAATGCCAGATGGACAAAAGCGCAAAGAAAGGGGACAAGACAACAAAAAAGACAACAGGTCAAAGAAACTGGAAAAACAAAAATGAACTCACCACACAATGATAGTGGGAGTCAAGGAGACATTCTCCATCTGTACTTCTTCAGCTAGGCATGTGTCCTCCACACAGAAGAACATTGCTTCTTCATTTTTGTTGAAGTAGCAGAGAAGTAGGAGCATCATCTCTTTATCTTCAGAGTAACCGTCCAGTTCTCCCCTTAACATCTTCAACTTTGTCTGAGCCTGGAAAAACCTTTTGTTTTTGTTCACACAAACAGTGTTCATGTAGTTCAGCAGTCGTTTTCCCTTCATATCCATGTTCCTCATGAAGGTTTCCTTCAATCCAAGTCCAGTAAGTTCCTTGTAGTGTACAGCCATCCCAATGTCATGAAATAAAACAGGCCAGGCTTCCAAGACATCTTGAATGCTTTCCCCCTGGTTAATATCTTTGCGCTGTGAGTAGAAAGTTGTCCTGAGTAATTGTTTCATCTCCTCAGGATTGGGCTCCTTCTGCAGAGACATCATCTTGAGCTTGTCCTTCTTCTGTTGCTGACTTTCAACAGTTTCTCCAAGAGGAAGGAATTTTACATTCCCTGTTTTTTCCTTATTATTTTTGTTCAAATCAACATATCTGTTTTAAGTGGTATATAAAGACATTTTATTTTGAAAACACACTGTGTTTCAGAGGAACAACTTGTTGTCCATTTACCTGATAACAGGTCAAAGGGTAAAAGTCAACCAAGTCATTTATGTTAATACACAAAGTGCTTGAAGTCTGTTTTGTCACTGAATACAGATGGTAATCAGGATGATAGACAGCTGTTTGTACATCCATAACACAATACACATCAGTGTCATTTTGAATCAGAATTAAAACCAGCTCTCCAAACTCCATATACTCATCATTCTTTGAAACCAAGAAATGCCCCTTTTTATACACTGTTCCCTTATATTGTATCTCTGTGGAAATACTTGTGTCTTTTTCAGAAAATCCCAGGTCTTTTACTGCATGTTTTATTTCATCACTGTAGAGGCTTGAGTAAAAAACACAACTGTCCTTGACCAGCAGCAGCTGATTGCATCTAGGGCCAGCTGAGATGTAAGCCTGAAACATCTGGTGTCTTTCTGATAGTGTCAAGCATACGTTTTTAAAAATTTTTTAAATGCCTTGCACATCTTTTAAAGTAGACATGTTTACTCTCAAAACGCATTGTCCACAACCTAATCAAAGGTCCAAATTTCAAAATTAGGGCTGGATAGTGCCGCAAGAAATGATGTTTTGGTTTAAGTGAAGTTTCAGGAAATAAAGATTTTCTTGATTCCAAATATTCTTGGATTATTATTTCAAGAAAGGCAACCTGTGGCAAAGAAATTTGTTGTGCACAAATCAAATCCACAATGTCTTTGAGCTGGAGAGTTGTCTGCCAAACATCATCTTGTGGATTTTGTATCTTGTCACCAATAATCAATGGCAACAATCTCAGCAAGTTCCAGTTTTGAACAGCTTGACCTGAAAGCCTGATTGCCTCAGAGTTGACAGGGCATGGCTTTGTGAGAGCATCTGATCCTTTGTAGTTTAATTGCTTGATTCTACGGTTGAACTGGGAATATGTAAACCATTTCTTTGTTTTAACAAAATATTTCAAGTATAGTGCAAGATCATAGGATACGACACCCTCAAATAAGTCATGGCCTAAGCAAGGTGGAAGACCAGGTTGGCAAACATGAAAAGACTTTAGTGAGTTGAAGTCAGAGTTTACCTTGACACCTTTGATGTCTTGAATGCTTCCAGTCTCTCGATGATGGACTGCCAAATTGTAAGCTTCAGGGGTTCGCTGTGGACCACAAGCATTTGGATCATTAAGAAAGTCTTTTCTTGTGATTTCACAGTACCTACAAAAGTACTGAGAAGTACTAAAGTTTTCAGTAAACCCACCAATGCTGTGTGATCCTAAATTGTCACCAGCAATACAGAACAGTGCCCCTTTTGACTGTTTCTTCACCTGCAATAATGCCATGTTCCTCTAAATCTCTCAAATCCATGAGAAGTTCAGAGCAAACCTTTGCAGTTCCAAACTGTTTTAAATCGTTCTCGGAACACAATGAAACTAGAGACATGTGATCAGTGCTTGACCGCACATGAGCAGGTAAGTTAGCCACAGATAGATAAATAGCGACAACTTTGTGTTTCTTCTTTGCTGAACCAAGGGGGTTAACAATTTCAAAGGCATCTTGGTAGAGAATAAGCTTCAGGCACCCAGGATTTTCAATGAAGAATTGGTTGCACTTGAAGTTTTCGCCATCACTTATGTCACAGAAAACATCCGGGTGTGAGTCATTGGACTGTTCCAACACTGAATTTTTCCATAAATCTGATTCTAAAAGTGCACTTAGTGTCTGTTTAATGGGTATGTAGTAAGAAAATCTCTGGGTCATGTTTTCATCACTTCCTAAAGATATTTGCTTTGGTTCTGTGTATTTGAACATTTTTTTGAAAGTCTGAGTTCTTGAATATGTTGTTCTCAGTGGCCCATGATGACAAACAGAAAATAAATCAGAATCTCTTACACAATCACAGATTTTAGCAACAGCATCACCTGCAAGACACATGTCATCTTTTAAAAGCGACCTTAGTTTAGTCAAAGTGTAATCCATTCCCAGCTCATGCACATTTTGCATCTCTTCAACGATGTTCTGTATTGTGGAAGCTGGAAGAAGCAGCTGTCCTTGAAGTTTCAGGTAGAAAAGACACAAGTTTCTGAGATAATCCTTGTTGAAATTTGGAGATAATTCGTGACTTTCATTAGTCAGAGCAGCATTAAAGCTCTCAGAAGGCCCATCGTTTTCTGACAGACTAACGATCTTACTTGTAGTTTCCTTGTACAAAACATCAATGTTATCCACAGAAATATCTCTATGTTGACGGGACATATGAGCTGTGAATGATGATTTGACGCTGAAAACGTTTTTGCAGGCTTTTACTGGACATGCTACCGGCCGCCCCTCAATTATATGCTCCTTTAAATGAGCAACGACTTCTTTCACAGTTTGGCTTTGGTGCCCACACAATGAAATGGTGCATTTCAATTTAGCAACAATGGCTTTGGCTGATTCGAGTTGTGAAGCCACGTTGTGAACTCGGTAAAAATGAGTTTTAAACGCTGCATATGTACAAAATGTCCGCTTACATTCTGTGCCGAGGCATTTGAATACACAACTGGGCTCGTTTCTGTGCACTCTGCAATGCAACACATAGCCCCTCAATGATTCTAGTGTTTTACAGCAAAACGTACATGTAATCATGTTTAAACAATTTCAACCTAGCCGACAAGTTACACGTGTTGCAGGTGTAGCAAAAAATGATTCTACTGCATATTGTTCCAACAAGCAATATGGCGCCTTAAAAACAAAATTTAATCTCCCCAGAAACACAAATGACCGTGCCTTTTACGTTTGAAGAAAATAAAGCTGAACTTACATTTTGCTGAAAGCTGACGAGGTCCAAACAGCGTTCTTTTCTTTGTCAAGGTTTGAGCACAATTCAGCTTCTTCTGAGATGAGAACCGTTGGACGAACTTGTTCAAAACAGCTTTCCAGGGCCAGGTAAGCGAACCAATCAGAGAGTAGAACAGACCGGAAGTTGAGCACAAAGCCGTGATCTCTGTCTTTCTCGCAGTAGCAGAACTTTGAGCTTATAATGGCAACGGCGAAGTTAAAAAAATCCAATGCTAGCAAAAATAATGAATAAAAATAAAATACATGTACCAATAAGCAAGTACATGACTTCCTTGTTGATTCAGGTGTTTCCTCCACGTTAGTTGTGAAATATGAAGAAATGATCCAATCAAAATTGACAAAGAATAAGTACATAAATTAAAGAGGAAATAACAATCTAAAGAAGTGGGAAAACACAAGTGAATATAAATAGATAACTAGTGAACAAAATTGGAAAGTAAACTATGTGGAATCATAATTACTTAATTCCACATTAATTTACAAATCTATTAATTTATTCATTTATTTCATTATCCATCCATCCGTCCATATTCTACTTATCTGGAGTTGGGTCTCAGGGGCAACAGCTTAAAACAGGGAAGCCCAAACTTACTTCTCCCTAGCAAAAAAATGGTAGCTAGCTTCCAATTCATTTGGATTTAATCATCACAGAATGTAAATGTTAGTTTTACAGTGCTGAAATGTAAAAATGTTGTGAAGGATCCAACTGTTTTCTTTAACAATGAAAAATGTGTTTTCCACAACTGAATACAATATTATTTACAATTTTCTATTTTAAAATTTACAATAATTTTCGGTTCCACGTTATACAACATAATATTGGGAAATGAACAAAATATTATTGTTTTTTTTCTTTACAAAATTTTTCTGTCATGATTTCACAGATTTTTACTGTTGATTTCACGGACTTTTTTTACAGTGTACTTTATGGAATATAGCTAGTTTTGTAATGAATGTTTATGTGTTCAGATAACAGAGTAAGCCTGTTAAATGCTAATTTGTTTTATTTATGACCTTGTTTAGGTCAGGTTTTTTTTCCACCCCCGGTTTCAACCCAGGATGGTGAGCTACCGGATCACCGCAGCTTTGCGGTAGGACTAACTTGGACCAAATTGCTTTATTTCTCTGGATCTATAACCCTGGATTATGGACTAGGAAAAAAGGATCTAGTCGGACTGTGATTGGTGGATCCTTAATCACTCTGGGGAAAAAAACTGGACTTGAATGGGAAAAGAGAACTCTTGGGTGTTATCGGGATTTATTTTATTTATTTAATTATTGATTCATTTTTGTTGTTGTTGTCCTCTTGTTGTAATTTTTGGTTATATTCATAGGAAAATACAAATATATATTATTATTATTGAATACCTCTCTAAATATATGCAAGAATCTGCTTTTGAATACACTGACTTAAAACTTACAACTTGTCTGTTGGTGTTTTATTCACATACACAGGCTCCTCAGTCGAACCTCTCTGATTGCCATTGTTATATTTGGCTGTAGTCAGGCGCCTAGCCTCAGTAAGCGTTACATGTCCAACCAGCAGCATGAAGCTGATTCCAGATTGAGTCTCAAATGCTTAGAAACAAAGGCAAAGTTGGAGAGAGGAAAATTCAAAAACTCAACTACGTCTTACTGTATTTATTGCACAAAAGCTTCTATGGCACATGCACATTTTACGCAGAACAAAGGGCAGAGGTTAAAAAGAGCTCTGAGCGACCTTCCTCAGAGGCGTCCCTGTGGACTTCCTGCCCTTTTGCAGCCCGCAGAATTTCTCTGAAAGACGAAGCTTGCGGCATCATTATTTTCATCTTCCTCTCAGGAGGGGGATGCTTCAGGAACCAAACGGCTCGACACAGCTGGTATCTTCAGGTCTGAGTTGGGGGTTGGCTGATCAATACTGCAGAGGGAGATCAATCCCGCTGCGTATCTCCTGAAGGTTTTCAAGTTGAGTGTGCGTATATGTCATTCCCCATGCGGCCGTGGCGTTTCAGCTTTTATAGCACCTAATGGGAGACAACCTGACGGCAGACTTTGGGAGCCATAATGCAGAAACTCAGAGGTTAACTCAAAGTCTGGCCAGGTGAGGTATCATAGCGTTTGTGGGAAGGTGCATGTTGGTTCTCTTTTTATTTGCAGGGGAAATGTCTGTATCTATGTGTCTTTGCATGTGTGAGTTGTACCCAGGTGCATCGCCTGGAGGTCGGCGGGGTGAGAGGGGAGTGTGTGAGCGAAGAGATGACAGGGAGTGTCAGGAGGATTCTTCTCCCAAAATCCCATAACAAGAAATGAGGTCAAATTCCAAATATTGAGTCAGAAAAAGAAAAAAAAAAAGAAAGAGCTCATGGGTATTTCATTAAACTGAGAAGCACCACCATTAAACTGGAGCAGAAGACCTGAAGGCAGAAATTTTAACCAAAATCAGCTACTAGAGATTCTTGTGTGCAGGCATGGAAACATTTTGTTGGTACTCTTGCAGCTTGTGAACTTCGCTGGAAAAGCGATGCAGATAAAGGCGGCAGTCCAATTTTCACCAATTTTTCATCTATTATATACACTTGTTTAAGTGCTACTTAAAACAAATAATAAACCAATTACCAGGCAAGAAATGTACTTATTTTCCTCTGTTACTTACTGTTTTGTGAAATTTTAGGCAGGATCGGGGGTGATCGGTGATAAATAATGACAACACGCTGTTCTGCTAGAATAAATGTGTCCTTTTATTCCGCCACAGATTACAGCAAACTCTTTCACACAACAAACAATACGTAATGCTTAAATTCTTTCAATCCGCTCTTACCGTGACACAGTGAACTGGAGAGCCGACAGTCCGGGCAGAGCTATAGCATCACGTAACTGGGCGTCGTACGAAAACCCACAGCAGACTCTACTGAACAAATGAGACTTTTCTGCTTTTATACTCATTACCAAAAATGACCTCGAATGCAAGAAGGAAATGGCCATTTCCTCTTCCAGGCAGGTTAGCCAATCAGAATGCTACTTCCTGCCCTACGACTTGACCATGAGCTCATGTATGTTAATTGATCATGATCAATCAACATACAGTCAATCAAGTTTCACTCAACCTCCTGCTGTCCATGGCTGGACCCCCGTTGTCCATGGACTCCAGAGGTGACGACCATGAGCTCAGAGCGTTATCAATTAGCATACAATTAGCATACAGTAACCAGTTCCTTTAAAATGTGTTGAAAATGTATAAAATGAGCATGAAACATACAATTGATCAAAGAACATAGAAAATTCTTATATCACTCCACCCCTTGGTCTTTGATAATTGTACAAACCATTGTTCATAACAACCTTCACACTAATATGCAACAGTGTTATAAATTTTCTGAGTGAGAGACCTTTTCACCTTTAATACATATAAGCAAGTACAGAAATTCAACAAAGTTAGAATTACCAAGCACACAACCAAAGCAAGAATTGGGGGTATGAAGTACTTTCGAGCAGTTATAGACATTCCATTGAAGATGTCCCACCAATGATGTGCTGATGCTTGCTCTATCAATTTAGCCGCATGTTTCACCTCCCCTGCTGTGATGAATGTGGACACTTTGAGACTGGAGACATTAGACATATGTGACTCGACCAATTTTTGCAGAGCAATAGACCCATTTAATGCGCATTTAAACCGGTCTAGGGTTATCTGCCATGGTACTTCCAGGATTTGCCACTGCACATCCGTTAATCAGGAAGTACTTGTAAAATTTGTCAAACGATATGTCTGGTTATTCCAGTACCACATGTACACATTGCTCAAACAGCCAGAAAAAGGGACATGGGGTATTTGTGGATGATTATTAGTGGTAGCTACACACAGCGTATGTGGGCCTATCTGCCACAGCAAATCTCTAGCTGGTTCATGTGTCCAATCACATATACCCCGTCACCGTCTAAACATGGGTTAACGTGTCCTTGTTGTAACATACATACCACGCCTTTGTCCGCATCAATACATTTATGCAAATCATAAGTGAGGGTTCGTCTAGGCTCAAACCAATCACCTTCCATATGTAGAAACCAATATCTGTTGTCAGCACAAAAATGTTTTGTGAAATTTTAGGCAGGATCGGGTGATCGTGTAAATAACACGACAACCGCTGTTCTGCTAGAATAAATGTGTCCTTTTATTCCACACAGATTACAGCAAACTCTTTCACACAACAAACAATACGTAATGCTTAAAGTCTTTCAATCCGCTCTCACAGTGAACTGGAGAGCCGGCAGTCCGGGCAGAGCTATAGCATCACGTAACTAGGGCGTCCGTACGAAACCCACAGCAGACTCTACTGAACAAATGAGACTTTTCTGCTTTTATACTCATTACCAAAAATGACCTCGAATGCAAGAAGGAAATGGCCATTTCCCCTCTTCCAGACGGGTTAGCCAATCAGAATGCTACTTCCCTGCCCACGACTTGACCATGAGCTCATGTATGTTAACTGATCATGATCAATCAACAACCTCCTGCTGTCCATGGCCAACCTCCTGCTGTCCATGGCTGGACCCCCGTTGTCCATGGACTCCAGAGGTGACGACCATGAGCTCAGAGCGTTATCAATTAGCATACAATTAGCATACAGTAACCAGTTCCTTTAAAATGTGTTGAAAATGTATAAAATGAGCATGAAACATACAATTGATCAAAGAACATAGAAAATTCTTATATCACTTACTAAAAAGTGTTATAAATTAATAAGAATTTTCTCCTGGTTTCATTGTTTTATTTTTTTTAACATATACCCTTTTGATTCATATTTTTGTTTATCGTATTGATCTTTTCAGCAAAAATGCTCAAACAGGGTTTAGATCTGGAAAATATCTGATGATAAACCCTTTGTATAGGACAATGGTAATCTCATATACATTGTATGCATGCATAAAAAATGAATCTAAATAAAGGATCAGGGAAAGGAGAGCGGTCGATGTGGAGCACGTGGAGTACGTGAAGGCCACACAACTGTTTTTTTTTTTGTTTTTTTTTAAAAAACAATGACTGAAATTTTTATTTTGTTCAAAACATGAATCATTATATCACATACATATAAAAAAAAAACAAATCCAAAGGGGTTCAGAGTAACATTGACTTAATATGTACATCAAAATATGGCTTTTAACAACACAGTCTGCGGGTGAAACAAACCAAAGTGTCCCTCAGCAGTGGAGCAAAATGGTAGGAGACTTTAAGATGTACATGCAGAATAAAACAACTTGTATCAACAAAAACAAAGACAAAAATGAGGACGGTTCTGTCCTGCCGTTAGCCTCGCTGCTCTGGCCTCCTGAATGCTGAGCCTTTACTCCATCCATCCATCCATTTTCCGTCACCCTTCTCCCTAACGGGGTCGGGAGTTGCTGGTGCCTATCTCCAGCTGCGCTCCGGGCGAGAGGCGGGGTACACCCTGGACAGGTCGCCAGTCTGTCGCAGGGCAACACAGAGAGACAAACAGGACAAACAACCATGCACACACACACTCACACCTAGGGAGAATTTGGGAAGGCCAATTAACCTGACAGTCATGTTTTTGGACTGTGGGAGGAAGCCGGAGAACCCGGAGAGAACCCACGCATGCACAGGGAGAACATGCAAACTCCGTGCAGAAAGACCCCGGGCCGGGAATCGAACCCAGGACCTTCTCGCTGCAAGGCAACAGCTCTACCCACTGCGCCACTGTGCAGCCCCTGAGCCTTTACTGTCTAAACCTAAAACACTGGGTTGATAAAAAACAAAAAAAACTTACATCCCTCTGCCATGAGAAAATGACAAAATAATAATTAAAAAAAGCTCCTCTGTTGGTCGTTTTTAAAGGAAAGATAAAAAAAACTTTTTAAGAACTATACCCGTGTAGGGTAAAGGTGCTCTGCTCAGTAACAGTATAAATGAAAGGAGGCTACATGATTTGTCAGCATATAGACATCTGATTCTCTGCGTAGCGTTTCAAATCAGCAGAGGAGCTCCTGAAGAGTTGGTCCCGGTGTCGTGCTGGTAGTGAGAGAAGGCTGTGGAAGTGCTGGAGGAATGTGTTCTTGAGCCGTATTGTCTCATTTTCCTCGCCAGCTCATCTGACGGCGTCTGCTCAGACACTTTCACCTCTGGAAAATCACTGCTCATGAAGGTTTGGGTCATGGTCTCGTTGCTGCTATCGGGCAGAGTCCCGTCGTTCCTGCCGTTGGGACGCTGCCCCGTCGGCTGGTGGCTGGCCTTCTTCTTGGCCTTCCTTGTGCTGATGCGGATGACCCCGTGCACCAGCTTGCACTCGGCCTCCTGCTCCTCCAGGTTGTAGTTCTGGGCAATGTTGTAGATGAGGTCGCTTATCTCGTTCGTCTTGCGGAAGAAAGAGGAATCGGACGTACACTTGGCGAGCTCTTCGATCTGATGGAAGGAGTACAGCTCCAAGAGCTTCTTGGTGATAAGAGAGTCAACGTCTGTGCTGTCGCACGGGTCGTCCAAGTCGTAGCAGTCGTTGGACAAGAGGCTGGTGTTGCTGATCGGTCTCTGGCTTTCCCCTTTTGCGGGAGGACGGGTCCGTTTGGAAGGATTCACTGGATAATTTACAATCTCGCCTCTAAAACGAACGTCTGGGTAACGGAAACTTTCGCTGGTGGGTAACCTGGCAGATTTGGTGGGCTTGCCGGGCTCCATGGAGACACCACAGGTTGGGTTGGTCAGAGCCATGCCGTTAGAAGGCTCACCGCTTGATTTGGGTGGGTGGTCTGTTGAGCTCTCGTTGACGGCCAGAGAGGGCTCTTGGCTGCCACAACAGCCACAATTGAGCATACGGTAGAGCAAGGCCTTGCAGCCACTCCAGCCCATCGAGGGGCAGGAGCCACATGAGGGCCTGCTGGCCGGCGCGCTGTCGGCCGACCCTGGAATAAATCCTATAGTCTCTGTGCCCCGGGCCGTGCCGTTTCGCGGGTATCTTCTACTGGGGCCATTCTTGCTCTCCGAATGCCGAGGGTGGTCGTTGTGGTGCTCGCGGAAATGTTCCCCATGAAGGTCCCTGAGGTCAGACAAGCCCGTGCTCTCCCTGTATATAGTTCGACTTGGTTTGTGGTTCCCCTGAGAGGTGGTGTGGTGCTTTGAGTGGCGGGACGTGTGGGGAGGCCCTGAGCTGTGGCCAGGCATGGCTCAAAACACCCGGGGCGCATAAGCAAAAACAGTTGTGTGGCCTTCACGTACTCCACGTGCTCCACATCGACCGCTCTCCTTTCCCTCGGTGCCAGAGGTACTCTGAGTGACGCGGGCACTCAGAGTGACTATCTGGGGGTCCTCGTTATCCAGTTGGTCCCGATCTTCCGTAACGTTTTTAAGTGTTACTCTGGCAGCAGCACAGCTATTTACAAAAGTCCCTTGTCAGCAACCGCTGAGTTAGCTCTGCTCTAACTTTAGAATGACTATTCTACCAAGAAACTAACACATAGTTCGGCAGCTTCTATCCGAAACTTAACTATATACTGTTAGCTCTCATGAGGTCTGCTCTGGACTCGTTGTACTCCTTCTAGAAACTTCTCTTTTCTCGCTTACCGCTCTTCTTCTTCTTCTTTTTGTTTAATGGCGGTTGGCAAACAACTTTTAGGTGCATTACCGCCACCTTCTGGACTGGAGTATGGACCACATGTACAGTCTCTATAACCTCCTCATTAAACCTGTACTTCTCAGAAATCTAAAAATATAACTAAAAACCACATCCCCGGACGATTTTTGTAATAGGTCTTTAATATCTACTTTAACTTTATTTCTATTTAATTCTTTATTTAATTCCTCTCTTTCCAGTTTATACTTGGTACACTCTATAAAGATATGTTGAACTGTTTCTAATTTTCCACAAAAACTACATAACCCCGTGCTGTGCTTATTAATTATTCTCAAGGTGCTATTTAATCCCGTATGCCCAAATCTTAACCTAGATATAATATCCTCCTCTCTTTCCAAGCAAATTAGCTGCAACTATGTGAACAATGTATATAAATGTTTATTGCAGCTTTGTAAGCAAAATTTATACCGGAATTTATAAAACTAAACAAAAAAATTGATGCCATTTTATGACAGAGTTGATCTGAGTTTGTATTTCCATGTTGTTCCAGTGTTCCTCTGCTTAAAAGTAACACATGTACATAAATTGTTATAAATTTAATGCTCCATGAAAACTTCTAATGGAATAAGCAAAATAACTGGAGAAACGATGGAACAAAAGCAAAATCTATTCTGTAAGGGCCTTTCCCTAACCTGCCACATTATTCAGTTCAGTCCTCTGGTGACTGGGTGTGTGCATGCATGTATTATTGTGTGTGTGTTTTAGCATTTCTTTCCTTCTAAGGCCCATTTTTACAACAAATGCTTACTTTGAGAGGAAGTTTAGGTCTAGTTTAATGTCAGCGTCAGAGTTAGGCTTTAGAAATGAACGAAAAAGTCGATGTAAAGTCCTTGTGCTTTTTGTGAGCTTTCTTGTGAAGTATTGGGAGGACACACTGGAACACGCATGCACACCCACGCAGCTCCATACCCACACAAACACAATGATTAATGCATGCAGACACAATGGTGTCTGAGTATTTCCAAACACCAGAAAAGCAGAATGAATCATGTGCAAATATTCAGTGTGCATGTGCAAAGTTTTGCTCATAAAACTTTTCTCATTGAGTTACCTCCATATTCCTGATGTTAGCTTACAATATTAATGCACTTGTATTATTTAATGATGTCAACTAGAAGAGAAACAAACATCAAAGAAACAAAGTGTGATTTCATATTAGATCAGCTATCAGATTTGCATATTCTCTACTTTTTATAACCTGGGTTAAAAAAAACAATCAGCCTTCATGAAGTAAACAAACGTCATGTGGTCTTTTGATGCATAATGCTGACAAATGCTCAGTGGCTGTTGTTGCTGTTGTTTGTTTTTAAATGGAGAAAAATGTGAAGCTCATATGTGAGGATTTCCTCTGATGGATGATATCTTTTGACTTTTGATCAGGATCCATGTGCCTCTTTTATTTAACTGGTCCGTCCTCATCTGTCTTGCCTTAAACACCAAACAAACCAATCTGAGCTTTAATTAGTTGATGTTTCCTGCTATATTTGCTTCTGGACTCTTTTTTTTTTGCCAATACAGACAAAGCTCTGGTCTGAATGCAGACGTTTATCAGGAGCTCACTGCCTCCAATAGTAACTGTGTTATTAGTCGATTCTCCCCTGGCCTGGGTGGGCCTGTCTGCGGGGTGCCAAGGATGGTGTCTGTGGCCACTGATGTGAATTGACATGCTGTTTAAAAAGGGATCTATCTAAATTATTCAGTCTGTTTTCTTTAGCAGACATCATTCAGAGATGATGTCTGGTTGTCACGGAAACGTAGTCCCATGATTCCGAAGCCACAGCTGAGTTCCCCACTGAAAGCAGGAAGAAGGAAAAAATCCCAGCCGGCTCATCTCGAAGAAAGTTGAGATGAAATTATAAACGGAGCTGCCACTGTGTGTACAGAATGCGTTTGTGTAGAAACGTCCCTCTAAATTAGGAAAGTTGAATATGGCTCTGTGGCATTAAGAAACTAAATTGTTTCAAAAACATCACTACGCCTCAGCTGTTCCTTTCATTCTTGGTTTGGTAAGTCTATTTAAATAAGTCATCCCTCCGTCAACATGAAGCTGCTGTTTTCCTGCCTATTGTCCTGCTAGCAGGTGATCTGCCACCTCGCTCTCAAGACGTTTGCCTCTAAGTCAGGCTATATGACTTTTACGATTGCACAGGACTTGACTCTGTCACATCTTGCAAGTTTAACATTATAAAATCTTAATGGTAACCTGAGTCACAATGTACATTTCTGCAGAGTTCAATCAACACCATCCCGAGTCTATTTGGTCTTTACCAGAATTGGTGTTAATTTAACTCTTCTCAAGAGTTATTTCAACAAAAAATTTAGTCATTTTAACCCTTGAAAAAGTTATAACTACTCAAACTATTTTTTTTAAATAACTGTAAGAGTTAAATTAAAACCAACTCTGATAAGGATCAAATAGATTCGACATAGTGTTAATTTAATTTTACAGAATTTGTTGTGAAGATGTTCAGACTGCAAAACTTGCAGCTTTGCAACAAAAATCAGTTCAGAAAGATCCAACCGAAGTTCTAGTCCAGCTCAAAATAGACAGCAAATTACTGGTGTCAAAGCCGCAGCATGTAACTTTTATGAAAATATGTTTTTTAGCATATTTGTTTAAACTGTCACCACATCATTATAGCGTGGTGTGAGTCTGTGAAAAACTCTTCCACTTCTTCCCAGAGCTATTATTGCCATCTTGAAATGCACCGTTTTCTGGTCAAAAACAACCAATCAGAGCCAGGAGGGAGGTCTTAGCTAGCATATCTACCAGGGCTAAGCGCTAAACGTGCAAAAGGTGGAGGAACAACTTACAGTTCCATGAAAACTGCTTATCCGCCATCATCAGTGGCCTCGCTAACTAGCCTGAGCATCCATGGTTGACAGGAAGTAGATGTAGAGCAGCAGAGAGAAAGGCTGAGGGTTTGAGCAGCGCTTCCACCAGAGAGATTGACAGCGCTAAGACCATCCATCTGACTGATTTGTGGTTTCTGGCCAAGCCGTGTATTAGTGCAGATGAGAGCAGGTTGATAGTGAGAAGGTCAGATGGTTTGATCTCTTCACAGATTATTATCTGTTTTTATGGCACGACACAGTGACAGTTTTAGTAAATATGTAAAGAACATATTTTCATAAAAGTGACATGCTGCAGCTTTGATGTCCATATTGTAAGAGTTGGATTCTGAAAGGAGAGACAGCAAAAAAAGAAATAAAACATACTGACAAGGCAAAACATTACAGTGTCTGTAATAGTTCATCTTTGTTACAGAGTGCTGAATCAACAGTCTGTGTGTTTGTGAACCTAATCGACGACAAGTCATTTATTCAAGCTCACAACCAGGTATTTTCTCATGACTGTTTTTTGACAGCATATTTGGAAAAAGATAGAGAATATTTTCACAGTGTCAACCTGGATTAATTGGGTTTTTTCCCAATATTGTCCATTAATTAGCTCCATCCATCTTCTTTTCCTGCTGTTGGCCAGAAACCTCAACTTTGGTGTCTTCTGATCAGAGTGTCTTCCTCAACATGTTTGCTGCTCCATCCTATTTCTTTTGATGAACTCCAGACTTCTTGTCAAATTTTTTATTGATTAATCCACCTCCTGTCGGTCTATCAGATGAAATAATTGTATGTGTTTATGGAATCAAAAAAAATCAATATGCATGATTTGTGCTGACCAGATGACAGTGAAGAGAAAATGCTATATTTGTCTACAACGTACGTGTTCACACATGTTATTCTCTGCCTTTTTCTGACTTTGTCAGAACACACACACACACACACGCAAACACACACACACAATGCGCCCGAGGCCGTCATGGTCAAAGTTTATGGATCTCCAGTGAGACACGAACACATGGAACAGTCATCAAGCTTCCAGCTGCTGGTGTGGAGCTCCTCTCCATCTCCCTCTGAGATCCTTTCTGGGATGAGAGGCTGCATCTGGGGGCTGCCTCTTCGCTCTCTGGCCTGCTTCCTGTAAAAAAAAAAAAAAAAAAAGAAGCTTCCTATTCATCGACAGAAAGCTCTCTGTGTGCTTGTGTCTTCATGCCTTAAAGTCTCCATGTGTCCCAGTGTGTGCAAAGCGAAGCGCGTCTTTGTGAGCGAGAAGGCAGAGACAGAGCTGAGAGAACAGCTGCGGACTCAGACGGTGATTCTGTCTGCCTCCTAAACGCTGGGATTTACACACCGCCCAGAGCCCAGACACACAGCACTCCATGCCAAGGGGGAACATGCATATGCATGCAATCATGTGCACACATTCACACAAAGACCTCTCCTGCTTGCACAGCTTGCATCATAGATTTCAGATTGTTTCATCATCTGTTAGTCATTTTTCATCCTAAGCTTTTCACCTTAAACAAACAAATACCAGGCTGATTTATTCAGACAGGGTGAGAAGAAGCAGTGTTTGTTGTGTACAAACTGATCTCCCCAGTTCAAGCTTTTACCTGTGATGACATGATGTTTGCTGTTACTGATCGCTGAACAACGTTTCAGGAGCTTTTTATCCCAGTGAGGATTATTTCTGTCTACAGTAAGCAGGAGAAACGTTCTGGTTTCCCAGTAAGCCCAGTGCACATTATTCGATGATGACAAGAAAAGGCTTTTCTGGATATTTGAATTGTCTTAAAAATATATATATATTGGAAAAACTAAAAACCCGTTTTGATTATTTGTTCTTTAAAAAAAGAGTACTCTAAAGATTTTACGAATCCCAAACTGTGTTTTAAAGTTTTAAAATCTATAACCACTAAGAATATTAATGTCTACATTTGACAAGTTCATCATCTGATTTTTGAAGATTTTTTACAGAATTAGACAATTAGAAATGGTTTTAAACAATTTTCTACTTGTGTAATTCTAAGATGGTCATACTACCAAATAATGCTACCTTGTATTTATGTCTTCACAAAAAACATTATTCTTTCACAAATCTAATTTTTTTAAGGAATCTGTTCAGCGCAGGTTTGTCAAATTTAGGTTTGAACTCAAGACAAACCTCAACTGATTTGAGTTCAAAGCAGCTTGTACAACATAAATTTGTTGTATGACATAATTGATGAATATGGAACAACACAAGCTTATATCGTTCATAAAACTTTCACATCCAGTGGTATCTAGACAAGATAAATATCTAATTCAAGGCTTGGGATCCTTTGTTTGGCAAAGCACACAACTAAATGCTGAATACATTAATTCCTGAGGAAGCTGTTTGGAGATATGCCACCTGCTGTCTTCACAGTGTGATTCCAAATCCCTCTGTCCCGACTGTGCTACCTGTCAGCAGACAGAGCTCCTCACACCTGCAGCCATTCACGCTAATGTGCGTATGTTTATGTATGTTTGTGTGTGCTCACAAAGGAACTGTGCAGGCATATTTACGGGCAGCGTTTTAGACAAGCCTAATGAATCTCCTGAGAGCAGCTACCTGCCAACTTTCTCATGTTCGTTCTTGTCTTCACTGTTCTCACACTCTGTTCTCGGCTGTACGTCAACCTAAACCATGCCACTCCTCTCAACGCAACATTTCTTCCACCTTGTTCATAACACCCTGGTGTTTGTGTTCATGTACGGTGTCACTTTATGTTCTGCTGTGTGTTCTTTGGAGTGTAAGAGTTCTCCTCTTTGCTCCCATAATGAATATCAGTTTTTCTCAAATTCTGCAGTTGTCTGCTGATCAGGTAATTCGACTCAGTTCAGACGCCAGCTTGCCCCATTACTTGATGAAGTGTCCTTGGGAAAGATTCGGCACTCAAGGTTTCACTGACTCTGCAAATTGCTACAAGACTTTTAAATGAGTGGATGCGGTGTGGACATGTGCTTCGAATATATAAATGTAGTTTTCGGTGATTCACTGGGATCTTGTTCTGTGACTCATAGCTTTTATAGGCACATAAATGGTTTTGGGTCTAAGATACAGCTTTCACAATGCATATGTCTGGTAAAATCTTCTGCATTACATGGCATGATTGAATATTGTACTGGTACGATGTGGCACAGTGTAGTCAGGCATCGTTTAGTGTGTTTCAGTGTTGTGTGTGTTTATGCTTTAATGTCCTGCGGTAGGGTATTGTTTAGTACCGTTGATGTCTCATGGTACTGTTTGGCTAGAGTTGGTATGCCTTGGTGTCTTGTGGTATAGGATGACTTTGTTGGTATTCAGGTTGACTGACTGCCTTCTGCAATTATTTTTTACAAAACTATCTTTACTGGATAATACACCAAACTTTTAGTGGCTTTGGTCTAATTTAAAGCTACATGACAGAAATAGCTTCTGCTGACTTGTGTTGAAGTCCTCAGTGAGGATCCATTAGCAACCTGCAGTGTCGTTAAAAGTACTGGCTAAGTATTTCATGGTATTACAGCACTGCAACTGCTTTGATAAGTTTATCAATACTTGAAGCAAGTGTGGCCAATGTTGGTGCATAAATGTAGTGATCTTTGACAGGAATTAAGCGCTTTTAATCCGACGTAGCTCACATCATGCTAATCTGTTTTTTATGCCCGAAACATGAAACAACAGCATATCATCCCAGCAGCTGCGCTGGTGAGATACAGAATCTCCTTCTAGTGAAAAGTCTTTAATTATACTTACCCGTTTTAAATTAGTCATGCCTCAGCTCAGCTTGTCTTTCCAAAATCCATTACCTATGCCTGAGGAGGCCTTGTTAGGTTACAATGGATTGCTAATTACACGGCATTATGATACTTTGCTGTAATCAGAGTAATTAGGGAAATAAAAATCTACATGAGGTCTACATGATCGAGGAAGCAGAACAACCACGTCTGAGAAGAACAGCACAGTCAACTGTGAGCTTAAAAAAAATCCCGTTAATGGTGAATGCCCCCCCTCTCTCCCCAGTACCCCCCTCTCCCGCACAACAAACACAGTTTGTGTTTATTTACATGCAGGTTTCAAAGTTGTGACAGAGTGCACTGAGTGAGAGTAATGAAACGTTTCACACTTATTTGGCTTTTGCACTTCAAATGAGATTGACACGGTGCAGGCGTCTAAAACACAACCATTAGATCTATAATGACTTTGCAGCCTAGTCCCAAAAGAGAGACGACACACACACACACACACACACACGCACAAAAATCATCCCAGCCCCCCAAAATCGTCTCTGTATTATGCATTCCACCCATCTGCCTTTCTGTGAGCGCTCTATCCCAAGGGGAAGAGATGGGAGGAGAGAGGGAAGAAAAGAGAGGAAGACACTCACAGCTGGATTTAGGAAGGATGGGGGGAGATTGGCGTTCAACCCCTCTCTGTGTCTGCTTCCCAATCTGTATGTCTGTCAGGTTTTCAAGCTGAAGGAATGCAAGGACCTCACCTGTGTTTGTGTTTCCTCTTTCCAGACAGGTATGAGCATATGGCTGTGGAGTATGAGTGATTTATAGTTACCTAGAGCTTCTGTGAATATATGTGTGGACAACGGTATGTGTTTGCTCCCGGAAGAAGGCAGGAGCAGAAGATGTAAGCTAACCATCTGTAGATTGAAAACACCCACAAGGCTTAAGTGTGTACACATGTGTGTGCTTGCTTTAAAAGAAGAACAATAAAAAAAAAACTAACCAACTTTAAATGGTATGGGTAATTGAGGTGTGTGTTCCACTGGATGAGAGGAGAGATTCAAAGAAAGCAGAATCACAATGATGTTCCTGTTTTTAGATGCCCTGAAGTTGTTCACACATAAAAAATAAACGGCGTTTTTCATCACTAGACGATTGTTGATAAAATCACAAGACTTCGATTCCTTGAAGCTGGCAGTGAGTGACAAAACAAGTTTGAGTACAGAGCGAGCTGGAGGCGAGAAGGGAGAAGTTTTAATAGCACGTCTTTTGTCTCGCAGCTGCCAAACATTCAGCCTGACCCAAACCAAACTGCAACCCCATGATCCTCATCTGCCCTATTACATCCTTCAGCTGTTTCCGTCTTACAGTTCTGTGTGTGCAAATGCGGACGTGCATGTGTGTGTGTATGTGTGTGTGTTTGCTCAGGGAAAACAAAGGCCTCGTTGTGACCGTGCTGTCAGATGCAGCTGTGTACGGTTCAGATGTTTCTACACAAAAGGATGAAGTGAAAGACGAGTGAAGTCTGAGGTCTACGAAACAGGACTGATGCAGAGTTTAATAAAATAAATAACTGTGTTCATAAAGTCTTTTAATCTCACTCTGTGGTCGGAGCGCTGCTCCAGCAAATCATCAGTATATTTTCTTTGTCAAAGAGCAAATCCGCCGCATGCTAAAAGTGGAAAATGTCTCTGGGGACCAAGGATACTTTCAAAGGTGTTTCTGATGCTGCTGGAACCTAAAGACACATAATTTGAATTAAAACGAGCATTGAATTGTTCATTATTGAACACGTGACTAAAAGAGGAAGTCAAATGCCGATACACGGCTTCAGCAAGATGACGAAATAATTTAATTTAAGCTTTTGGAGGATTTTATTAACATTCATTTTTTTTACTCGGTACCTTCCAAGTAACCAGGTTTTGACTCTTTGGTGCTTTTCGGTTTCTCAGGACAGATTCAGAAGCATTTATTCAGACATTTTTCTCTAAGCCTATGAGATAATGGCTTCCCTAAAAATCTGAAATTTTTTTATTGTTTTTGTTCTGACGCAAAAACCTTCATCCAGTTGCTGAAACTGTCATTTCCACACCCAGAATATGCAACTTTAAATCCCAAAGGTGGTTGACTAAGTTGAGGTCTGTTGACTGTGGGGGCCATAAGAGAACAGAGAACCCATTCACATGTTGCATTGTCTGGCAACAATCACCATCAATGCTCAAAGTCACATAAAATTGTTTTTCTTCCCCCTCCTGATGCGCATTTTCAACGTCAACAAATTGTTTTCAGCAGGTTTTGGATGTTTAAATACAATGAAGTGTGATTAAACACATATTTAAACAGGTGTACACAACTGAGTGGTCAATATGTTTTAATGTATATTTCTTAAAAATTGAACGATCAATATCAACCAGACAGGTATTGTTTGTTTGTCGTTTCTGTGACTTAAAGCTGCTTTATGTGCTTGATCAAAAGTTACCGCTTTGATCTGTTGGGACATTAGACTTTGTTATGTTCTGTGGTGTTGAGCACCATAGGATCCCATTACCTCACTGTGGATCAGGGTTGTTCAAACACACCCCACAGATGTTTGATGGGATTCACATCTGGGAAGTTCGGAGGTCGAGTCCAGGCCCTCGGCTCTTTTTCCATGGGCAAATCTTTATGCCGTTCGACGCAGAACATTGTTCTTCCATCATTTGCACATTGCACTGCAATGCATTTCAAATGTCTGAAAACATTTTTAAACATAGGCGTAAATCCCGATGGGGTCGGGGAGTAGGGGATTGGGGTTGCGGAACCCCCAATCTTGGAAAAGTCTAGAATTATCCCCCAACCCCAAAAAAAAAAAAATATATTGGAGAAACGTTTGCATTTAAATAATATCAATATGAAAAGACAAAACAAACAAAGAACGAACTAAATCTGCCATTTATCCCAGAATAAAATAAGAATGACTTTTTAGTTCCCCCCTAATATTATTAGAATAATGGTTCAGTCCAAAGTGTGGGCGGAGCAACAGCAGCGCTGAACCGTACAGGCTCCGCTAGAGCCGTTGAAGTGAGGAGCGAGCTGTTAGCTGTGAGCCGTTAGCTGTTAGCTGTGAGCCGTTAGCTGTTAGCTGTGAGCCGTTAGCTGTTAGCTGTGAGCCGTTAGCTGTTAGCTGTGACTCTATAGCACAAACATAAAAACAATACTTACAACCAAAGACATGTAAACATTTATTTACTGTCACTGCTCAATAAGAAGAAACACATTCACAATAAAAACCAGTTTGCAGTTCGTTATTTCATTACTTTGGCTGAATCATGATAAACTGCCTCATTAGCATAACTGCTACACTGCTTTTATAGACTTAAGCTTTTTTGTCAAAGACAGGAAACATCTTATTCATATTTAGGTCTTTAAGTTAATTAGAAGAGTCTGAACATTTTTCTATATAAACCCTGGTGCTTTAAGTGTTACGTCTAAGTTATAAAACCCCCCAGATATTATTTCTGTCTCCCTGTTGGTTCTCAGTCATCCAGAACATGGCAAAAATAAAAAGGCTTAAAAATAAAGCAACTTCAGTTGTAATTTAAACACCCCATAACTTGTATTGGGAGGCATTACAATAAATTCAATGTTCATGAGGAATGTTATTAAGAGTAGTTACTCATTAATGTCTTTTTATTTAGTACCTGACATTTTTGTAAAGGTGTGGCAGAGATTAGATCAGTGAGACTGAACAAAACCCGTATCTAAGCAACATTTGAAATTTAGTTTTACTTCTCAACAGGTTGCTTGCTTAGAAAAACACGTTTGATGTGCATTGCGAGCTAATCATTTTTGGTACTGGAGCTTGAATGTGGTTTAAAAACTTTTTCAACCATATTTTACGTTGCATTTCACTCTTAGCTTTGTAAACTGTGGTGTTTGTGTTTTGTTATGGTGTTTGAGGGTGAGAGAGAAACATCATTGTGATAATCTATGTTTCTCACACGGATCTGAGTTCTCTAAAAACACTTCCACATTTTTACTTTTTTTAGTTTTTCCTTTCTGGAACGCAAATCCAATGGCGTAACTGTTTGAGGACACAGGATGGCCTGATAAGATCCACTCAGGTAAAACACAAGACAAGCTTGGTCCTGGAGAGCCATAGCTTTCAAACAGGCTATTAAAGGATGTTGTTTCCACTCACGTTACTACGGGCTTTGATACTTTGATGTTACCTGTTTGATTATCATCTTACATCAGGAATTTAACCCCACACACCTGCAGTGCCTCCTTTTAGCTTTACCACACATGTGTTACTGTTCAGGTGGTTGAGTGCTCTGTTGTCTCACACCGAGAATGAAAAGATGGGCTGTGCAACTTAGCGTAATATGTGGAGTTGTGTGAAAGAGCAATCCTAATTTAGTATTTAATTTATTATTATGGTTTATTAACATGTGTCCTGCCTCTTTCAGTGGCTGGTCCTGAGTTTCTCAAAAGGGTTGGGTATGACCACCTTCTCCTTCTTATTAACTTACTGATGTGAAATATTGAAACTTGAGTTAATATTGATACCTTAGGTTGTCCACATTGTTCAGACGTTGTTGATGGAAAGCTCTTAAAACACGAGAAGCTCTTCTCATTAAACCTTCCATTTTAAAGGTCTTTCAAAATCCCTGTTCAGATTTTTTCTGAACTTAGTTAACAGATTTTTTCTTTTAGACAATGGTCTTTTGCAAAAAAATTTTTGCTTTTGCAATCCACTTTTTTTTTTTTTTTTTTTATAAAACTAATGATGCAATACTGAATGAATCACTCCACCTTGTCCAAACTCAGCCTTTGATGTGTTTGCAACAATTCAAGCTGTTAGCATTTGCACACACACTCAGACAACACACACACACACACACACACACAGGTGCGTTGTGGAATTGTGCAAACTGTTGAGCGACAGTCTGTTTGGTGTTGGGGTGAGGTGAGGGGGTGAATAGAGGTGGAGAAAGCAGGCAGAGGTGTGGAGGTGAAGACAAGCTCAACGTCCAGAAACAAACTGTCTTTGTGTCCGACGGCAGCAAATGAGCACGTGAGGTGTTGCATAGGGAAGGGGGGTGCTGTTGGCATCCTCCGCTGCCTTGCCTCAGCTGTGTACAGCTGATTAGTTAAATTAGGACAGAATATCGTATAAATCTTAATGGACAGAGCATCATTTGTTTTCTGTCCATTTAAGCAGATGTGTGATTAGAATCAAATGTGAAATTAGTGCTGATTAATAACACCATGCATATGCATGTAATTGAATTAAATCCCTTGTGTTTATTGTGTTAGTGTGAATGAAATGTTCACCTATTTTTGTGGGTTTGGGAGCGAGCTACTCAGCTTGCTGACATGCTGGAGAGAGAAAATGTCAATCTGTCGGATCATGACTTGTTTTAATGCAGGCCCCAATATTTGGTTTCCAGGATTTACAGCTGGCTGGCAAATTAAAGTTAAACAGCACTAAGTGTCTCAGCAGGGTGTCGGAGTGGACCACCAGGAAGCTCCAGACTGCTTTTACTCCGCTGGAAAGATGAACACATTTCTTTTATATGACACCCAAGCAGATCATTTATTGACTTTACATTCTGTTTCTAAAACTAATGGATACTTTATCATATCTAAAATTTCCATGGGCTTGGTTGAAGGCAAGTACTTTTAAAAGATTACAAAGGAAAGACTTGTAACGGCCTCTGCCACATGTGAAAAGTGAAATAAATACAAGACTGAAAGTTTTCAATATTTATCTGAGTGTATACCAAACCGCCGTTTTGTCTGAGCGAAAGGATTTTACTGCCAGCAACACCAGCAAGTCCAGGCAGATTCCTCAGACATTGTCACTGTCTGCCACATCAGCTCTTAGCTGCTCGGATCCTCCGAACAATCTTCAAGGTATCGTTCTAGTACACTTAATAAACAAACAAAAAAAAAAAGAAAACAGGAGCGATACAAATTTCGCCTGCCTGCACAGGTGGTTGACACAGATGGAGACTTTTTATTTTTAATGTGGGCAAAATGATTATCAACAAATTGCATTTTTTTTTTTTAGAGAAACAAAAAAAAGGCCTATGAAAAAATGTTTCCATTACAGCATGTGGAAGTGTTTTCAATTATCTTCACACTCAGTTAAAAAGGGAGACATTTGAAGATGTGCGCAAAAAATGTTTAATAAAGACAATCTAATTGATTTAACGTCAGTGTTGGATCTGCATCTGCTCGGCATTTATTTTATCTCTGTCACTAGTTCTTTGTATAAAAAGTAAAAAAAATAAATAAAAATAAGCATTTAGGTTAGATTAGGTCTCAAATACAGAGCCTAAAATTTCCAAACTCACTGACATGTTAACTTGATGATTTTGCTTGAGTAATGGTTGATTTCCAATCAAAATACGGGCTTTGTCTTCAACCCTCAGGTATTGGTCAAAGCTTTGTTCTTAGATTAATCAAAATAAATGATAGTGTTGATGTTAACAGTGTAAAGGAAATTATTTCGTGGATAGGAACACACTGCTTCCTATCCACTTAATACTATTTCTTGTCGTTTTATTTATTCTACAGATGTTCCCGATTATCCAATTAAAATGTTACTAGTTATTTAATTAAAATAATACAAATAATAACCTCACATGTTTTATTTAATATAATTCATACCTTGAATTATTCCAGATTTGTTTGAAAGTATGCACGAACATAGACATAATTTCTTTGCACACCGACACACACACACACGCAGGCTTGTGTGCTGGTGAGATCAGAGAGCAACAGGAAGCAAATATAATCTAATAGGAGAGGCTGTTTGAGCTGCACACAACATCTCCTCTGGCCACACTTACTGTGAAATCTCCATGAGCTTTAAAGTCACTCTCTGTGTGTGTTTATTTTTTTTACTGACATGCAGGGGGAAAAAAAAGGAAAAAAAAAAAAGAGAGTGACCAAATCCTTTGCCAGCAGTGATTTGAGTTAACATGCTGGTTGTGAGTCACATCAGAGTGAAACTAGTTGGATTTGACTCACACAGACACTCATAAACTGTCAACGACAGAGAGGCTTTATTTACTGCAGAGACACAAGTAGAGCTAGGATGATAAAAGCAGAAAACAACCCTGAACACGCACACGCACACACACGCACACGCACACACACACACGCACACACAACGACACACAGAACCAACACAGATATGGACAATATACGGTGTGTAAAAGATTATCTAGGACTTCAGAAGTTCAGGGCTCTCTTTGATGCCTGACCTACTTTATGTCCGTTAGTTGGGCAAGTTTTGGCACAACTTCAAACCTCTGTAATAATAAAACAAAAACATTGCATAACACATCCTAAAACACAGTGTGAAGTTATTCATTTATTCGTTAGAGGTAACAATGGCAAGGTAGAAGTTGTTATGCATATATTCAGTATCTGCGATGATCTCTGAGTGGTGCTTGCGCTGCCTGTGTGCCCTTCAGCAATGCTTTTGACTTGACCTTATGATTTATGAGGGGGTGGCCATGTTGACTCTTTGGTGCCCGTGTCTCAAAGAACTTCTCTCATAGTGTGAATCATGAGGAGGAACATTTTTTTTTTTTTTATCTGCAATTTGTTCCTAAATGATTTAATCAACAAACTAAAATATAAAAGTATGTTTTTAGGGATGTAAAAGTAAACTAGTGAACTTATTTGGCTCCATAAATGCATCAAAGCTGTAAAGTAGATTATTATTCAAATAGGAATGAATTATCTTGAATAAATGTCATCAGAGCTGAACCAATTAGACAGATTGAGAAATAATTTTTTAAAGATTTTAACCTTGTGTACCTGGAGTAAAGAAGATTATATTGCAACATTGAAGTAACCTGTCAAGACATCAGCCAGGATGTTGAGGACGGGTCTTCATAATGAACAATTACTCCAGTACGATAGTACCAAGTTAGAAAGCAGCTCAAAGAAAACCAGATCTATCTCCACAAGTGGCCGTCACAAAGCTCTGATCAAATCTGAGGGCGAAGCAAAAAAGGTGCTTAGAAACAAACTCGATCATTTCTGTTATGAGAGATGAGGCCAAGCTCCTTCAAACTGTTATGAGAGACTTTTGGAGATGCTGTTTTCATTTTCCAGCAGGACTTGGCACCTGCTCCCTTTGCCAAAACTACCTGCTTCATTGCCCTTGTGCCCGACTGGGCCAGCAATCTCACTTGACCCACAAACCACAGAGGGACAGTGGAGCAGAGGAGGAACAGCGCAGACACGGTGCAAAAGACACATCTTTCAGCAGGTTGACGTCTTCTCTATTAGAAGTTCTGTTATATGAATATTAACGGAAAATGGCCCTGAAATGAATCACTGGGTACCATTTGGGTTTCTGTTTTCCAGTTGAAGAAATGAATTTTCGATGATGTCCCCCAAAAGCGGTTGTCGCGTTACGATTGTCTTCCCTGTGAAAGTTGTGTCCTCTTGTCTCGGGGGTGGGCGGGTTTTCCGCCAGCAGGGTTTGGTTGATTCTGTATTGATTTGTTGGGAGAGCCGGAGGGGAGGAAGAGAAGGAGGAGAAAGTGAAAGGGGAGTGGAGAGAGGGGGAGAGAGAGAGAGAGAGAGAGAGAGAGAGAGCGATCATAATCAGAGACAAAGTCGGACCGCCGAGCCAGCGAGCGCTCCGAAAACACGTGGAAGCTGGGAGAAAAGTAAAAGTGTCGTCGGAGGAAAGTGACTTCGCACTTTGTTTTCTTTCTTTCTTTCTTTCCTTTTTTCTTCCTCCTTCAGCTTTCTCCTCCTCCTCCTCCTCCGACCTGCATTCCGCGGAGCAGCTGCGCTTTAATGCCCCTACGCACCCGAGAAGGAGAGGACTCAGAGAAGAGTGAGGAAGAAGAGACAGAAGAGGAGGCGAAGAGGCCTGGACACCACCCGTCCCCGCTCCCCGGGACTCCGTCCACTCTCCCCTCCTGGCCCTGCATGGACGGGGATGGGGAGAGCCGGATGCTGTTACCGCGGGGCTGAGCGCCTCGCTTCCCCGTCTGCGGCGCGCCGCTTCCGGCCGCTGCTGCTGCTGATCGTCGGTCTCTGCTGCGGCGCTCACATAGGTAACTGACCCCCTCCGATCTTTAGGTCAAACCCGCGCCGAGTCTTGTCATTTCACACTCCACTCGCGCACTTCGCTGTTTTTTTTTTTTTTTGTTTGTTTATTGTTGTTTTTTTTTGTAACGCGACTTCACGTCGTAGCGCTTCGTTTCGCTCCGCGCTTCATTAAGACTTCCGGTAATTTGTGAGTTATTAAGCGTTTGCAAGCGCTCTGCGTCGGGGCCCAGCACAACCGCTGCCTGACAAAGGCTCTCTCCAAAGCGGCAGTGCAGCAGTCTGAGCCCGGATCGAGTTTCTCCTCCTCTCTCCTGGGCCGTCATTCTCCTGTCTGCCCCTTAATGGCTCATGGAGGAGGGGAAGAGAGGGCTGCTACCTCTACTGCTGCCCATGCATAACAGATGTATTGAAATCCAAGTTAACACTCAGTCTGCAGTGTTGCTGGACACAAAACGAAAACACAGCAAAGTGGTGTTTTAATTCTAGCCGGATCATCTGGATTGGAGAAGAAGGCATGAAAAGTAATCAAAGGTTCATTTAGTTCCTCCTTATTATATTCAAAGTTAATGTTTTGCTGTGGAAAGTGTTTGATTTGCACATATTTGAGCTGAGAATCGAGTGTTGCCTTTCGCCCTGCATTTTAATGTCCTTCTGTGTGTGTGCAGAGATTGTTTTGGCTATTTTCTGGCCAATCACACCTCCTGCATATAGTTTTAACACTCCTCGGCAGCGGGACAATCCCCCACTCTCTCTCTCTCTCTCTCTCTCTCTCTCTCTCTCTCTGCACACACACTCAGCCCTGTGGAGCCCACAGAGCCCAGCTTGCTTGAAAACCCTCTCGGCACCTCCTGCCACACATGCCTCACCAGGAAAGAATGTGTATTATTTGGTTTAGCGAGACAAACAGAGCGGTTTATTTGCTAAAAGGTGTGAAAAATGTTCTGTGTGTGTTGTTTTTGTTGAGACATATGTCATCGGCCGACAGCTGTACGACTGTTTGCACAGGAAAGCAATGAACGTCTGGATTAGCAGGAGCTTTTGTTGGCGGGGTTTAGGTGAGTGCGTGCTGGTAGAGAACGCGAGCGACGGCTCACAACAAGGTGATCAATAAGCACTTCACAAGCTGTTCCTTCAGCCGAGAGAGAATCCCAGTAGATCAGGGTTTTATCTCATCTCTGCAGCTCAGAAAAGGTTAGGAGACAAAGAACAGATAAATAAATTTAAGTCTGGGTCTCCTGACCTCTGTCTGATGGTGGAGAAGCTGCCTCGGGATGCAGGGAGCTGGTGACCTGAAGCCGGGCCAAGTGCAATAATAGAAGACGTAAAGAAGAAAATTGAAAATAATAGAAATATAGAGATATGGGTATCATTCTGCAGAAGGCTCTGACTCCTATTGTGCCTTTGTTAGAAACTGTGTTGCAGGGGGATAATACGAACAAGCCTCTGAACACATGAGATCCTTACATGGCTTCTTTATTGTCCTCTTAATAACATTTCTAAGCCTTTTCAGTATTCACCACCTTCACTGGCTTTGGCGTAAGTTCCCTATTTATATGCATAGATTGGCTTTTCTTTCGAAAGAACAGCTATGAATACCTAACAAGATTACGAGAATCCCCTGAGAACAAAGATAAGATAATTCTCTTTAATAAGTAACCGTAGATAGACGGGACATATTTAATTATCACATGAAAATCTCCTTATGGAAATCCAACGACGGCGCTTCAGTGACTCATTTGGAACTGGTGCAAACTTTTCTTGAGAAGCTTCGTGTCTGTTTCAATCTCTGCAAGTCAATTGAGTTAATGGAATAAACAATAAAAGATGATTTTCCCTTCTGTTTAAATGTAATAATGTGAAATTATGGTTCCAGAGTAAAGTGGGACGTGTCTTTTATGAAGATTTACAGTAGAAAAGTGTTTGGAGTTGATTAGTCAGGCTTACCACACCTGACTTTAAATGCTGTGGTTTTTAATAAAACTGGACAGGGTCGTTTTCAGGTCTAAAAGCTACACTGCAGAACAAGCAGCCTTCTTTGCCAGAAAAAACCCTTCAGCGTTTATGTATCAGATCTTCCAAACCTTAAACCATCTGAATTAGACCCCTTGCAGCAGCGATCGGGTGCTGCAGGTCTGATAGGAGGAGAAAGAAGGCAGGCAGGCGTTTGGGCAGACACAATGCAGCCTCAGTGCTCAGACGGTCTGTGCAGCCTGTGCAGCCTGTGCGTGTACGTGCGGGCATATCTCAGGGTTGGTGTCAGTATTTAACAGGCAAGGGAGAGATTCTGAAGCCTGCTGTGAGTGGGGGCTCTACATCTGTACTCTTGATTTTAAATCGCTAAAACTCAGAGCAGCACTGCCCTCACATGGTGGGACGCAAGTGCTTCACAACGTCCACAATCTGTGGAGATTGTGGACTTTTCTACTTATGAGGAATAATATCTGTGTGAAACTGATGAAGGGTGCCTATTTTTGCCTGTTTTTTTTTCTTCCTTTGCTCAGATATCAGAGTCATGCCACCATATTTTTTTTCTGATCACTGCTTGTGTTTGTGTGCAGCCGGCCCCCTCTCTCGCCTCCCTCTCCCTCTCTTTCTCCCCGGGCTAATCTAATAGGAGCACGCCGTGACTGATGCATTAGGTCTGGTCTCTAATCTCTCTCTGGCTCTAACTCTCTCTGTACATCTGATGATCAGCGATACAAAAGGCTGTTCTGACCCCCGTTCCACTTGGAAATGTGGAAACAGATATAAAATCATGGACAATTTCAGACCAAGAAATCAGTTCCCGATGGTGTGATGGTGAATTTTTGATCATGTGTTTATGATTCTTTTTAAAGTGAGGGTTACAAACACACAGCTTATCAAAGTTTCAATAAATTATGACAATACATGGCATTCATTCCCCTTGAACGTTTTTGCAATTTGTCACGTTATGGCCGCAAACTTGAGTGTTTTATTGGAATATTTATGTGGCTGGCCAGCACAAATTAGCACCTAATTGTAAAGTAGAAGGAAAATGATACAACTATTAAACTTATATGGCGTATCTGCACATATACTATAAAAATGGCCCATATTTTTCAGATTTTGTTGAAAAGTTGTCCAAAATCTACATGACTAATGGACATTTGGGCTCAAATAAATTCCTTTTGAACTAAATGAAGGATAATCACCACCTATGCTTGAGTGATCTCAAGGTTTCTGCAGTAGTCTGAATTAGACTTAGGTCTAGGCTTTGATATGCCATTCTAACCCTGTATGTTTAGTGCCAGTGTAAGGTGAACTCGATGGTATGCTTCCCAGATTAGTTAGTTCAAGCTCCTATTAACTTGCTGAATGTCTGCCGACAGCATAATCCTCCCTCCTCCATGTTACAAGATGGCAATGATGTGTTTAAGGTGATGTTCAGTGTTGGACTCGAGGTCAATAAGCTCCATTTCTGTCTCCTCTGATAAGAGCACTGTTGTTGTGTGTTCTCCCTTAGCCTAGCGCAAAGTTCAAAACTGACTTTTTATTGCTTTCTTTTAACATCTTTCATTTTCAAACTCCTACCTATGGCTCTGTTTGTGAAGTTCATAACCAATAGTCCTACCTGAGCTGTAGATCTCTGCAGCTCTTCCAGAGTTGCCATGGGTTTCTTAGCTGCATGGTCTCCTGTCAGATTTTTATTTGTAAATAGTTTACAGAAATTACGTTTCTTTCTTTCCCCCACTCAAAAAGTAAACACTTTTTTTCGTTGTTCTATTATATTTACATTACAGTTTATGGTTGGTTTGACAAAATGTGAAAAAAGTTCTGGGGTTAGGAATATTTTCGCGAAGCTTTGTACATGCAGCATACCAACTCTTTCCTGCTCCATCTCTCTGAGAAACTGTTTTAAACGCTTCTTGGCTCTCCGGGCGGTATTATCTCACTACTGGAATGAAGTTGCTTCATCGTTCCTGTCTGGGCGCTCTTTGGTTTATTACGCTTTAGGTTTATTGCACTCGCAAAGCGGCAGTGCTGATTGATCAAGACTTTTAATTGGCTGCTGGTTCTTTTTCTTCTTTTATTGGGTTGGACTGTAACACCGTAGAGCATTGCGAGTCTAAGATCAAAGACTCAGACATTTATGGTTGGCTCGCTAATGCAGACATATTCATTTTGTATTTTAAAGGGTACCTCTGACTCTCTTTGTTTGTCCCGTTCAGGTCAGTGTCAGGTGGCCACCCCCCAGTGTCGGATCCAGAAGTGCACCACCGACTTTGTATCCCTGACCTCCCACCTGACGCCCGCTGTGGATGGCTTTGATACCGAGTTCTGCAAGGCTCTGCGCGCGTACTCAGCCTGCACCCAAAGGACAGCCAAGGCCTGCCGGGGAAACCTGGTTTTCCATTCAGCCCTCCTGGGCATCTCAGACCTCATGAGTCAGAGGAGCTGTTCCAGAGATGGTCCAACTCCCTCAGCGCACCCCGAGATCCCCTTCGAGCCCTGCAACTATCACAGCCGCAGCCAGCACACCCACACACACTCCCACTCCCACACCCACCCTCACGGCCATGGCCACAGCCGCTCTCGGCCCGGGTACTTGTTCTGTGGGCTGTTTGGAGACCCGCATCTGAGAACATTTAAGGACAGCTTCCAGACCTGTAAGGTGGAGGGTGCGTGGCCTCTTATTGATAATGACTATCTGTCGGTTCAGGTCACTAATGTTCCTGTGGTTCCTGGCTCCAGTGCAACTGCAACCAACAAGGTGAGAAACTGTCTTGTGTGTTTTTCGTCAGCTTTTTTTTGTTCCTTTGACCATTAAATGTTAGATAGTTCTGATTTCTCCAGCAAATTTTTGTTCCAGCCTTCCTGCTTGCCATCAGCTTTAATTATTTATATCGGGAGCAGACACAGTGTCACACTTTTTGCCGGAGACAACAGTTTTGTAAAAGAGTGCTAACAAATATTTGACGACAAAGACAAAGTGATTACAGGGTTAGTATTTCAAACTGTGTTTAGCATCTTCTGCTAGCACTGCGATATTAGCTAAGGCTCCAAGAAGCGTTCCAATATTTCCAAGTGTTGTATAAACAGACAGATGTTGAAATAAAAAAAAGATAAACAGAGCAACTTTTTCATAACACAATCTACTAATTTTCTTGTACACTCTTTAGTTCTCTAGCAACCTAAATGAGATTCAACTTCCTTTTAAATTAGCATCTTACATCTTTGTGCTTTGTCTGACTTAATATTGAAAATGGGTAAATTTGAGTGTTCTCCCCTCAGTAGCAGTGCCCACACTGAAGAGTGTGGGCACTGCTACTCTACATAATAGAGTCTGTTAGAAAAAGATTGGATTTTTTTTATTTCTAGCTCAAACCCAATTCTATACATCTGTAATATCCTCGTATTTAGAGAAAAATATACTAAGAAAATGACGCTGACATTGTTTTTTTCTCGGTGTGTTTCTTTTTGTCATGTTTCTTTGCCACACAATAAGAAATCTTATCAGTGGGAAACCAGAAAACACCCTTGCTCTACTTAGCTCTCTTCCAGACTCCCTTTGTGTGTCTCTGGCTTTCACAGTCACACAGGTGCAAAGCAAACGGCCTCGATCTTGTGACCGCCTCTTGTGACTGCAGCAGTGCAGCAAACCTAACTTGGTTAACGGCTACATATAGCCTGACCGCTAATTTGGCGAAATGAGATGCGTGAAAGGAGCCACTGTTTACTTACAAGCGCATTTGGAAGCATTTGTGTGTCTATGTAAGGAAATACGGGCTCCATAAGTTCATAAGTAGCACTCCTTGCAGTCAGCTTAAAGCTCTGTGTGTGTTAAAAGGTCCCTGTGCAACAGCAAAGATTTACGTACACACATCTGTGCACAGCACTGCACGGAGGAGGAGCTGCACAAGGTGATCTTTGTGGTGTTAAAGAAGCAATGTTGATGTTTCCCCTGATGATTTGCCCTCTCTAGCTTAGTGGATAGCTTTAATTATTAAAGCACACGCGCACACACTTATTCACCAACGGCGTGGCATACGCTCGCGCATGCAGAGAGAGCAAAAAGCAGGTTTTCTACACTTCGCAGCTAAAGGTTTGACCTTGTGTCAGAGGTGGGGCGAGTTATTAGTCACGACTATTAGACTCGAACGCACACACAAACACACACTTTCACATACACCCACATTAACAGCCCTCCAGGCTTAATGGGCGGCCAGGCCTCATTCCTCACGGCTGTCATGTGAACAAAGCAGCCATTCACCGGAACTATGATGCCGGAGCTAACCGTAATGCTCACACGCCACACCCAGTATCCACCGCTGTGTCTGCACACCCCTTGAGTGTGTGGTGTGTGTGTGTGTGTGTGTGTGTGTGTGTGTGTTCATGTGTCAGCATGTTTTCATAGCTGTGTCAAATTACAACTTGTTAGAAAGTCATCACGTTGCTCCTGAAATATTGTGAGATGATTGTGGCTCGCTGTCTGTGTTTTTCCTCAGTTGAGCGATCAATGCCAAATCGAACCCAACATTTTGAATTTTTTTAGGTTTTGATTTGATTAGTTCAAAAATATTTTAAACTAATTTTATTCTGTTAAAAACTAATAAACAACAGACACAGACAAAAAAAAAACTAAAGAAAGAGTTAGAAAATTTGCACCAAATAAATTCTTGACAGTAACTGCACCCACAAATTCTTTGACCTGATTCATGTTTATATTAAACAGGAAATTTAAGACTTTCATTCTGCTTGATGTCAATCACTGCCAAGCTGGACGAGCTCAGGGTCAGTTTTGTGCCATGCCGTCACAGAAATACAGTTATAAGTAATAAGTAAATAATTTTTTTTTTAATCTATATCACTTTCAGAATAGTATCACTAAATATCGTGATAATATTCTAAATCCTCATTGCCTATCTGCTCCCAACCACTGCTGTTGCAGAGCAGGTGGCCTTATCAGAGAACTCAGCTTAGTTACCAGTCACATCATAGAATAATTTGACAGGAATGACTCCTTCTCATATTTGTCCCTCTGATTCTGAATCTTGACAATGCAAACTATTTCCCTCCTGTTTCTCACTGTAGATCACCATCATCTTCAAGCCTTATGAGGGCTGCACAGACCAGAGGGTCTACCAGGCCGTCACAGACAGCCTCCCTGCTGCCTTTGACGATGGAACGGTGAGCAGCGGAGACCCCATCCACACCTCCTTCGGGGCTGACGGTGTGGCCGGGAAGGTCCGGGCTCTGTGGATCTCTGAACGCAGCCCTGGGCGCCACGTGGAGCTGCATGCTGGCTACATTGGTGTGACTGTGATCATTCGCCAGCTCGGGCGCTACCTGACGTTGGCCGTGCGGATCCCAGAGGAGCTGGCTCAGGCCTACGACGACACCCAGGACCTGCAGCTCTGCCTGAACGGCTGCCCCAGCAGCGAGCGCATCGACCAGGCAGGACACCTCCCTCTGCCGCTTTCTCCACCTGCATTCGGCCTGCAGCAACAGCAGCTGCGCCGGCCCAGCTACGCTTCACAGACGCAAGCATACCCCCATGGTGCCACACATGTTTTTGCCTTGGACGGGGCAAAGGAGCGCTGCAGCGAGCAGCTGGAAGTCCTGGACATTTACTTCCACTCTTGTGTGTTTGATCTCCTGACGACTGGAGATGCTAACTTCACATTAGCTGCACACAGCGCCCAGAAGGACATGGAGAGCCTTCATCCACACCGGGATAGATGGAGGATATACCCCCGCGGCTCTGCAGCCTCTTTCTTCCACTCAGACTCTCAGCTTATCAAACAGCTCGCTCTGCTCCTGCTGTGTGCGCTGAGCATTGTATTCATGTGAGAATGGCAGTTCCTGTGAGACTGAATGCATGTAGGCCCGAGTATGTGCACCACAAAAGGAGCTTAGAGAGGATTTGGTGAGCTGAGCACTGATACTGAGCACTGACGCAGAAAAAAAGCAGCACGGGGGAAGCCTGGCAGTACTACCTGCATTTCACCTGGCAGAGTCCGAATCATCGAATGCAACTGACAATGAGAAAAAAGTTTCTGTGTGGGTGAATCATCTGTAAATAGTTAATTTTTCTTCCTTAAGTGCACAGTGTGATCGTGTATAGATTGTTTTGTTTATGTAATTTTATGTGACCTTTGTTTTTTTTAAAATACCTCAGTCAGAGGAGGTTTGTTTTTAACAAAAGCACTTTATTTTCACATTTTTTTTACACAATGCCAGTCAGTGTTTGTTTTCTTTTTCACTGAGAACCAATAACTATTCAAGTATTGGTTGTTTCTTTTTTTTTGTTTGATTTTTTTTTTTCGTTTTTTTTGGCTCCTCTCAGAATGAATTGAATTCAAGGAGCTGCCAATGATGCTAAAATGAACCATTCTTCCAGCAGCTGATCTTGGTCAGTCAGCATCTCATCTAAAGTCATTTAATGTGAGCTTTTCTGTTGAATGTATTAGGTCTGCTGTTGCAGCGAATACCATCAGTACTACTTGTTTGTTATTTGATCCCAGCTGTGTATGTGTGTGCTCGTGTGTGTGCGTGTGTGTGTTTTGTTTAATCGCACTACATAAAACAGCTTGTATTTTCCTGTAAGTAAGAACTTACCTTTCAGAACTTTCTTGAAAATTGCCAAGCACTTTCCCCAAAACTTTCCAAGAACTCAAAGTGTACTTTCTGGAACTTATTAGGTACCTATCTTCAACTTTCTTTTAGGATTCCAAGGATTTACCTGATATTTTCCTGCAATTTCCTCTTGCAAGTTTCTTTCTGAAACTGACTTTTGGTATTCTCCACCAAACATCCAGAGTAAGTTTCAGAAAGCAAGCTAAGTGATGCTTGGGGTACTTGATAGATTCCTGGAAAGGAACCAGTAAGATTATTAATAATTCCAGTAAAAGGCCCTATATGTACCAGAGATTGACATTTGTCACAGGAAAATACAGACTGCATTATGCTGCACTACACGTTTTTGTTATGATTTTTACCAAAGACAAATGGCATTTTATATGTACACATGAATCATGACTCCCCACCAAACCAGCACCTTCATCCCCTCTCTTTCTAAAACCTGGTACTGTAAACCAGTTTATACTGCACCAAAATGCTTCATATTGGGATAAAAGCAAAATGCTGGAGGTATTTCAAGGATCTTCAGATCATGAAATGTGTCTGTGTAAGCACTGTGATGTGGGAATCAATGCCTTGTTAGAATTTTCTGCCCCATTGAAAATTTAACATTCTGTATATTTATTCCCAGTTTGTTCAATCTGCTTTAGTTTTAGCCATTGTGTGAACTCCTTTCTTCATGTGAGTGTCGGTTTGGTGAAGAGTGACTGGTCAGTGTTGAAATACCTTAACTTATTTATGAACGTAGTGTCCTGTAGAGGATGTTAAGCTCCATATTCTTGATGTTGGATAATTATTTAAATAAAATGTCAGATGTGATTGTGCTGCCACCTAGTGGTACTCCCTTGCTACGTCAGTGTGTTACTAAGAGCGCTCAAAAAACTAAAAGAAAGGAAGAAACAATGTGTGTGCTGGTCTTTTATTTAACTATGATAAAGCCAGAACAGTTGTGCATTATTTAATATTTATAAATTTGAACTATAAAATCAGTAGCAGAAGGCTGCTGAACTGGTTGTTAATGTCAAAATAAACAAAACCTCTGCAGTCCATGAGGTAAATGTGACATATTTAGATGTAATTGCCAGTTTCTTCTGCAGTCCTGGAAGAGTAATGATCTAAAACACATTTTAAACGTTAAATCACTGTTCATTAAACTGCAAGATATTGAATAAAACGGAATTACACAAAACTTAAAAACGATAAAGGAACACATACTAGACTAAGTCCAAAGTTATTTGCTTGAGTGGGATCTTACAGTCTAAGATCTCTACACTCTAAGCATATAGCCAGTGCTACACTAGCTTAAAACATAATCATGCTTTTGGAAAAAAAATGCACAAACAGAAGAGTACACCAAACATTTCAGACAAATGTTTCCTGGTGTCATTTTTCCAAAATGTGAAAATACATTGAATCTTTTGTAATTAAAGCAGAAATTCCATTCATTTCTATTTGTTAATTTTTTAACATGTTCTTTTCATATCGTCTGACTTATTAAAACTAGACTCAGGAGCTCCACACACATCTTGAAAAGCACACAAAAATATGCAGGCATTGATCCACCTGTGTGAGGTTATGTTTCGATCAGATACCATCAGACTTGGCCTCACAGATAGGCTCTCATTTCAACTGCCACAGTCAAAAACACCTGGGATGAGAGAGAGAGAGAGAAAAAAAAAGGCGCCACTAACAATTCAAAGCAGTAAACTCCAGAGGATTACTTCTTTTGTTCCTGTAGCTTTCCCCAAAACTCCCGGTAAACTGTCTTCGTGAAGCCAGCCGTAAAGAGATGGAGCGCTCCTTTCTTCTTCAGGCGTAGAAATCGTCTCAGAGTTGACAAAAGAAAGAGCTTCAGTTGCTCTGGTTTCTTTTCAGCATCACGTTCTGTATCCAAAGTTCTTCTTTTCCACATATCTAAAAAAAATTGGAAATATTTTTGTTGAGATTTTTTTTCTCTTCATCCTGAAAAACAGATATAATTCATAGCTGGATTAGCACAGAGACTTAGTGGTTTCTCTTACCTCTTCATAAATAAACATACTAGGTTTTGTTTGCATTTTGAAAATTGATTAAACTAAACTAAGTTCTAAAATAGTTAATATAACTCAATAACAGTGCTGATGTTTTACCAAGTTTTTTTGAAAGAAAAAACTTAACAAAGGCTTTAACACCTTTTATGTTTAAAATAGTAAAATAATGCAGTCTTAATGTAAAATTTATTTGGGATGATCTTGTAAACTGAAACTGAATCAATAAATTCAAGAAGGATCCAAACCCATTACACTTCTTTTCTGAAAAAGGTTTTTAAAAAATGTTCCCAAGGGCTTTCACATCATACCTTTGACACCTACAGTAGCCTTTTAGAGGCAATAAATCACTAAATTTGCCAGTAAATAACACTTTAGTTTCAGGTGGGTTACTGTAAAAAAACAATAAAGTTTGGCTACAATTGAATTAAACCATTGAAACTTTACATAAAAGGGCAAAACAAATTGAGATATTAATTCAGATGCTTTATATGAATTCTTTTCTAAATCGACCAGACCAAATGCAGCAGAGATACTCAATTGTTAAAATGGCTAAATGTTCATAAATGAAGCCTATACTTTGAGATCTGCTGACTTTATCCGCCGTTGCTTTCATCTATGATGTCAAAGCAAAACTACCTCCCAGTGTCCCAGCTGCAGGAATCGGACATATTTGTATTTAACTACGTTAAAAAAAAATAAGAATAAATACATGAATGAATGGGTGCTGGGACCTTCTTGCATACAAAAGGATGCATTCCTCACTTTTAGATTACAAAAACCGTCAAACTGAGGAGTTTGGCCATTATTGAATTCACTGATTAAATTGTCCACTCTTTTACAATAAATGTGATTTACTTCTTATGAAAACGAATGTTATAGTGTCCTGTTTAGTGACTCACTCTTACCACTTAACAACAAGATAAATAGTCATGAGTGCATCAAAGACTATTATCTTCATCAGAAGGAGTCGCATACACAGCACAACCACCGCGTTCGTCCTCACAGTAACATCTGGAGATCAAACCAGACATAAACATGTTGAATCTGCTTCGCACACCAGCAAATTATCAGTGAAAACCTTTCTCAATGTTTTACCTTCTGTCTCTTCATCACTGTCGCACGTTTCATCTTCACCTTTAGGAATAAAAGATTTGGAAACTAACTCAAAGTGTTGTTGCACCAAGTTTATGACAACTCAGAATTACCTGCAGAGGCGATGCGGTGTATTTTTTTGGCTTTTGAGTGTTTCTTGCGGCGCACAGAGCAGCTGTAGGACGGCCAGTTGCTGGTGACAACCGTGATCATCGCCACAGCACTGTGGCCGCGATGCTTCCTGGTTACTGCGCCGTTGTATGGCGTGATGTTGGTGTACTCCTCATCAGAGGCTGACCTCCAGCTGATCTCCAGGTGACCTCTCCTGAAGTCATTCACCACACAGACTAGCAGGGTCAGGCCAAGCCTCTCCCCTGAGAGATGGACTGGAGGGGCCAGAGAAGCCAGCACAGTACCCTCCAGCCCTCCTGAGGCAGGAGAAGGTCATATAGGTCAAAAGTAAACTAAAATACAACAAGGAAGATAAAGGAGGTTGCAAGAATGAGTGACACACGCACAAAAAATGTCCCTCAATTGAAAAGATGAAGAAATTAATGAATTAATTAAATAAACTCTAAGCATTGAGGAAATGTGAATAATGCAGAGTGAACGTGTTTTTAATGGTAGTGACATTTCTTTGAAGATCTGAGGAAACATAAATGGGCTGATAATAAGAAGGAGATATTGGAGGGAAAATCCTTTAGTGACGTTGAACACAAAACCGAGATGCTCAGAAGCAAAGTCCTGACAAAGAGCCTCACCAGGGATGAAATGAGTAAATTAATCACAATAGAAGAAAAAAAAAAAAAAGTGAAAAATTAGTAGAAATTCAAAGCAAGAGATAAATAAAACTTAAGATATTAGTGGACTAAGTGAAGGTTCAATTATGACTGTTTTATTTAAATAACACCAAGCCAAAATAAATAAGTCAGTGGCTGTTCCCCAACAATGATGCCTCACCACAACTCTTTGTTCTTACTTTGGGATAACAACTCTATTAAACACATACGACTGAATGTGTATGTGTTTAAAACACCATTAGAACACCATTAAAAGCATCTTAAAATCTAAAAATAAGATGCACAAAACACAGTTTTTTTGAATTAGCTAAATAATGCTGGTAATAATGTAGCATAAAGTGAGAACACTGTAATAAGCAGCAACACATATTTCTGTAAAAACACACTAAATATATATATATATATATGTTGTTGTTCCCTACATAAAGAGGATAGTTAAAGGTCTTACCTGTCCATAGATAGATGAAGTGGAGATAAATGAGTCCTCTGGGTGGCTCAGTCATTTCTAACCTGTATTCAATCTGACTTTTACGAGCCAGGTTCAGACAGAGCTTTCTGTATGCGTGAGTTTGTGCGTGTTTGTGTGCCTTGTGTGCGCGTGCATTAAAAGAGGGCTTTGCCAGGAGCGTTGCATTGTGGGGGATTGGCATGTCTCATTGTTGTGACCTTATACTAACAATGGAAACTCCGTACACCGTCCCCAACACACCCCAACACCCAGAAACACAGACGGAGGAAGGGAGAAAGACAATATAACACAAGTTAAACGTGTCTCGCTGTGTTAGGATTCAAAAAGCTACAGCAAAGTGAGGTGAAGGCATTAGGAATAGTACTGAGACACCTGGACAACCGCCTGCGTTTGGCTGTTACATCTGAGGTGAGATAATATCAGCAACACCTGCACACACACACACACACACACACACAGGTCTAAAGCAATAAGTATGAGCACATAATTAATTTGTCTTTTTTCCACAAAATGTTTTAATTTATAAGAAAACATTGTCGCCTATATCCTTCCATCTAAAACTCCTGTGTCTCTTCTCTCTCACACCCACACACTCATATAAGCGGCTGTTTTATTTTCAGTGGGCGGCATTTTAGAAGAGAAAGTGAAACTGAGCAGCAGGAGCATCAAGGAAGCATGATGAAGCTAAACTGATCGAGGTAATGCTTCTTTGTTTTTTTTTCTGTAATTCTACAAATCTCCTGCGGCAGGAGGAGAGTTAAGTTCGAGCTCCATCCTAAAAATGTATTCAGGCAGTGGGAATCTCAGAGGCTGTGACTGATGGCTTTAAATAGTGAGTTTGGTGCAGTGCAGCTTTAAGACTGTTCCTGCAACCTGACTTGAACCGTCGCTGCGCTCCGGCAGCTGCTGTCACCTTCTTCACTCTGATCTCCGTCCTCTTCTTTCTTTCTGACCACATGGCTCGTTTTTTCCTCACACGTTTGAATCTCGTAAAGGACGAGACTAGCTGTGGTCTGTTTTTCAGCCGAGCTCTATGTGCCATAATTATCTGAGCATGTGCTCAGTACGGCCCAGTTATTCTTAGCAGTTTTTTTTTTTTTCCCCACCTGCTCCAAGAGAATAGTTTAGTCTACTTATTTTGGGCACTCAGAAATTTGTTTCATAGCTACACAAGTGACCAAAGTAAACAAAATATCTAATACTCATGGGCTTATGGCACCACAGTTAAGTTATGTTTTGTTTATTTTTTTGTAATGTCACAAGACAGATCAGGCCAGGCCACTTCCAGTGTGACACACACAAAAAAGAGTTTGGTACATTAAAATTGCCTAATTTATTCCAATATAATCCATTGCCATAGTCCAATTTACGATACTGTCCAGGGCAGATCATACAGTAATCTGAGGCAAATATGTGAAGACAGTGGAGACGAACATCACCTTTTAGCAGGAAGTATTCTCCAGTAGAATGAAGTTCAACACAGAGCCATGCTCCATGGCTGACTGAGGGTCAAGGAGACAAGATGCAAAAACAGAATGAGTGAATTTCTTTTGAAAGAAAGACTGTGTACAGTTAACGGCAGCAGTAGCTTTGTAAATGTCTCTGACAAGGAAAGAGAGGCAGCTAAACACGTAAACACTGAGCCGGGAGTTTTTTTCTGCAGGAAGGAAAAACACAAAGTCAATTCTGTTCTTTCTTTAGTGGAGCAGGAGCTCTGCCACAGTGTATCCTCCTCTAGAACAGTTTGATACATTTTCCATAAACTTGTTTATAAATGTAGCTATTTCTATCTTTACGACCTTAAGTTTAGTTCACTGAACCTCCTCTAAAATAGTCTGAAGAGAGGTTTGTAATATATGCGCAGATACATTTTATTTCAAGAGACATATTTAACTTTTTCTTCCATTGTTTGTGTCTTTCAGGTTCAAGAGAAGAATCCCAGAGGAGTAGCCATTTTATTTTCATTTCATCAACCATTGATGTTGGGTGGTCTTTACCGTGGTTGACTCCAGTGTTCGGGTTATGGTTAAATGAGTTCAGAGCTAAGTAGTCGACCTGTCAAACGGGTTGGCATCATTTTAATAAATTTAGTTCACAAACATTCCCTTAACAATGATTCCAATCAGGCTTTTAGTGCTGCTGGCTTTCAGTATTCATCTGGTTGGGTCTCAGGCCTCTCAGAGCTCACCGCAGGTAGCGAGTCCCCCCAGTCCCACGGCAGAACCATCTCCTCTGGGTGATGGTAATCTGTCCTTCCCCTGGAGCCGTCTTCGCCTGCCAAGGTAGGTTCTATATTTTCTTTCGCCACACTGCAGAAGCAGATGGGGAAAAAAAATAAAAAAATACCTGTATTTTGACTCACTCTCTAATTGGCTGTCATGTTTCTGTGCCTCAGGTACATTGTGCCTCTTCACTACCACCTGCTTCTGCACCCCAACCTCACAACTCTCAGCTTCACTGGCACCGTGCAGATCCAGATCGATGTCCAGAACAATACAAACTGGGTTGTTCTACACAGCAAGGGTCTTCAAATCTCAAAGGCCACAATTTTAGACCAGAGCCTTAATCATCTGTCTGATCAGGTAGGTGAAAATATAAGGGAGGATAAATTTTATTTACTAACTCTTGTCAGATTAACAACCTTCTGCTATTTTAGGTCCTTCCAGTTCTTCATAACCCTTCCCACGAGCAAATAGGCATTTTTTCTCCAAGGGTTCTCAGCAGCGGCCAGAAGTATTTCTTGTACATAGAGTTTGAAGCAGAGCTAGCAGATGGATTTTACGGTTTCTATAAAAGCATCTACAGAACCAGTGAAGGCGAGACCAGGTGAGAATAGGTTTTCTGTTTCTCTGCATCGTTGGAAAACGTAGCCAGCACACACTGTCTGCAACAATCTGTTTTCAGATACCTGGCTTCCACTCACTTTGAACCCACAAGCGCTCGAATGGCATTTCCTTGTTTCGACGAACCAAGCTTCAAAGCCAATTTCTCTGTGAGGATTAGAAGGAGCCCGGAGTATATTTCTCTCTCCAACATGCCAGTAGTGAGTGCTGAATCTTTGAAAAATGTCACAGATGTTGATTGATGGAAAAAAAGATCTCAAAGTTCTCCTGGGTTTCAGATCAAGACGGTACAACTGAATGGTGACCTTCTTGAAGATCAGTTCTCCCCGAGCGTAACGATGAGCACGTACCTTGTAGCTTTCATCGTTTGTGACTTCAAGTCTGTCAGTGCAACAACTTCGTCTGGAGTGAAGGTCTTCATGATTCTCTACCCTACTTCCACTTTTTTTTTTTTTGATTGAACAGTCTCAACCTTGAAATGTCTGGTTCAACAGCTTGGTTTTGATTTCATTGTAGGTTTCCATCTATGCTGTGCCTGAGAAGTGGATGCAAACCCACTATGCTTTGGAGGTTGCTGTTAAAATGCTGGATTTCTATGAGGAGTACTTCAACATTCGCTATCCATTGCCCAAACAAGGTAACCAATAATAATTCCCTTTCTTATTTCTGATGTATAATCCGTTACTTTTGTTCTTTATTATTACTTATTGTTTTCTCTTCCAGATCTGATTGCCATTCCAGATTTCCAGGTCTGGTGCAATGGAGAACTGGGGTCTGACCACCTACAGAGAGACCAGTCTTCTCTATGATCCCCTCACATCCTCCATTTCCGATAAACTCTGGGTTACTATGGTCATTGGTCATGAACTTGCCCATCAGGTGAAACCATGAAAATAACAAAAAAATTCAATTTAAAGTTGCTCTTTACTTTAAGTAGCAGATTAGATGATCCATCTTATCTGCAGTGGTTTGGGAAACTTGGTGACCATGGAGTGGTGGAATGATATCTGGTTGAATGAAGGATTTGCCAGATACATGGAATACATTTCTGTGGAGGCCACCTACCCTGACTTCAAAGTGGTATTTACGTTAATAACTTCAAGATAAATCGGTAGAAAGCCACCAAGAGGTGTTTGTGATTAATTGCTTTCCTGTTTTGGCAGGAGGAGTATCTGCTGCACACATGTTTTGCAGCAGTTGGTCATGATTCCTTGAACTCCTCTCGGCCTATCTCCAGCCCAGCAGAGAACCCCACCCAGATCAAGGAGATGTTTGACACCGTGTCTTATGACAAAGTATGATCTCTGTGCATAAATAACACATTTGTCCCATATTATATATTAAAATAGTGGCTGGTTAATATTAAAGTGACTTCTTTGTATCTTGCAACATAAAAATAATATGTTTGTAGGACATGAACAAATCTCAAGAACTCCCTTCTTGTCATTTCATGATTGTTGGCTAAAACAAGCACTTTCTCTGTCTCCTGTCAGGGAGCATGTGTCCTGCACATGCTGCGACACTTCTTGACCGAAGAAGTGTTTCAGAGTGGGATAGTGCGATACCTTCGCAAGTTCAGCTATGGAAATGCTCACAATCAGGACTTGTGGGACAGTCTTGCCAATGTACTCTTTTATTAAACCTTTTGTATGTTTAAGGGGCCTCTTAGTGAACAAGCAGCTTTATAAAGACATGCAGTGGTTGTCAAAATGAAAGGCTTGTGGGTTATGCTGTTTTTGCATTGGCAAAGTTTGATTTTATTGCAAAAAGAAATAGAGGAAAGGATTTGTGTACTGCAAATTAATCCTTATTTTCTTTGCCATGCTGGTGTTACAAATTTTGGTTGCTTTACATCTTTCTCACGGTGTTCCTCAGCTCTTATCAATTCAGAATTTAGGTGGTGCACTATATGCTGTCAGCATCAATGACAATATGTACATACATTAAAGCATTTGTGATTTAAGAATATTATATCATATAAAGTCATATATTTAAAAAAATCAGAATCTTTCTTTATAAATTTTATAGACATGTTCAGAAGATGACTTCACCTCAGGCACACATTGTTACAGCAGTGACCAGGCCTCTAAGAATGCAGTGAGTAAAACATCCTGATGTTACAACATTTACACAATGTTGTGTTTGCTAGAACTGACAGTTTATGTCCTCCTACAGTATCTGTTTGCAGGGGAACACCTCAACCTGACAGCCATGATGAACACTTGGACTTTACAGAAAGGGATTCCTCTTGTGACTGTAACCAGGAAGGGGCCTCGACTGCTTCTTCGGCAGGATCGATTTCTGAGGACAGTTCTTCCCTCTGATCCTCAGTGGCAAGATGTTCAACGAGGGTAACTTCATAACTAGTAGTAGCTTAATGTGCTTTTCTCAGTTTGGGATTGTTTTGTAAAATGATCACAATTTGATGTTTATATGCATCTTTTTTTAATAGCTTCCTGTGGCATATTCCTGTGACATACAAGACTGATATTTCCACCACCATCCACAGACATATGATGACTTCTCCCACAGGTAGGAGATGAAAAACTATCCAATACGAAATTCTGTTGTTTTTAACTTTCCTTTGTAATAAGTCAATACTTGCTCTTTTTTATATAGACAGTGTACACATTGGAGAAGAAGCCAGCTGGGTGAAAATAAACTCAGATATGACCGGTTATTACGTGGTTCATTATGCTGACGATGGTTGGGATGTGATGGCTAAACTACTGCGGGAAAATCACACAGCTCTGAGCTACAAGGACAGGACTCACTTGATACACAATGCATTTCAGCTGGTCACGTAAGGAAGAAAGTTTGCACATTTTAAACAATCAGAATACTATTATGCTTGCAAAAAAACTACAAATGTTTGTTTTCTATCGTTGTAAAGAGCGGGGCATCTCCCACTTAATAAAGCTTTGGACCTGATTGGTTATCTACAAGTTGAGAAACACACAGTGCCTCTCCTTGAAGGACTGGCTTACCTGGAAGTTTTCTACCACATTATCGAGAAGAGAGATGAGCCCATTTTAACTAAAAACCTGGAAGTAAGAGAACAACACATAAAAGTATTTCCTAAACTTTGTCATTAAACATTATCTGAATGTGACTGTTTTTCTGTCTCTGAGCAGAGGTACATCCTGAAGTTTTTCCGTGCCGTCATCGACCAGCAGACATGGAGTGACAGCGGCACTGTGTCTGAGCGACGCCTGAGGTCGGAGGTCCTGTCTCTGGCTTGTCACCTGGAATACCCACCGTGTCTGGAGCGTGCAAACCAACATTTCAAAGACTGGCTCCATTCCAACGGAACACTAAAGTCTGTTTCTGCTATTTTTGCTATTTTAATTTATCACCAAAAAAGGAACAGAGGACAGAATTAATCTACTGAGCATTTAACTGCAAATTAATCTTTATTTTCTTGACTATGCTGGTGCTACAAATTTGGGTTGCTTCACAAATTTGGGTTCCTTCTATGAGAAAGATGTGAAGCAAGATGTGAAATGAAATGTGTACTTTCACAAATTTCACTGTAGGCTTGCAGTAGGGCTGAACGATATGCTGAAAAATGTATCATGATATATAAGGGATTCATATCAATTGATGTTGATCTGAGATACTGCCAAGCTGGCAGAACCTGCCTGTTTATCTACAGTTTTTCCTCCAGGTCATTGTCTTTTTTTTTTTTTTTTTAACAGTTATGCTAAAGCATGGTGGCAAAACTCAAGTTTTAGCCAAAGAGTGTGTAACCTTACTTAGCTGACTGTGAGAGGTTTAGCAGCTTAAACCTTTCCTCTGCCTATTTACATCTCCCAGAATGCTGTGGGGTTCTAGAATCAGAGTTCAATTAAATTATCGAATATTCTAGCAGACGTATTATCTGCTATTGATCACATGTCTGTCGCAACATATGTTGATATTGATTTATTGTCCATCCCTAGCTTGTAAGGACATACCTAAATAATTCACAATATGAATCATGCTGGTCTTTGAGAAGAAAGATTGTATTCTCTGATGTGTTATTGGGTCTGTAGCATGACTGTCCGTACTTTTCATCTCTGTAGCCTACCGACTGATGTGTCAGAGACGGTGTTCTCAGTCGGAGCCCAGAATGACTATGGCTGGACCTCGCTTTTGAACACATACAGGAACTCTCTTTTTGAAGCCCAAAAAAATAAGATCCTTTCTGCTTTGACAAGCAGTAGAGACAAAGACAAGCTGCAAAGGTGCTTTACGACCTTTATCTACTTTGTTTTGTTTAATAACTGGTGCTGCCACCATGTGACAAGAAGTTACATTTTATCACAGAGGATTACAAAAATTTAGTAAATTGATGTATTTGTGTTCCAGATTATTAGAAATGGGTCTTGAAGGGAATGTGATCCGATCACAGGACCTCTCCTATCTTATTTTGATGACTGCAAGGAACCCAAAAGGACATCACCTCACCTGGAACTTCGTCAAAAAGAACTGGGATGCACTGGTTGAAAAGTTAGTCGAAATAATTACTACCACATGATACCATTGTATGACTGCGTATGTACTTTTTTAAAACTGTTTTTGCTCATGCATCTCGTTGGGGAAATAGGACCCAACCCTGCAGTTTAGATTTAAAGTCATAGTAGTAGAGGTAGTAGTTGTATTTCTGGCATGTACTGGTGCAGGTATCTTGTATGTGCTACAAGCAGCACTTTGATTTTGCTTGATTTTACTCTCTTTTCTGTCTAACATTCAGGTTCCCATTAGGCTCATTCGGCATCAGAAACATCATTATTGGAACAACAGGACAATTTTCATTTCCAGAGGAACTCACTGAAGTAAATTCCCACTTTCATTATATTCTTTGTATGCATGTATATTTATGAATCTGGCACTGATTATAAAACCTGCTGAATACTGCTATGGCAATGTGCTTAATAACACAGTTAATGAGCTACTTAGAAAGAAGAACCTTGGTCAAGTTCAGTTAGTAGAGGAATAGAGTGCAGACATAGAGGAAAGTGCAGAAAGAGGGAATGCAGTATAGGGAAGTGCATTATGAAGTACAATGGTAGGAGACACTCCTTGAACAACGGGGTCTTCATGAGTTACTTGGAGTTAGACAGGCGCACTCCAGTTCTGTAGCACTCAGTAGGTTATTTCCGGATTAAACAATATATATACAATACATATATATATATAATATATATATTATACAATACCAACAAAAACTAATTCTGTATGAAACTATACATTTACTTCAGTTAGTCCTCTCTGTCATGTGCTAGTATTATTACATGAGATGGATCATTTGACTGTATTTTATATTACAGGTGCAGCAGTTTTTTGAGTCCGTCAAAGAGCAGGCCTCCCAGCTGAGAGCAACACAGCTGGCCCTGGAAAATGTGCGAAAGAATATTCGCTGGGTTCAGAGGAACCTGGGAGTGCTGAGTAACTGGCTAGATGAGCAGATGAAATGACAGGCAACAAAAAGAGGTGGCCGAAAACTGCAAAAAGACATTTTCTAAAATTGCGCTGAGAGTTATTTTTGAGTGGCTTTGAAAATCTTCTTGCTAAAGATCATTTTTCAGTATTTTTTTTTTTTTTACATTACATAGAGAAAACAATGTGATTGGTTAAATTGGCAGATGACAGACTGGGTTTCATGAATACTGTTGTCATGATGTATCTATGCTTTAGAGCAAAGATCAGCAGGAGCACAATAAAGGGATTTACAGTTTCTCCTGGTGCCTTTGAGTTGTTTTTAACACGGCAGTTGAGTCAAACATACAATATGTTCACTTCTTGTGTCTATGATTTCAAATCACTTGATATTAGATTTGTAGTCATCATGGGCATGATGTCACATTTAATAACTTAATGGAGGTTTTTTTTGCATTTTTTATGGGTGGAATTAACAACTTTTGTGAGTTTTAAAAACAAAATCTGGGTGCACAATTGTAAAATTCATTGTAGATTTTTTCTTGTCCAGATAGTTAAAATTCCATAAAAATGCTCATATTTACAACCCCACTAATATTTAGTTGTTTAGCAAGCTGAACCTCAACTACCACTTGATGCAGTCATTTGATTTTGAAATTGCTATTGTAGACCTCCTGTTTTGTTATTCCATTTCCTTTGCACGCAATACCAGTACCTCTGTGTGAGATAGTGCCGTGGAAGTGTCAAGGAAGGTGATAACTTGAACTCAGTTGAGAGTTCAAGTTGATGTTCAAGTCTATGGAGATTATTTTGTAGAATCTTCATTTCTGCCATCTTAAGCCTCCAGTTCAGTTCCTGAAATTATTTTGTGTTTATAATAAACTTTAACTTTGGTTGTTGCTGGGTTATTACAGATTCTAGTTCGAATTTCATCTGAGGATAATAGTATAAAAGAAAAAAGTAAAAAGTAATATTTTTAGACGTATTTTTCTGAGGAAACAGTTTTTTTTTTCTTTTTTCTTTTTTAGATCGTTTTCCCAAATATCAACATGCCATCAAGGAACGTTTCCGTCATCTGCTCGTAAAGGGTGTATGCTACTTTATTTTAAGGCTAAAAGTAGAAATTTAGGGTCTTTAGAAACGATTACAATTCTTTAGAGTAGTAGCGGGGGAGAGGGAGGAATTGCCTTCTGGATTGTAAAGGTTGCAGACCACTGGTTTAGAACAATGCAATGTCCTCAAGCTTAGCAAAGCGTTTTAAGTACATTTGTATGTATGTCGTTCTAGCTCCGCCCCCTGATAGTATCATCCAATTAGATTTTATCCCTGCAACTTGACGGAACGTTGTCAACAACTGGTCAGGGCAGGAGGAAAACTCATTTAATCCAATTGTAGCTAGCCTAACACGTTGAACTGAGGTTTGTTTTTGCGTTTTAAGTAGCTAAATACAAAGACAACTCTATTCTTGCTTATTCTTGCTTACCCGTTTTTCTGAAACAGCCAACCATGAGGGGTAAAGTTGGGAGCGGCTAGCATTAGCCGTCTGAATGCTGTTGAGCTTGTGACAGTGGGGGGAGGCTGCTGATATTGACTGTGAGCCTCCGGTGGGTTGTGGCTAGCCAGAAAACATCGCCTCGGTCGGACGTCCTTGAACGTCCAGAGTTTTCCCAGTTATTTCCGGACAAGAGGGAGTCTCTCGGATAAATCGCCATGGATTTGTTTGACAGTAACGCTGCAGGTAAGAACGGAAGGCGGTGAGTAGCGGTGTGTTTAGCTACCAGCAGCAGGCCAGCTAATGACTGTCGGGTCAGTGTGTTGCGGTGACACGATGACAGCTACGTTGACTGAGTTCGCTGGATGCTAAGCAGACATATTAAAGTAACGACGTTGTGATTAGGATTTATAAGGTAGCTTATTGAACAAAAAGCAGAGACTTGTTTTCCTGTTCAAAGTGAAAGCACTGCTGCGGTGTTTACTCACGTATCCATTCAGGTTGAAGCCTATTATAACTGGAAATGTTCTGTAAAGAGTTACAAAAAGAGTTTCAAACCACTTATATTGTCCCTGGGCGTTATTAAAGCAAACAGTACATTATGAAGCAAACTGTGAAGCAATCAAATCACAACAGTTCAACTTCCCTATTCTGTTTATCTCTAACAGATCTTAGTTGTGAGTTTCTCTTTTTGTTTTGTTAATACAAGAGTGAACTTGTATTTCACAATCAGATTTTTGATCAGTGAAAGAATGTCTATACAAAACCTTATCTATATGCCTTTGCTCTGCAGCGATGTAGGGTTAATTTTGTGTGCTCATGAGCTGAACATAGGAACAAACTGCAGCTACTGGTCCGTATGTAACTGTGGGTTATTGCAAAAGTAGCCATACCCTTCACATTTTGTCTCTTTAAAACCATTTTTAACATATATTGGAGGTGATTTTATTTTATAAATAAACACAAAGTTGTGGGTTACTGTAGGGAAAGGCAACACCTCTATGTGTAGCTGCTTCCGTCGTTTCATCAACTCTTAACCAACTTCCTTGTCTCAGCTGAATGCCCTAAGGCATGATGCTGCTGCCACGAGTATGTTTTACAGTCCTGCATTGCCAAATTACACAGACATGAGTGTCGGTGTACTGCAAACCTCGCTCCTCTCCAAATAAAATGCATCATAGTTTGTGGTCACGATGTGGTAAAATGTTAAAGCAGCATGAATATATTTGCTAGGTTTGACAGTAGGGTAAAGCTGCTAAATGTTTTGAGTAACATGAAAGCCACAGTCAGCAGTATGGGCCAATATTAGATATTGGCGCATATTTTCTAGGCCGATATGTAAACTATATTGGCCTAGTTTGGTGATAGGAAGCCTATTCATTCCCTCTCACAGTCTCACAAACATGTCTTTGTGGTTACATTTATCATATTTTACCGTGTTAACATAGCGATACCCCAAAGGTGTTAAAAGAGATCACATCCATAGCATAATGTGACTGACTGGCTATTATTTCTGTCATAAACTCTTCTGGACATTACACAGCACTGAACTACTTAGCTCCTTGCCTATTAATAGACGTTCATACCACAGCAGCGTGGTCCAAACAGAGAGACTGTGTTGAAGTCATATCAGAAACACTATAACTAAGCAAACACAGACTCGGATAATACAGCTTTCACTTGCCTTGGCTGCTGACATATTTTTGTGGAGGTAAACGCTGTGTTTGTTGTCATCAGCCTAAAGCGAACAGCGTGTCTTTAGAAGGTGTTTACAGTTTCTACTTTCCACTGGCATCCATCAGAAATATAATACAATGCACTGCTCATCACCTAGAAAAGCATAGCTAGATTGTCAGGACATAGTGCACAGTATCTGAGTTATGGAGTTATTGAATTAGGAAGCCAAACATGCTTCTGATTGTTTCACAAATTACTATGGGAGTAAAGAGACTGTCTGGCTGAAAATGGCGTGCATTTAGTAAAACAAAGCTTTATTCTTTTCCTGTTGCTGAAGATGCATTTTGGTTTGAGGAAGTGAAGGTTTCTTCTGTTCAGCCTTTGCACATGACAAACAAAGACGGTGAATCCATTGCTTGTGCTTCAGCAATCGAGGTGTATCTGCTGTACGCCTCTGTAGTTGCTCGATTTTGTGGCAACTAAATAGACCACCTCAGTGAGATTTGTTCAATGATAGCCATCTGAATTGCATGGGAACTAAAATGTCTGTGCAGGCTGACAAACTTGTTTTATTTAGGTCAAGGTGCCACAAATCAGGGGGAAGAAATGTAGAAAGCGTACTAACAGGAAACTGTAAAAACGTTGAAGCAAGTGTTTATATTAATACTGCATATAAGTCACCATGTTATGAGAATATTCACCCCTCAAAGTCTGCAAACATAAACAGATCAAACTCACTTTGTGCCGATGTAATTCGACATTTGTATTCTGCTCGGGTGCACCTCTCTCACACACTGCTCACTTTCCCGTTTGAGAATCATTTGTTGTTTTTTCTTTGTGCTTCACAGAGCGAGCTAACCTGCCGAGGAACATGATCGAGAACAGCATGTTCGAAGAAGAGCCTGATGTGGTGGATCTGGCCAAGGACTCAAACACATTTCCAGTATGCCAGTTCATATTTTCATCATTGAAAAAAGTTAAAATTGCGCATAATTTCACATTTCATGGCACGATCTAGTTATTACCAAACAGATGTGAATATGATGAATGTTTGTAACAGTTTGCCGAACCAAACAGCATAATCCCCCTCCTATTGTTTTATCTATGCATTTACACTGGAACTCAAACCTGTGTTGCCTTGAAAAAGCTTTCATACTTCTATTTTGTCACTTAAAACAAACCAGATAATCAAAATATTTTCTTGGGATTCTAGGTGAGAGACAAAGATGTCCATTCTTGCAAAGCAGTAAGAAAATGATACCAATGTTGTATTTCTTTTCAACTCCCCCGCGGGGCAGTACTTTGCAGAACTGTGTTTCACAGTAAGAGATGTAAATCTTTTAGTCTCTACAGAGTGAAGTTTTTCCCCATTCTTGTTTGCAAAACAGCTTAAGCTCAATGAGTTTTGATTGGAGACGTCTGTGAAGATCAGTTTTTAGGCCTCTCCACTGATTCCTAATTGGATGTATTTCTGCACTTTGACTAGACCATTTTAACACAAGAATATGCTGTGATCTAAACTACAGTTAATGCTCTTCTCAGCTCTTTTTTCCAAAAAAAAAGAGCAGAGAAGAGCAGTATGCAGTATGCTACAGGTTTTATTCCAGGATCAGTTATCTGATGAAACCAGTTTCTTTGTCCCTATTTAAGAAAGGCAAGTCTCACAGCAGGATGCTGCCACCACCAGAACTGCTGTATTTACACAGAGATTAAATTGCACACTGGTGGAGCTGTTTTCTTACACTGCTGACATCTAAAGGGAACTGGTTGCACAGGTTTTGCTTTGCACTGGCATCCATCAGAAATATAATAATGTAATGTCAGTCAAAGTAAAGAGAACAGAAAACCTTTAGGATTTTTACTTGTCAGCCTTTCTTAAAATCCATTCCTACTTTTCCTTCCACTTCATATTTAGCCTTCATTATGCTGGTCTGTCACAGAATCCCAATAAAATAATGTGTAGTTTTTTGCTGTAATGTGAAAAAAAAAAAAAAAGAATGAATACATAACGAAGGCAGCACCTGCAATTTAGTTCCTATTTTTATGTGTCTGTGCCTGTCGTCTTTCCATTGATAGTTTACACAGGAAGGCTTTTTTTTCTGAATAATCACACAGTGATTTGTCCTGTAGACAACATTTCCCACTCTTGACCCGGACGAAGTGGCATATGAGCCTCGCAGCTCACGGTTGCTGGTGCGTGGCCTGGGAGAAAACGACATGGATGATGATGAAGAGGACTGCGAGTCTTCTGCACGTCTCCTAGGAATGTCCTTTATGAACCGCAGCTCTTCTCACAGGTCCAGCTCGTCCCCTTACGTCAGGCAGTCTCCACCGAGGTAACACTCGCTGATGATATCTTAAATAATTTCTTTAGATTTATTATCTTCAAAAAAGATAATAAATCTTTAGCTAACTTAAAGATTAGCTAAAGTAAAATCAATATCTCTGATTTTATGAGACATTGATCATCAGTTTTCTGGTTGACACCGATTTCTTGCTTCTTTTGAAGTTTGATCTGCTTATGTCATTTGTTTGTTTAGCAAACTCAAAGAGTGCCTCGAAGTGCATGCTGTTTGTGAATGCATTTATTTCCCAAAAAGAGTGGGACTTCTTAGTTTTTATGCACTTATTGTCTTGGGAAGAATATTGAGACTTTCTAAAATTTAACCTGCCAATCATCAATCTAAGCCAATCGAGGAATAACTGCCAGACTCCCAGCTCTGAATGATTTATTGGTGGGTCTCTAGTAATGACGCTTACTGAATATGAATGGAGTTGAAGTTGGATCATTAAGGTGTTAAAGGAACATTCTCCCAAGTAAACGTGTTATATTTTCTGTTATAAAGGTAATAAGTGCTTAACAGTTAAAATATAAACAAATAAATCATGAAAAAATGTAAAGCATGTGATTTAAAAAAAAAAAAAAAAAAACCTCTGCAGTCCATCTCTTGTTCAGTGAAACCTCTTGTTTTGTCTATAAAAGGTGTTGTTAGCTGCTTTTTGAAATAATGTAATGGAGGAGGTGATTTATAGGTTTAGAGGAACTGTCATCCCCGCTTTTAAATACTCTGAGGTTCCACCAGCATCCTCTGACTTCCTGATCTAATGGTTTGGGAGGATGGAGCTATCCTGTCATCAATGCTTTGAAGGATTAAAATGTTGAAGTCAAGTGGACAAAAACTAATGGCTAAAACAGGATTTATATGCTGTCTGACAAAATGATTATGCATTATTAGGTCATTTATTAGGTTGACACAATTTATTTGTTGTCTTCCATGTGGGCCACAATTTTTTATAGCTAGTTTAAAGTATTAAGATATTTATGTAATTAAAACACTGTTCTACTGTGAAAAATTGCAATCAAATGATATACACATATGCATTTTAGTTGATTAAAATGGTGATATTGATATGTTTTTTTGTTTTCAGGTCGTGTTCTCGACCCTCAGCTCGTACAATGGTTGTGTGTGTGTTTGTCCTGGTGATCGTAGCCTCGTTGACCATGGTGCTGTACTTTCTACCTGGCTGCACCTTCACCAAGGTAGGGAGAATAACTCTTAAGAGGTACATACGTTTACCTGTTTGACTCTCTGGCTCATTTTTTAACGTCTATCCTTCTTCAGGCTGGTTGTCCTCAGCCAAATAAGACCGCACCCCTGGAACCAGTCTACCCTAATTCCACAAACGGAGAACTGTTTCCTTGGGCCGAATTTCGACTGCCTCACAGCATACGACCTCTCAGCTATGACCTCACCTTCACCCCCGACCTTGACAACATGACCTTTACTGGCAAAGCTGCCATTGAAATGTCTGTACTTCACAACACAAAGCGGATTGTGCTCCATGCTGCTAATCTCAACATTACCAAAGCTACGTTTAAGGTTAGGTTGAAAGAGGAATAGTTAAATTATTAACTTTGGACTTTTCTCCTTCTGTCTTGTTGCTCATTGGACACGTCTTCTCTTCCAGCTGGGCAACGGACCGGCCCGTGACGTGACTGTACTGGAGTACAAACCCCGGCAGCAGATTGCTGTGAAGTTCCCGGAGGAGCTGAAAACAGACCAACATTGTGTTTTGACATTTGAATACAATGCTAACCTCTCACACAGCTATGATGGTTTCTACAATAGCTCATACATTGATAAACACGGAATCAAAAGGTACATTTTATGAATAGTATTTGGTGTTAAATCTATGTGTGGAAGACATTTTGTTAATGTCTCTTGCTGGGACACTAATGAAGGCTATGAAGACAACAATAAAAAGCATGTTTCACTTTTCTTATTGATTTGAAAACATGTGCCTAATGACCTTCATCTTTTATTCATAGAGTTCTTGCAGCAACACAGTTTGAGCCGCTTTCAGCCAGGAAGGCCTTCCCTTGTTTTGATGAGCCGTCTTTCAAAGCCACCTTCCTGATAAAAATCAACAGAAAACCAAGCTACATGAGTCTCTCCAACATGCCTAAGGTATTGTTCAATTAGTGATTTACCTGTAAGATAAAAAGGGTCCAAATAGAGAAGTTAAAAAATGAGATCAGTAACTCAGATGAAAGTCTAAATTGTTCAAAAGCCAACTATAACGAGAAAAGTTGTGTAGTTTGTCTATATTTTTCCAGTTTGGTTGAATCAATGACAGTTTATATATAGTTTTTCGATTTATAAATTATTACAACAAACAGAGTTCAGTTTTGTGTTGCATATGTTTTGTTAAACTGCTTAAAAATCCTTTCACAAGATCTACAATTAAAATTAGTGTTTATAGACTGTGTAGATAAACATAACCGTATTTTCCTCACTGTCTGACATTATCTAAATAAATTAACTTTTCTTGTTTCAGAACATTTACTATTACCAACATTTTTTTATATTTGTTGAATGCCAGAATAATGAAAGACATAATTTACTACTTTGCTCGGATGTAGGTATTTACATGCACTAGGATTACTACGTCTTTAAACAGTTTGGGAAAGCCCTGGTGATTCTGGCTGGCGCTGATGAGAACAAGTACCAACATGGGCTGAAAGGCCACCTGGTGATTAAAGAGGCCATTACTCAAAACACAACGTATAAAACAGATTAGAGACATGTCTCCTGGTGGGATAAATCAACATTTAAAATGTTCCCATGAAGCCCAATGACCATTGTTATATTTGAGGAAAAAAGGGAAACCTGTGGTGGTGGGAGCATCATGTTTTGTGGGTGGTTTTTTTTTTTGTTTTTTTTTGTTTTTTGTTGCAGGATGACTGATGGACTTCTCAATGTAGATGAAGTACTCATAACGTTTTGTGGAAACCTTAAGGCAAAATTTTAGCACATCAGTCTGAAAGTAAAAGCCCAAGCCATACATCTGGCTGATGGGTTGTACCAACTAAAATCTTTTTGTAGTATGCACTACCGTCTATACAATAAATAGACAGATGTGCAGCTCCTCATGTGGACACAGGTTTTATTTCCTTACTTTCTGATTTTCTAAGCCGCCTTTATTTCCCTGCATGTTGGCCTTGTAGTTATTTAATTCTAGCATTCTGCGTTTCAGGCCAAAACCACACCTCTTTCCAGTGGCCTTGAGCAGGATGAGTTTGAGAAGACCAACGTCAATATGAGCACTTATCTGGTGGCCTTCATTGTTGCTAACTTCACCTCTGTCAGCAGCAGTGCTTCAGGAACAAAAGTAGGTTTACAAATGGCCATGTTTTGCTGTGGATTCAAACCACAATAATCAATCATTAGTTTGAGAACATTGCATTGGTGGTGCATTTTACTTTGTGTCTATTTGTGATGCATATCCACATATGTTGGTTGTAGGTCTCTGTATATTCTGTGCCAGATAAGAAAGAACAGACTGGCTTCGCTTTGGACACAGCTTCCAAACTGCTGCAATTTTACAACAAATTCTTTGAGATTGAATACCCACTAAAGAAACTAGGTGAGCAGAACCACTCATCTGTACAACGTTGATCTTTCTGCACTTCTTTTTGTTATCATTTGTCACACTTCTGCTTCACTTCTGTTTTGTCAGACTTGGTGGCCATTCCTGACTTCCTGGCAGGAGCCATGGAGAACTGGGGGCTCATCACTTTCAGGGAGACCACCTTACTGGTGCACAACAACTCCTCCTCTCTCGAAAAACAAGTAGTAGCCTCTGTAATAGCCCACGAGCTCGCTCATCAGGTAGTTATTTATTTTTATTTGTTTTGACTCCAGGAGCACAGAGTGTGATTATGTTTGGTTTGCTGGTCCATCTCTGTGTTTCAGTGGTTTGGAAACTTGGTAACCATGAGCTGGTGGAACGACCTGTGGCTCAACGAAGGCTTCGCCACCTACATGGAGTACATGTCACTGCAGGAAATACTGCCCAGTTTTGATACTGTAGGTTTGAACATTTGACCTGTGCGTACATAATATTTCTGGTGGATGAATTTGAGAATTTTTTTCAAAGAGTCTTGCTTGAATATTTTTGCAGGGTAATTTATTCCTGACTGTGCGGTTCAGAGCCCTGGACAAAGATGCTCTAAACTCCTCCCACCCTGTGTCGACGGAGGTTAACACGCCAGAACAAATCGAGGAAATGTTTGATTCAATCTCCTATGAAAAGGTACAGCTTTGAGTGTGATATAAAATACAAAAAGGTCTTTGACCAAGATTTCTTTGTCTTGCTTCCAAGAAGAGTTCGCTTATTTTTTGTTTTCTGTCACAGATGTACTGATCTGTATTTGATTGAGCTTGCTAAATGTTTTTTTCTCTCTTTTTGACTGATTTTACACGTATTCTAAGTTCAGAACCTGATAATCAGCCAGTGAATCGACAGAATAATACACGTTTTAGATCCCGAGGAATATACATGTTAATGTGTTTAGGGATTAACAATCCCTCATTACCGCGATAGGTAACTGTTGATGCTGGTTTCTACCTTATGCTGATTTTTTGTCCTCCGTTTGCCTGCTTTCCTATTTTTAAGCCAACTCATCACAATTTGTAATTATATTTAATTACTTAAAAACAAAGTGAAGAGAAAATGGTTGAAAAGCAGCCAAAGTTCAAAGCAAAAGTATAAAAGACGTTTAAAAAGCACATATAACTATTGAACAAGATAACCTTTAAAGATTACCAGAAAGCCTGGCTTCGTAAAGGAAAAGTATAAAGATACATTAGGGTAGTTTATAACTTGCTTAGTTTACTAGAGACGCCGCTTTCTTTTGCCAAATATTCATATCCAATTTCTTCAGAGAAATTTCTCTGCTGGACCTCACAGTCAGCTGCAGCTGCGGCTAATGATCCATCTTGGTTTTAATTGTTGGTGTTTTGTGCCTCTGCACTCCAGGGTGCTTCAATTCTCCTGATGCTGAATGCGTCATTGCCAAAGGAGCAGCAGTTCAAAAAGGGCATTATTCAGTATTTGAAGTCGTTTAGTGGATTAAATACAGAAACGGTGGACCTTTGGAACAGCCTTACACAGGTATGTGTTTGCCTTTACTTGGGGTCGATATGTGCACGGTTATTTAAATGATGTCTTAGTAGGTAATCGATTGACTCTTACGCTCAACATGCATGTCAAACATGGATACATCTAAATTTATTTCATTTTCAATGGATGCATTAACACTGAAAGCTCCTGGTTTGTTTTGCAAACACAAGTAGTTAGATTTTCTGCTAGATTTAAAACTGGCACTTCTGTCAATTTTCCTGCAGCATTTTGTTTTGTTATTGTTCTTAAGTTGATTAAAAATGAACAAATGAGTTGTTTTTAGAGCTGAAAAAGAAACTGTTCATTACATATTGATCCTTATCACCCAGTTTGGTTTGGTTTTAAACTAAAGCTGCATTAGAGGGTCCTGAACTCTGTTAACAGATGTTTGATTTTTCCTCTATTTATATCTTCACCAAAATTTTCATTATCATTAAGATTAAGATAATTATCATTGATTACCACTTCAAATGACACCTTATGCCATTTTATTTATTTCCTGCGTGTTGAGGTTTCCACCCCGCGTAAGAATATTTCTGAGATGATGAGTTCATGGACGTCACAGAAAGGCTTCCCGTTGGTCACTGTGAGTCGCAAAGGCGATACGGTTACCTTCTCCCAGGAGCCTTTTCTGCTCACATCTGACAACACCACAAAAGCACCCAGGTGGGTTTCGTCAACACACTCATCAGTGAGACAAATGCAACATGAAAGCCAACGGTGCTGCGATCTCCTTTTCAGACAGTGGAATATTCCCATCACATTCGTGAACGACAGCTGCAGCTTGGCCCCGGAGTGCAGACAGATGTTCAATCTGACTGAAAAGTCAGGTACAGTGCAACGGTTAACTCTGCCGTAACACTCCCTGTCTCATTGTTTTGGACGCTGTGTGAAATGACAAATGTTTGTGTATCTCAGAAAGCTTAAAGATGCCAGGAAGCGTAAAGTGGCTAAAGTTGAACTACAAGAATACCGGCTTCTACGTTGTTGACTACGGACAAGATGGTTGGAATGCTATTCATGATGCTTTGTCCGAAAACATCAGCGTTCTCACAGCTGAAGACCGAGCCTCCGTCATACATAATATCTTTGCTCTCTCTAGGTAACTTTGTGAGTGCACCAGAAATAAATTGTGACATCAAATAGTTAATTTGCTTCAGTAATTCAAATGGTGAAAATCATTGTCACAGAGATGACCAGTCTTTGTAACTGCGCCCCTCAGCTCCTCTAAGTTATATACTGGTCAGTCAAGTGCAGATAAACCTGGGTCATTCAGACAGGCATTGTTACTTTTGGTAGGGAGGGTAGATGTCAAGTCTTAATCAGCATCTCCATATAACTCCAACATTTCCTGGTAAATGCCTGTGCTGAATTTGTGCTTGATAAAACACAGCAGACCAACACCATCAGATGACTTGTCTTCCCAGATGAACACTAATTGTCGATTCCTCCAGAATCTGTAACCTTGATTTACAAATTAAAATTGAATTTCATCTGATAAGAGGACTTTGAGTGCCTGAGCAACAGTCCAGTTTTTTTTTTTCTCCTTACATCTGGTAAAACGTGTCTGCTGCTTTCTCTGGTTCAGAGTTGTGTTGAATTACTTGAATAAATTAACATTTCAGTGATGTTCTACATAAACGAGCAATTCTACTCCAATATTTCACTTCAGTATTCGACCTTTTCTCCCTGCTGTGTTTGGTCGATAGACTGGGTCGTGTCCGTTTTGAACAAGTCTGCCAGCTGTTGAGCTTCATGCCTGCTGAAACAGAGACGGCTCCTGTGACAGAAGCTCTGCTGCAGCTGAACAGCATCTACAGGCTGCTCGATAAAAGGCAGGAGTCTGACCTGGTCACTCGCATGAAGGTACTTTGCAAACGAGTGCTTTGGAAAGTCAGTTGGTGTTTGAATTTAATCTAAATAGTAAAGCAGATTTTTTTTTTTAATTGTCTAAGTTTAAAGGATGAGCTCTTTAAGTTATTAACTACATTATTACTTTTGTAGAACAAGTCCGAGTGTTGCTGTGGAATTGGAGAAGAGTTATTTGTAATTTTTGTTTCTCCATGCGACAGTATTACATTCTGAGTCAATTTGGTTCTCTGATGGACAATCAAACCTGGAAGGAGGAGCAGAGTCTATCAAAACAGGAGCTGCGCTCAGCCCTCGTCTCAACGGCCTGCGCTCTGAATAATGAAAACTGCGTTACCAAAGCCGAATCCCTGTTCAAAAACTACACTCTCTCCAATTTTACCATCAAGTAAGTGAAGAACGCAAGAATTGGATGGATTTTATATACAAAAAAATATATATATCACCTCAACATCCTTTTGCAAACAGAAACAGTCTTTTAATTATGTAACAAATCAGTAAATGTGTGTTAGTAGGAAGAGGAGAGCAAGAGCTCTAAAAATAAATACTCTAACGTTTGTGTTTTCATATATACTTCTGTAGGATCCCAGGTGATTTGCAGCAAGCTGTGTTTACAGTGGCCGCTCAGTCAGACGACGGCTGGAATACTTTGATCACCTTGTACGCAAATACCACCAATGATGCGCAGAAGCGAAAGATGCTAAAAGGCCTGGCATCAACTCAAGACCCACGTCGCATTGCATGGTAAGGGTCTGAGTGTGTGTGAGTGTGATCTTTTTATATGTCTATATAAGCTGAAGTCCACAGCAGTTCTTTAAAGTTTTGATATTTGCTTTTTAAACTTAGACTTATTTGGGTTTCATGTCAGACCAACACAAAGTCGTGCATCATTCTTTGTGCAACACAAAGAGTGGTTTTCAAAAATCTTTATTTGAAAGTCATTTTCCTTTTCTTTGATGCTGCTAAATAAAATCTAGTGCTGTCAGTCATCTTCTGATGTCAACAAATTAGTAAATGGAGTCACTCTGGAGGAGCTGCAGAGAACAAATCGGTTCACTTTTGGCCTTTCACTCCACAAATCTGACCATTATGGACAAGTGATGAGAAAAACATTGAAATAAAGTCCAGTTTGGAGTTTTTCACAAGCCACTGACGCAACAAACATGAGGAAGTAGAAGGTCTTTTGGACAGATGAAACCAAAACTGAACAGTTTGTCCTATATACAAAACCATACAGACCCAAGTCTACAGCAGAGACAAGAGAACCAGGTCAAGAGTTGTCAAGGAGATAAAAAGAAACTCAGGCCAGTCCTGGAAACAAAAGCTTTTTGTTCATTTTTATTCCTCTCCCAATTTCCTTCTTTACACTACAAACATCTTGTTGCGTTATGGTCTCACTTAGGTTTGCATTGTTTGGTGCTAAGGTCTCTTTATTTTGGTCTGTGCAGGATTCTCAAGGCCAGTCTGAATGGGGACATCATCCAGACACAGGAGCTGCCTCTGATCATCAGCACCGTGTGTAATGGGTTTGCTGGCTATTTGTTTGCTTGGGATTTCATACAAGTAAACTGGGACCGCCTCATAGAGAAGTAAGTCTCATCTAATTCCTGTCTTAAAATACATCCCAGGATTAATTTACCTGCTAATTAAAGGATCTGGACTTCTGAGCATCATTATAGCTTCCTGTGCTTCTGGCTGCAGGTTTCCTGTCGGCTCCTTTGCCATTCAGACAATCGTCAAATCCACTACCTCCCAGTTCTCCACACAGGCACATCTTGATCAGGTATGTATGTATTAGAGATGTACAATATGGTTTCATGGGATTGACAAACACAGAGTAGCACACAATTGTGAACTGGCTCTGTTCTGATACCCTGAGATAAAACCAAGTGTAGCTTATTGGCTTCACATGTCACTTAATTAGTCATTTTTCTCTGGTGGGGTCAGAGTTAATACTGCAAAATATCTGATGACTCAAAACACACAACCAGAGCTACAATAAAACTGTTTAGATCAAAGCAGATCCATATTACATAATGGCCTAGTCAAAGCCCAGACTGATGTACATTTGGACTTTTATGGCAGTTGTCGTCTCCTTCCAATTTGACTGTGCTTGAGCTGTTTTGCAAAGACGAATAGGTAAAAGTTAGTAAAGATGTTTGTAGAATTATTTTCAAATTCTGCAAAAAGAAGCACAAAAATACTTCCAGCAGATGCACAACACACTCTTCAAGGATCTTAATTGTTATACTTAATTGTTATAATTGTTGTATCTCATACATGGTTATGTATGAGATACAATGATCTCAGTTTTGAGTTTGTAATGTGACAAACACAAGTTGAAAGGACATTGATACGTTAAAGTCTGTTAACCTGTTTTGAATGATTGGGAGTCCTTGGATCGCTTTGTGTCTCTTGCAGGTTCAGGCGTTCTTCTCCAGCCTGAAGCAGCGTGGCTCTCAGATGAGGAGCGTGCAGGAGGCTCTGGAAACCATCAGGCTGAACAAACGGTGGATGGAAAGCAACTTAGAAACTATGAGAAAATGGAAGGTTAAGTCAACCTGAGTCTGCCCCGATAGCGAAGCAGGTGGGGGTGCATTTTCAAGACAGCAGCAGTGTTTGCACTATTTTTGGACTCTGTCTCTTAACTCCCAGTATCCAGATCGGAGCAATAATCAAAAGCTCCTTCTGGATGAAAGGTTTCTGAGATGAGTCCTATCAGTTTTACGTAATAGCTCAGGGTGGTTCTGCTTGTCCGTCTGATTGTTGTCAGACTCAACACACACTCCTTGTGTTTCATGCTGTCGACCAAACCTCCGCCGCAGTTCTCATCTAAACCTTGTGTTTTATTAGACAATCATGCTTCAAAAAGATTGAAACAGACTTCCTTCCCCCCCTGCTGGGTCTCTAACACCCAACCATTTAGGCTATAAAATGTTTCAAAATGTCCAAATTATGTACGAAGACGAGGCAGCGCGGCGTTCCTCGTCTTCAGTGAGGAAATAAGAGATGCAGTTTTGTGGAATGGATCCCCATCGCTCCTGTAACTAAAGAGTTTTGCCATGTTGATGCTAATCAGGTCAGATGATTAATCGATGGTTTAAAATGCCAAACTTTTTTTTTTGGCATCAGTTGAATGTAGTAAGAAACCTTCCCACTGTGTGCAGTAAAGGATGTACTGAAAACCAGTGCAGGTTTAAATCACCCAATGTGTCTTACAGCAGGTGAGAGAAGGCAGCCGACACTGGAGCCAAGCGGTCTCTTTATTTAGTTTCAGCTCTGATCCACATGTTTTACTCTACTTTTGTTGCCTCTACTCTCTTTTTTTTTTTTTTTTTTTTTTTTTTTTTTAGTCCATACCTGGGCAAGGTTGTAACAATAATGTAAATACTAGCAATGTGTTTTTGGAAGTACTATTTTAAAGATATTGACTTTTAATATTTTACAACTTGATATCTGTTGTGTTTGTTTATAGTGTAAAGTTTTATTTTGAGTCCAGGTCAAAACTTATTTTCGTTTTGTTATTTTCATATTTCCTCATTTAGACAACCAAAAGGAGGTCGTTTGCTGATGAATGTTGCGTTACAAGGGCTACTGTGCATATTAGAGACATCAGGCGTCTGTGTTTATTTGTCAATACTTATTGATAATTTGTTGTTTATTAGTCTCAAAAGCAAAGAGGTTGTGTTTTTTTTACTCCTCAGAAGTAGTTATTTATTAACAGTCTTCACATGCAACTCTTTGTTTTCTGAAATGTTATTTAAAGACAGATGCACGTCCAGAGAGGTACTTTCTTCAGATTCACTTTCCTGTTACGTTTGTCATGGTGTCATTTACAGCCACAAAGGCAACTCAAGATAACTGTGGAAATGTTCCTCCTAATGGTACCGTAGGCGATTCGACGAAGCCCCTGTTATTGATGGTGCAAAAGGTTCTTGAAAAGTATGAAGTTGCTTTTTAGCATGTTCCAGATCTGGATAAGTTTTTAAAAAAAAGGAAAAAAGTGCTTTGATTTTGCTCTTTTTCTTTCTTACATTTTCAAAAACAAATTGACATTCATCTATATTAAATTCCCATGCTTTTGTCTTTGACTTGCCAAATTCCATATTTACCGTTTTACCCATGAGTTTCTTGGTTTTGCATAGCGAAGAATTATTATTGAACTCCCTGTTTGGTCTCCAGACAGCATAAAATTCAGATTAAACTGAACACGTGGTTCCTAAACCGGATTTAAAATATTCAACAAAGTAGTATAGCTGATATTTTTATAAATATCTTCAAACAAAATAAAGATTACTGTGCTTAAAGTAATCTGTTTTTAGTCTAGGATCTCATATTATTGGAGAACAGAGATGATCAAAATTAGTCCAGATCCTACAAATGCTTATGTTACTCCAAAAATCAGTGTTGAGCGTACAGATAACATGTGACGACTATTCAACGGGTTCAAATAGATTTGTAGTAATTTATTTAGAAATGAAGAAAAATTAAGTGTTTAAAAGTGTGAAGATAACGGGTTTATAAGTTTCCAAAGTAGAAGAAATTAAGGCAAAAAGAAATGACTGAATCAATCTGAGTAAAGATCATTAATATTTCAGCCAATTATTTTGTCCTCTCACTGATTCTACTTGCTGAGGGGATTTCGTTCAGTTTTGCTCAGATATCTTTCTGTTACGTAACAGCGCCGTGTTCACAGCGAAACTGTAAAACATTTTGTTTTTGCACTGAGATGATGTCCTTCGTATCCTTTTGGGATTTCATTGCATGAAATCTGCACAAATTGTTCAGCTAAGCTACTTGGGGAAAACATTCAAAATGGAAAGAAATTGAAAGGGAACTCCATTTTGATCAGTCAGATTTTCCCACATTGTTCATCTGTCATTTTTTGTTGCATTTTTTTTTTCTATTTCTGTCAAAAACTGCCCAAAGTTTAAGTTCCTGTGCTTTACAAGCCTTTTTCATGAAGTGAACTCTTTGATTTCTTGTCATTTATTTCCAAATAAAGCTAATCTGCATCCAGCTCTTCTTTAGTGACTTTCATCGTACAACACCAAATTAGACTTGTTTATTGTAAAATATAAAAGAAAACTATATTTACATGTAAATATGATCACATGCATATATTCAGAACATATGAAACACATCAGAACCACGGAAGCGCTGTCAAAAAACAGCATTCTGCATCTGAACAGGAGATGGCAGCGTTGCTCCTGAAAGATGTCATTAAGTTTGGAGTAATGTAAATTAGAAGCATTGTTGAATTGTACCAAATGCAGAAAAATCTTAAATGGTGGCTTTTGTTTATCTCCTACAACAGTAGATGAAAGAGAAACGGCCATTTAAAAAAAATAGATGAAAAGAAGTGACCTTGAATATTCACTAGGACGTTGAAAATGTCCTCTGGTGACACTGGATTAAACTTAATCATTTAGACCATTTGTTGAAGCTTTTACCAGCCGACAGTTGAGCTTTCAATTCCTTCAAAATTCCCTTTAATTGCTTACCCTTTATTGATTTTGGGATCTTCAGTTCACAAATAAAGTAATAATATAGTATAATATAGTGTTTGGAATGAATTCCTGTCTTTTCTTTCATCGACTGGAAATTAAACGTCTGCTTTTAAGCCTTATCAACCTCTAAAAAGCTTCTTCTTTCTCAGGTCTATCTTGCTGCACTAAACATCCATATAGGCTTGTCAAAATATTCAGGACTGAAAACAAATGCATGCCGCAAAGTTCAAGATTTTATTTCACAAAAAAACAAAAGAGAGGTCATGCATAATTTTCTTTCCCTCGTGTTGTCCTCTATTTGGTGTTGGTCTTGTCACTCCTTTCTGCTTTGTGACAACCCTCATTAGAAGCACAGCAGAAATCCAAACAATGGATGATCGTCAAAAGGTCACGCCGACACTGGCACACAGTGTCCCGTATCAGCGGCATTAAATCAGATCGTATCTTATCAGATCGACCTGCGCGATGAAACGGGACTGGTGTGGAAAAAACAGCCTAGAAAGACTTTGGTTGGGGTAAAGTGAGAAACATGAACACTTAACTCTTTTTTTTTAGAACTGAAACACAATGAAACTATATTTAAATGTGATTGAAAACATTTCATTGACGGGAAAGTGATGACTCTTCTGTTCAAGTATGACTTCCACATTTATTTTCAGTCCCGATGTTTCTTTACTCCCCTCAGCTTTTCATCACATCGCAAACACAAACATCAATGCACTGTTGCAGTTTTATGTTATGCAGAAAGTCGTGCACAGTTTTGAAAAGAAAGGAAAATTATACGTGGACAAAATTGCAGGTATTTTAGGGTCTTTACTAGCTTTACGTATCTGGACACTGATTTCACGTCTCTATCCATCTTTACCTTATCTCTGGAAAGCAAAGAAAGAAAAACCCCCCACAGCATGATGCTGCCTGCCACCTCATTACTTTACTGACTATATGAGTCTATATGAGACTACAACAGGCTGCATAATTAAATATTTCTACCAAATATTTAAAGCCACAAGTTATTTTTGTTCAGTTTTCTGTTGGTCTAAGACACAAAATCACTCTAAACTAAATAAAAGTTTTTGTTTGTAACATGACGTTCATTTAAAAGTTTCCCATCCTGTGCAGCTTTATGGTGACTTGAGTTTTTTCCTAATTCTGTCAGCACGTCTTTGGCACAGATGTCATCATGAAACTTGTAACCCACATGGTTTCAGTCAGCGTGACCGTCCGACTTCAGGCTCGTCAAACTGCCTTTTCCACTGGAGTTACATAAGGCTTCCGCGAAGGCATGATAACCTTTGTCTTGTCCCTGGATAGTGAACCCAGGTAACATTTTACACTTTTCACTCGCAAATTGTGCAGCAGCCTCGCACCAATGGAGTTGTCTCTTTCAATCGTACCAAGGGTTCTTCTGTAATGGCATCACATATTTCATGTGCATGCAGCGAGGGAATGAAAGCGCTCATCTCGACTGGTTGGGCAGAAACCAGTCTGCTAATTGAAATCATAGAAATGATCGGTATCCTGATCCAACTGCCAACAAACCATATTACAGCTCTGCAGTGTCCATAAAATCCTGAAGAGATATTTACTATGATTACACAGATCACCACGGTGGTTATGATTATGATGTTTATATCGTGTTTATGATATGAGCATTACAATTCTGTTGACGTTAAGTAGGACTTTAACATGTTAGTCCTTTGTGTTTATTGGAGTCAAAACACACCAAACTCTTGTTGCTCGTGGATCCGAGTTGCTTTTAAACAGCTGTGTCATGCAAAGTGTTGAGCAACTATATCTGACCTGAAAAATGGACACACTGATAAAATTTAATTTATAACCATCAATTGAACCAGCCTCTTGATGTCACTTTGAACTTCGCCTGCTCCTCGTTACGTAAGCTCAACCGACAAAACTTGATGCTGTGGGAAACCAGGATGTTTTATCCAGACAGTCTCCTTTGCTCTTTATTCACCAAACATTGTCGTCAAAATCTTTCTAGTAGAAGACAAAACAATAATGTTTCAAAGAATGAATCATAGCCACGTTGAAACACTTGTAAAAAAAAAAAAAACTGATCCAACCATTGCTGTAAATCAAAATGGCAGAGTCAGATGACAGAGGAATGACACTTGCTGAGTGTGATGTAATCTCCCTGTGACCCTTGTGACTGAGAAACACTGCGGGTTTAATATTGAGTTTTCTCCAGAGGCTTCTGGGAGCTTCTGGCACGCTCTGTTCACTTATCTGATCTATGCCGGACACTTATCAGATTTTTCTGTCTCAGATGTTTGGATTGACAAAAGAGGCGCAGCAGGTTTCTATAAAGGTTGCTGTTGCATAGTTTCACTAGAGCAAAGCTTTTACCTGCACCTGACACAAAAGCTGTGATCTTGTGAGGTTCCAGGAATTTGACAAACATGTGTAAATCACTTACTTGACATTGACATACAAAACGTCAACTGATAGGAAAATGAAAATATAATGTCCTCAAATGCAGTCATTGTCGACAGTGTATGGTCATGCTGGACCCCATACAGAAATTAGGTTTCTTTAGCTCATTTCTATGTCTAGAAATGTGCTAAAGATTTAGGTTTGTTCGTTTTCTTTTTTTTTAGGGGAAACTGTGGATATAGAAGGAATCATTTTCTCCTCAGTTTTTGCTCTCAGTTTTTTGCAAGGTTTTGCTGTTCGTCGACGGGAGATGCAGCAAATATGCAGAGAGAAGCAGCTCTGAAGCTTCCTCCTCATCTAACGTGCTGTTTGTAAAACAAGAGAACTAGAGATGTAAAGTTAATCACATCTCTGGAGATGTTGTCACCTAACATGCTTAAGCAGAATCAAGATTTCATCAAGTTGATTGCCTAGCCAAAGTTAAAAAAAAAAAGATATATAACTACTGTAGAGTTATTCATAAATAATCTTTTTGTTTTAGCCATCCTGAACTTTTAGTATTTAGCAGTTATTCAATCTTTTTTTTTTTTTCCTTTTGTCTGTGTATTCAATAGCCAAATTGAATCCAGTTTGCTCTGACTTGATGGGAGCAAAAGGGTCAAAGTTGACCACAGTTATAAAAGCAGTTTTTTATTTGATTTTCAAATTCAGCCATGAGAAAATTCATTTTGTATGAGCAAAGCTAACAAAGAAGAGATTCTAGGTTATGTGATCGCCCACACATTATTAAAAAATAATAATAATATATGTGCAGACTTGGAAGAGACATGACTCCAAAGTTTTGCAGCAGTACCAGCAGCAAGAGCTTTTCAGGCAGTAAGACAATAATGTAGAAATAATCATTTTCTTTCTACTTCAGGATTGGGCAGAACTTTGATAAGCGTCTATCAAATAAAATATAAATAATATATTACTCATGTTAAAGTTTTAAAAAATACCTTTAAACATCCAACAAGTTAATCCATGAGTATCAGGAATCTATTATTTTTGTTTTGCTGTAACACAAACATTCTTTGATTAAGACAATGAAAACACTAATGGGGCTTGAGAAACAAATTTGGAGTAAGTTTTTTTTTTTTATTTATTTTTTTTTTATTTCAGGATTTATATTTAATCCCATTCTCTGACCATTTGAATCACACTCTGGAATCTCTCAGGCTCATTGTGCAAGTCCGCTAAGCCAGATTACCAAACGAACAAATCTGCTTAGTTGTGCTGAGCAGCGTCATATTTATTGACATATTCTTGTGCAATCAAGGGGGCCTCTCAAAAATTTGCGATCCATCTTGTTGGGACTAAACCTACAATAACATGAAGTAAGTATGTCTATAAAGTCATGACATGGTGACTAACTGCAACCAGGCAGAAACTTATCTCTCTTTGATCACAGCCAAAGCTTCACCTGATTTAGGTGTGATAGAAATTTGATGAGGGAGTAGAGACATTTAAATATTTAAAGTTCTGGCACCAACAACCATGACGCGTTCAAAGTCACTTAAATCACCTTTGATCCCCCTGCTGCTGCTTTGAGCTACAGCAGATAATCTTGTCCATGTCTGCAGACCTAAATGCATTGAGTTGCTGCCATCCAATTGATTGATTTGACATTTCGTTGATTTGACATTTGCATTGATGAGAAGTTGGACCTAATAAAGTGGCTGGTGAGTGTAGTTCTGACTGTATATTTAGTCATTGTAATGCCGAAAAGTGAGCCTTCCCCCTAATCTTAAGCTTTTTGCAGCCTCTAATAGTTTTTCACCTGTATGGTGGTGGAAATATCAATGGGATGGTACGATCAAGACAGAAGACGTTATTTTTTCCTACATCCTTCACATTTTGCATATCAGCCACAGAGTTTGCATGTTTTTTTGGCTCCGCAAACAAAACTTTTCTTGAACCACTTTAGTGGAGTGAACAGCTTGTTTTCTTGCTGACAGACTTTCGCTGTTTTTGAAAACACCAAGATTTATTGTTCCCCAAAAAATTACACTGCAAATAAAAGCCAAGCTCCCACATTGAGACAAGTGTATAGAAGAAGTACTAGCTGCTAAATTGAACATGACTCTTAAAAAATAATATGAATATTGACAGCAGAATAATAAAATATATATATAGATATATTTACAACTACATATATTCACATCATTCAAACATTTCAGTGTCACTCCTTCTTTTCACATCTTCACTATTTCCAAGTACATTGTTCAGACATGGTCAGCAACAACAACAACAACGTGGGTGGGGTTATCCTCTCCGTTTGTTTCTTCCACATTAACGCCCTCATCCACTTCAGTCCTCTTGTCGTTTTCACTTTCTTGTCTCCCCTCCTCTAATCGTTGAAGTTCCAGTTTTAACTGCTCTTTCTCATTCAGGGTTATCTCGGCGTTCAGCTGCTCCTGACTCTCTTTCGCTGCCTTCTCTGCCTTCTCCTGCTTCTTCAGCCTCCAGTAGAAGGCCAGGTTTTTCTCAGGGTAGGTGACTTTGGCCAGCGGGAGCTTGAATATCCTCTTGGTCCCCGTCGTTAGGAGCAGGAAGGTGAGGGCAGACAGGCAGAAAGGCCAGGTGCATGCCGGCAGACCAAACTACAATACATAAACAGATTGTGAGGTGCAAAGAAATGGCAAATCAAAGTCTGTTGATGCAGATCTCTGTACCCACCGTGGACATGACGTTGGCGATGGCTGAGCCGAGGTACGCGCAGAAAAAAGCTGCAGAGCAGAAAAAACTCCTCAATTCCCCGTGATGTAACAAGTGTGATTGCATATCAGAAATACCATACCTCCGCTTGACGCGGTTTCTTACTGTTACGTGTCACACCCTCACCTTTCAGATAGAGGCTTTATCTGGGTGGATATCTACTCACCACATGTGATGGCAAGCAGGTGCACCTGCCAGGTGAGAGCGTAAAACATCCCTCCTACAGCGATGCAGGCTAAGACGCAGTTGTATCCCCACAGACCGAAGTAAATGTCCTCAAAAGGAGCTGATAAAGCCAGACCTGTGAGAAGGAAAAGAAATACGCAAAACTCAAAGAACCAGAAGCAACAAGACAAAAGAAAACAGCAGCAACTCAGAGTTCTGCCAAACTTAATATTTGCTATATATGTGCAACTGGGACATTTACAAGCATGGGGGTGGCGGCATCATGCTGTGTGGCTGTTCTGTTATGTCAAACGTGGTTTTACTTCAATCAAGCAAGCAAGCAATCTTATCTATAAAGCACTCTTCATGTTGGAGGCAGCTCGCTGGAAACACAAATATTTCTGAACTGGGTTTGAACCGTCCAGGGTCACAGTCTGCAGGTGCAAATACCAGAGTTGTGAAGTAAACTGGAACTGGTGGGATCCTCCCTTTTGCTTTGTAACAGGGCTGGTGGATATTAAAAGATTTCCTTCACTTCCCTGGACTAGCAGGAGGAGTCATTGCTCATATTCCTTGCTTTATTTCTTAATAAAATAATATTCAAAATGCATTTTGGTTCGTTCTTGATTGACTCAGTGTTTCAGCTGAGGCAAGACTTCTTCATTTCCTCAACATCTCCGTCAGCAGAAACTGGGAAGTTGATCGGCATTATTGGGAAGACAGATGCGTAAAGTACAAGGAAGCCTTTTGGGAGAAGCCAAAGATTTGAGATTGGGATATTTGTTGTCTTGATTCACAAGATTCACGCAAAAACATAATGTGTGGTTGAATGTTGCTGTGCTAGCCTCAAAAGAGACTTTGTTCGAATCCCTCACCTGACACCATTCCCACAGCAGATCCCAGGACAGCATGGGCACAGGTGATGGGTGAAGAGATGAAGAGGGAGATGATGAAGATCCCCCCTGTCCAAGGGTTGTCGCAGCCATACACCTGTCCTATTCCCACTGGCATGGACCTGAACAGCTGAAAAGGAGAGAAAGGAAATAAACACTTAAACAGCACTCTGCAGCGTCTGAGCGCATCAACGTCACCGTGTTAGAGGTGATACAGAGCAGAGAAAAAAAGGGGGCTGCTGCTGACCTTTGCCACGTCGATTTCAGACCAGGTGAGGTTGGGCAGCTCTGAGCGTGGCTGGATGAGGACTTGGGGGAAATGGTGGTTATAGTGGCCCGTGGCGACCATGTGGAGACACACCAGGATGTTGAATGGCAGCGTGAACACCGGCAGATCCCAGCGGCTGTTAATAGACGCCAGGGCACTGGACACAATCGGGCTGAAATAAAGCAATCCAGAAACATCCTTTGTCAAACAGATTCAGGCTCATGAGGAAACGTGTGTCTGCTGCAAACCACTGCAAATCTACATTAAAACACCTAAAGGGCTGTCTTTCTTTATCACTGAGTGAAACAGGGTTAAATATACAGCTGCATACGAGAAATGAAGAGACTGCTCAAGTTTTCTGAAATGAGAATATCTGCATGGCAGTAATTACATTATACAGCTTGTTGATTTCTCATACATGCACTCAATATTCTTGTTAATGAGGTCTGCTCAGGTGAGGACTTGAACCCAAAGCCAGTGTGAATGAAGGGCGGAGAGCACGCTAACGCGAATGAAACCAGACGCAAAATCCAGGTCATCCCACCAAATTTTGATTCCTAAGTTAAACATTTTGATTGTTTTTTTTTTGTTTTTTTTTCAGCAATAGGTTGAAAATAAAAATGCAAAGTATTTGGATGTTTTAAAATTTTGAAGTTGTCTTTGAATTTTTCTCAGAGTTGTTTCAGAAAGTTGAAGCCTGGATGGACACGTTAACACTCACCACATCATGGACATGAAGATGTTGGGCAGCAGAAGCCACCAGTACCAGTCGCCTGCGTTGGAGAACACGGCCATCAGGAGACCCACCAGGATGCCGTTGTAGCCATAAAGTCCTGCAGCTATTGCACCTCTGAAAGACAGTCATCCGAACTGATCACTGCTGTTCACATTTTTACTTCACGTCACTGAAGTGCTTTTATTTATATTCCCACATTGTGATTTATTCCAGGTAAATTGTACTTTCTCACCTGCTTTGTTGCAGAATGAGAGCAGAAATTGTTGCAAAGAGTGTCCCCACGAAACCGTTGAGGGCCCACCAATAATTTTGCAGGATGAGGCCAGCAAAAATGACCAGGCCACTCAGAGGGTTGTTAACAAACATGACCTGGGCAGCGCCGCGCAGAACCCAGTCCAGGAGCTGCAGCAAAAAAAACTGTTCTGAAAAGAGAAGCACAAACAAATTCACTGAAAGGCTGGACAATCATACAGATTTAGACTTGTGAATGTTTGTTAGTTGCGTCTCAGTTGTTCTTATGACTGCATTGTTGTAACTTTCAGAGCAGACTGTGCACCACTGCTCTGTGTTAGGTTTGACTTACTCTCCATCCATTTTCCAAACACCTCCATGTCTCCTGAGAAATAGGACACGCCCTTGAGGAAGCGGGTCCAGGCCCTGTGCAGGCATGGCTGGCCCTCCACCTTGTCTTCCTGGGTGGGGTTGTTCTCAGAGCTAGCCATGAGAGGATGGAGCTCCTGGATTTAAAAGATTGCACATATTGCTTCTGTCATGCAAACCAGGATTATTCGTGATATTAAAGAAAAAAACACAAACTTACAGTAAAGACTGGAGAAGAAGAGCTGACTGGAACAGGTGCAGAAGAGGAGCTGCTGATATTCTTCTGAATATCCTGATTAAGAAAAATGACTTTTAATATTTAAGTGCAAAACCATTAAAAGCTTTAAAACAATTCAAATGCAAGTTATTGTTTCAAAGAAATCCCTTCATTATTTTAAAGTACCCAGCCTTTGTACTCATCAGGTAATTATTAATGTGTAAGGGAGTTTACACTCTGTGCAATGTAAAAATTAACTTCAGTATATTTTTTACATTAAAGATTTTACTGAAAGCACAAATCAATTCATTCAAGCACCAGAACAAAGAGCCAATTGTTTTCTCTCTCTCTCTCTCTCTTTTTTAATATTAGCTCTCTTAAACAAATGCTTTTATTTGTATTTTGATCATATTTAACTGTCTTGGTGCGCAACGCAGATTTCAGCAAGAATTTAAAAAGAGGCCCTACCTTTGTGCAGTGTGATCCAGTCATATGTCCCAGAACAGGCTGAGGTTTCATGCACTGCCAGCTTCTCTTAAGCTGCACAACGCAGAGCCACAGCAGCTTTTATGCAGAAAAGACATGAGAGGAAAAACTCCACCTCTATTTCACACCCACCTCACTTTTTCTCGTGCTCATCAGTGACAGGATAAGATAACTCTCCCCGCTTGTTAATCTCTGAAGACACAATTTCTTCTAATTTCAAAAAATTGTTTTGTTTTTTTTCTGACTTCTTTTATTGTGAGCACGGTGACTGTGAATGTATGGCAAATTTCTACCAGTATATCAGAGCTGTAAAACGTAACCAGATGAAACAGATTTCTTTTTTGCAAAGCAAATGAATACATATTTTTTTATTTTCTATTTAACTAACAAATATTACATTTCCTTAGGTATATGTTGCTAAGTCCCTCTCGACAATTTGTCTACGTAATTTTACTGACAAACTCCAAAATACTGAAAACTCATATAATCAAGTCTTTTTTTTTTTAAATAAATAAAAACAAATTAAGTAAAACTGATGAAGACTTATGCCTGGCATATTATAACACTAGACAGTTAACTGAGTGAGATTTCTGGTGTGATTAAAAGAGGAAAGAATTAGAAACAGGTCCAGGGAAATACATCTTACGTCTCTAGATCTTTCCAGGAATATTTTTAGAAAGCCGTTCCTCATGAGCAGCAGGCACGCATTTGATGTTTTTTACTGTGCAAATTAGAATAAAAAGGATTACATTACATGAGTTTGCAGATACTTGCATAACTGGAATTAAATGTTTTAATAACTTCCTGCCGTCACCACCAAAAAGTACAGCGAGTGAATCGATGCACAAAATCCTAAATCAGACACCAACCTTCAGAAGGCCAAACCTGGCAGTCCTCTCCACGGTCTCCACAAAACTGGATCGATGTCAGCTTTGTACCAAAAATGTGGATAAAAAAAATGTGGGAGTACAAAACTCCACTTTTGCCTTTACTTAAAGTTTGGGACCACTGCTCTTTTCTTCCACGTCCAGGATTCTTTTTTTTCACCGCATATTACTCATCTGTTTTCTCTTACTGCTTCTTGCTTTCATGTAAATGTTTATTTACATATGTTAGTTATTTTTGTTAAATGTTTTTTTTTCTATTTTGTCTATTTGGTGATTTATGTTTACTCCCTGTTATCTCTGAACCAATCAGCCCCCAGTTCTCTGTCCAGTAATCAAACTCCTCAGTATTGAAGCTCCTCATTTTCACTCACTAATCTTTGGAATCTATCTTGTTCTTCTTATCCCTCCTTATACTGCCAGAGTTGTATTTTCTGCAGCAAGTTGTATGTTTCTTTATATTTGTTTTCTAATTTGATACATAAAATGTATCATTTTTGGCTCTTTGGACTTGAGTCCTTCTATAATCATGACAGTGACAGCATCAAATTGATCTTTTCCAAAAAGAAAAGATCATGGTCCAAAACTTTGAATAAGTTTGTATGGTTCTCAGTCCACATCTGCCACAGGTTGCATTGTAGACTCCCCTGGTATTCCTCCTTGCAGGTTGTGGGGCAACATGGAAGAGGTTTCCTGAAACCACCAGACCAAGAATCACCCAGTACAGCGAGCTCCTCCCCAGACTCCATCCATCTATCATCATCCCAGGTATACAGCTTCTGCAAAGTAATCCCAGAATTGTAGAGTTGTGTAGGATAGTTACATTTTCTTGATTCACTTTTAGAAGTGTTTTTACTGTAATGTACTTTTTGCTTTAACTTGTGTAATTTTATTATGGGATATCGCTATTCTTAAGTAAAATTTCTAGATACTCCACCCACTTTATAGTTTTTGTTAAAATTTTATATTAAAAGAAACTGGTTTGAAAAAAAATCTTTATTATGCCTGATTTTGTTTTGTAATTATATGAATGTTTTTCTTTTCGGTCCTTAAAGTACCCAAATATTGACATAATTTTAAACTTTGAGCTGACCGGTGATGTAATTTTTAAACATATTATAATTATTTTGAGAGTTTTTTTGTTTTTTTGTTGTTTTTTTTTTTTTTTTTTTTTTTTTTTTACCAAATGACTTGTTACATGTCTTACATATACATACATTCTTGGATGGCTATTTATTTTACTTTGACTTTTATTTGAGTAAAATATGGTAAAGCAGTAGCCATTCTTCCTTGAGTAAATTTTTTGGGTACTCCACCTACCTCTGTAAAATGCAGCAATGTTTCAAGAAAAGTTGCCACACACCATGTTTTCCAACAAACTATGTTCTATCGCTTTCCTGATACCAAAACTGTTGGTGGGTCAAACCTATACTGCCATCTAGTGGAGACATACAGCTAATGGTCAAGTCTTATTTTGGGGGATTATATGTGCCTAATTATCCGCCGGACACTCCAGCCCAGTTGGTGGCGGTAGTGCACCCATAAACTGGTCTGGCACGCGCCAGTAGAAGGTAATGAACGACAATAACAACAAACATGGCGGCTGCGGGACGCCTCCGTACCACAGCCACTTATCTGAAACAGCCGCCTACAGGGCTGCTGTTATGCAGTTTTACAGTTTAACCTTTTTTTTTTTTTTCCTTCTTCAAGTCACTGTCCATAAAGGTAATGTTTACATCTAAACGATTAATTCACTGTCTAATAAACAAAATGCTTCATTTGAAGCAGAAGTGAACAAGAATTATAGATGAGTAAAATATTGTTGAAAGCATTTCATTGAAGAAAATGTTTAACTTCAAGCTTCTCAAGACAAAAGAAATGAAATGACGTAAAATCTTACTGCAAGTGTTTTAAGGATTAAACTGTAAATTAAATGTTTCATCGCAACTAATCCAACTTTTCTTAGCAAGAGTTATTCATGAGTGGATTTCATTGAGGTTAGGTTTTTCATTTGCAATATTGTTTGGCAACATTAAAGTGTATGCATTGCTTACTTGATATTTTGAAGATTCGGTGGCTTCTGAATTATCCTTTTTTTTTTTTTCTTTCTAGGAAATAATTATGTTTTTCTTACAATCACATTAATCATTACTTTTTTTTTATTATTTTGCTTCTCCAGACCTCCCTCAGGGCAGAGCCTGAAAATAAAGCAAACTTCCCACTGACCACCAGTTCTACAACCAGACAAGAATCTCCCAAAACAGACCAGGACTTCAGCAAAATATGGAGAACCACTGCAAAGCACAACCTGCATGGGTAAAAGAAGAAAAGGAAACATTAGAATCTCTGCAAATGAAAGAAAATTTCATTAAAGCGGAGCTAAAGAAACTAGGATCACAAATAAAGGCCAAACAAGAAGAAATAGAACTTCAACAAACGAAAGAGGAGAGAGCAGAGCCCGAACCTCCACAGATAAAAGAGGAACTCAGTACAGCTCTAAAGAAAGAGCGGCTAGAACTAAAACAGCTGACTGATTCCTGTATTGTGAATACCACTCATGAGGAAAGGGGCCTCTGGGAACCAGTTTCAAACAGGGAGCTTCTTTTCGAGATATCTTTAGAACCTGAGAACAAAAATCATAAAATGGGCAATGATGAAGAACTGAATCAAAGTGAGAGGTTTCAGAAAACCATACATCAACATGACAATGTAGACAATCCAAACACAAAACGATTGACGAAAACAAACATGAATGATAATTTATCTTCTTGTAAAGTTTGTGGTGAGTTAAAAGTACAGTCTTATTTGACAGAACACATGAGAATTCACACAGGTGAGAGGCTTTTCTCATGTGCTACCTGTGGAAAAAAATTTATTACTGGAAGTAAGTTAAAAATTCACATTAGAACTCAGACGGGTGAAAGGCCTTTCTCATGTTTGACCTGTGGAAAAGGTTTTGCCCAGCAAATTAATCTGAATGACCACATGAGAGTTCATACTGGTGAGAAGCCTTTCTCATGTACACACTGTGGAAAAGGCTTCAGTGAAAGAGGAAATTTATTTCAGCACATGAGAACACATTCAGGTGAGAAGCCTTTCTCATGTGTGACTTGTGGAAAAAGTTTTACCCAGCAAATTCACTTAAGTGATCACATAAAAATCCACACTGGTGAGAAGCCTTTCTCATGTTTGAGCTGTGGAAAAGGTTTTTGTCGTAGTAGTCATTTGACTGTTCATATGAAAACTCATCCAAGTAAGAATTTAGGAGTCAAGATTTTTTTTTTTAACAACTGAAGTACCAGATGTGAAGTACCTCATATTAAGCCTGTGTTCTTTGGATTTAAGCTTTAGCCAATTGTTGCTGGTTTTCTCTAACATGTTAGACTTTTCCAGGCTTTGTGTTTACAGCTAAAATTAATTAAAATAAAAAAAATATATATAGGAAATGGTTATTTTAGCTATACAACCTGATATCTTTTTTACATTTAAAATGTATTTGAAGTATTTTCAATAGTTTTATCAAAAATACCACGGTCTTAGTAGATGCTCGGAAAAGTCCGTATGGCAGGGGTTTTCAAAGTATGAAAGGGTGAGCCCCCCTCCAAGGAGCACAATGCCTGCCGCCCCCCCAAAAAATAATGAACCCACACACAAACAAACAAACGCAACTACAAAACACCTTCTAATTGCTTTTATTTTAGAACCATTCATCTTTTAAAATGACACTTTATCTCAATGAAATTTAACACATGAACATTTTAAAACATTTCCTCCCATTTTAATTATTTTATCAGTGCCTTTGTATGGCAAATACGCCCTTTTTTATTCTTTCTAATGATAAGAACAACCCCAAACTCATTTTTCAACCGTTTTCTCAAACAAACGTCACATCTGAGCTTCTGAGTTTAATGTTTGATACCAACAAAAACATTTTCACTTCTTAACAAAAACATTTTGATCAGATCTTTGGAACACATCTGGAAATGTTGCACATTTCCTTGAAATGAAAAAATAAATCAAAAGCCTAAACAGTTGCAAAAATTGTGGAGCTCTTTTTGTGGCTCATCTAAACAATTTATCTCGAGCTGAAAGAGCGAGCTGTATGCAAGAACGGAGGCATACAAAAGAAAAAACATTGACGCACGCTATGCGCACCCTTTCTTTTTCTATCACGGTCCTGAATCATGTGTAACTGATTTTATTGATGATTTTAACTAAATTGGCAACATGGCAACACATTGGCAACATTACTGTTCAGCTCACCTTAGTTTTAGTGGGAACAATGTGCTTGTGCTTTTGATGCGCAAATCCGGTTAATGCGGGGTTGCACTTTTTCTCACATTAGTACACAGCAAGCGGATAGCTTCTTCTTCGGTTTATTTTGTCCCCTCGCACCGCGCCTCCCCTAAAGTGCGCTGGCGCCCCCCAGGGGAGGCGCGCCTCACACTTTGAAAACCGCCGGTTTACACCATCAGGACTGATTGGTTGAGCAGTATCTCTTGATAACTCAGTACTGTGTAGTGTATTATCTGGGTGATCTAAGTCCGTAATCCCAGATGCACCTTAGAAACCATCAACAGCATTTTGCCTCAAGTCAGAGAAGACTTAACAGATTTCAAAGACTTAAGTGAATTAGTTGATTTGATTAGCCTGTCCTTCCAGCCAAGTGAGACATACATGGGAGAACAGAATGTGAACAGATAAGTAAACGGTTATATTTGTATCTGGTGGTTCTGGATTGATGCTTTTATTGTTTGTTTTGCTTTTTTGCTGTTTGTAACTTTTTTATTTCTTTTTTTTTTTTTTTATCAAAACAGGTCTCTGGTAAATTGGATCTCAACTGGACAATCTGTATAAATAAAGGTGAAATTAATAAAATAATAAAGCAGGTAATGGAGCACATTGGTTTGTAGATTAGTTTTTCTACATTTGTTAGCAATTCTGCTTGTTTTATTGAATTATTAGCGAATAAGTAGTTAAGAAATGTATTTATTTTTTTAAATTCTATCAGGGAGTAACTTCTGTTGAATTTTCTCCAAAAATAAAGGGTCAGTGTTAGTTTTGAAAATGTAAAGGTGATAAATCTCCTGATTCTTCTTTAAATGCGATCCGGGTCACCTAGAAGAAACTTAAGCACATCATCTAAGGAAATTATTTATTATAGGCTAAAATTGCTTAGTTGAAATATTCTAATACCAATTTACCTGTGGGATTAAACCACCTGTGGGACACGTTAAACCACCCCAGAGAGCTCGGAAATCTAAGTGTGGTGTAACATAACCACTATGTTTGTTTTTGTCTGAATAAATACATTAAAGAGTCAATGTATCAAACTGTTTTGTAGAACAGTTTCTGTTATTCCATTGTTTAAATTATGCCGCATTTCCACTGTTTAAAACTGATTTTTGGCAGTATCATGCTGGTTTCAGATGTGGTTGAAATTAGTAAATAAAAAAGGAACGTGTGAGTCGGCCCGCAACCGGAGAGGGAGACGCACACCGACGGATCTGTCCAGCGGAAGACTTGACTTAATTGAATGCTTAAAAGAAGTAACAAAATCAAAGAAAATACATAAAACCACAATCAAAGTTTGCCCCAGTGCTGCATGTTACACTTGATTTTCTCCTTTCTGGGCAATAAGGACTGTTTTTTTAAAAGGACCAAGTTTATAGAAGTCATTATGTATGAAAAATTAATATTTGGTTTTCAGAAATTTCTCTTGGTGACAGCCATCTGCAAATAATGGCAGCAAAATAAATTACTCAACGTGGACAGAGTTGTTCTGTCCACCACATATGACTTAGTGTAACGTTTTGGTTTTCATCATCAAACTCAGAACATCCCGCACAAATGTTTCAACGAACGCCAATTTTACTCATGGTTGCAGAAAACGTCAATTATGATACCAGGAGACTTTCTCCCATGAATGAAGTCAAGCTGGTCACTATCCTATCAAGTTCTAAATAATTGCAGACTTTCCAGATGTGAGCTCAATCTTCACTGAATAATTTTACGCAATGAAATATATTTTTCATTTATAAACAGAACTAAAGGTCTTAAAATCTGCAGACTATTTCTGTTTACAGTAGACCAGCTAAACGAGGAGATGGTTTCTAATAGTTAATTTTTACTACATAAATTCATCAGGTTACGGCAATTCAAAAACACATCATGGGTGCCAAAGAGTTATTAAATATTTGGCTTTAAAGATCAAATTCCAAAAGATGGCTCATGTTACTTTGACAATATTCAATTGGACAGAAGTCTGGATTTCATCAGCTCTGAAAAAAATCCACTGTCTAATCTCAACATAAATAATTCCCTTCACATGCGTCAGCAAAATTGTCTTCTTCAGTCAAACAGGAAGATTCCAGAAGTCCAGGAATCTGAGACCACATTGTATTACAGGACATAGTGTTTATAATAAACGCTTCTCATGTTTATTTCTGCAAATGGACCTGTCTCTGATTATACATCAATTTGGGAGATCAACAGTTTCCAAGTCATCAAAGTGAAGTGGTGTTTTTAATGGTCACGTTAATAATCAGTTTAGCCTTTTTGTCCATTCAGATTTCCCACAGTGTCATGTCTGGAACAAGGAGGAGGTTCTCAATGACCGACATTTCATGTCATCAGGAGAGACACTCCGGTCTGGACCAAGAAAAACTACGACTTCAGCACATAAATAAGTTTCAAAATGAACAAGAATGTTTGATAAAGATCAAGGGCAAGAGGGAAGAAGAGCCAGAAGATAACCAGAATAAAGTGGAAGGTCTGGGGAAAAAAAACAGAAGATTAACAAAAATCCTCTTGCATCAGGAACTTTGTATCAGCCTGGAGAACGAGCAGCTTGAACTGAATACCTTTATGGTGAATCCTACTAATGCTCCACATGGAACCAGAGCCAAACAGGGAACCACCCCTTGTTCAGATCTACTGTGTATATCAAATAGTCCTGGAATCCAATAGAAATAAAGGGCTGGAGCAAAAGTAAGATGCCTCAGAATGTGAAAGGTCCTGGTGAACATGATGATGATGCTGAAGTAAAAATAAGAAAACAAATGTGAAAGTCCAGTTCTTTTCGTAGTTCAAAAACCATCAATATTCTAACAGAATATTATTGAAAAGCTCATTTTAGGAACTTTATCACAAAACATTATATGGATAAATTACACACAGACGGATGTTTGTAAGCCTTTATTTCTGTTAATTAAACTTTTCCACTTACAGCTTCTAAAAACATGGCATTTAAAATTAAAATATTACATCAGATCAATAAGAAAGTAATCCAAAAAATTTGGGCTGAATGAAAAGTATATTTAATACCTGCTTAAAGGTTTATTTAAAAAAAAAATACTATTAATCTGACAACAGGCCTCATCTGAATGAATATTCAAATTTATTAAATAATACAATAGTTTTCTGATACTGGGATTATCACAAAACTAAACCAGCTCCCCTCTGTGAATTTTCATATGAACAGTTAAATTACTTTTTTGACAGAAACGTTTTCCACAGGTTCGACATGAGAAAGGCTTCTCACCTGTGTGAATCCTGCTGTGGTGAAATAGACTTCCTCTTTCGCTAAAACTCTGTCCACACATCAGACATGAGAACGGCTTCTCCCCAGTGTGAGTTCTCATGTGACCAGACAAACTACCACTTTGAGAGAAACTTTTGCCACAGGTCAAACATGAGAAGGGCTTCTCGCCTGTGTGAGTTCTGATGTGACGAGTCAAATGGATTTGCTGGACAAAACGTTTTCCGCAAACCAAACATGAGAAAGACTTCTCACCCGTATGGGTTCTTATGTGCTTAGTTAAGTTTCCCCGTTCACTGAACCGTTTTCCACACGTCAAACAGAAAAAGGCTTCTCACCTGTGTGAGTTCGAATGTGCTGATTCAAGTAATTGCGAGCAAAAAACCTGCCACACACTTTACAAGGAGACGTGTTATCACTGATGTGTGTTTTCTTCTGAGTTCTTACTTTTTGATACCCTACGTCGTCACTGCGACCTCTGATTTTCTGACGCCTCTTAATTAGCTTCGGTTCTTCATCTCTATTGGATCCTGAGTCTTCATTTTCATTTTCACTCATTTCCTGGATTTGATTGTGGGCAAGAAGTTGGTCGGAGTTTGGACCTGGTTCCCAGCCGTCTCCTTCCTCATAAGTCGGATTCACTATAGTGGTATCAGTGTCTTGTTTCAGTTCTAGCTGCTCTTTAGTCAGGCTGATGTAGACTTCCTCCTGTTCATGCTTGATCCGTGGTGGTTGTACTTCTTGCTGTCCTTTTGTATAAAAACATTCTTGTTCCCCAAGGCTGTTTTGCATCTGCAGAGGTTCTAGCTCTTGTGGTTCATCTTTTATCTGAGATACTTCAACATTTCCCTGCTTCTCTAGCAATTGCTCCTTTTCTAATCTTTCTAGTCTCTCTTTATTTTGCTGAGGTTCTGGACTATTCTGTTGCAAACTGGGACTCCTCTCTTGGTGGTAAGTGAGAACCTCCTCTTCCTGTGGGAAGCCTGAGGAAAGAGAAAGAGAAGAAGAAAAATACAAAGGGGTGACTATCCTAAATAAAATAAAAAGTTTTATAGGCAATAAAAGCCTCTCTAATCTCAAGGACGCATTTGAAATAAGTATTATTACAACATTATACATTCAAACTGTTGATGACCCCTTCATTCTTCACAGTGTTTTCACCACATTTTGACGCTCACAGTAGCACCAACCTCAATCTAATACTTAACCCAAATTTTACAGACTCTGCACAGTCTCTCATTATTGCTGCTAGTAGTCAGTTAATGCATTATTGAGGTTGGGTTTTATGATGCTCGGTATTTATTTCAAACCCTGCATATGACACCACAGGTTTACATAAGGGCCAGCATTCAATGTAGCAAACCACTAAGATCCTATTAATCTGATCTGACTCAATAATAAGGATTCCCTGCCATATCCTGGCTGTTGAAGCAGAAAGCCACTGCACCCTCTAAACACGGGTTAGACAGAAAAGCAAAGTTATATTGACACCCAGCTTATCAAAGTGGTAAAATTTCAAAGCAGTTTCTGAAGGAAAAGGGTGACTTCAAAGGGAGATGACTCCTATTATTTAAGCACATGCTATTTTCATTGTGCTTTTGTCTAAATACTTTTATTAGCTCTGTTTAATCACCTGTTAAAACTGGTCTGGGGTAAAAATTACCTACTGATTGTCTGATAAGTGTTAAATGCGCCAGGTTCTTCTGGAGGTGTTTTCATCTTAAAGGGGAGTTTTCCTTTCCACTGTCACCACATGCCTGCTCAGCATGAGGGATTGATGCAAACCCGACTTCATGTAATCCAATGTTTACTGTCGTTTATTTATTTAGCTTTTGCTGTATTTTGATCAGGCATCGAAGTCACCATTAACCCTTTAAGAGCCGCAGCAGTCAACCTGAAACAGCTTCAACCAGACTTTCCTGCTTCTCTGTGATCAGTCAGACGGCATTAATTCCTCTGGTGGTTCATACCTATTCTCTGCAGATCTATTCGGGGTTTCCAGCAGATTTCCAGCAGCCTCCGCTGACGATCCAGCTCTTCCTCGTACCGCACGATGGTTTTATCAAACTCCGTGAATATTTCTTCGGCAGCGGCGGTCAGTCGCTCCCTGATAAAGTCTCTCAAAGTCTGGGATAGAGACATTGTTGCTGCAGAGGCACAAACATTCACATTACATCCCTAAATGTAGCTAACTCTGCTAACAGGTGCCCCTACAATTTGCTTCCTGCTTTGACGCAGACTCGAAAGAGACGTCTTTGCTCATCATCGCCACCTGCTGGAGGAAAATATATCTCACAACTGAGCAGAAATAAAGAAAATATGAAAAGTGTAGTCCATTTATTTTACTTTGCATTTTTAATATATCACCAGATAAATAATTTCTTATTCTGATAAATGATACCGAGGGTCTCTCCTTTCTCTAATTTTAAACCTGAACTAATCAAACTTTATCCTGTTGTTTGGGACAAAATACAAAATAGAATGCTTAGATAATCAATTTATTGTGATAAACTGATGCAAATGATGGTTTTTTTTGTTAAAGTTCAAGGAATACACGAATGAGCACCATGAAGATACATGACAGGGCAGATGACAAGTGCAATTTTAACTTTCCACTGGATGTGTCTTTTTGCTCTTTCGCCAGTGTCTCTTTATACTTAAATTAGGTGGTAAATTATAAATTTCCTCATGTTCTCATATCAAAAATGACAATTTTGGTGGTTCCTTCCAGAAATTTCATCACATGTATTGTTGAGTTTATTGTTTATGTAGCTGCACAGCTTATGCCTCAAGTTAACTGGACTGGAGGTTGAAAATACTGATGTAAAACAAAATGTAGGATGCGTGGGACCAAACGGTAAAACACTACTCAAATAACAGGTTTTTTTTTCTGTATAATAGTTTTTATTTTACTATAGACAAATGGAAAAAAAAACCCATCCAAAATAAAACCACATTTAACACATTACTTCACACTTCATGAACCTCACTGATCACTAACCATAACACTGTTCATTTTCTGATCCGAAAACATAAAAGATAATTACAGTTTATAAGGACAAAAGAACTTATTAATTTTGCAAGTCATTTAGAAAACGTTTTACATCAAGTGGAGAAAAAAAAAGGAGAAATGCTGACACACTTCATGTTATACTTGTCTGGCAACTTTCGTTAGTGTAAATACAGTTTTACAGTATTCACACGCTTGAGTTTCTCGTCTTTTTTCCCGTACACTTTTTTCCACTTAACTACTTCTGCATACTTTGTGATCTTTCAACTTCTACCATATCCTGCTCCTTCAGGTCATTACGTTACATGCAGCCCCTTGTCAACATCCTAGTGGTTACCCTCTTGCTAATGTTGGCATTTGCCAAATAAAAATCTGCTCTTCATACACTTTTAGCTGGTACATTGCTATTTGCATAGAACATGAATTAACTTATTTAGTCAACATGCGGGTAATGGCATGAGGGCTAAAATGACTTTGACTGCATTTCTTAAATACCTACTACATCTAGTTAATGTTAAACAACATGCTAGTCGAAGTCAGCATGTTGCTGACAGCATTTCATCTAACGTTAGCTTTTTAGCTAACATTTGAAACACTAGATGGAAGAATTTAACGTTATGAAACATGGTAGTGACCCACGGCCATTGGCACGATCTATAATACACTTCAGCCAATTTCAGTATATGAGCTTCTCTGCGGCTAAAAATGAGCTAAAATTAATTTTTCTCTTTATGTTCTTCAACATATGATAAGCAAAAAGTTTTGCTTTGAAGCTAGATTGCAGAGTGCTTTATTTTTTTAATGTTTCTGCTAATTACATTTTTTTTTTTTTTTTTAAACTGCACAGAGTATGTTACTGTGTAAGTCAACATGAGACGCTAGCCTAGATGCTATCGTTATTATTTTGGCTGGTTTTCTTCACTTTAATTGTACATGAGAAAGGCCTCGTCTGTGTGCAATTTAATGTGCTTGTTCAGTAAGAATCGTCTGGTGAACCTTTTTTCGCAGATCTTGCATGAGAAGGGCTTTTCGCCTGTGTGAGTTCTCATATGAACAGTCAGAGTACAGCGCCGGTTGAAACTGGATTTACAGATCATACATGAGAAAGGTTTCTCACCGGTGTGGATTCTCATGTGAACGGTCAGATTACTTATTCGATGGAAACTTCTTCCACAGATGATACATGTGAACGACTTCTCGTTTGTGTGAGTTGTAATATGCTGCGCTAACGTTTTTCTACTGGGGAACCTTTTGTCACAGGTCACACAGCAAAAAGGCTCCTCACCTGTGTGAATTCTCATATGATCAGTCAAATAACCCGGAGATGAAACTTTGCCACAAACGTTACTGGGCAGTTTCTCGTTGTTTGTTTTCTTCTGTCTTTTTACCCTTGGATTGTCTTGGTGTTCACCGTGTCTTCTGATTTCCCAACCCCTCTTGCTTTGTCTCAGTTCTTCATCTCTGCTTGACTCCGGGTCCTCGTCGATGCTATCTTCTTGGTTCTGGTTCTCAAGTTCTGAAGGGATCTGGATTGGGTCCCGACTTGGTTGCTCTTCCACATTGTCTCTTTCTTCATAAGTAAGGTCTTCGGCAAAGATGTCAGTCTCCTGCCTCAAGACCTGAGGCTCTTTCTCTGGGCTGACATAGAGTTCCTCCTGCTCTACCTTTACCTGTGGATGTTCTGTTTCTTCCTGATTGGCTTCTTTCATCTGGGGTTCTGTTCTCTCCTGTTCCTCGTTGATCTCCTGAGTTTCAAATTCGCCCTGATTCCCTTTCGCTTGCAGAGGATCGACTTCCTTCTGGGGTAAATTGGAGCTCCTCTCCTGGCTGCAGAACTGCTGGTTATTGAGAAACTCTTCCGCGCTCCAGTCATAATGCTGTGGAGAGTCTGGATAGGCAAGAAAAAAATTACATACCGGTTAATTTTAGAATGAAAAGAGAGCACTCCATTTTTTCCCCAATTACCTGGCTCATCTTCTAACTTTAATCACATTAAATGAGAAGGTTATCAACACAGCTAGAATCCCCAGAGTCCTGCAGTCTTCAGTTTGACTGCTGAATTTGGCTTAACCAGGTTTGTAAAAGCAAACTATTCCTCTGCTTAAGTCAGTATTTCCCAAACTTGATCCTCAAGGCACATTGTATCAGATGAATCAGTTTCCACACCTGAGTGATCTGATTGCACTTCCGCAAACCCTGTCCACTGAAATCACCCAGGCTGAAGCGAGGAAACACCTAAAACATGCAGGGCAGAGTGCTGTGAGGATCAGTGTTGGAAAACACTGGCTTATTGATGCCAAGGAAACATAGCAGTTTACTAGACAAATTTCACTTCAGTTTTGTCACTTAGCTTTAAAATGACTTTAACAATAAAGACCCTCCACCAACACGTTCCTGTTTCTCTGTGATCAGTGAGACAACAGTAATTCCTCTGGTGGTTCATACCTATTCTCTTTCGGTTTATTTCGGGGTTCCAGCAGATTTCCAGCAGCCTCCGCTGACGATCCAGCTCTTCCTCGTACTGGACGATGGTTTTATCAAACTCCGTGAATATTTCCTCGGCAGCGGCGGTCAGTCGCTCCCTGATAAAGTCTCTCAGAGACTGAGACAGAGACATTGCTGCAGCAGAGAGTAGCTCACACATAGCAAACAGAAGCTAACGCGGCTAACCGACCCCCAAAATCAAAAGGCTGTCTCTTAGCAAGATTAGCGGAAGTCTCTCTGGCTGCAATGCGCGCTCCCGACACAGGGGGGCAGAATTTCACACAAGACCTCGACGAACCATCGACATGATAAAGATTGGTTTTACTTATTTTGAATTTGTTACGTCTATGAATATAACAAGACTATTGTCACAAATAATACTAGGAGAATAAAGTCATAACCAGAATAAGTCGTTGTATTATCAATTTATTCCCCGTTATACTACAACTTTACTAAGGTAAAGTCGTAATGTTGAAAATAATGTTGACTGTATTCTCACAATTTTCTTGTTTTTCCCTTGCCTCCCCCCACCGCTCCCGTTGTTAACTAGAGCCAGAAAGACTGTCAATAACTATATTGACAGTCTCTATATTTCTCTTGAATATAGTGCGAATATAAACTATTTCCGACTGGAATGTGTGCTCATTAAAAATCTGTGTTCAACTCAGAAACTGTTTCATTTAGAGATGCAAATCAAATCAAGTTTTAAAACGAGGCACTTTCATTTGATTACATTCTATATGAAAGAGTATAGGCTGAAAGGTATTGGTTTACTCAGGTTGTGCAGTGATTTATGAAAAGTAACTAAGTAATTAAGTAACTAATAACTTTTGAAATTAAGTAATTACATCTAGTAAAGCAAAATTAGTAAAGCATCTGGATTACTTTTGTGGGAAGTCATTTGTCATTAGAAACTAATAACTACTTCAAAGTAACTTGACCAAGTCTGTTTCTCAACCTGTCATTTATTTGCCTTTGCTGTCAAGCGACTCAGCACACCTGAGTTCAACAGGGCAAAGCTTAAAGCACAGAGGAGGAGCCCTGCCCTATGTGCCAATTTTAGAGCTCCTGTGATGTTTTGTTGTAACAATAAAAATTCATTTAAGCATTCTTCCAAAGGTAAAAGAGAAACTTCAGAGAGGCGCACACACCACATTCAAAGGTTAGTGGAAGCAGGTGGTATCCGAGCAATTTTAATGTTTTTGATTCATGTGTGACATTCATGAGTAAGGGTGAAAATGTATAACAATTTTGTTGATGCTGTTAATAAATATGTTGACATTCAATTCAAAAATTAAGTTCAGCCATTTATAATTTGTAAAATGACAATATTGGAGTTTAAATATATACTTAAAAGCTGACGGATACAACTTCAAACTAATCGCAGGAGTAAAAACTGGATATTTGGAGCGAAGGAGAAGAATTATACAACCAAAACAGTTTTAGCGTGGAGTTATGACTTCCGACCTACTTTGTCAGACCGTCAATATGCTGGATTACCCTTCTGTAATCTGATTGGATTAACCAATCAACTGAAAGGGAGAAAATATTGGTCAAAATTTATACTAGCAGATTCAATTTCATGGGAACTTGAGAGCAGTTCAACACCATTTTAGTTGTAAAAAGACTTTTGTATATATATATTTATATAATTTTACTGTTTTTCTACAGTACAAATCTTTTTTTTTTTTTTAACTCAAATTCATATCTACAAATGTACAACAATAAAATAAAAAAAGAAAATTAAGTCATTTTGGTTTACAAGGTGGCAAAATTTATTTAAAACTACACATTTTAACTTAAAAGTCTAGCATTTATATAACAGACATTTTACTTACACACATTTCCATCTACATATGCACAAAGCATAAATGTTCAATCTTTACATTTTGGGTTACAAAACTCAATTCACTACCATGGAGTATTGAAGCCAGACTAATACTTTTTCTAAGTGATGAAAATAAAGTCAAAATATGAGAAAATTCATGTAATTAAAGTAGCGCTTACAAGAATTAAATTACTTTAATGAGAAAAGAGACGTAATAAGACGATAACATAACACTAACACTATAATGTGAAAAATTAGGGGGGAAAGTAGTAATGTAGTTAAAATTAGCTTCTTGTGAAGTTTAACTTTAGTATTGGTTTTGCAAAAAAAATACTAAATCTTTTGACACACCAGAATCAAATAATCAATCTCAAAATATATAAATATAATGATTTTGCAGAACGAACCGCTTTTATAGTTTGATAAGACCGTAGACGCCTTTTTTCTCAGAAATTTACAATTCATATATAATTTAAATAGTGACTTCATAGTGAAAAAATGTTAGTCTGGAATTAATACTCCATCATAATTCACAACTATGCAGTTTGATTTACAAGCACAAACAATTTCTGACTGAAATGTGTGCTCATTGAGCAGATTTTAAACACCGCCTAGGCAGAGTTCAAACATGAGATAGGCTTCTCACCTGAATGAGTTTTTAAGTGCCGAGACAAACCTCCCTTCAGGCTGAAACCTTTCCCACATGTCGCACAGGAGAACGGTTTCTCACCTGTGTGAGTTCTACTATGCCGAGCAGTTCTTTCAGGTCCACGATAAGTTTCTTTTTGGCTAAAGCTTTGTCCACAGATGACACACGAGAAAGGCTTCTCACCTGTATGAATTCTCATGTGCTGAGATAATGTTTGTCTTTCTCTAAATTTTTTTCCACAACTGATACAAGAGAAAAGCTTCTGACCTGTGTGAGTTTTTAAGTGTCGAAATAAACTTCCTCTTGAGCCAAAACTTTTGCCACAGGTAAACATGGGAAAAGTTTCTGACCTGTGGGTTTTCAAATGGAACTATTAAATTACTTTTTTTAACAAATTTCTTTCCACAGGTCAGACATGAGAATGGTTTGTCACTGAATGGGTTCTGAAATGAACTATTAAATTACTTTTTTTAACAAATTTCTTTCCACAGGTCAGACATGAGAATGGTTTGTCACCTGTGTGAATTCTCATGTGTTCATTTAAATAATTCCGGCTTAAAACTTTGCCACAAAGTTTACAGGAAGAAAAATTCTCATTCTTGTGTTTTTTGACACTTGATTTGTCTGTGTTATCATCATCATCATCTCGGATTTCCTGACACTCACTTCTCACACCACTTGATCCTGGGTAATCTTTCTTTTCCTGGTTTTGGATATGCAATTGGACCCGGTTTACTTCTGGTTGCCTATGTTCCCTTTCCGTATACGTAGGAGTTACTGGGATGGAATCAGTCTCCTGCTTTAGTTTAAGCTGTTCTTTCTCAAGACTGAGACAGAGTTCCTCCTGTTCATCCTTCATCTGTGGAAGTTCTGATTCCTCCATTTCCTTTTTAACTAGGAGAAGTTCTGGTTCTCCCTCATTCTCACTTATTAAAAGAACTTGTAGTACTTTCTTTTCACAATTTATCTGCGGAGGTTCTCCTTCATCCTCATCATCCATTACCCGCACTTGTCTGGTTCCTCCTGTTCAACCTTTATCTGCACTTGTTCAAATTTGTCCTGGTCGTCCTTCATCCACTGAGCGTCTTTTTGACCCAAACTGGAATTTTTCTCCTGAATCCATGTTTGGTCAGTGAGAACCTCCACTTTCTTTGAGCCACAAAGCTGTGGGAGCTCTAAACAGGTAAAGGAAATGAAAACAGGCTGATTAATTAATAACAGCATAAAGAAATAAAAACTCACTTTTGTGATTTCATGCAACTAAAGATGCATTAGAAAGTATAATCCCTCAAATTAGAGATGCAAATTGTCAATTAATGAGTTAATCTAAAGTTGACTGATCTTTCCGATCGACTAATGATTAATTGATAAGTGGCCGTTTTTTTTCCATGACATGAAATGCTACATTTTTAATTGCTGAATTTTAAAAAAAATAAGTACTTCATTATGTTTTAATCATTTTTGGGTCAGCTATCAAATGCTGACTGAATAAACAGAAAAAGTTTCTAAATAGAAAAACAATAGATGAAAAGAATAAGATATGTGAAACAATTCCTCATGAAAGAGAGATGTTCAGAACCGCAGAGTTTACTAGAGGACAATAACTCTCTTCTGTCAGGACAGTCAATCAGTAGTGAGGGTGACATTCTGCTCAGTCTTGCTTCCAATTCAGCTACCTTTTTGTTGAAGTGCTCCTCTAAGCAGCTGTGTATGGTTGGGAAGTGCTTCACCATGCAGCACGACTGAATGACCGCTATAGAGGGGAAACTTAAGGACCTTGTCGCGTGTTTATATTTCTGAACAGAATCACATAAAGTGGATTTTGCATCTCACACCAAACTCTATTTGGACCGTTTCACTTTGCTGTCCAGTGATGGCGCCGCCATCTTTATTTCTGTATCAACTGGCTCTGCTTCAGAATGACAGGCTCTTCTGGCTGGTGACCACGTTATAACACTGGAAAAAGGTCTATGCGGGCGTTATTATTTAATCAATTGGATCACAAAAATTGTACAATTCATCACAGAATTTGACTTCGGAAATTGATTATTGTCATAAATTACAAAAAGGAGAAGGTAAAGAAATTGGGCTTGTAGTTTGACACTTTGAGTGTAAAAGAGGTGAAGACTGTATTTGATCATCTGAGCAACATGGTAGGCTCATTTTATTCAGTCATCAGATCTACATGAAAGCACAGATCAAGAGGCCACACCTCATTTAACAAGACTTTTTCCTGTGCTATTGTTCCTTGCATATATGCAAAGTGATGTCTCAATCTTAACTTTACTTGGACAGTTAAAATATACATATATATATTTTTTAATGTATATTCACATACTTCAATGCACTTTAAAAGCACTCAGTGATTCACAGTGTGTGATCATTTATAGAAATGGTGCATCTTTTTTTTTTTTTTTTTTACTACCGAGTTTTGATGAGGATGTTAATTTACCCATCCCTCTTCCAGCTGTTGTTGTTGTTTTTTTTTTATTCCTCTGATGAAAGAATTTCTTTAACAAATTTCAAATTCAGCTAGAAAAGAAAAGAAAAAGATCTGACAGGTGGGTGTCATACAGTAAAGTCAAACAAAGTTTATTATGGTCTAACCAGAAAGCCTGTCAACCGTAACAACGGCGCAGAGCTCAACTAACAGGGACGCGGATATCAACACAACACGCCTAAACGCACACCCGGCGTAAAACTGACAGCTACAGTGCTTGATAAAAGAATTTTTGCTTTGTGCGAGTCTTTCTACGACCCGCTGACTACAGCGGTTTCACTCGGCTTTAAGGACGACGACAACAAAGACAGCGGAGTTAAATTTACGTACCCATTACGTACCCGTTTACAGAGCTGTTCGGTCGCTCTGTACCTTATTTTCCACGGGGGAACCCAGTCCAGGTAACTCTCCTGTTTGGATGGAGTCCGTTTCGGGTCAGTGGATGATCCTGTCGTAAGTCGCAGGATGGACCGCGTTCAGACCGCCGTGCTAACGCAAACACAAAACGACCCAGGCTAACTCTGAAGGGGGTCTTAGCAAAGCCATATTCAGCTCACGCAACATAGCAAAGCTGCCGCTGCTAACCCCACCAGACAAAAAAAAAACAAAACAAAAAAAAACAAGAAAAGTCTTCTTCTTGGTTTAATGAAGGTTAGGAGCACACGTTTCTTACTCAGTACAGACACCTAGTGGGGAAAATAACACAAATCAACCGAGAGAAGGCAAAAAATAAATAAAAGTGAAGGTGTATTTAAACAGACACACGCCTAATTCTTGTTAATTTTTCCTATTTTACATGAGTGGCCGTGTCTAGATACGTAAGTTGATGTCTCTCCAAGATACTGGATGAAGACAAATTATGGACTGACATGATTTATGTTGAATATTACATTTTTTGCAGCACACAGACCATGACTGAGGATACATCTGCACACCACCTGAACACTTCCTGTTCTTATCATTTTGGCGTTTTTAAAAACTTACATGACTTTATATATGAAGTTTGATATACTTTACAACACTTTATGACAGATATGCAAAGCTGCTCAGTTTTTGTGTTCCAGCACAGCTTGTAACTGAAGTCAACTGGACTGAGAGATTGAAATATTGTTGGAAACACAGTGGAGGACCTGGGGCGCAGAAACCGAGCAGATGAATGAGGCACTGCAGGAAAAACTACTATGCCTTTATGTTCTTAAAGAAAAGTAGAAAGAATGCACTAACAATGAAAACATCCATTTATTTTCACAAAACACAGTGCAAACATCTTTATTTTACATAAAGTGCATAAGTGATTATCAACTGGTATTCAGTTGCTACTCAAGCAACTGATGGAAATGAAACGAGCAAGAAACTGCAAGTAAAACATGTTTTCTTTTATAATGAGCCATTTGTACAAAATTTAAGAAGATAGGAAGCAAAACAGTTATGGAATAATAAACTTGTTAAGTTTTAGTTTCTCCCACAGATCTAACATTCATATTGTGACACTTGTTGAAAAATTAATTGCTGAGCAATATCATGAGAAAATCACTCAGGCTAGTTTATACCATGCATGAGAGCCACAATATCAAAAGCTCATGAAAAGATCAGATTAGAGCTCCAAACAAGCTTTTTGGCTTGGGAGAATTCTGATAAAATGCCAGATTGTAAACTTTTTAGTCCACTTGTCTTCATAAATGTTTATTAATTTGTTGTTATCCTGGGAAGAACTACAGACTCTTAACTAAATGAACATATGGTCATAGTTTAGGATTTTATTTTACTTTTTGTACATTCACAGTGAGTTTTACACACATTATGCTTTGGAGAGAAATTGTTCCCTTTTGTTATCAGATTAATGAGACCATCCTTCCACTGTTATGCATTGGATTAATCCCTCTTCCTCCCAGAGTGGTTTGACAGACACAGGCCTTTAAAACACGCTTTTTGATTTTAGCGCGACCATCTGTGCAAGTGCTTATTTAGAGGTGGATTTGGCCTGAAAGCTGGAGAGATCATCTCTTTACTCAAAAACCCAATGCTACAATGAAATCATTTGTTCTCCATTATCCTGAGACATACTGTAAATAATATGTACAGGGTTTAGTCAGGAGACAGTTTAAAGTTTAAAAACTATTTACGAATTCATGCTATATATATAACAATTAACTTGGTTAAAGCACAGCATGCAAAAGCAGAATTATATACCCGTGTACGGGGGCCTCAGTCTTCAACGTGACTGTCATAGGTAGGAGATTCCACAGCTAACAAAGATGTGTGCAAAACATTTAACTTGCTATATCTAGGGTTACAGTTGCACCTTTCACTTCAAATGGTGCAACTGGGCGCATTAAAAGAAATGAAATTTTTCTGGCATGATTTGGAGTTTTACAAAAAACCAGAGGCAACATGGAGAGGAGCTCATCTTGGCTGGTTTGTGACCCAACTGCTTTGAAACAAGACATATGATTGTACAAATGAACTGAGCTAAATGTTCCTATATAGAAAGTTCTCAGAACCTTGTGTTAGTCAACCTCTGTCAAGATCCACTATGTACAAATATGTCAACATGTCAGCAAATGTCAGACCTTAACCCACATGAAGGTCAAACAAACATGCATTGCATAACTATACAGATGCTTTGAAGACCAGTAAAAAAAATCACTTATTGTTTGAGAATGCTACAAGATTACACCTTCTTACCTTTGTGAGTTTTCATGTGATCCGTCAAGTTGACACTCTGAGTGAAACAAGCGCCACAGATTTCACACAAGTACAACTTTTTAACCGCATGAGTTCTCATATGCACAGTCAAATGGCCTCCTTGACGAAAGTTTTTTCCACAAGTCGGACACGAGAAAGGCGCTGAGATAATGTCCCACTGTGCCTGAAACTTTTTCCACAAGTTAGACAGGAGAAAGGCTTCTCACCTGTGTGAGTTCTCATGTGTACAGTCAAATGATTTTGCTGCCGAAAGCTTTTTCCACAAACTGTACATAAGAAAAGCTTCTCTCCTGTGTGAATTCTCATATGTTCAGACAAATAACTTCGGCTAAAACTTTATCACAAACATTGCAAGAGCACAGGTTCTCATTTGTGTGTTTATTCTTCTGTTTTTTGACTTTTTTGGTATCGACGTTGTCGCGTCTACCTCCAGTTTTTTGATACCTCTTATTTTGTTTCAGTTCTTTATCTCTATTTGATTCAGAGTTCTCACAATCAGTTCTTTCATCGTGTTGGTTCTTTTGAAGCCGGTTGCTGCTTGGATCTGGTTCCCAATTATCTCTTTCATAAGGAGGAGTTACAACACAGGTATCTATCTCCTGCTTGATTTCAAGCTCTTCCTCCAGACTATTGCAGAATTTGTCATGTTCATCCTTATCCTTTATCTGTGTAGATTCTGGTTCCTCATGTTCATCCTTTATCTGTATAGATTCTGTTTCCTCATGTTCATCCTTTATTTGTAGAGATTCCAGGACTTCCTGATTCTCTTTCTGCCAGAGAGGTAGTTCTTTCTGCTTGTATTTTATCTGTGAAACTTCTGCTTCCTCTTGGTCCAAACTTATGCATCTCTCCTTGCTGCAGAAACTCTGGATAAGATTAACTCCCTTTTCCACCTGCTGTTCAACATCTAAACAGGAAAAAAGATAAACATGTTTAATAATGCAATTATAACAGCACTTTTTTTAAATCTCAAAGTTATTTTTTATTTACTTTTTATTAACAACCTCAACTGACCAAAGTGAGTCACAATAGCTACAGGATTGCAGATTGAATGGGTATAAGATCAAATGAAAACAATAGTTCTATAAACTTCATTCAATTAAAGATGTTTTTGGAAAGAATTGACCCATGGGTGCAAAGTGCGACCCTGAAAGGTGAGAGGTTTTTTTTTGCAGAATGATTTGAAGTGGCCCATGACCACAAAACAAAAGGATTACTTGAATTTAGGAGTGCACCAATTTTATTAACTTTGAGAGATTGGTTGATACTTTCATGAAGCTGATCTTATCTTTTAGGCAAAGCTTTAAAGTCAGCACTGTCCATTTCTGCTCTCTCCATGACAGAGGGATGACTGACAGACCAGGCCTCAACGTCATGTCTTCACATTTACAGTAGTTACACTTTTGAGAAATCTTGCACTGCTTTCCTAAAAGGAATCAGTTTGTGACAATAAGAACAGAACAAACAAAATAAACAGATATACATGAAATTGAGGTAAAGTGAAATGAATCTGTGATAACAGGGATTTTTCCTTCAAAACAATAGTGACACATATTGATCTTACCATTTTAATAAGACTACAATTTCAAAATGTCTCATCAAATTTAAACATTTATTTGAGTGAGCCTTGGAGATTATGCATTTCTTATGCCAACAGAAATTGTTCTGCAAAAAAAAAAAAAAAAAAAACTTTGAATAGTATAAATTTTGTGACTGTTTGATGGGCAGATTTTGCAATAAATAGAAGTACAACTTTTAGAGTAATAACTATAAGAGCTGAACTCGTAAATTAAAACAGAAAGTAAGAACTAAAACGTCAATTGCTCGGACGGTTCAGGGGTATTAGAAATAAATCAGTAAATATTTTAGGTTATATTAACATGTTAATAGACGTCTCAGAAGTACATTTTAATTTCTAACGTGAACGCAGACGGTGTGCAAAAATGCCGCAATATTTTATCTTTCGCCCAGAAAAAAAAACAAAGTGAAATAACAAACCACCGCCATCATAAAACGATCACCTCGATCATGTCATTAACCTGATATTCAGATTCCTTTCACCTTCGTTTTTCCATTTAGCTTCTGAAATAATCGTTTTAGCGTTAAGATCTGCCCCACTGTACTTCTCTGCACGTCTCGGAGCAACAGAACAACATCAGTACCTCTTATTCTCTGCAGGGTTACTTGGGGTTTCCAGCTGACGTCAAGCAGTTTACGGTGGCGGTCCAGCTGTTCCTCGTACTGGACGATGGTTTTGTCAAACTCTGTGAATATTTCTTCAGCTACAGCGGCCAGTCGCTCCCTGATAAAGTCTCTCAGAGACTGAGATAGAGACATAGCTGCTGCAGAGACATCAAATGACATATCTTCTTCTTCTTCTTCTTCTTCTTTTTTGTTTAATGGCGGTTGGCAAACAACTTTTAAGGTGCATTACCGCCACCTTCTGGACTGGAGTATGGACCAGATCTACAGTCTCTATAACCTCCTCATTAAACCTGTACTTCTCAAAAATCTAAAAAATAAAACTAAAAACCACATCCCCGGACGACTTTTGTAATAGGTCTTTAATATCTAATTTAACTTTATTTCTATTTAATTCTTTATTTAATTCCTCTCTTTCCAGTTTATACTTGGTACACTCTATAAAGATATGTTGAACTGTTTCTAATTTTCCACAAAAAACTACATAACCCCCGTGCTGTGCTTATTAATTATTCTCAAGGTGCTATTTAATCCAGTATGCCCAAATCTTAACCTAGATATAATATCCTCCTCTCTTTTACTCCTATTTTCTTTTCTACATTCCCCCAACTTTTCCTTGAATATTATAATAAAATCTTGCTTTCCCTTCATTTTCCCACTGTTCTTAGCCATTTCTTTTTGTTGTGCACTTTACTTATATTTTTTATCTCATTTTTGCTAAATTTAATTTTAAGTTCCACATCATCCCTTCTAGTCGCACTCTTAGCAAACTTATCCGCTAATTCGTTTCCTATTACACCAACATGAGCTGGAATCCAAATAAATTTAACACTAGATTCATTTTTCCCTATTTGATAAATTGACTTATTTATATCCTTCAGTATGTCTTGTCTTGTTTCCGATTCTTGCTCCATAATACTTGTCAATGCACTACTCGAGTCGGAACAAATTAAAATCTTTTCCTTACTCAATTTTTCACTCCACTTTAACGCCATTAAAATAGCTACTAACTCACCCGTATATACATTCAATCTGTCCGTTACTCTTTTATTTTCCATAATGTCTAATTCAGGAACTATAAATGCTACCCCTACCCTATCATTTAACATCTTTGATGCATCTGTATATATTTGTAAGTGTTCACCATACTCCCTACTTATATAACCTTCCACCACTCCCTCTTCCATTTGTCTACCTTTTTCCAATAACTTAAAATCAACTTCAGTCTCCTTATATATCCAAGGCGGAGTATACGGGATACCCATCATAGGACTAACTAAACATCGATTTAGTTCCATTTCCTCTATTTCTTTATCTATTATCCAACCAAAACTATTTATATCTTTGTTCTTAATTTTTTCTTGACAAGGTTGTAAAATATTATTTATAGGATAACTTTCTTTATGTCCTCTTTGTATTTGCCCAAAATGCTACTGCTAATTGCTTCCTTCTAAGCTCCAGCGGCATCTCACCCATTTCTACTTGTAGTGCTGACACTGGTGTTGTTTTCATTGCTCCACAGCAAACTCTTAATGCTTGATATTGAATTTTATCTATTTCTTTTAATAAATTATTTGAGGCTGAACTATATACCACACACCCATAATCAATTACCGACCTAATGAGTCCAATATATAATGTTTTCAAAGTTTTCCTACCAGCACCCCCAATCTTTGCCTCTTAAACACCTCATAATCCTACCAACACGTATTTTCCACGTAAGAATAATTTTTTACATTTCTCTATAATTTTACTAATATGTATTTTCCACGTAAGTTTTTTATCAAACCATACCCCTAAATATTTAAACTGATCTACTCTCTCCACATCCTTATTATACATTTTTAACCTTACATTAGTGCCTACTCTCCTATTAGTGAAGGTAACAAATTTGGATTTTGAAATTGAAATTCTAAAACCCCATTTTATAGCCCAATCTTCTACTTTATACAATGCTTCTTGCATTTTATTATTTATAAACTTTATATTCTTCCCCCTTTTCCATACTAAACCATCATCCGCATATAGAGTTACTCCAAACTCTTTTTCAATTTTACTAAAAATATCATTAATCATTATTATAAATAACATGGGACTTATAATGCTACCTTGAGGAGTACCGTTTTCAGTTAAATACTTTGAACTTATTTCATTTCCTATTTGTCTAATTTTAATCAGTAATCCTTCTTTCCATAACATGTCATATGCTTTCTCAATATCCAGAAAAACTGCCATTAAAACCTCTTTATTCACCTTTGCCCTTCTGATCTCATGTTCAAGATATACCATAGGATCTGTTGTACTTCTTCCTTTTCTAAAACCAAATTGATATGATTTTATTTTCCCCCTTGATTCTAAGAAATAAATTAACCTATTATTTACCATCCTCTCCATTATTTTTCCAATACAAGATGTTAAAGCTATTGGCCTATAACTCTCAGTTAGCTGTGGATCTTTACCTGGTTTGCAAATAGGGATAATAATTGATTCTTTTCCACTTATCAGGCAAAAATTCCTTCTTCCCATATTTTATTATATAATTAATCTGGTCTTCCCAGGTGTCGAATTTTTTGTATTCTTTAATGCTCTATTTAACTCTATCATTGAAAACTTCATATTTATAGTATCATTATCCTCTATTTCTTCATTTATCCTTTCACTATATCTTTTTAATGTTAAGTCCCTTCCTTCTTTCTCTTTTTCACTAAGATTTTCATTACTATATATTTTAGCTAAAACCTTTACTAGTACTTCAACCTTATCTTTATTATCTATAATCATATTACCATTATTTTTAAGTACCGGGAAAATATATTCTTTTGATTTCCCTGACATTTTCTCAAATGACATATCGCACTGCTAACTCTGCTAAGGGGCCGAAAATTCTTCTTCGTTGTGTGCTGGACGTCAGAAAAGGGCGCTTTTACTCATCAGCGCCACCTGCTGAAAAGAACGAGAAATCACTTTGCTATTTTTTTATTCTAAAACCGACATAGAAAAAAAAAACTGCAGCAGGCGACATTTAGCTACAATTTGCACAGGTGAGTCAGTTTAAATTAATTACACTCAAGATAAAGACATTTTGATTTTGTAGGGCACTCAACTTTCGATGAATACTCTTGAATAAAACACCATATTGACAACCAGCTTCTTTAGCAGTGATCTTTTCAGATTTTTTTTGAGTTAATTAGCTGATTATTATGTGACACAATGACATTTCAGTAAAGTGGAGATCTCTCAGTAAAGCCATACTCATCAAAATTACAACAAAAAAAGGCTTGAAATATTTCACTCTAGGTGTAATGAATCTTTATAAGTTTCACATTCTGAAATGTTTATCACAATATTATAATTTCTCAGACAAACCTGCATTTAATGTCCTTCTTGATAATCAATATAGCTTTTCAATCATTACACTTCACAGACAGACCTTTCCTTTTAAGAAAACTGAGTTTAGTGATGAAAAAACTGAGCCCAACTTTTCTTCTAGCTGTTTTGATATTCCCCTTAGTTTAAGAGCATTATGAAATTTACAATATTACACCTGCTCACCTTGGTGTGTTTACTGAAACAACTAACGTGTATGGGTTCTCATGTGTCGAGATAAATTTCCTCGTTCGCTGAAACTTCTTCCACAGATGATGCACAACAACGGCTTCTCTCCTGTGTGGCTTCTCATGTGCCGGGTCAGTGAAATCTGCAGGGTGAAGCTTTTTCCACAAGTCAAACAGGAGAAAGGCCTCTCACCGTGTGAGTTCTCATATGACAGTCAAATGATATCGTTGACCAAATTTTTTTCCACAGGTCATGCAGGAAAACGGCTTCTCACCGGTGTGCGTTCTCACATGCTTAGTCAAATTACTCCGAGTAAAAAGTTTACCACAAACTTTACAAGAACACAGATTGTTATTCAGGTGTGCTTTCTTCTGTCTTTTGACTTTTGGGTTGTCTACGTCGCCACTGTGACCTCTGATTTTCTGACACCAGAGTTGTTCTTCTCTCGCTCTACTCGATCCTGATTCTTCATGGTGGCTTCTTTCCTGGTCAGAAGAGATCTGGACGGTGTCCTGGTCCCAGTTTGGTTCTGGGCTCATCAAAGAGACATCTGGTTCCCGGTTCGTTCCTTCTTCATCAATAGGACTCACTATAATGATATCAAACTCCTGCTTCAGTTCAAGTTGCTCTTTCTCCAGACTGATGCAACATTCATCCTCCTCTTCTTTTATCTGTGTTAGTTCAGGTTCCTCTTTTATCTGTGGAGATTCTGGTTCATCCTGTTCCTGTTGACCCAAACTGGAGTTCTTGTCCTGGTTGCAGAGCTGCTGGTCAGTAATAACTTCCTCCTTCTTCCAGACAAAATGCTGTGGGAGGTCTAAAATAGCAAACAGGTACAAATGCTGATTAGCATGATTATGAGGAAAAAGTAGGTGGTTTTCAAGTTTTTATATAACTTTAGATATTTTGGAAAGTAGTGGTCATATGATTTCACCAGTTGACTTTTCCAAAATGGAATCAAAGCCACAAAAAAAAAAAAAAAAAAGTACACTTTCTTTTGTTTTTTAAAAGAAAGTGAAGAACAGAGACGTTTCTTCATCAACTATCAGTCGATATATCAATATAATTCAAAAATATATTGTGAGTTCTGACTTTGTGAATTATTTGTCACAACATTGATGTCTGAATCAGTTTTAACTTAAATATTAGTCACAATTTTAATCTATGAATCTGATAACTGAAATCAAGGTCATGGTCAGTTAAATAATATTTCCTCTATCTTAGCTGCATTATGGGAATGTTTTAGTCCAGGGGTGTCAAACTCAAATACACAGTGGGCCAAAATGTAAAACTTGAACAAAGTCGCAGGCCAGCATTGAACAAATGAACCTTTTAATATCAGAATATCTGTTTACATATGTAAAAGACAAACAGGTCTGTCTTTTACATATGTAAACAGATATTCTGTCTCCCACCTGTCCAGAAAGCTCCTGTTGTCTGCCTTTCTTTTCGGTTCTACAGTGACAGTTGTAGCTAAGATCGCTATAACTACTGTCAGCAAGGCATTATGGGATTTGTAGTATTGGCGATGAATGAATGCGCTGTATCATACCGGTGGGCCAGCTCACGTAGCCTCGCGGGCCAAATATAATTACACTGCGGGCCAAATTTGGCCCGCGGGCCAGAGTTTGACACCTATGTTTTAGTCAAAAGAGCCAACAGAAACAAACTACTGATTCATTTCAGCCTTTCATATGACAGCTTTCTCATTACAGGGGATAAACTCATAATGACAGCTTTTACTCAAGCTGCCTTTTTTCTTTAGATATCAAAGGAACGATTTTAATTTTCATCAGAAATATTCATGATGTTATTAAGTTTTAATCAGACTCAGTTTCACTTATTTTACCCAGAAGGTCTTCAAACCAGGCTGCCCTGCATCTCTGTGGTAAGTGAAACACTCGTTGCTTTGGTGGTTCATACCTATTCTCTGCAGATCTATTTGGGGTTTCCAGCAGATTTCCAGCAGCCTCCGCTGGCGGTCCAGCTGGGCCTCGAACTCGACCACGGTTTTATCAAACTCTGTGAATATTTCTTCAGCAGCGGCGGTCAGTCGCTCCCTGATAAAGTCTCTCAGAGACTGAGACAGAGACATTGCTGGTGCGGAAACCTAAATATTCAGCTCATAAGACACAGCAGAAGAAAGCTAACTCTGCTAACAGGCACAGAAAGTCTGTTATCCAGAAAGAAACATGTCGACTTATTATCGCCACCTGCTGGAGGGATGCATTTAAAACACGGTAAATTAATTTCATTAACACAGCATATTTTCACCAACAAGGCGATTCAAAATGCTGAAGAACGAAATACAAACAAACTAAGAAAACAAAGGAAAGAGCAAAAGAAAAACAACAAAAAAAAAGAAAAAAAACCCACCACATATTAGTTTGTTCTCCATGTTTAAGAATAAGTGGTCCGTACTTTATAAACTAGGGGTTTTCTCTGCCTTTAAATATATCTTCAATCAGACTACTAGCTGCTGCCAACAAAATAATAAAAAATAAATAAATAAAATAAATACATAAATAAATGCTTGTAATTTAGAAATAAGCTAAAAAAAAAAAAAACCAAAACGCTTTTTTCACATATAAAAATATTTATACATATTCATTGTGAAAAACCCCCAACCACCTTACAAGACAGATCATTCCAAAATTAGCAATAACTTAAAAAAATAATTATTTCTAGTTAATGTGATTGTATAATATGACATACATCAATATGTATTAGTAATTTTTAACTGCAGTAATTTAATAGCTGTTTTTATTGCTACACAATAAAAACGCCTGCTCTGGTTTGAAAAATACAATATTTAGACTCCTGAAGCCTTAACTGGACGTTTTACTCTAAAATAATTGTTCAAAGCATTTGATTTGTGAGTCTTATAAAGGATCATTTCAGTGCTTATTTTATCACGTGGAAAAAATAAGCACTGAAATAAAAACCAGTTAAAGCAAAAAGAAATGTATGAGTTTAAATCAACCCTCATTTCTGTGATCAGTAAAGCAGTTATCTGCAACTCTATTCTGGGTTTCCAGCAGATTTCCAGCAGTCTTCACAGACGATCCAGCTCTTCCTTGTACTGGACGATGGTTTTATCAAACTCTGTGAATATTTCTTCAGCAGCTGCGGTCAGTCGCTCCCTGTAAGATGTAAATGAAGATATTGTTGCTGCAAAAACACAAATATTTAACCCAAAAGACACAATAGAGGAACGCTAACTCTGCATTACTTTAGCTAGCAATAGTATTTCAGGGAGGAGAGATTTTTTTTTGCTGGTGGGAGAGACATTTCAATGAGGTAAAACTAATAATAATAATAAAAAATTAAGCAATCTGTTTGCTGTATTGTATGCATACTGTTGCATGTAAAATTCATGAGCAGTAAATACTATGCTAGTATCAGTATTGAACCAAAGAAAGCAAGGCAGTTGCAAGCCTTGAAAATTGTGACACTTTATATGGCTGAGATAGACTCAAGAAACTGTCACAGTAGTTTGGGGCAGGGGGTTGAATTTTTTTTTATTGGAGTTTTGCAACTTTACAACACAACTCAAACACAACAGCTCAGAACCAGTGTGACCAAAATCCACTGTTAAACACAAACAAATCCGAGGCATGTCTGTACGTCGTCTGACAAAAAATGTACTGCCTGAGACACTTAAATGGTCTAACTTTTTCACAAACAATGCTAATTACTACATTGCAGGAACGTTTTCCACAGATCTTGAGAACAGCCTCTCACTTGTATGTTTTTATGTGAGCAGTTAAATTAGATTTTTGAAAAAAACCTTTTTCCACACGTTATACACAAGTGAGGCTTGTGGCCCGAGTTAATTTGTTTGTGCCGAGATAAATTTTCACTATTGTTGAAGCGTCTTCCACATGTCAGACACGAGAAAGGCCTCTCATTGGTATGAGTTGTGTGAAAATCTTTACCATCCCACAAATTCTCCTTCATCCGTCTTTTCTGCTGTTCCTCTACTTTTGGTTTGTCTACATCGTCACAATGCTTTCTGATTTTCTGATGCCTTTTAATTTGACTCAGTTTAGCATCTGTAGTTGATCCAGAGTCTTCGTTGTCGCTTCTTTCCTGGTTTTGGTTCTCATTTTCAGAAGAGAACTGGATGTTGAGCTGGTCGAAGTTTGGTACAGTTTGTCTGGGGTTTCTCTCGTCACAGTCAGGATTTTCGATGAAGGTATCAGCCTCCTGCTTCAGATCAAACGGTTCAATCTGTATCTGTGGATGTTCTGGTTCATCTTGTTCCGTTTTTACAAGGAGCGGGTCCAGATCACTATGGTTCTCATACATCTGCTGAGGTCCTGGATCTTCCTGTTTCAGTCCTAGAAGTTGTCTTTCTCCTTGATCCAAATTCGAATGACTCTCCTGCTTATTGAACATTTCTGAAAGGTCTGGAGAGACAACAAAAGAAATGCGATGATAAATGTGATTATGAGAAAGAACACTTCACATTTCTAATTTCATGAACTTAAAAATGTTTTCTACATTATTTAACCTCACCATGTTTGTCAGTATATTTGTTGCACGTTTCGAAATAAGTTGTAGCTTGCTCTGCACATTAAATTCTTTATGACTATTTTTCAGCCAAAAGAACCATAAGTAATTGTTAAAAACGACGTGGTGACAGTTCTAACAAAGATGTAAAAAAAACCGCTTTTTTTAATAAACAGAATTTAACAGATAAAAAAGGTTTAATAAACAAGAACATTTCGTACGAAAAATGCCGCTTTTAGTGAGGAAAAATCTCGTTCAAATTTTGATAGCCTGACTTTTTTGGGTTTTAAACGAGACCAGAGTAAAGATGTTCAATCTAATGGAAAATTGCCTGTTGGAAGTTTCTCAAATTAGAAGCTACAACTTCTGTTTCGCCTTTGCGTTCATATTTGAATCTGAAACACCTCCAACCAGACAACCCTCATCTCTGCGATAGGTAAAACATTCGTTGCTTTGATGGTTTCTTACCTATTCTGTGTAGCTTTATTCGGGGGTTCCAGCAGATTTTCAGCAGCCTCCGCTGGCGGTCCAGCTCTTCCTCGTACCGCACGATGGTTTTATCAAACTCCGTGAATATTTCCTCAGCGGCAGCGGTCAGTCGCTCCCTGATAAAGTCTCTCAAAGAATGGGATGAAGACATTGTTGTGTGGAAACACAAATATTCAGCACATTAAAGCAGACTCTACTAGCGATGTCAGAAAGTCTTCGTCTTCCTCTTCTTCGTCTTCTTCTTACTGACACTTAATGGCGGTTGGCAAAAACCGTTAGGTGAACGTTACCGCCACCAACCGGTAAGGAGTGTCGACAAAAAAAACTGTCCTATCATACAACTTACACTATTTCAAAAAAAATCTAATCTGGCCTGATATCCTCTGCTTCCTCAATTCTTTTGCAATAAAGCAACGATGTCAAATTTAATTTTCGTATTACTGAGGTTCTTAATTAACTTGTTTCTCTGAATCCGGTCATTTCTGCAATGCAAAAATAATATATTCCATTTTCTTCCCCCAACCATATTTCCCTGTCTGATGTTTTTCTACCAAAAATAACGCGCCATTCAATTCTATGTCCTGACATAATTATCTCTTCTCTCCTGCTTCTCCTCATTTGTCCAATTCTCGTTTGGATTTTATGAAACCATCTCATTCTTCTTTGTAAAAAAATATATTTTTCTTCTTGTTAATTTTGATTGTGCTTGGTACGCAGCATTTTGGTGCTTACCAGTCACAGATGATTGGTTTTCATTGTAATAATGATCAGCAAGTCTACAAGGAAGCACTTAATACTTCATTAAATTATTGGGGTGGTCTGAAGATGCTGTATTTGTTTTTTACCCCCTTCCATCGGTTTTTATCAATTCTGGTCGCTGTTGTACTTCCCTCCAGCAGATGGCGATGATGAGCACACGCATTTCTCCATTGCCTCTCCTTGAACCAGAACGCAGGCTTCCTGTGTCGGATAGCAGCGGTAACTTTCCTCTATTACGTCTTCCGGCGTGAATATTTGTGTTTCTGCAGCAGCAATGTCTTCATTTTGGTCTCTGAGAGACTTTATCAAGGAGCGACTGACCGCCGCTGCCGAGGAAATATTCACGGAGTTTGATAAAACCATCGTGCAATACGAGGAAGAGCTGAGTCATCAGGAGGCTGCTGGAAATCTGCTGGAAACCCAGAATAAAGCTGCACAGAATAGGTATGATTAAAAATCGTCATGTTTTAAATTAACCCTAACCCTAAACAAACAAAACTACCCGTTTTGTTTTACTACGTCATCTCTCAGTAATGCGGTCAAAAAGGGACTGTCTAATTTACAAACCGTTATAAATTATGATGTGGAAGAGAATTTTCAAAATGTAAACAAAAATCTGAAAAATGTGGCGTGCATTGATAAGCAGCCCACTTGAAACCCATGATTTATTGAACCTTTGCTGCAATAACGTCTAAGACTCTGCAGCAGTGCGTCTCTACCAGCTTTGCGCATCTGAAAGTTTGACGTTTTTGCTCATTCTCTTTTGTAAATAACTTAACCAATTGACCTGGAAGGAGAGGATCAAAGCATATAAATTTAAGTCTTACTTGATGTCAGTTATTTTTTTATTCACAAAAGTGTTATTAGTTTTCCTTTCCACACAATGAATTGTAGGTAAGAAAACTCCCAAAACACTAAGCTTTAGTCTCATCTCACCAGAGCATCTTCTTCTACATGTTTTGGTAAAGCACCTGAAATAGAAAAACTGAAGTATTTTTGTTTTCTACTTGCATTAATCAAAAATGTTTTTCTTTCTTCTGCCTGTCCAGACCTCACAAAAGCCTTGTGTTTGGAAGGAGGATGACGTTCTCACTGACCATCAGGTCTCCAGGCTAGAGATGAACTCTGGTTTGGACCTGGAGGAGATGCAACCTTTATGTATCCATGAGGAACTGGGGAAACCAGATGCTCAACAGATGAAAGAAAACCAAGGAGAACTCGAGCCACCACAAATTAAAGAAGAACAGCAGAAATCGATGACAAAGGATGAACAGGAGGAACTCTATATCGGTCTGGAGAAAGAGCAGCTTGAACAGCGTTAGCCAACTGATTCCTTCACAGGAGTCACTCTTGAGAAAACAGAGAAGAGGAAACCAGAGTCATATAAGGACCAACTCACCATCCAGACTTCCGCAAAGCCTGAGAAACAAAACCAGGGAAGGAGCAACAATGAAGAATCTCGATCAAGCAGAGCTGAGGAACCAGAAGAAAAGCGTTTTCAGCATTTCAGAGCTGAAACTGGGAATGTTGTCAGTCCAGAAGCAGAATGGCATGAGATAATGCACACAAATTGCAATATTTCAGCTTGTAATGTTTGTGGTAAAGTTTTTGCTCCTAATTATTTGACTGATCACATGAGAATGCACACAGGTGAGAGGCCCTTCTCGTGTCTGGCTTGTGGAAAAAGCTTTACAATGGCAGCTACATTGAAGGTTTCACACAGGTGAGAAGCCTTTCTCATGTATTAGATGTCGTAGCGATTTCAGTGTCGTTCTCATGTTTGACTTGTGGAAAACGTTTTGGCGATAGAGGATGTTTATCTCGGCACAAAAAAATTCATAGAGGCGAGAGGCCTTTTTCCTGTATGACTCGTGGAAGACGTTTTATTCGAAAAAGTCATTTGACTACTCATATGATAAGACACCGAGGTGAGCAGGTACGAGTTTATGATACTTCATTCATGGAAGTACTTCCGAACTGCCAGGAGGGAAATTTAATGTCTAACATAACCATTTAAAATGTCTTATTATTATTATCAATCATCAAAATTTTCTGTCATTGTATTTAATAGTGTTTTGTTCATTCACATCTGTGTGTCAACTATATTTTCTATAGACTGAATGAAAAATTAATGCAGCAGTGCCAAGTGCACTGTCATGGCCATACAAGAATTATTCCGGTTTCTAAAAGTGATAGTTTTCAGTGCAGTGTCATTATTGAAAGAATCAAATTGCATGACTGTAGCATAAATATAAAAGAGATTTTTTTTTCTTTTCCAAAAAACATTAAAGCTCACAATTTCTGAAAAAGTCCAGTCCTCAAGGGCTGTTGTCCTGCAACTTTTCGATGTCTCTCTGCTTCAGCACACCTGGCTCCAATATTAGCTCATTAGCATAGCTCTGTAGTACATGACTCCATGCTAGACAGGCAATCTCACCACTCGGGCCCTCGAGGACTGTAGTTTGAAAACACTGATCTAAATCTTAATATATGTAAACTACCTCTATTGATTTATGGTTCTACTTTACTCTTTTTCCCATCCGAAAACAGAGGACAAAAGCATTTTAATGACCCTTCCTTGTACTTTTGAACTCCAATCTATAGTTTTTAACACATTTACCACAAAACAGTTTATTGCATGTTTTTTTATTTTTATTTTTTTATTTCAAACTAATTACCCATAAAAATCTTTTATCATTGAAAATCAAAACTTGTGTTATCCTTCATCTTGGATGTAGATAAGAGCTTTTAGATAAACTAAAACACATTTCACATGACTTTATTTTGATTAAACAATTGCAGTGTTTTGTTATTGTGAGATCTAGTGCGAATCAGAAACATCTTTACACCTGTCATCTCTCCTACTCTCTATTCTTGTTCATTTTTTCTGTAGTTCTGAACAGAAAATAGGGAAGTAGTTCCTACTTTTCCAGTTCCTGACTAACATGCTGTCACCAGCTTGGGGCCTTCAATTATTTTTTTCGTCAGTAAATTCAACCCCAAGTTCAGTTAACTTCAGGTCCAAGATGTGCTGGCAAACAAACACCAGACTGAGCTTTAGATGTCTGTGGTAAAATGGTTGGAAATAACTCTCTCACCATAGACCCTTTATATGTGAAAAGCAATGATTCAGTACCTTTTGAACTGGAAGTGTAGACAAATAGGGACATCTAGTGGAAAGAAGTTAAATTACATCCTATTCTTACGCGTTTTCTGATTCTAATGCACTTCATCTCGTTTGTATTTTCCTGGAAAGAACTTTAAATTGTGCATTAAAGGTGTTCCAAAAACAAACGGGTCTTGAATCTATAATATTTCTCTGTTTCATAGTTCATTGCAAGAAAACTCAATGTCAAGACAATATGTGTAAAAGAGGACCCAGCAATCTAGGGACCCTTCCAAGATATTTGGTTTGTGTTTGAGACAGCAGCTCTAATAAGGGTGGAGCTATGAGAAATCAGAGTTTTCATTGGGAGTGACCAGGATTAGAAATTACAACATTGGAGAGACATGTTAATTTGATCAGTTTGGACACAAAGTTAGATAGACATGTACAGAGGAAGAACAGTGGACCACGTTAACCATAGAGCTGCTGGACAGGAGGACAAAAAACAAAATAAAGAAGGTTTATTGGCGGAGTACAGGAGAACATGCAGGAGTCTGCCTCTGCGAACCTTTGGGACTCTTGGTGCATCAATACAATTGATGTATTTTTTCCTCCTTTGTTTAATCTCAACCAAAATAATCACAAGTATGGCTACTATGCATGTTCTATAAAGTCAATATAGGGCTTATTCTGTTCTCCAGTTGAATTTAAAATGCATCAGCGAAATGCACGTTTAGCTGTTTGCTAGTTTTGGTCTAAATGGAAACAGATTTTCAGTTTGTCTATTTTTGGCCATTTTATGCTTGGAGGTTTTGAACAGGACTGCTAATAAATTTGCTAAAATGAAAAAGAGAAAATCTCAACCACAATAATCACAACTATGCCTACTGTGCTTGTTCTATTCTTCTGAGTGATATTTAACCCTGAGTACACATGACGGATAGTTATTAAAAAAAAAAAGATTAAACATAGCACCTTATCTCTAATTTAGTTATTTAAATTGCCAAACATTCTGGATAAACACCTACTTTATCATGAATTATGATGAATCTGACTTAGCTTGAGCAATTTTACGGAAAAGACGTCTGAGTCTCTAAATAAATGAATAAATGCAAAGCTCCTGTAGGAGTTAAAGCGAAAATAAAATATGAGCATGAGAGGAGGAGATGGCTGAAATGAAATAGATGTTCAACCGGCGAGAAAATGTTTGGCATCATCACACCTCATGACTACGCTTTTAGGTCAGAGTTCGTTCATAAAATATTTCCTCTCCACCATTGGGAGTAGATTTCTACCTATTTGTCTAATTTAGCCATGGTTAGTGAATGACAACAAAAAACACCCACTTTTTTTTTCCCCCACAAAGCAGGAAGTAACACCAAAAGACTTGCAGATATATTTGCTATATGAGATGGTTTCTATTAAGTTTTGACTCAGGGGGCTGAACACATCATTAATTTTGTTTGTTTCTACTGGTCCAAAATATTTGAAAACCATGCATTTACTTGTCACTGCACCGTTATGCACTACTTTGTGGTTGTTTATCATCGAAATGCAAATAAACTTCACTGACATTTGAGGTTTTAACATGACAAAGTAAAAAGGAAAGGAACTTCTGCAAGGCACTGTATGCTGTTTCTCACATCTTATCTATGCCACCAAACCCAAAAGCTTGCAGACTAAAAAAAGTGTGTGGCATGAAGCTAGAAGTGTTCAGCCTGTGTGTGTGTGTGTGTGTGTGTGCGTGCACGTGTGCATGTGTGTGTGAGATGAGGGGCTCCAACTCCCTCCACAGTCTATGGAACCTGATACTTGATGACTCCTCATCACAAGAATGTGAGTTTCCTTCTCTTGGAGCATCTGGCCTGATGCCCGGCCACATCTCCATCTTTCTGTGTGTGCTTGAGAGTATTACTTGTTACAATTTGCCCCCCTTTAATGAGTGGCCTCTTTGTGCACAGTGAGACATTCTTTCTATGATGGTTGTGCTGTCACATTTGGGAGGAAAACAACAACCTCTTAATGTTTGTTTTTAGCAAACTTATATTGGTAGTGAAAAAAAGAGCCCCATTACCTCTTCACTTTTGTGATTATAGAATCCAGGTCCATTATTTGGTTTCTCATCCGCCTGGTACACGAAGCTTAGTGCTGTTCATGTAACGCCTAGAATGTAAATCACCCTGGTTGGATGTTTGGCAGTGAAACGCTGATGTTTATGTTGTTATATAAAGGCCTGAAGATTATTTTTTGTGCATAAAACGGTAACACTGCACTCATGTGCATGTGGTCAGACTGGCCATTGGACTTTATATGCAATTCTGCTTGATTCTCATCTCCCTTCAGTGCTCAATCTGGGATTTGTCCCGTTGAGCTCGATTTCTCAGGATGCATGCCATCCTGGCCAATCACCAAATGGAAAGAGGAGTTGTGAACAATGATGTTGACTTTCTGTGCTGTTTTAGAATGTTCTCTTCCATTGTTTTAGCTTGACAATAGTAGCAGGTGAAATGAATGAGTCTGTGTTTGCCACGTATCTATATACAAATCTATTAAAGTCGGAGCAAGAGAAATGTTTAAGATACTTTATTGCTGCCAAAGATATCGTGGTCCTTCAGTTCCTCTTTGTTTGAGTGAGAAAAGGTCTATATGTTGGGAAATCAATGCAGCCTTGTAAGACAAAAGTAGAGCATTTTATTATCAGAGTGTGCTGTTGTGTTACGTCTTTCAGAAAACTAACATTTCAGAAAAAGATCATTATACGTGCAGTCAAAAACAAACTCTCAGAAAAGAGTTTGTTTGGTGGTTGTAGTGTGACATTATGGTACTGCTATGCTGATTAAAATCCTGAACAACTTTATTTAACTCTGTTTTTTGCCAGGGGAATGAATCCTGACCAATTCATGGTCTTAATCTAACTTGGGATATGCAGCTGGACAGTGATCTGAAGGACACCATCACAGTCGACCTCTGAATGACTGAAAAAAATAAATGAAAAACTCACTACCATAATTATTGCAAACACTTCATGGCAATTGTTGCTTCAAATGACAACAAAAGTGGGCATTACGTTCCACATACGGCTATGTTGGTATGATTCCTTTCAGAAATTTCATAAACGAAATAGTTTTTTTTTTTTCAAAACTGCATTTTGCAGCCACTCACCTGATTTTTGTGTGATATCAACATTTGTTTTGTTTGACAAAAGAGGGAAAACGTTTCTCCAGCACTGTAAAACGTCTGCAAACCTTTTGGATTTCTCCTGTTGTTTACGCCGATACCTCTGACCTGATACTTCAACAACTTCACCGCATCCTGCTCTCCATCTTTTTAATGACTCAACAGCCATTTATTTTTCATGTTTATGTACAAGATTCCTCCGTGTCCTGTGTGTATGAGTTTCAGAGAGTCGGAGAAAGCAGCAGGTATAATTGAAAACAAAGGGCTTCTTGTTCACAGCAGTAATTCATCCTCATTATGTTCATCATTTGTTTACACTGTTAACCCCCTCACTTCCTCCATCCCTCACTGTGGTGACATGTTCATTTAGTGCAGAGTCTGTAATCAATGTTTACACCTTTCCTGCCCTTCACTCACGACACGATGTGCGGCTCTAACCTGCTGCTGTAAATTACCCTCTAGCAGAGGGAGCTGCTTAATTTATACAGATCCAAACCTAAAGATAAACCTATCTGAGATCTCATTGAGGAGGCTGTAACTGGAGTTAATGTTGGGAAGCAGGATGGATGAGGTGAGCTTGATCATGATGACTTCCACGCGGGGAAGGAGCAGGCGAAGGCCAATCTGAGAGGTTAATGTTTGAGGTGAGCTCTTGGTTTACAAAGAGACAGTCCTGAAAAATATTTCAGACATAAAAAAATAAGGGCAGAAGGAAGAGAGAGAGAGATCCAGTGAGCGGCAAAGAGAGAGAGAAGAAGAGAGAGAGAGAGAGCAGGAGACAGAAAGTAATTGGTGCTATGATGGCTTCCAGCTGCATGGCACATAGCCAAACCAAGTTTTCATGCTGTGCACATACACCTACGGTCACACTGCAGCATGAAAACACAATCTTTGCTTTTCCTGAACATGTTAGTGAGCTAAACTGCTCTTGTTTGTTTTAATCTGAAAAAAAAAACCGAACAGGATTAAAATACTATGGGCTAAATACAAGGTTATGCTAAGTGTCACTAAATAGAGGTTGGTTTTCATCTCATAAATTACATTTTTTAATGCATCTCATCATATATAATCATGATGTGAATATAACATGTGCTTTCATGCAGGACTGAGAAATAGAAATTTTTTATTTATTTTTTTCATCTGGATACATTTCTCTAACGGAGCATGTTTAGATATTATCAAATTAACCAGTAATCCAGAGCAGATGAGATTGAGGACCACAGCGATGCATGGCTGAGATCTAGTGATTGTTGACATGGGCATGCACAGCTGAGCTGGTATGAGATTCTCTCAGTATGCTAACCTGGAGTGTAAACACCACGCTGTATTTCACTGTATTTACACAAAATCTTAAAACAGCAACAATAATGATATAACTTAATGGCTTTATCAAAAGGAAAACAACTATGCAAAAATAACCTGACATGATTATGCAAGCTTGTTATTAAAGTAACACCTTGCAGCAAGAAGATCCAGGGTTCGAATCCTGGCCTGGGGTCTTCCTGCGTCTGTCGTAGGGTTGCCACTCGTCCCGTAAAATACAAAATCGTCCCAAATTTGGCTGTTAAATGTCGAGTCCCGTATTGAAACTATACAGGCCGCAATTTGTTCCGTATTTCCATAAATGTCCTTGACCCTACACCCGGGTCCTTGGAAGCAGAAATTTCTGCAAAAATACATACAGAAAGGGCCTGTGCACATATGGGTTTTCCCTGGGTTCAGAAACATGGCTGAACAGTTACTTGGTCTCTCTAATATGGTTGGACTAGAGTGCAACTGTGGTTTCACTAGATTCATTTTCACACACCCTTTAAGGTCCAAGCTCATGTGAAACCCAATGTACGTCATGGTGTTTTGCCACAGGCGGTTTACAACAGCATAGTAAGCTCAGAGATCATGGCAGAACTTGTGAACTGTTATGAGTTCACAAGTTCAGAGCAGGACAAAATACTAATTGCAAGCTGTAATATCTCATTTCATTTGCCTTGCAACAAGGAAAAAAGAAGAAAAGGTGTTGGTGGGAAGTTTGTGTGCTGTATCGAACCAGAGCTGTGCAGGAGTTTAACGTTTTGGTCAAATGCTATGTTCCTCTTCAAGGCTTTGAATAATCGCTCCTCAAATCTATCCATCCTCCTACTTTCTGGTTTCTGGAAGTTGAATTTTTGGGTCTGTTTTCCGCATAAACAAGCACACCAACAAAATTCACACCAGTCACACAATAGTTGCAGAGGAGGGCAAAAAGTTTGCCACGTGGGGTTGTGATAAGAGGGGCGGACGGCATGATGCAGAGAACAAAATGGCGGGACTGCGAGAATGGGAATTGTTTTCAGCAGATCGGCTCGACCTTGCAGCGTCCTTGAATTGCCTTTAGGATTGAGTGCGTGCATGGTTGTTTGTCCTGGGTGTTTCTGAGTTGCCCTGTGATGGACTGACGACCTCTTCAGGGTGCACAGCGCCTCTCACCAAGAAATATCATGGAGACCTAGCTTGGTTGATCAGTGATTGTTCTTGAATGATTTGCACCCCTCCTCAGCTTCTGCCACCCTTATCCTCTTACACACATCACTAATTTCTCTCTTTTGTGGGTGTTTTATTTTTCAAACAGCCACCGAAAACAGTCACAGCTTGTAAAGACCTAATAAAAAAATAATCCTCATTAAGTGTAGTTAAAGGTAACACCCAACCAATCTTGCTCCACCTGGCATTGAGTAATTGACAGAAGAAGAAATAAAAACAGAAACAGAGGCCAGTATTTCAATATGCAAGATTGTCAACTCTATTCAGATTAGTCTAACTAGTAAAAAAGTTCTTTTTTTTTTTGATGTGGCGCTTCTGTGTCTAATTTTCTAATGCCGCCCTGGGCAACCGCCCACATCTTTGCAAAGGAAAATAACCCAATAAAAACTTTTTCCACCTTTAATTAGATTTTTATACTGAAAAAGTCATTTTTAAATCAATCGAATCTGTAGGACAATATGGATAATATGGAAATTAATCTTCGGGAACTGAGCTGCAGTAGGAGACGCCAACTGCTCGAGACCAAATCTCCATGACAGCCGCCCATATGGGCAGATGTGAGCGGGGTCTCGGCAGGGATATGTGCTTGAGTTGAAAACAAAACCTGACATCTGTTAGATAGACGATAACTTAGTAAGTACGTCTGCTGCTGAGGAGTGACTCTCAAAGCTAATCGCTGGCTCGCACACATGTACACACAAGGCTAGACAGCCAAAATAAATTATGAAAAACATAACCACACTTCATCCATAAAGATAGGAAATAACAGTTAACTCTTTCAAGTTTTTTAAAATGTATTTATTTGTTGCAGTTTTGCCATTATTATTGGTTTAATTCTATTAAATGTTAACAAAAGGAAATTTAAAAATGGAAAAAAAACATAAATATTTTGTTGTTGTTGTGGTTTAATTTCCAAGCACCGTTAAAATGATTTAACAGCATTAAATCATTTTATTAAGAAAGAAGATAAAGGGACTGCCGAGAAGCAGCTACTATTAACTTACTACATATTTTACGACTCTTAACATCAAAGTGCTGAGCAGTTCTAATTTATCAGACATATAAAAAAAAATTTCTCATGAAGGGAACATTTTTATTTATTTAGTTATTAAACAGATGTTTCAACCAATAACTCATAAAACAGGATCTCATCCTCCAACTTATTTCCATCACGGTGTCATCACTGAATGATGATGTGCCAAATCTGCTTCAACAATCTGGTTAAGGACCAGAACAAACAAAAAATAATTTAAAACATTTGCAAACCCTAAATGGATCAGGCAGACCTGTCCTCTTGATGGTCTGCCTGTCAGCAGACCATCAAGCCATCAAAATGATTTAGTTGTAATTGCATTCCAGTTGTGCATCTGCCGGTGAGACGCAGGAAGCAGAAATTGAGGAAATGCATCCCAAAATGCTGCAAGATCATTTGGCGAGTCAGAAGATTGAAAATGCAACACGACTGGAGTCACAGAAAGTGATTTACAGCGCCTTGCCAAACTATTCATCGCGGCCAAGCCTTGGTTAAAAGGTGAATTTTGTTAGAGAGGTTCAAAGCTTACTTTGAGCTTTCATCTCCATCCCTGAAAAGAGTCTTCCTGCCAGATATTTAGCCGACGCCTTGTTTTACACCGCAGGTTAGAGCAGGACTGTTCAGCAACAGCGTAGCTGCTAAACAGGGCTTCAAATGGCTAATCCCTTTCTTCATGTTGTCAAACTGGCTGCTGTTTGACATTCTCTTAGCTTCTTCCTCTGTCTTCCTCCAGTTCAACCTGATCAGAGGCTGCCTCCACTAAGCTAAACACTTGGCAGCTTCAGAGCTTCAATTCCTTCTTATTAAAAAATAAGATTTTCTTCTTGTGGCTCATCTGCTTTACCATGTGGCTGTGATTTTAAATGCCATTGGAGTCTGAGATAAAAACCCAAATCCATGTTTGGCTCAAAGAAACTGGAAGCCGGAGGTTTGTGTCTCCCTCTTGCATTGACAGAAGCCCCACTGTTCTCCATTCAGAAGGCTTTACGGCGGGAATCTTTGCAAACATGAACATGAAAATTATTATTGTTGACATTTGTTACCCCAGATGCATGCAAGCTAATCTAACTTTGTTTTTTTGTTTTTAAGCTACTCAGGTCGCCGCTTGTTGAAATGATGTTACTGCGCAGCGTGGAGCATCCACCCACACGAGGAGTTTCACTCATGTGATGACATTTAGGCCTTCAGTCGTTGGCTGGGAGAGACTATATCGTTCCTCATGGTGTTTATTCTCTCAGTAGGAGACGGGCCAAATCCCAGACTGTAGCACGGTAAATTAACATTGCATGAGTTGACTCTTCACTTTCACAGCCATATGAGCAGCTATCAGAGTGACACAAGAGAGTCTTATTATGCATGGTAGTAAATGACTAATCTTTAATGAGACCCACATTTAACCTTCTAATGGCTCTTTATTAGACTAACGAGCTATGCCCCAGTGTGATGTGCATGTGTGGAAAAGACAAGCCGTGTGTGTGTGTGTGTGTGTGTGTGTGTGTGTGTGTGTATGCGTGTGTGTGTATGTGTGCAGACTGTATGTGAGAGCAGCAGCGAAACACTAATTAAGCTGTCGGATGGTTCGGCAGATCAGGCGGGGCCCCCTGCAGAGTTTTCGGCCCCTGTAGGCAAACAGGCTCCATCTCTCAGCCAGCCAACCCAAATACATCCGAGCTCCGGAGCAACACACCTCCGCCTGATATGGTTAAAAAAAGTGAAACCCAGACAGGCTCTGTTTTCTCATGACGCATCTCAAAGGTATTTTTGCTGGTACTGTCGTGATGCTCTGCATCTGCGTTTTACAGATGGAATTAGCTCACTTTTCTTTCCTTTGCAAAATAGCTGTCATTCAGATTTGATGGAGAACATCTGTAAAAACCAATTGTCAAGTTTCTGACAGGAGCTTTAGCTGAACCATTCTAACTCGTAAATATAATCTTATCATCTTTATTGTGCTAAAAGTGTCTAATGTCTAATATCACGGGCAAGAAGAGGGCCCCCTATGGGCCACACGAGGAACTACAAGTCCAACAGCAGACCAGCCATACAATGTCCACCGTCTCCCAGTGCCAAACGGAGCTGCAAGCTCTTGATCTACATTATAATGCTGCTTCTGCATTTTTAGACCATATTGTTAGGATTTCTATGTGTCATCGACACAAGCTGGAGTTGGCTGTAGCAGCATACCTGGTCCCACTAACACTGAAGCATGTTTACCTGTCTTACCTTTCTTGGTGCAGCCGGTTGCCAACTTTTAGGGATTCTTCTCTTACCGCACACCTCACCGCATCTTCCCGGCTGCTTGGCAAGTCAAACTATGAACAAATGAAAGTGTAGGTCAACCTGTGGATCCCTTCTCTGCCACTAGCAGAAATGAAAGAAAACCACTCAAATCAGAACATTGAAATTGACAACCATAACGGACCAAATGTTACTAAAATTTATGAGTATAAAATAATGTTAAACTCACCGGAGAGAATGTACTAGAAGTATGCAGAGCTTTTGTTCCAAGTCTACAGGAGGCCAAACGTTTCCAGCATACCTATATACTATGATAATGGTGTTTTTATTATTAAAGTATAATAAAAACACTATGATATTCTCAAACACAGGTTCATGTGTTTGAGAATAGCAAAGAAAAAAGTAAGCCAAATATAAAGGGTGCAACAGCTGCTATCACTGAGGTTTTTTGTTTTGTTTTTTTAACACAGAGGGCTTTCAAATTACTTGCCCTACTCATTTATTAGATTATTGGGACTAAACGACTTCCAACTGCTCTGTAAAAAAAATCTCGTCTGATTGAGATTTGCACATTTTGTCACATGTCAAATCTTAATTTATTCTCTCTGGGCAAAACTTCTGGAAGTGGCTTTCATGCATGTGTCATTTTTGCTTTAATTATACCGACGTACGTGACTCTAATTGAATGGACTCATAGCTCGCCTTTTTCCCCACATGTGCTCATAAATGCTGTTCGCGCCACACGCAAATAGAAGTTTCCCTTTTCAGTTGCACGTACCTTTGTGTTTTATGGTGTATCCATGTGAAATATGTGCATACATCACAGCATACGGCATCCTGCAGTGGTGCTCTGCAGGCCTCTAAAAATGGCTGCTGGGAGGCAGAAAGCTCCTTTTTTTTAATTAATGGTACACCTTTGATTAATCTCAGCAAATCTGTTCCCCATCCAGTGGTCGGGGATGCGTGCACACACACACATCCACATCCACACACACATATGCATACATATATATACATATACATGCACATACACATGCTGTCAGTGAGTGTTGACACAATCCAGATGTTGGCAGCTCAGTTCCAAATGAAAGCAGGGCAGTCATCCAACAATCTGAACCACTCGCCCCATCAAATGATATGTTTACAATAATACTGTTCAGAGACTCTGGAGACACACGCACATGTGCATACGCACGCACATGCCTAAACCCGCACACGTGCATCTAACACGCACGCTTTAGAAGCAATGGGAAATGAACTAGTGGAAATCCAGAGTTCCATCAGTGTGGGAACTCTTACTGAGACGCGAGAGACGGACGACAAGAGAGGCAAAGAGAAACATCTTGCTGGAACAGATCGTCCCATCTTGTAAAATTACAATCCTGTTTGTCTCGGTGCTTCTTCTGAGCGCCGGTGAGACAGTAACATTTAGGGGATGGAAAGGTTATAGTGCAGGTATGTTGTGTGCCTCTGAGTGCTGGAAACAACACAGACAGGGGAAAAGTAAAACACCTCTGCTTCCACGGAGAGGAGCTTTACAGATCAGATGGGAGCTACTGTTTTCTATAAAAATGCCACTTAAATATTTACCTCTACTGGACCAACAAACACTAATTTTTGACTAATTTTAAATTTTACATGTTGTAAAAGCAAGCATTAATTCCAGATGCTGAGTTGTTGACATTCTTTTTACCTGGGAATTGAGTAATTATTTTCTATGGAAAGCACACAAGCTTTATTTTTGTACAAGAAATTTTGTACAGAAAATACACAAGAAATGTCTGCTGCTTTACATCAAAGGTCTGAACAGTAACTCTTGAGTATTAATTACCATTTGTACTGGAATTATGTGTGAAAAAATAAATCACAGTTTAAAAATACCTAAAAAATGTTACTTTCTCACTGAGAATGAAGCCATTCACTGTTATTTTTTAAACACCTATTGATTGTTTGTTTATCATTTGACCATTTTGGTAAAACTTAACCATGTTTTGATTTGCAGCAGATGGTTTTGGATAAAGGGGCAATATAAATGTATTCCACACAGTGCTATTTTATAGCCCAATCTAGTAACTTTGTCACATTCAGTTGTCAAAAATTGCTGTAAATACCGAACATAAAAAAAAAAAAAAGGATGACTCAGCTCCACCAGACGAGCTGCTGTTGCTAGTCTGGTGGCAACAATGTTTACTTGTTTGCAAACATTGTGCAAACAAGTATGCACAATGTTTGCTGATATCTAGGACTACAACGTATCTCTTTGCTTGACTTATTGTATCATTGCCTTTAAGGCCTGATTTGTTGACCTCTGTTGTGGACCAGAATGTAAAAATGTGAAACTTTCTTTCCAGGGAAAATAAGAAAATCTGCTGAAAGCTTCCTGTGTCTCTCTGGTTGATTCAAGAGGACTCTGATAGGTCCAACTGTACTGTAGACACAAAACTACTGAGTCTGAGAGCATTTTTCGTACATGATGCTGGTGCACAACTGATTGTCGTCGCACGAGGAAGCTGCTGAACTTCTCTGGAAAGAGATTCCTCTGAAGCAACTTCAAGGTGAACTTTATCACACGCTCACTCTTTAGATAAACAAATGTGGGCAAGAAGTATGAAGACACTTACTTTCAGAAACATTTTCGTCAAAATGATCATTTTCACAAAGTAACGTTGCAAGACATTCTTTGCAAATTTCTAATCAGATCAAGTTTTGCTTTCACTGGAGACAAGAAAGCAAAGAAAATGTCTGATAAAGAACCTGATACAATCATCGGTTCCAGCAGCACAATTATAAAAAAAAAAACAAGTGCGATCTTTAGGACGTTATTATCCATAAAGCACTGATTAAAATGACACTCCCACAGGATGTGCATGTTTTTAAAGAACTCCCATCAAACATATTTCAGTAACTACGACTGCTGATGTACCGATTAAAATAATTCTTTATTTATTGCTACAGAAAATTTCAAAACTAAAATCTGCTTGGCTGCACAACATGAGGAAATATTAAGATGACTGTGTTGTAATGTGAAATCTTTAAAACTCATGGTGCCTGGTTTGGCACAGGGAAACATACTGTATTAGGATATATTGAGAAATTAATGAGCAATTAAAGTTTTTAAAGTGTTTAAAAATGATTAAATTTTACCTAGAATAATTATTATATATATTTATATCTATTCTTTGAACAGAGTTTAAACATAAAACAATAACTGAATAAAAGTAGGTTTAATATCAGCATAACTGTCTACATGGATCCAGGACCAGTAAGCATTACCATTCCAGGCATTTTTCACTTGCTGAAAAAAGGGATCCAAACAAGATTATCTACTGTCAGGTGAATGTCAGTCACTGACATCCTGCCAAATTCAGTTCCACAGGAAACAAAATTAAAGCGACAGTTTTCTGTTGTTTTTATGCGATAGCGAACACTTCTGCCGGTCTCTCTGGAGGTAACATTATTTGTCCGTTTGTCGGTCCCGCCTGAAATGTTGCAGGCTAATGGGCGGATTACAACGTAGTTTCACAATCCCCAGAGGACTAATCCTAATTAGTCTGGTGATCCCCAGACTTCTCCTCTTGTGGCTCCATGAGTTTTACATTTGCGGTTTAGAGTGAAACATCTCAACAGCTTAATGGGCTGCAGTGAAATGTGGTATACAGCCTGACTTTCTGTCAGTAAATGATGATTTTTGGTGGCCTTATTTACATGTTATCGTTCAGGGCTACGTTCATTTTACGCTTAATGCAGTGGGGTTGTTTTTTTTTAGCTCATGTAGCTCAAGCTTTTAGACTTAAGAAGTCTGAGTTTGATGCATATTGCTTTGCAATGGTATTCGAATATAAACTCCATTGTTCTGGAAAGCTGAAGCCACTAATTTCAATGCATTTTATTGGAACATGAAAACATGTCTTTCAACATTGTCGTTGGAAGCATTTTTCAAATCACATAAACCTCTAGGTTAATATTTCCTACCTTTTGCTACAGTTACATCTGGAACTCATTGGTTGCTATGTCTCCACTCACTTTTCACATCTTTAATCTGAAATTGCCCATTTGCAAAATAGTCTAAGCTCTGTCAGACTGAATGGACAGAATCTCATGACATCAATTTTAAAGTTTTGCTTTTGAATCTCAATTCCATTTAGGATTGCATTTTGACATGAATATGGTTTGATCTAAACCATCTCACCGCAACTCTGCTGTTACGTCCAGAATTGTTCTCCAGCTGGAAGAGGAACTTAACTAGCAGCACCTTCCCTATTCCTGCTGACAGAAAGCATCCCCACATCATTACACTGCCACCATCATGTTTCCCCAAGGAGATAGTATGTTCTGGATGTCACTTTTATTTTTAGTATTCCTCAATAATCTTATCCTTGACCTGTCTGATGTGTTCGTTCGTCTCAATTTTAGGTTAAACGGGACAAGACACAGCCGTCTCTGTCGTCCACCTAAATAGAAAAGGAGAGCTTTAATCAGAGAAGCAGAGAAAAGCTGCAGCCAGTGGAGCTGAAAACATCCACATCTTGGTGGGAACATCTGATGATACCAGAACTATTAGTTGTGAAGGCAGTACTTAATGACTTTACTGTCACACAGACAAGGAATGTGGCTAGTGAAGGTGTGAAGACGGATCAAGATGACAATGCAGGAAGAAAATCTGTTGGAAGCTGCAAAAGATTTGAGACCATTGCAAACCTATGCAAACAGGCAGCCAGCTAATCTGCAAAGACCAATGGACAAACAGTTCAGTGTTTTTATACCCCAGAATATTTTCCCCTTTAGATACAGCAAAAGGCAGCTCTACAAAGTATTGGAAAATGCACACATCAATTTTCCAGATTTTATTTGGAAAACAACAAAATTGAAGAACCATTAGTCTTTTGCTTTCATTTCACAATTAAGTACTGCCTTCATGTTCTATCACATAAACCCCCCCTCCCCCTGAAACACAATTAAGTTTGTGGTTGTAACATGACAAAATGTGGAAAGGTTGAAGAGTTGCAATACTTTTTGCAGAGAGTGTAAATGAAATGAGGAGAGAATACATAGGACCACAATTTTACAACAAACAATGTGTCTTTCTTTGGAGCAGTGGGCTATGGAAACAATGCGGTGTTTGTGGAAAAAAATATATATCTTTGGAGGAACAAACTTCACCAGGATTGCATAAAATGGCTGGCACTCCTGAAAACATGTGGTATGAATTATCTGCACAGCGCTGTGGGAGATAAAGACAGAGAAAAAGAGAGAGAGGCAGAGAGAGAGAGAGAGAGAGAGAGAGAGAAAGACATGAACGTTTCCACAAAATCTCCTTGTCTATAATTGAACGCTGTCTTTTATTTTGCTGTTTTCTGCCTTTTGAAGCCAGACTGCTCCGCGCTATCTGAGAGCTGATGGATGGGTAATGAAGTGTGGAGGAGAACGACGGCAACTTCAGCTGAAACGCCTGTCGCTCAGCCTCTCAGCCCCAAAACACTTAACAACCAAACAGACAAACCTTGCAGATGAGAACTGAAAATCATTTTTTAACACGGAGACACGCTTCCCGTGCGTCACATAATCTCATCCATTAAAGGTGCGTGTGTGTTCGCTGCAGGGAGTCCATTAATAAAATATGACTGTGCCATATAATAGACTTGTCTGCCAAATTACAGGAGACAGAGAGGTAGCTTGTTAGAAGAGCTGAGGGGGAGGCATGAGTGTGTACAGGAGAGAAAGAGATGAAGCCTAAATGGACAGATTAAATGGACCGCTCTCATCAAAAAGGCGCATTAACTAAGTGTTGGTATCGTTAATAAGACACAGGCACAGGCAGGTCTAACAAGGGCTTTAAATATAACTGAGTGGACAATAAAGTGATGGATAATTGCTATGTGTTTCAGCTTGTACTTTTACTGAAATGTACAGTGCAATGAAAAATGACTTAGCTCCTTGCAGATCTCTTCTGTCTTCAATCGAATCTATTTATGAATGCAGTTTTCACAAAACAGCTTAATTTATTTAAAAGAAAAAAACAGAGCATTAAATAAACAATGCTATGTGAAAAATTAATTCCTCAGGATTGTAATTGCCTGAACTGGCAATGAGGCAATGACATCACTGTGAGGCTATTTGGTTCACTGTTCTTCATAGAACTGCATTAATACTCTCATATTGGTGGCTTTTCTGGCATATTTAAGATCATAAAATGGCAACTCCATCAGATATAAGTCTGAACTTTGACTAGGTTATTCTACAAACCTTACTTTATTTTTTTTTTTTTTTTTTTTTATCCAGGCGGAGTTGGACTTTCTGGTGTGCTTTGGATAATTTTCCTGCAGTTTTACACAAGTTTCCTTTGCCATACAATCACAAACTGATGGCACTCTTCTTCCGGTTATTATGCCAGAGCGCAACGTTAATGTTTCTGTTAATTATGGCAGGTCCATGTTCTGAAGGAGCGAAAATGTGGTCATCGTAATGATGTGAGACGGGCCCTGGTGACGGGTCTGTGAAACGGGTCAGCAGTGTGTCTCATCTATTTCCACCTGGTTTCTTTCTTGCGATTGAATCATGACGCTTTAGCCTACTTCATGTTGTCAGACAGGTTCTTTTTAAGTAATTTCTTGATGTTACAGATCTGGCAGCAAACAGATCTGCATGACACTGAGGTCAGCTTTCCAAGAAACATGGGTAACCATCCTTAATTGAATAATCTAACAATCACTTTTCACATTGGGCCAGATTAGTTTGAACAGCTTTTATTGGAAATTTGCATTTTGCGTATACTGTCTTTGTCCAATATTTATGTTTGTTTGAAGGAGCAAAGACTCCTTCACAGCCCTATGCATCTAACACTGGGAGCTTGTACACACAGAATGGAGAGCACCTCTCTAAATCCAAATCAAACTGCCATGAGTCACACTGTCACTGTGGCAACAGTGGCCGACTCCATGCAGAACACATTCTGTCATCTCTCTTTTCATTCCCCCGTGCGCCACACACAGTCACAACCGTCGCACTAATTCCTGCACAGATCTCTCAAGCGCATCAATGCATAAAGCACTTCAGGTGTTCGCATGTGACGACCAGCAGGTCAGGGAGCAGATTTATGTCCCTCAAATCTCCAGAAAGCTTCTTCCTTTTAGACCCCACATAATAAGGGGTAACATTTTGTGCTTTAACCCCAGTAAAAAGCTTTTTCTTTTTCTTTTTTCTTTCTTTTTTTCTCTTGTGGATGTGACATGAAGGTTTTGGTGTTTCTTTTTAAAAGAGGGGACCTGGATCCGCACTCTTACATTTCAGCCACCAGATGGTGTCTCCCATCACTGCGCAGAGAAGAATGAGAGAGGAGGGAGGGAGGAGGTACTTTGGTTGCTGCCTGCTCTATCCATCTTCATAAACACAAGCAATAGTCATCCTCTGAAAACAGCAACAGAGATAAATTGAGAGGACGCTTGGTTACGGCAGGCTTCCCGGTTAGTTGGCCAGGACTGTAGGACTATCTGTTGTAAATTTATGGCTCTGTTTGTTGTTGGTGGTCTCTGTGGGTTTGGATGTGCTTGAAACAGTCTCTGGCATTCATTGGCATTCAGTCATGCATCTTCACTCAGAAAATCATCACTGAGGGCTAAGGAGTCTGTTTAAGAAAACGCACATGTGAACATACCAAAAAAAAAAAAAAAAGATTTTAATCTAATCTGATGTAGCTGGCATAGTCTCACCCAGAGGATGGTTTTATTTTGGTTCTTGGTTTTGACATGTGCTTTCTGGAGCACTTGGGACAGTTTGGATGGAAAAATGCATCTAAACCAGATGGATCGACGTTTTTAAAGAACGCATTTATTCAGAGGCGGAAAATCAAATCAAAGGAACAATGCCAGTTTAATTTTATTTTGGTTAATAAGGTGCAGAAGACCTTCCCCTCAGTTTACCTTTATATACAGATTAGAGAACATATTTTTAAATGGCAAATTATGTAGATTACGTGAAAATCATTTATCCACAAAAAGTAAATGAACCTAATTTATGCAACTCCCATCACTGATCAATATCAGTGGTTTACAGTGATATATAAATATGGAGGGAAAGAGAAAAATTTTAAAAACTGGAACATTTTTGGAAGGGATGAAAAAGTAGACCGGACCAGCAAGTCTGCCTCTGACAACAAAATGAGTCTTTATCAGTGGCCTAGTCAAAGTCTAAGCAAAGCTGTAGCATGCTATTCTTTAACAGGATGCTTTGGATAGTCTTTTTTTTTTTTCACTTAAATAAAATTATTAGCAACCGTTATTTGTATTTTCTAGTGTTATATTTGTCTCATGTTAACATGTTTTTGATGATTGTAAATGTTTTAATGTAACAACCAAAAGTATTTACTGAGCATGAATTTCTGTGGACCCCTGTTTTTTTTTTTATTTTATTAGCAAATCTACAGAAAGACGTATTCTAAATTATTTTCAACTCCCTATTGGTATTCTCGGAAGGACAATCGGAGGCTATAAAACATTGAGATTTGTGGCGATTTAAGAGGCCAGATTTAGGACAACATAACTCTGACATATTTCTTTTCTTTTGAGATGTATTGAGCAACAAAGCTTAAGATCCATGGGTGCAGCTCTGGTCAGGCTGAAGCTCTCCTTTGTTGGGTTCTTTCCCAGAAAAAAAGAAGAAAAGAAAATTACAAAATCAATAAGAGACGGAATTTGCTTTGCATCATTGTGAGAACACCTATGATGATTAATACAGATTTGTTGAGCATGCTCACAATGAAATCGTTTTTTTGAAGTGTACAAAAAGAAGCACAAGTAAAAAAAAAATGTACTGACACAACAGTGGGTATGACAAAAGCACAAAGAAAAATACACAAGAACCACAGAGCAGCCAGTTCATTTAGCTATCAGTACAAAACTGTACTTTATCGATTTAATGATTAAGTGTTTGGTGATTTCTTATGATGGATGAAGGCTCGAATTGAGATGCTTTCTTCCACTGATAAAGTTGCTTCTTAGTATTTCAAGCAGAATTGGAGTTTCCACCTCAGCCAACACTAAATCCAACATTCCTTGGAGGGGAGGGTCCACAGAGAGTTGGGAGGATGATGCTCCTAAATTTTGACCCTTTTCTTTACGGCGAGACGGGAACATTGGACCTTAAGGAGTCAGATATATAAGACAATTTATAACACCTGTCCTCCTCCCACACTATCTGAGAGCTGCATTCAAACACAACAGCTCTGAACTAATTCTCCAAGTATTCACTTTCGTGCAATGCGCAGATGTTGTGGGACGTGCAGGTTTCCAAACTTCAACACGTTATCGAGCTAAAGGGGAAAATGTTGGTCACAATCGTGACACAACAAGTTAGAACTGCAAACCTAGTAAATAAATTGGAATATGTTTGAAAAGCCCATTTAATTTAGAAACGAGTTTCTACTAGAAACTCATTATAATTACATACAGTTGGAGGTTTGAAAACTTTTATTTCTGTTGATTAGAAAGATTTTTCACCTACATGTAATGAAAACATAACATTTAAAATTATAACATCAGACTAATAAGAAACTCTTTATAAAAAGAGGAATGCCAGCTTAATGAAAAGTATGTTTAAAACCTGCTTAAAGGTTATTTTCAAAAGGGACTTTTAATTTGACCAACAAGCCTCTGAACGTGTATCCTAATTTATTGAATATGGATGTAATTTAGCAGGTTGATCCACCAATTTAATGTTATCTTCACATTTACTCTATATAAAGCCTCCAGCCTTGAATGAACTCATGCTTATGGTTTTGGATAATTGCACAGTTTATTTCTGAGTGTTGTCGTTCCCTTCCTGAAGAACATGGATCTGAGACACTGATCAGTTTTCAAACTATTTCATGAGATTAAAAAAGCACTTTAAACTTAAGTCTGCAAGGGGTATTCTGTAGGTGGTTCCATTTTTTGAAAAGTCTTTATTCATCAAGTTTCAGACTGTGGATGTTGACAGTATCCACGGTATTCTGTGGACGTATGTTTGTGTCAGTAGAGGATGAAGGGTCATGGAGCCAACTTTGATTGCAAAGTTGGTGGAAAAAAAAAAACAAAAATCCATGCATTGAAGCTGAGATTGATGAGCCTGTTTTTCCCCCTAGTTAAGGAGCGCATCCATCATTCCGGATACATTTAGCACGGCTGTTTCACCTTCATCCATCTCATCCTCTCTCACGTGCAGAGGAGGGTGGAGACGAGCCATGTGGGCTCGTTTGCAGCAAACAGAACAGAGTGATTTGGGTGCAGGATCGCCTCTACTCTTGACTTCTTTCCATCGGAGTGTTTTTGTTTTTTTGTTTGTTTTTTTTTTTTTGTTTTTTTTGCAGCACACCAGTGGTGCCAACAGCTCCATCAGCACCACCAGATGCACTGAGACACATTTGGGCAGCTCACTCTGCAACCATGGTAACAGGAGATTTTTACTAGTTGGCGGCAGCCAATAGCGGGGCACTTTTCGCTCACCTCCGTCCAATGACAGGACAGCCTCCAGCCCGGCCCACCTCGAACTGACACCGAAGGGATTGTGCAAAAAATTTTGAGATTGGCTAACGAGAATGTAGAGAGGATGCGTGCGCGCGTGTATGTGTGTGTGTGTGTGTGTAAGAGAGAGATTCTGCAGTATAATCTGATAAGAGGATTCCCTCTCATTTACCTGCAACGCTGTAGACTCATTCATAGAGAGAATCTTAAATTCAGCAGTGCAGTAACCCAGCTGCATGTCATCTCACTCCATCACACCTCCTCACACACGCACACACGCCCCCACACACACACACATGCAGGAACAGAGGCAAATCTCAGCATGTGACCAAGGAGTTTTTAGGGGAACAGAATAACAATACAATCTCTGACAGAAGGAAGAAAGCACGACCCACTGCGAGCTGTCAATAAAGTCATTTATTATTTCACACAATGGATAACATGAACAACTTCAACTGTAGTTCTTCTTAATAAGTGCTCAAGGCTGCCAGCCAACAGAAGGGTAGCAAAGAATGAGCATTTCTTTTTAAGGAAAGAGGAAATAAAATAATAAAAAAAAAGAACCTACAAGATCATGAAAGAGAAACATGACCAAAAGCATGCCAGCAGACATGGATATACATATATAATACAGGTATATATGTGCTTAAGACATATATCTGTATGCTGGCAAATGCAAATACAAAATATATGTGTATGCTTACACATACATACTGTGAGGAATATATGCATATGCATGTGCATCTAGTATTTACTCTATATGTCAAATATTTGCAGTTTTTAATATTCATACAATGTACAAAAATGCCTCATGAATTAAAAAATCCATTACAAAAAGAAACATATCAAACAATGTACAAGTCTTGGTTCAAATTCAATTGAAATTCAACTTGTCTAAAATATTTATGCATACAATCAAAATTGAGCATGCAAATAAAGGAGAGCCACTCTAGAAAAAGGTTCAAATACACAATGTATACAAATTAAAATATGCCCACGCTGTTAGAAGAGCTCACTTTGTGCTCTACAGAAGTTTATTGGTTTTCTCAGTGCCTCGTCTGCACTCTCAGTTCGGAACAACGTTATAGCTTCGAATGGGAAACAGATGCTGGAAGGATGACAACTTTTATGACTCCATGATATGACCCCCCCCCCCCCTCTTCCCTCTCCCCAGGTGTAAGACTCCCATCACTGCATGCGATCAGGGGAATAAGACCAGAACGTAGTTGCCAGTTTGTCTCATCCTATATGATGTCCCCATGGACTAGTTGTACATTTAATGCAATATTACTGCAAGCTCAAAGGCTGCTTACAAGCTTAATTTCAGCGCCTTGCAATACTAGTCATACCCTTTCACAATTTATCCTGCTAAAACGGCGATTTTATGGAGATTTTATGCGACAGAGCAACGCAAAGCAGCTCCTATTCGTGGAGCAGAAGGAAAATGATACATGGTTTTTGAAATGGTTTCCAAATAAAAACCCCGAAAGTGCGGCACGCCTCAAGTTCGATGCTCTTAAATAAAATCAGATGAACCCAAAGGCCTTTGGAAGCAAATTGCTGAGCAAAAGTATTTCACTTATTGTGAGTATGAAGCCAAACTTTCTGTAAAGGCCTCAGGTGTTTGTTGGAAAACATTGTTGAACAAACATCATGAAGACCATTTAATTCATCATAGGGAAATGGAAAGACTGAAACCTACCCAGGACATGACGTCTATCTAAACTGACAGCCTGGAGAGCATTAACAGGGGAGCAGCTGAGAGTCCTTTGGTAACACTTTGCAGGAATACACAGTTAACAAAGAAGCATTTATCAGTGGGTATTTCTATCTCAACAGTATCTTCACAATGGTGAGATACGGTTGTGGCAGCATCATGATGTGGAGACGTTTTACTTCAGCAGAGACAGGAAACCTGGTAAAAGTTCAATTCCAGCAGGAAAAATACTAAAAACAGAGTGAACGCTAGATCCAAGCATAATCTTGCAGTAGAATGGTCTAGTCAAAGTCCAGACCTATAAACGAGCTGAGCTAATATAGACCTGCAGCACAAGGTGGCTCTTGAAAAAATTGACAAAGAAGGGCTGAATGTAAATGAAAACCTCAATGTCCACATTTTTTGTTTTTGTAAAAAAAAAAAAGAAAAAAAAAGAAAACCATGTATCGTTTTCCTTTTATCTCACCAAAATCAGTCCACGACAACATCCACTGAAGTTTGCGGTTATAAAGCAGCGAAACGTGAAAAGTTTGACCAAATGAGCCAGACGGGCTGCGAACAGGAGAGCATGAATCCCACTCACAACTCCATCCCCTCTGAAGTCTCCGTGTCGACTGAAAGCTCTGGGTTAGGACAATACTTGTCAGTGTTAAAAGGCACCGGAGCATCGGCTGGTAGAGGAAGAGACGAAACAGACAGGACAGCACAGACATTACCCGGGGCCTTTAACGCCACCGTCAGAGACCACCATCCCACCGCAGCACGGAGGCGTCGGTACACAGCTAAACTCCACCACAGACCCACAGAAAGTCCTCTACCAAAGCAAGGTTAAGCATGATAACATTAGGTTGGGAGTATTTTTGGTGTTTTCCTTTGAGAACTCTCCCAACACACAACCCTTCTTCACTGCAACGCACCTTCAAGCTGCAGGCGGAAGGAGCCAAAAGTCAGTCGAGATCCCTATTTTTGGTCCAGTGTACTGCAGTCTGGCCTTTAAGAGCTGCCAGAAGGAAGTAAGGGAGATTATTTTAGCCTTCTTTGTAAATTAATGAGCTGGAATAATGACTGTACCAAATAGGCAAAGGTCGGTACGAGATTCTGATGAAACTTCAGCGAAAATATCAGGTTAATATCAAAAAATGTAAACTATAACACCATAGCATGGCCTACCTGCTTTAAATCGGAACAGAGAAGCAGTTAAAAGAATATATTATTACATTTGAAATAACATTAATTTGGATTTTGTAGCAAATAGTTCCCATTTTCAATTTGATACATAGCTTAGACCAAAAACAAATGGTTTGAAGGGCTTTTTGTAGCTTGCCCACTGTGGTTTAAAAACATTATCGTATTGACAAGAGTGCTGGGTCACCCTCCTTCCCACTACATGGCTGTTTGCTTTTCACACATGGGAAAAAAAGTGCTGATTTAACTTTTCTCGTGAGCAAAAGTGACGAAACCGTCTTCTGTCAATTTAACAATCTAGATGGGGGGAAAACCTTCGGCCGCTTTCTGAAACTGTGATTTCTTAGAAGCTCGGAAACCGACCCATGACCCAGGTACTTTTATTTGTGTGCTGGTAGAGACAGATGGCGCTCTGGCGGGTTAATGGGGGCGGTCTCTGCTTGGTGTCCATGCGCGATGGACACAAAAACACTATTTACAACAAACATGTCAATACTGTGGTTTTAAGGCTGTACTGCATAGAGAGGCAGCAAGTATAATTTTCTTGAAATGATAGTCACTTTCATTATTACAAATTATTACTGGTATTATTCACAATTCTCCTGACATGAACTCACTTTATTCAGCAAATAAGACCACTTGTTTCTCTTTGTCGCAAAGTGGACCCGGACCATGGATTTAATTTTAGGTCATTGCCAGTGTAAATGGCCAGATGCATAGCAAACAACATACGCAAACGTGTTTTTTTTTTTTATTTTCTCCTGACAGCTGCTTCTGTTCCTCTATTTGTCAGATATTTTACTTGTTAGGAGCAAGCGATGATCAATTTCACATCAAAGACGGCGAGAAGAATCGATAACTCCGGTCAAAGGCAGATCTGACTCAGTGGGGTTTTTTTTTCTTCTTCTTCTTCTGCCACCGCTGCATGGCGGTTTCTAGGTCAGAACATGATGCGCATTAAGTACAGCGAGTCCCACCCTTCCAGCTCTGTCCGGATGAAACGATCGGAAAACGAGAAGAGCGTCCAGAGACAGAGAGACGCGCGAGGGGACACAGGCAGCGTCAGGGTTCTGATGACGTAAGACACGAGGGTCGATATGCACAATCGTGAATATGCTTGGGGTCACTCTCGGGAGGGCACTCCTTGCCACTTTCTGTTCCTTCAGTCAAATGCAATCCGTGATAGAAAGGAAACATAAGGCACAAGTTGAGCTGCTGCAACTGAGAATATCACCTGACCCAAAAAAAAATAATAAAATAAAAAAATCAAACAAAAAAACAAATCCACTGATCTGAAAACGTTCCCAAAGAAACACTGAACTATCGTTTATGTCTGGGGAAAATCCAACCGTGATCCAAAGTCCCATATACTGATAAAAAAAAAGAAGAAGAAAAAGGAGTGAAACAAAAAGGCTCATTGACACCAAGATCCAACATGGCTACATTCTACAGTGCACATAGGAATGCTTTACATTGCTGCCAATGTGGTGGAGAGTTTGCCAAACTTTAATACTTTCAAATACTACATCCTTACGGAGTTCTGAGACTTTGGTTTCAAAGTCAAAACACTGGATTTGCTTCACTGAAATCAACTTAAGTAGAAACATAAAAAGGGGAGGATGAGGCTGTTAATTGAACTGTCCAATTGTGACTTGCACTCAGGTTTCATTTGTTTTGTTTTTTGTTGGGTTTTTAAATGCTTTTTGGCTGCGCGGCCTGCATATATAAATTGATTTAAAAAAATAACGCATGCTCTCTGGACCGGGCGCCCAGCCCAGCAGATGCAAAGAACACATAAGGCTAGAACAAGCATGTAAGTGCTGCATTTTGATTGATGCAAGTGAACGGTTCTTCATAGTGCATTTAACAAACTCTAAAAGTTCAGCAAAAAAAAAAACACATCCGACATTCATCTTTTACCCAACACTCCCTCCCCGCCCCGACCCCTGGATACAAACACAATAATGAGCGTATGAATGAATATACGTGGTATTCTTCTGTCTGAAAACATACTTGTCTTGAGTCACACCCATGTCTGTTTTTGGTTATAAAACAATACACATTTTCATTATCTACAATTCTATTTATTATACTGGAAGCCAGTACACATCTATGAGCTGGTTTTTCTTTCCCATTGTACAAGGCAGGCAACAGTGGACTTTTAGTTCTATGTACAGTCGGGGGACAAGTTTTGTCCACCGTATTGCCTTTGATTCCCTGCCCAGGAGAGGCCTGAGCGACATGGGAGAAATACATGACAGACAGACTGAAACAAGGAAGCTCAAGGACTGCAGATCGAAAACATCAGTAGGAGCAAATCTGAGGAGAATTGGGGGTGAAACGGGGAAGATGATGAGCTGCCAGGAAGTGTGAATTTCTTCGAAAAGTGGGCGAGAAACCTTAGAAAATGATAAGGGGTTAAAAAAAAAAAAAAAATCCCAGAGAGGTTAGGGAGGGTTAATTACTGATGTGTTATCCTGCACGTCTCACAAGCTTCCACGAAAAGGCAAAAAATAAGCAGAGCTGAACAGTTTTATATGAACCACCCCCACCCACTTCCCCTTTGCTGGTAAATATATGGCTAAAGCCACATTCAGATACTGTATTGTAAAGTACCATACACGTCACTGTATCAGATACATAAAGAATCACATGAAATCCTACTCTATCATAAGTACCACACACTTTTGTAGCATCAGATTCAGTATCGTAGAGTACCGTAGAATGCCGATGTGAAAACAGGTCCGGAGGACGTTTGAAAAGCCCGTGTCTGGTCGGGGTTTCTGCAGACAGAGGGAGGCCGTCGCTCCTCCGTTACCTCTCCGCCGCCTGGGCTCCTCTCCACCGGCTGGAGGAGGAGATACAAGTCAAAGTGCATCAAAGAGTTCCCGCTTTAAGGGCACTGCATCTGTTAGGCCTGAAGCAGCTCTGATTCTGGTAGCTGCTCTACCTTCAGTTCAGGGCATCTACTGACTGCCAGGGGCCCACAGTTGGTCCCTGCTGTGGCCCCTGCCTCTGCGTTTGCCCTCTTTACTCCCGGGAGGAGGGACGCATCGTGCCTGGTGCACCACCGTCTCGATAGTTGCTGCGATGGAGTCGTGAGCGGGGAGCTCCTGGGACTCCAGGGCCAGGCTCGGCCTGAGGCTGTGCCGACCCGGCAGGTTGTCGCACCTCTCCAGGACGGGCATCCCCAACGTCCTGCCGTCGCCTTTCCTGCTGGCAGGGACATTCAGACCTCGAGCGTCGGCCCAGACTTCCTCCCTCATGCTGGCCGGCTGCGACTCCTCCAGGGGCTGCTTTCGGGGCCGCCCGGGCCGCCGCTTGATGACATTATTTCCTGTTTTGGCTTGTCGCTGCAGACGCTTGGCACGCAGGATCTTCTGCACATGATCAAAGTTCAAAGAATGCATCCTCCTGACGTCCTTCTGGATCTGTTCCACCTCACGGCGTTTATACCTCCTCTTAGCAGGGACACCTGGGGAGTAAAAGGGAGCGATTTAGGTGAGTAAGTCGGTTGCAAAGCAAGCAGGAGTTTTCGTGCAAACATCGTGTAATTTAGCTCATGGAAGAAGGTCTTTTTTTTTTTTTTTTGCCTCAAGAGCTTCCTGCTAATTTTGAGATATTCATCTAAGCTTTTCAAAGCCCAGCTGAGCCAGGAGAGCAGATCCTATCCTGTAATTGTCTGCTAGAGAGCAGTGAGGAGGAGATCCTATTCTGCTTGCAGGAAACCCAAAGAAATGTCTCCTTCAACCATTTAATATGTCGCCACAAAGAAACAAACTGGTGCATCTGGAGAACAGGCAGCCAAAAAGTCACTCTCTCACACACACGCACACACACACACACATACACATGTGTCTATGTGATCCCCCAGCATCACATAGACACAAAGAGAAAAACACATGTGCACGCATGCAGAAGGCCCCAACATGCAGGAATAATGAATTCAGCAGTTCAGAATGGCTGAGCAGAAGAAACTTGAGCCATATTGTTTCCTTCACACTGATGAACTGGGCAGTGTGCCCTTTACACGCTGTTCCATTCTTTCCCCTTCCCTCTTTCCCATCACTCTCGTTCTCCTCTCCTCTCCGCTCTTCATGGGAGACAACATGCTGCCCTCTCATTTTCAATTAAACTGGAAACACTGCACCGTTTCATTTCCGTCTTCATTTCACAAACAGCTTCCTGATCTTGGGTCTGTTTCAGACTCTCTTTTTGTTTTCGATCTTTGTCCCCTACACTGTAACCCTTCCTCCACACACACGCACACACACACACACACACACACACACACACACACACACACACACACACACACCTCAAAAAAAAAATTCCTGGTACCCTCTCCTCCCTGTCTGGGCACCGTTCCCGGAGCTCAGAGCTAGAAAAAGCCAAAATGGAGGGAGAAGCACAATTGGCCGCTGGTCCCCAAATGGTCATTTCTTGTTTTGGTCCACAGTCCTGCTGTTGCAGCTTAGCTGGTTTTTGTTGTGATCCAGCACTTCAATAAAAGTGTGGTAGGATTATAAAATAATGAAGTTCATGCACAAGTTAAACGAGAACATTGATATCATAAAACTGAGTAAAAATATTACAATTTTATGTATCAAAGATAATATTAGGATCAACATACAACATAATCTAAATGTTTTTATTTCATGCAGTTGGTCAATTAGCCAAAATCTTACCAACTTTTCACATTACTTTAATAAGAGCGATGCCGGGTGCTCAGCTAGTATCCACACCATGTCTATCCATGCTTTTCACAATCACAAATATCAATTTAATATTTCCTTTAAGCGGAGAAAAGGTGGAGTAGCCTTCTTTCAGCCAGCTCCCTGACAGTGTGCAGCAACAGGTGGGGGAGGGCTCTGTTTGATTCTATGCTCCGCAGAGCTAAGAAAAATTAGGTGACTCCAGAATGTTTGTTAATTTACTCACAGGACTTTAAACGGCAGCAGCGACATGTCAGAAATATTTTAAGCGCTTTTTAGACCAGCCCATGCCTGGTCTTTACTTAGGTTAGAAAAAGTGTATTGAATACTTTGTGGACACGCTTCTCCTTTTCTGCTCATGTCTTCTTATGCCATCACAGTTTCCTGTAACATTTAGCATAAATCTACGTTCAGATCCATGACAGGCTAAGAGAGCGGTTCGCTGCGTATGCGTTTATTTTAGATTGTTATTCTTTTAGATCCCCGTTTAATATCTTCTTGGTTCCGTTTCAGAACCGTAAACAAACCAATCAGTATCTCTGGTACTTAAACCCAAACTGCTTCACATCAGGTTTGTTGTTGAGTATTTCCACGAATGATGGTATGTTAAATAGTAGAAAAATGCTTAATTGTCTTCATAATTAAGCAATTATGCAATTTAATTGCATTGCTTATTTTCTCAAATCTTTGTGTTACACTTTATTTCAATCTACTTTGGGCTAATTGACTCTATTGAAGTGGCATGATCATTATGATTGCTTTTGAGTTTAAAGTCATCTTAAGTGATTTTGTACAAACACTTTATCTTTACTACTTATATTAGTAATATAACTACACTTACTTTAAGCAGTGTTTAGAAAATTACATTAAATTACCGTCAAAGCACTTAAAAAAGAAAAAGAAAAAAAATCCTTCAGATGTTTGTGAATTATTGCGTGGCTGAAACATGCATTTCATATCAGACCAGCACCAGCTCGTAATTATGAGTAGAAGTGCTCCCGTCGCGACTTCACAAATAATACAAGGAGGTGTGGAGTTTTGACTAATAACATTCAAGCTGCTTATATCAGCTGTGTGCTGTAAATTTTCACTTGGCGGTTGCCAAAAAAGTTAGAAGGGGGCAGTGAAATTAGTGACTGCAGAAAGCACTCAGTAGCAGCGGTTTATGAGCTGCACAGAAGTGAGCGCACACGCACACATGCACACTACAAAGTAGCAGAAATTTATGAGCTCCATACACGGAACATAAAACCGATGACCTTCACCGGCGCGAGGGACTCGCCAGCGCCGAGGACCTGTTCCTCTGAAGAGCAGAGAGGCATCCCCACAGCCCGCTTCGTATCCGACTAGCAGAATAAAGTCATCCTCCAAGCATGGAATATGATGAAAGTTATTTCAGATTCCGTCCGGGTGCAGATGTTGTAGCGTCATGCGAATCGTCCTTCCTGGCTGTTCTTGCTTCTTTCCAGATGTTTTAGATATCGATCTTCGTCCGCCGGCGTTCTGCTCTCGCTCCGTCTTATATACGTTCTTCTTCTCCTCAATATTTATGTCTGTTTATGTTTTTAAAAGCTACCTCTGCTGCGGTTGCACTTTTTCCCCTCCATCAAGTTTTCATGGGAAATGTGAACTAATCTGATTTAAGGATGAAGTAAGCAGACAGTGTTCTGTGCTTTGCAGATATAAAGCTTCATTTTTTTCATACTCTACTTATTACAGGAGCATTCTGTCATTTAGTAAATGAAATTGTGCATTTATGCAGTTATTCATGCAATAGAGTGACAGAGTCCAGAGTAGTAAACAAAGCCAATTAGATTTTCCACCGCATCATTCCTGTGGTTTAAAGTAATTTTAATGACATACCAAAAAAAAAAAAACAACAACAAAAAAAAAAACAGAGAAATTATTTTTTTCTCTACTTACTATAAAATTGTTACTAGAGAAACTCCAACCATGCTGGGCATTAATTAGTAATATTAACAAAACAAGCTCATCAATGCCAATGTGGAGAGCAACTTTTGACACATTTGCTATTGCAATAAAAACAATAATAAATCAACTGATTAGAATAGTTGCTCCCAAACGTGGATCTGCCGCTAGAGTCAAAGTTTTAAAAAGTTTCGGTTTCACCGCGGCAGAAACTTTCTAAATGCCTTTCCTCTGGTTCAGAACCAATTTAATGAGATTCCAGAGTAAACGCCTAAATAAACAAAAATGACTCCATCTTTATGAGGCTTAAAGGGATCCAGCGTTGCTCCACTGTTGCTGCACACTGCTGATCAGATGACTGAATAAAGACTACTACGCCTTTTTCCTTTATTTTATTTAATTTTTTTTGCACATGATTTGGACTTTTGGAAATATTTCTGGAAGTAGGAAAACAGAAAGTGTGGAAACAAAGGGACGAAAATGCTCATTAATCTCACTGTAAGAAAGTTGTTTTCAATTGGTGTGACAAAGCAAAAATAATTATTAAAGGTTTCAAAAATATTTAAGTACCTATAATATTTTCAGCGACCATTTTGAAACATTTTACAGAGCAGCTTCTTCTAACTCCTGGATTTGAAATCTGTTGTGAATTTTGCAGGTTGTGGATGATTTTTTTTTTTTTTTTTCCCCCCCCGTCCGTTTATGTGCCTGCATGTGCAAGCGCGCGCAGCAGAACTCATATGCACACGCGCCTGTATTTTAATTGGACTAAGGCGGTGAAGTGAAGCAGTAAGTCATGCTAGAGAAGGGGCAACGGGAATGGGGGGTGGGGGGGAAGGAGGGGGGGGGGGGGGGAGAAGTGGATGCGAGTGCTGTGGGAGCAAGGTAGAGGAGGAGAGCAAGGGCAAGAGCCGCAGAAAAGGCAAAACTGGAAAAAAAGGGTAAGGATGTGCAGGAGTAGATGAGGTACTATAACGATAATATGGAAGAGGTGGGGGTGTGCTGAGGGGCTGCGCATATGAGTCATCCGTCCTGGATCCCCTGGGGTGAGGGGGGGTGCGTTCTACCCGAGCCCCTGGCTTCTCCTCCCCACCACTGGACTGGGCCCCAGTCATTAAATCCCTGGCTCCCAGCCAGCTCTTTTAACACAGGCAAGAGCCTTTTACGGCGTGTCTGTAGAAAATAAATCACACTGTGTGAATAATATATCTCTGGCGAACGCATTGGCAGGAGAGAAGGAAGAGAGGGAGGGAGGGGGACGGAGAGATCGGTGAATTATAGTTGTCTCCCATGCATTACGTTCTCTTTATCCCCAGCCAGATGTGCTCCAAGACAGCCAAATACAGAATGTAACAAATTACACACTGCACACTGTGAGAACGTGGACCGAACCTGCACCCGAGTTTATTTATCAACAACAGCAGCATTTACAGGTACCGCATCTTTAGTCAAGAAAGCCCTATTAGCTTTGCCTGTATGGAGACACACAGCATAGCAGATGTCCATTATCACTGAGCTAGAGAGTGATCTCAATCTGCCGATGTTAACAGTCCAGTAACCTTGGCAGGTTAAGATCCCACACAGCTGCTTTGTAACAACACATGTGCATCCGTTCTCCCGTCGCCGGCGTCGGAGCAATTAGTGGCTATGCAGCAGATTGGGCTTTGTTGTTTACATGCAGTATTCATCAACGAGCACGTGCGAGAGGGAAACTTCATTCCAGTCTGAAAACTTCCTGGCTGCTTTTGGGTTCAGTCAGGATGTCGGCGATCGTGGGCGGCGCCGACACGATCGCTGCACAGGTGCAACGCAGTGCTTTAGTTCATTTATTTTTAGTAATTTGGTTCAAAATGCTGAACTGATGCACATATTTCCATATTTCTGTTGATGAATATGGCTTACGGTTAATAAAAAGCAAGAATTTAGTTTCCCAGGCTATTAGAATGTCTTATGAGATCATTAATAACAGGAATATTTTAATGCTGAAATATCAACTGAAAAGTAGGTATATGAACTGAGCCTTCAGTACTTGGTCAGGGCTCCCTTTGCATGAATAACTGCATCACTGCAGCAAGAGGTTGCTTTGATAGCAGCCTTCAGCCGGTCTGCGTTCCTGGACCTGGTGTCTCTCGTCTTCCTCTTGATGATGCGCCACAGATTCTCTGCTAAACCTGAACATCAGGCAACTCTCCAGCCTCCCTTCCCTTCAGACTCTGACAACTAGATTTCCAAATGAATCAATCAGTCGTCAGAGGGGGAAAAGGAGCAGATCGCCAATCCATTGCTGTTGATATTCAAATTAAATGTAAAATTTACTTTCATCTGAAGGTGAGACTTTTGGGTTCTGATGATTGTCGTGGACTGAGACTCCGGCTGCACCTTGTGCGTCTTCCCCCATCGGAGGGAATCTATTGTGTATTTGAACATTTCTTATCATGATAAGAATTTAGATCTATTGTTATGACAAATTTCAGTTCTTGATGGTAAATAAAAAAAAAAACAAACTGACAGTATGGTCGGAAATGTTATTTCTGCCACTGTTCCACAAGAGCATCAATAAATATCAGTAAATCTGAAAACACGATTAAAAGCGGTTACTGTGTAAATGTTAGTGATATAAATCACACTTTTTAAGTAAGTGATGTCCTGAAGGAGCCGGTTTCAAATGGGAATGGTTTCAGCTGCATTTGTGTTTGAGGTGCCATTACTGCTGTGCCATGCAGTCACAGTCATACCAAAAACAGCAACAAATAGCTTTTTTCTCTGTCATTATCACAATGGCACAAAAAGCAATTCATCTATATCGTCCATCCTTATTTCCCCCTTCACTTTCCTTTGGACTTTCAGTGGAGTTTGGTAATCTGGGTCTATTTGTGGCGTTTGATGCTGATGTCCTATGCATTATCTTTCTTTTCCTCAGCTGTCTTCCACCACACCTTTGCTCTCTACCACTTTCCTTCCACTCAATTTTCCATTAACATGCCTGGAAACAATAATCTACACAGTCAGCTTCTCTTATAATTACTTTTTGTGACTCATCCGTATTGTGTGTCAATGACAGGTAGTCAAGCCTTATGACTGAAAAGAAACATTTTCCATTAGTAAGAATCCCATGAATATTCTAATTTTGTGAGTCACTCCAGTTCCACTTTTTAGACCAAAATACTAGAATAAGTTAACCCTTTAATGTTCTGACGTTCAAATGCACCTGTGGGATGCTGCATCGTTTAAAAACAAAGAGAGTGAGTGCTTCCTCATCGGAAACAAACAGAAAGGGTCATAATGTGACACTTACCAGTGAGAGCTGGACCAGAGCGCTCGTTCATCTGCTCCGGCTCCTGCCTGGCCGTTTGGAAAGACATTAAGCCCTGATCTCCGAAGACAGTGAGCCTAGTCCTTCTGCTCCTCCCGGCACACTCATCCTCCCGTAACCCCGAGAAAAGGTCAGAGGCCGCCTCCGACCGCTGCGATTGGCTGCCGTAGCTGCTCATGAAGCCCTTCGCAGGCTGTGCAGTCTGACGGGAGTGGAACTGGCTGTCGGCGAGCGAGTGGCCAGACAGCTGGTCCGACTCGAAAATCCCCAGGCCGGATCCCAGGCTGGGGCTCCTCGTGTTGCCCCTCTGCTTCTCCAGATGCTTTGAGGGACCCTGGCCAGCCAAGTCCCGCCTCTCGCTCAGCATGCCGAGCCGCACATTGGTCTTGGCGCCACTGAAAAGTCCGCCCAACTCCTGGCGGTCCCTCGGGGAAAGGAGAGGCTCGTCCTTGTGCTTGTGCTTGTGTTTGTGCTTTCTCTTATGAAGGCGGACCCCGGCCAGACCGCCTGCACTGCCGCCGCTCAGGGAGCCCAGAGCCTCCGATCTCACAGTGGGGCCCTGAAGTGGGCCACTGGCACTGCGGATCTTCGCCCCCACCTGCAGTTTGGGGTGCCCGCTCGAGAGGAAGGCCTTTGGCGGTGGGACAGCGGGCCTCATGAAAGGAGATGGGGGTGCAGGGCCAAGCGAGTGGTGGGGCAGGTAAAACGGTGGCGTCGGGGGGAAGTAGCCCAGATTCAGAGGAGGTGCGTAAGGCATCGCATACGGCGCTGCATAGTAATTCCCCCCTCCTAGCGCGTAGCCATATCCGGGGACAAACGGCAGCTTGGATGTGATTGGTTCGCTGGCTTTGGCCGGACGACCACGCCTCCGTTTGGCCTTCAGATCCGCACTCCTGCGCAGGTACGATGCGGAGTCGCAGGCGTAGGAGTCGTAGCTGAGCGGGTAGTAATGGTGGAAATTCAGCCGGAAGATAGACGGGTACGGATGCTGAGGGTAGCAGGTGTACAGCCTGTGAGAAACCCGCAGCTGCTGGAACTTCAACACAACCTGGAAGGCACAACACCACCACACCGGCTTAGTGCTCGCAGTTTATCACAGACGAAACAATGTTTCATAACGCCGTTACAAACCTCTTCCAGTTCAGAGAGAAAATGAAGATGGTCCCGAGTCTGCAGGCATTTCCTCTTCCTCCGGTGATGTTTCTGCTTCTTTTCCTGCTGTGACAGATAGCTGTCCACGGCAGTGACCTTTCGTTCACAGCGCGGTCTGCTCCCCCTGGTGGACGTGTCCAGAGCGGCGGCCTCCGGGGACTCGAACCCGCAAAGATCAAACGAGTACCTGCAAATACATGAAGTTAAGAAGTTGTAAACGTTAGAATGACCGTAACTTGAACAACAACCCTTCCAGACTTTGTCAGGTTACAACCAAAAGTTGTAACATATATATTAATTTATGTGGAGAGAAACTTCAATATAGTTTCCCAAAATGTTCAACAGATAAAAATATGGAAATAATCTCTTTTTACGGTGACACCCCTAAATTAATGGTCTGCAACTTTTGAAATCGAAAGCATCATTTTGCCCTCAGTAAGGCCAAATAAAACTTGTTTTGTTGATATTTGTGGAAAATGCAGTAATACATCCTTTGTTTCCTCAGTAGGTTATATATATACCTAATGTCTGTTGTAAGCACAAAAAAAATCAAAGTCAAAATTCTTCTGTGTGAACAAAAATTTAGCCTATAAAGTTGATTCTAAAAAACCACATAGTTTCCAACCTAATGAAAAAAGACCTACAAGACATTATTGGTTGTTTTGAAGTCATTCTTTTGTAAATATTTAGTGCAATAACTCCACTGAAAAAAACTTGCAAAACTGCTAAAATCTGAAATTGTAAATTGAAGGAGAAACACAAGGGAATAAATTTACCAATGAAGGTTTAAATAAGCAGTTTACTGTACCTGCGACGAGAGGCAGGACCCTTTTCGGTTTGATCAGAGGTGCTGTTGTTGTCTGTCCCAATCCCGCTGTCACTGGGGATAGTCTCCTCGCTGTGGGACTCGCTGATGGGGGACAGGGTCACCTCCTTCACCGACGCTCCCTCTGACAGGTGGGAGGGTGAGTTAGCCAGGAGACGAGGAGGAGAAAGTTTCCAGCCGCCAGAGAGAAATCCTCTTCCTAATGGTTTGGTGGGCAGAGCCGAGATGGGCTGCAAGCTCGGCATGGCGGCGTCTGTGTTGCTGGCTCTCAGCGACGGAGCGCATGAGCTGGGAGACGAGTTGGTGGAAGGCACTGCAGGGCTGTCGTAAAAACTGGACGTGGACAGTGACATCTGGGGCTTGTCCCTGCCAGCTTTGAGGGCGACGGAGCCTTGGGTCTCCGCTCTGGGCTTGCGCCCTCGCTTCTTACCGATGTAGATGGTTCCTCTCTTGCTGACATTAATCTGCTTACCCAATCGAGCTTCGATGGTGGTCGCCATGGCACTCATGGCCGAGGTAACCGGAGCAGAAGCCGACTTCAGAGCCAGGGAGCCGTTCTGACTGGATCCGGAGAGGAGCTCGTTCAGGATGCTCTGCATTTTCCCAAGCTTGGTCTTGATCACCGCCCTGGGATGACCTCTCCCTCGCTTTACCTTCAGACTGTTGAAACCGTCGCTGGGAGATGACGACGCTGCGTTCAGCGTGTGCATCTTTCTCCTGCGGCTTATTCCCGGGTTTGACTCCTTCGCCAGCGGGCTCGGAGGTGAGGTGGACGTGCCCTCGTGAATCGTCTCGACGGTCAGGAGTGGCTGCTTCTTGGGACGTCCACGCTTCCTCTTGATGGGGGCATGGACGGTCAGGCTGTCGGTGTTGGTGTAGAGCGGACTGGAGGGGGTGATTGGGAAGGCAGAGGGTGGATCTGACAGAGCAGAGGGGCTGCCCATGCTGTCTCTCTGAGGGGAGGTGAGACTCGTATGACTCTTAGCTTTCAGGTAGGACCACCTTTCGTTGGCCTTGGTTGGCCTGGAGGTGGCTGCAGGGCTGCTCCCGGTACTGGGACTGGGACTCAGGTCCATCCTGGGTCTGGGACTTGGACTTGGACTGATGTTAATCCTGGATTTAGGGCTGGACGTCGGACTCAAGCTAACTCTAGAGCTGGGGCTGGGGAGTCTGGGGTTCATGCCAAGACTGGGTTTGTTGATCTGATTGTATGTTGCCTCTCTGAGTTTCAGGGAATCTGTGAGGGTCTTGGGTCGGCCCACCGGGTTTTTCTTCACTCTGTTGGAGCTCAGATCGGTTTCCTGGTCAGGTCCGCATGTAGCTGCCTCTCCTCTTTCGGCCCTCTCTGCTTTATCCCTCCTATCAGCTTTTTCTGCCTTTTCAACCCTCTCTGCACTGCCATCCCTCTGACTTGAAAGTCGAGAATCGTTTTTGTGGGCCTCTATCTTGTGCGCTATTTTAGGTTCGGGGGGTCCGGCCGGGGGCTTCTCTGGAGTATCCAGAGTCTGCTGCTGGGACTGCTCCTCCATGGAAAACGACTCGTCAAATGAAGGCCTCCTCCGCCTTTTTCTTCCTTTCCCGTCCTCCGCCTGCACAGGCATTCCTCGCTCTTCTTCATTGCCTCTCCTCCCGGTGTTTGCTTGCTCTCGCTCGTCTTTCCTTCGTTCCTCCCTTGCTTCCTGGAACTGCTCAGCTGTCCCCTCGTGCCTGTATCTCTGCCTCTCTTCAGAGTTAGCAGTGCTCTCCGTCTCCCTTTCCGACTGCCTTCCCCAGGGCGCATCAGCGCTCTGGGGGTTCGCGAACATCCTCTGAGAGTCTTTCCTTCCATATTTCCTCTTGATATTTCCAAAGAGTTGTTCACTGACCTCCTGCAAACCTTTTCCCCTACGGAGAGGGAGATGCATGAAAGAAAGATTAAGTTAAGACGAATAAAAAAAGTAGGTTCATCTCAAACAGTGTATCTACAGCAGGGATATCCAAACTTTTTGTCACACGGGCCAAAATAGTTCGATGAAAACAATTCGAGGGCAAAAAAAAATGTTTTGTTTTACCTGCTCAGTAATAAACTAATAAAGCAATTACTTCAATTAAACATATAAAGGATTTAGATTTGTTGCTGAAAAGGGATGTGTCAATTATTATAGATCCAAAACTTAAAAAGGGTCATTTGCACATTTGCCTTAATAAAAATAATTTTGCACATTTTCTAGGTATCACTTGGGAAAAAAATGGAACGCACTTTAGTCAAATATGATCAACAACATTAGGGTTTTGATCACTCTTTCTTTGAAAGGTTTGCTGTATTAAATTTATGAAGTTAAGTGAAAGCATTCTAAGTTTGCTTTTGAGCAAAAATCACTGATTCTGGCAAGAGAATGCAAAAAGCATTGTTATTTAAAAACACATACAATATTTTACTTTGAGATAATTTTGTCCTGATTGATGGAAAGTTTCCATCTGCATCAAATGTCTATGTTGGGGGGCCAAATTTGTGTCTTTATTGAACTGAAGTCAGGATACAAACACAATCAGTGCAGGGGCTGCAAGTGGCCCTCAGGCTGCATATTGGACACCACTGATGTCTATCAAACTCTACCTGCTCAGTGAGGTGAGGTTGAGAATGCTGGCGTCTGTGACCACCGGTAGCTGCAGGTCCGGAGTCATGGATCTCTGGGGAGACGGGCTTGAAGTCGCCGCCCGGGAGTAAGGCTGCGTCGCGTCGAGCGATGAGCCTCTGCTCCCTCCCGCCAAGTCACCGGATGACTCAACGCCGGCCGGTTGGCCCGGCGAGGAAAAAGCTGCCGCAGACGTGATCCAATCGGGACCGATTTGGTGCTGCTGCTGCTGCGTGTGACTGTGCTGGAACTTCTGAGCGAGGCCATGCTGCGTTTGCTGGGCGCTGGGGAGAAGGGCGCCGCGCGGCTGGTGTTTGGGTGGAGCGGGATCACCCAGTAGCTGCAGAAGACCCCCCTCTCTCTGGTCAGGCATTCTGAACTGGCGCTCGTAAGTCTGGAGACGAGAGGAGACAATAGAATCTCTCTGTTTACTCAGAGAACCAGAAAACAACTTACAGCAAACAGCTGCAGGGGACAGACTGATAGCTGCATGAGTAAATAGAAACGACTACCATCACCATTCAGCTAGTTTTAGTGTACATTTTTCATTTCGTAAGCACACTTTGAATGAGTGAACCTCGACATGACATTCATCTCTATTCATAGTAAAACCCAGGATTTTAATACGCCTTTTGTGCGAGAGCAAACAATGCGCAACAAAACAAAGGCCTTGTTTACAGAGCAATTAAATTCCTGTGGCAAGATTGTTTCATGCTGTGAGGGCCTGGACGGTAGAGTTGGAGATGTTTGAGCTCACGCAGTATCACGATAGCTAAACCCAGCCTCATCGCCTCACCTTTCTGACTCAGATCTGGACTTCATTTGTATCTTCTTGACTGTCAGTCGTGTGTCAAACAAATCGAATGCTTAACCGTGTGAAAGAACTTTTCAAAGTTCTTTGAACATTTCCGCATTTTGTCATTGATAGGCTTCTATGCATGCTATTGGGATTTTGTATGGAGAGAAAGACAAAAGTGTTTTTCTTTTACATTTTTAACTCATAAAGATACAGACTTTGTGCTTAGCGTTTGTTTTCATTCATGCTTGCTCCGGTATCTCTAAACTCCACGATTGAGAAATTGTCAAGTGTTTAGTTCTCTAGACGTGCGTAGAAAATATTTACTCAAGAAAGACTCACGACAAAACGCATGCCGCACGTTTCAAGTTATTAGTTGCAAAATATGTTGAAAACCTATCTGTGCTTTTAATTTGAAACTACTTTGTGTTGGTCTATCACATAAAATTCCAATAAACACAGTGAAGTTTGTGGATGTTGAGAGGCAAAAGCAATTGGTTTCAAAACAGTATCATGGCATTGTGTTTAATACATAAATTACATGTGTGAGATTTCAATATGCTGCATCAGACAAGACAACCGTGCCTAATGTATCACTGCTGCATAATCAGTGCACCGCTGGAAGATGAGAAATAGAGCAGCGGATGGCCTTTGTGGTTTAGCCTGTTATTAACAGACTCAGTATGACGCAACAAGACACTGTTCTGCTGCACAGCAGGGAGATGTAACCTAACCACAGGTTTGCCTCTCATGGTCATGCACACACACACACACACGTCGACGTGCCAGTGCACACACAAAGACACCCTCACACTTTTATACAGTCAATTTAAGTTTTGAACGATTTAAATGAGAAAAATAAAAACCAGTTCTCCATGCAGAAGCGCAAAATGCGTACATGCGAGAAGGTGCTCTGCAAATACGTTGTGTGAATACATGTAACGCACACGCATGCATTTGTACACCCTCCATTGTTCACTGTGTTAACGTTTGCTCCTGCTTTCATCTGCTCAATCCCCTCAACAACACTTTTCATGCCATCTTGTCTTCTATTGGAAGTCAAATAGTGAGAGTTGTTTCCAGAGTCTGTTCACTGGCAAAGCATAGAAACACACACACACACACACGCACACACACACACACACAACCGCCAAGTTGCACAGCACATGGAAAAAAAAAAAAAAAAACACGCCCAAGCAAACAAACACTAAGCAGCGTAAATGATTAACAAAGCCAGCAAATGCATGCACTTCAGTGCACACGCATGCTGCCATTTATCTCAAAGCTCACAGAGTGTGTGCATGCGCACGCACTGACACCAGAGAGGAGACCTGGAGAGTCCAGAGAGGAGTAAGATGACAGGCACCTGATACACGCTCGCTTTCTCATTTAACCTGTCCTAGAAAACCTGCTGCTCTGGGTTAAAGGAGGGCAGCCATGACAGAGACAGACTCCAAGGTGGGGACGTCGGTTCAAGGCAGACAGTCTCACACACATATGCGCCATGCACATCCTCCCCACCGACCACAAAGCAACCACAGATAGACAATAAAAACGAGGAAACATGGAGGCAAAAGAGGGGAAAAATAAGAAGACAAAAATACAAATGGTGCTCCACCACCACCAGTGCACACACCTCCCCTTTTTCCTGGTTGAGCCTGGGTTATATTGGCACCAGTTCAGCTTTTTGTTCTTAGTTTCCTTCACCTCCCCCCAGCCCCGTCTCTGTGTCTCTCTGTGTGAGGCATTTTCAGGGAAAACGCACACACTGTCTGATATTCACACAGTCGGATGTAAATAGCGGTCATAAAGAGTGAGCTGCCGGTACTCACGGCTGTGTTTTAGTCAACAAAGTGGATCTCAGAGTTGTGCTGTGCTCTTTGTTCCCAGATAAGGTCAACGTCAGCCTCAACCTGATGGGCATTCAGCTGAGAACAGGCACGGGCTGCTAGGAGATGGATGAAACACCTCAGTTTCATCAAACAGTTATCACCATAGAGAGGATTATTATGTCTAATATCAATCCAAGGCCCTCTACTACTTTCCAAAAGCTTCCTGGACAACCAGAACTTCAGGGAAACATCAAAGGCGTCTTATTTCAGACAAGGCCATTTAATTCCTTCCTTCAGCCACATCAGGCTCCCTCTGTCTGTCTGCAGGACTGGTCTCTCCTGATATTGGCTTTTGGGCAGCCTCGCTTCTGCCAGTCTGTCCCAGGGCAGCTTTGGCTACCACGTAGTTCACCACCGTCAGTGTGCGAATGAAAGATTTGCTACATTTTCTTTTGATGCGCTTTGCCTTCTGTGTCAGATGAACCAAACCCTTTGAAGAACCTGTTCACCTCCTCGCCTGTGGCGGCGCTGCACCACGAACCGGTGAAGGAAACGACGTGAAAACCTCTGAAGAAAGCGTCAGCACAAGTTCCGTCTTCATGAAATGTAAACAAAAACTAGTAGGTTTGTTTTGGATGAATCAAGCCAGGGTGCCGTCCTCTGTAGTCCACCTTCTGCTTTTGGAGCGGTCTCCGGTCTGCTTGCCGTTCATTCGAATCGCGTCTGAGTTTACTTCAACCGAACCGAGAAATATATCTTTAGGCGGACCAGAGTTTGCCCTGTTTGGTCCGGATCAGAGTTTGATTGGGCGTTCACATCTCCCAAACCAGAGTTTGGCTGAAGTGGACTAATCATGGTGTGAATGTACGCATTGGGTCCTTCCTAGTCCCTGGTAGATCAATTATCCAAAAATTAAGAAATAAAATAAAATAAAACGTTGTTTTCTTCTCTTCTTCTGATCTTTGTCGCTACTTTCTCTAACAGCTGTGGGTTTGGCGTCGTCCTTTGAGTGGAAGTGTTTTTGTTGCAGGGCCCAAGCATCACCCCTCCATGCTCTCTGTTGACCTTTAACACCTCTGACTGCAGGGCCGAAAACCGCTAAACATGGAGCTGTTGCTCCTAACCAGAATATTCGCAATTTCTTTATGCGTTACTCTTAACCTGTCGGAGGGGGCAGCAGTCAGGAAATTAGGACATCAGCACAGCCGTGGACTCTGACCTTTTAACAAGCACAAGACTTGCCGTCCCCAACCTTTCCCTCTGCCATGTACAGGTCTCAACCAGCAGAAAGAAGATAAGGATAAAGATTGCTGAAGCACATTCAGTCCTCAGTTCCTGTTGTGCATTTTCCTTCCTGTCGACAGTCTGCTCTGGTCCCAGATCTGCGAACACCTGTAAGACGCCGCCACTTTTCCAACATCGACTCCATGACACCTGAGCGCCCGCCGTTTCTGAGCCGCGCACATTCCTCCTTCTGCGGTGATGTAACTATCAGATAAGGTCAGCACGCAGCAGCTCAAGAGGTCATAGATAATATGTGACTAAGTGCTGCAATCACCCAACCGAAAGGCACTTTGCAAATGAGTCAGCATAAATTTACGGACAGATCTGTGGGCGTGCGCCTGAATCCATCACTCTCAGCCTCTCAGTGGGCTTTTATAAATTGAGATCTGATCTGAAAGTTAAATATTGCTCTCGGGGTTCCCACAAATGTTCCAGTAAAAATTTCCACTCCTTCCCAGACTCAAGCCTTCAGATTTTTATGGCAGATTTTATGGCATTATGGACATTTCAGCACAAAACCTTTAACTAGTTGGGTTTTATTATCTATGTGTTCCACAAGTAAAGAAACAACACAAAGCTGAAGCTGGCTTCTGATTCAGGCAATTAGGGGCTATTTCTCTGCTTGTTGGGATCAGGATGGATTAAGATGAGCTCAGTTTCAAATAATACTTGGACTCGCATCTGGACGGAGACATCCGAGCTGAGCAGAGGATGTAAAGCCGCTCCAGTCAGCTGAGACTAAAGCCGAGCTTTTTGGTCTGCACCCAAAATCGCATGGTGGAAAACGAACACAGTGGTGGCAGCATCATGAAGGGGGACGCTTTTCTTCATGAAATACTGCAACAACATCGTGAAACATCACGATGCCGAGGTTTGCTTCACATGTTAAAGGACTATTTCACAGCGTTTTGGCCTCTGGAGAAACCTAAATGATCTCTATTTCAAAATCTACAACTCTTAGTCTCAGATCTGTTCTGGGAAATCAAGGCGACACAAAATAGAAGCAAGGAGAAGAAGGAGTAATGACTGACAGACAGCTAAAGTCCTTTCAGATTACACCTTCAATCCATGATCCAGTTTAGTTTTTTTGCAACCAACTGAAAAGTCCCCCAGTGGGATCTGGTGTAAAGAATGTGAACAATATAGTTAACAGAGAAATTCTGGGACAATATCATGCAAAGTTTTTTCATGCATGAAAATATCAGTAAGATGTTGAAAATTGAAGTAATTTCTTTTTCGAAATCTTTATGTCCCAGCCAACATGTGCTCTGGAGACTGAAGCAAAGCTTTTTGACCTGCATGCATGCTACTCTGTGTGACTAAACACCAACACTGCGTATCACCTCCCCCACTGTGACGCATGGTGGTGGGAGCATCATGCTGCGGGTACGGGTTTCAGATTATTTCCTATATACCTGAACAGAGACTGAAGACTGAAAACTCAAATACATTTTTTCCATGCTCAATTTTTATTTTATCTAGCCTTGGAAAATAAAATTCTGCTTTTCCAGACTTTTTGTGATCGCATATGGACCGCGTTCTCTCCTCTCCCCCGTCGCATGGCGAGCTAAAGCCTCTTCCCGTCTCGCACAGGCGGGCCGATCAGCCCACCGCACTGGGAAAAGAACACCCTACACAGGCACACCCAAATCTCAACATCCCTCCACACGCACACCGGCCCACGCAAACACACACAAACACAGAAATCCTCATGCCCAGACACACACAATCGCGCTGCCCTTCAAATAGTTTTTTGCAGCCTTTTATTTGGCAGCGCGCCCAGCGGTTAGAGTGTTTCATTTTTCCTGTGTATGGAACTGGGCAGCTGTCCAGGCAAACACACAAAGAGAAAGAGGGAGCGAGGGGGGAGGGAAGAGGCGAAGGAGGAGGAGAGGAAGAGGAGGAGGAGGGGGGGGCTGTTAGTAAAAGAATGAGAACAGCAGAATGAGGAGAAGAGGAGGGGGGAGGAGGGGGGGCAGAAAAACAAGAACAGAGGTGCCTGGACTCGTTTACCGCCACTTTCCTCTGAAACCTTATGATTGATATGATCCTGTCTTTTTCCCTCGCTCTCACCTTGTAGTCTTGGTTTTAACACCATGTAGGATCCCAACATTCCCCCCCCCCCAACACACACACACACATACACACCATGCCCCTGTGCACCCCCTCCCCCCCACCCTTCCTTTCACCCCCATCTCCTCGTCCTTTTCTCTTTTCTTTCGTCTATTCTGGAGCTGACCATTTTCCCCCTGTGGGAACCGCCACCCTCCTCCCTGACATGCCCGCTTCTCTCCAGCTCCATTCAGAGCGTTGCTTCCCTGTGATCTGTGTTTCTGACAGCTCCATGAACACACACACACGCACACACACGCACGCACACACACACACACGCGCACACACACGCACATGCATGCAGCTCCTCTGCAAACAAACACCATGAATACTAACAGGGCTTTGTATCCACAGCACTTAAAAACGGGGTAGGAAGAGGCGGGCGGGGCAGGAGGGGGGTAACAGAGAGGGGAAAAAGGAGGGAAAAAGCAGCAGAGTAGAAAAGAGGAGCTGTGGCACTGTGTTGATCTTGTGGCCACTTTCACAGACCCCTCTACCCCTCACCCATCTAACCAGCCCCATTCACCCCCTCCTCAGTTACCCTCATCCCTGTTCCTCGTTCGTTCGTTCTTCCCACCAGTTCTCCTGGGAATAAAGACTTCCATTCATGCGCCTGAGGAGACCCACAGCAGGGGGAGAGAAAAGAGGGAGGAGAGAGAGAGAGGGGAGGGGGTAGGAAGAGGAGGGGTTGTCAAGGTGAACGGTTTGCGGATGGCTGGGATCAGACCCGCCGCTGCCTGAAACTGTACGTCTGTTTTTACTCAGCATGTTCCACTTCGACACGCTCTTCCCTACCTCAGATTCAAGCGGCTTCTGGGAAAGTTGGGTGGGAACATTTGGAAAGTTTGGCTCCGAAGCCGAAAAGCTCACAAACTACAAAGTCCCCTCGCTATAGCATCTATATTTTCTTCACTTTTCAGATTTTGTCAAGCGACAACTTGAAACCTTGATGGGGTTTTTTTTAGTGACCGATCAGCAGAATATGGGGCTTAATTATGAAGTGGGAGGAAATGGTTTTCAATTTTGTTCATATATACAGATACAAATCTGAAAAGTGTGGCATGCATTTATAATACTGCAAAAAAAAAGAAGAGTCAAGAACTTGGGTTAATTTTCATCTGTATTGTCATTGCAATAGCTTCATAATTACACATTTTGATAATTTAGCTCAAGATTTACTGCTGTCTGCCATGAGACGCTCAAAGCTTGAAATATCGTTTTAAAGCCCTTATATAAACTTCTTCACATCGCTCTCCTTGTTCTATGTGCTCCAGATCAGACGGATTTAATCTGAGCTTAAATGTCGCGCCGGTTGACTCTATTTACTAATTAAATCATTTCTGACAGCCGAAGGCTGCACTGGGTTTCAATTATATAGATCAAAGTAAAGAAGGCTGAAAAAAATGCATGTCAGATTTTTCTAATTTTCATTTGAACAAAATTCTGAATCAATAAAAATGTAATCACATGATAACGGCTGCATTGCACAGAGCCCTCCAGGGAACATGGGAATTTTATTTTTTATTTTTTGCGTTCCCTCGCAAAAAGTTTTGCGTCCCCTGTTTATATGTTTATATCTCCTTGTGAAATATTTTATACATTTTACATTTTATATATTTTTCTTTAGGATAGAAAAGCATCACAAACCTATGATATACACAGAAACCTTCCGTAAGTAGGGAAAAAATTTAAATACATCCAAACTATTTGGATTAGTTCTGAGTTATTATCTGAGTTTTGATGGGGTATGTTGTGTTTGTGGTCTGAATGCTTTAAAGCGCTGCTTTCAGTGCCGTCCCATCTTAAACATGCAGCAAATAAATTGATTTTCAATCACTGTTTTGCACCAAAGAGTTAATCATAACAAACACATTTTCAGTGAGGCTCTGCAAGAGCTGAATGAATGAAATAAGTGATTATTGATACGACAGGAACGTGCAGCTTTGACACTTGGGTGGTGGGTGTGTTGATGTGGGCATGACTGTCACTAAGTGTGAATTGAAGGTTACTGGAAAAGTTTGGAGCCCGATAATCATAGTGGATTAAATTGATAATTGTGACAGAACAAAGAAATGGTTTGGAGTTGATTGATAAACGGACAGATGAGATTCTCCGTGTTATCCCAGTGCGGCCCTCTACCATCATTAGTTTGCCGTGTTTTATAATAATAATTATGAAATATTTCATGCAAAGAACTGATTGAAAGTCGATTTATTCACGGCATGTTTATGTCTATTAAGGTTGAGATGGAACTAAATGAAAACCATTCAGATAACCAGCACAACAGAGACACAATTAAAACTGTCAGATGATTTAATACCCCGCGATAATAACCCAGAAATAGTCCAAATTTTAATATCTTTCGTACTCACGGAAAGTTTGTTTATATGACAGGTTTGTGGTGCGTTTCTATCCTGAAGAAAAATATGTAAAACTTCAGATATTTCACAAAGAGATATTAACTCTAACAAACTAAATGTGTGTTAGAAAGGAAAGTTTATTAATCTTTGTGTACTTGCATTTCATCATTATGTTACTTGAAAACGGTGTCAAAACAACAATATTATCATTTATTTCGACAACTTTTTTGGCAACGTTATCGTCGAGCAAAATTTCTTACTGTGACACGCCTATTTGCAACCACAAAGATTTTTATTTTTTTTCCCTAAAACCCCTGTTCTGCAGCGCCATTGATGCTACACGCCATCATGTACGGCACGTTTTGATCCTCTTAGACACGATCAAACGCGGGAGCTTCGGCACACACGCGAGGCACAGTGGTGGGTCTGGAGTAAAACGGTCCCTCATACACCCTCAGCAGTAATCCTTGAGACTGGAGTGCTCCTAAAGATAGCAGCAAACCGCCAAAGAGCCTCCTTGTCACGCTCTCTTCCGACACACTGAAAAGTTGATGACTCAATTTAAACAAGAACCTCTGATTGGCTGAGCCAGAGCATGTTATTATGAGGCAGTTTGAGGTTTCCACTCGCGCCTTAATAGCACACACATTTACATGCTACACAAAGTATACATCTAATCCCCACTATTACCATTAATGGCGTGTTTGGGCCTTTTGTATGTGCAGCCCGCCACAGAAAGGCACCGAGAGCTGCATTAGAGTCGTTTCACAGCTATTATGTACCAATCGTTCCTTTCATGGGAGTCACTGAACTTCAGCTGAGAAACAGCACAGGTGACAATCAGTACACACTCTCAACACAAAGACAACACACGCAGACATTCGATACTCTTTGCAGGCCTCAAGATAAGTCGAAATTCACTTCCTCAACGCAGACGCTCGTGCAGCACAAAGTGTACAACTCAACAGAAGAAGTTGTTTCCATTCTCTGGGCACCATATGACCCAATCGCACCGCTTCTCTCCAACAGGAAACAATTAACAGCCAATGAGCTGCTTTAAGGGATGACTTCCTGTGTGGAATGATTGGTAATTCAAGACAGAAGCTGTGTGCTCAGATTAAACACTTCCTCTCTGCGGTCTGCAACAGCAAAGGCCCACTCACTGATTAGTTATTCACAAATTATGCAATCTAATGTATTTTATCTGCCTGTCTGAGCAAACAGCAAAGATCAGATAAGAGTAGATGGCCACCACAACCATGAACCCATGACGCTTAGTTCAGATGTGCCATGTGGAGTATTATGAAAACATGGTTTACTCATTTATCAGTGAGTATAGCGCACAAAATACAGGCACCCAAGAAAGATCTGGGAGTTTCCAGCATGTTTGGAGATGCGGGCAGTTAATATACATTTTAATTATGCTAAAAATAATGCAATCAAACACTGAAAACCGAAGAAAATACCTTTTAAAACTTCACACGCAGGCACACCACTTTATATGAGCATTATAAGAACATTCACTACTTAAGAGTTTTAAAGGTTTGTCTCATTTCAACTTAAGTTTGTCTGTTGTGCTCCTGACTAGTAAACATGGTGAGATCCACACAGTTGTCTGAGGACCTTAGAAAGACATTGGAGTCAGTTGTTCTATGGTACCAAAGAGGAGGAGATGCAGAATCACTGCCATCATGCCCTGGTCTGACCATTCAAGCAGGTTCACCCTGAAACCAGACTGAGATACTAAAATATGTCTCCAAAAACCTACACAAGGTTTTTACTGCTGTTGATGTGAAGGTGGATTCATCTACAATCTGAAAGAGGCCAAAAATATCTACCTATAAGAGGCGATAAAGGAGCAAACATTTCCTTTCTAAAAACACATGAAGGTAAGACTGAGGTCTGTCAGCAGGTGCTTCAGAAAAATATAGGACCACAAGTAAAGAATAGTAGAGCTGGTGCAGAACTGGACCATGAAACAAAACACAAAATGGACACACCAATAAATTCACACAGGATTTTATGAAAGCTGAAAAATGGAAAGTCCTTTGTGTTTCCATTGCAACAAGCTCTGGCAACAACAAAGTGTTTTTTTTGTTTTTTTTTGCAGAAAACAATGTCGTCAGAGACCAGCAACGTAACTTAATGTTGTGTAACAAGCCAAATTAACAGAGTCCCTCAGTCAAAAATGCTCAAGTGTTGAACTATGAATATGAATTAATTGATTTTAATCAATGAAACAAATCCAGAACTGGATCTTGTTTTGGGATGAAAAGAGCACAATGCTGTTGGTGACATTAGGGCATCTTTTTATAGGGACACTGAGGTTAATAATATAACATGAGTCATTGGATTGTCTCCCTGGGAGGATCAAACATGAATTGGGAGAGTCATTTATAGTGACACGATGACGCGCCTTTCCACAGGGTATCTGCAGGGCTCAGCGAGTCAAATTTAAGACTTTTTAAGACCTTTTTCAATGCCACCTTGAAAGAAATTTAAGACGGAAAAAAATATAAAATTAGGAGACGGTTGTGGGAGTTTTCTGCGTTACAATCGGGCATAGCAAAAAACTGAACCTTCTGGGGTTTTTTTGTGGCTCTTGGCAGCAGCTTTGTGCTTCTCACACTGCATATGGTTCTCTACAGCCTTAACCCCGACGTGCCAAGCTTTCCACACAAAGGCAAAGACCAACGTCATCCAGTCAATAAATTTGCACCTATGCCATGATAGATGCAAAAAAGCTCGCCAGTCACAGAACGCGATGAAGACGTCTGCAGGCCACTACATTGAACGTCATGCCTCTTGTTTTTGTAGAATTAAAGACTTTTTATAGATGCACGGACACCCTCTTTGGGTAGACCAGTTTAGATTTGGCTCCAGCACAATCCCTGGTTTAACAACCCCTAAATGTGTCTCAGATTGACTCTTCTGTCCACCTTTGAAGTTTTACAGTTGTTAGCAGACAGTTTCTTCCTTGATCATTTTGTGTGTCCTTAGATGATCTTCGGCTTGGCAGCAGCAGGAAGAGGGAGAGAGTCAGAGAGGCTCTGTAATGACATCCTCAGTGACAGGGAGAATGGGAAAAGTGAGACACAATAGTCTTAACCAATCAGGCTGCCTACCTCCCTTTAGGCCCCCTCTTACCAACAATAATGCCTTTGTGCAAAGCTGCACTCCACTCGTGTGTTCACAGACACGCATGCAGACCAAAGTGAAGCATCATACACGTCCCAGCAGCCACAAAGAGACGCGGGTGAAGGAGAGCTGCAGGTCCAGAGCTGGGTCAAGGCTTAGCAGACTGCAGGAATTAAAAAGTGTGTGTACACGATCTCAGAAATGTCTGTGCATGCGTGTTTCTCTCCAGGTCCGGGCACATGACTGCAGCTGCCCCCTCGCTCCCTCGTCCAAACCAACACCCCCTCCTCGCAGTGGGTGAGAGGTCACACGCAGTGGCATTCCTCTCGGTCTGAGAGCGGACGAATATTTCACTGAGCAGTTTGGTCCAAAAGAGACCGACTGAGAAGGAGACACTGAACTGGAGGGGGGGGAGCAGAGGGGGAAAAAAACGCCACAGAACGGGGCAGAGAAACGCAGGAGGAGCTGCAGCCGTGGCTGCGTGTGTGTGCGTGTGTGTGTGTGCGTGTGGAGATGTCTGTGTGGTGAAATGAAGCAGCAAACAGAAAACCCTCATGGCTTCTTCTCTGCTTCATAAACACTGCTGTTTGTTTAGTCTAAGCCGTGCCCAGGGACAGACACTCAGACATAAGGACAGACAGACACGTCCTATTCATGCTGGGATCCACACTTAAGAGACAGAGCATAAATATGCAGCCAAACTACAGCAGGAGTACTTCACAGAGCCTGGAGAGAAGACATGTGGAGCAATAATATGGTGTTAAGCGTAAGTTGTGGTTGTAACACAGTGACGTTTTATAAAAGAGAAAGCCGGAAAGTCCCTTTCTGCTGTCAATTATCTGAAGACTTGCAAAAAATTTAACTCTATAATCTAAATGTTTACATGCAAATTGATAAGCAATAACTTATCAAAGAGATATGCATGTAAATTAGCCATTGATCGTCCCGATCAATGGCTAATTTAACCCAAAAATGTTAAATATTTTTGCTGAAATGTTTAAAAATTAAATCGGATGACGCGCCCAACAAACGTCTCAACAAACGTATTTATTTTTTTCCATTTACAATTCAATGAAACCTGAGGGCAGCCTCTAATTTAAATTCGTTAGTTTCGGCCTTTTTGTTGTTGTTCGGCCAACAACAACAAAAAGATTTTTCAAGACCCTTTGAAAAGCAAACAAAGGAGATATTTTTATAAACAAATTTCTACTCGGTGAATGTGTTAAAATTTTAAATGAAACAATTCTATAGTAAATATAAAATGTGGGAGGAAAGCACTTAGTTGACAGTAACTGATAGCAACATTAGTTTAATTCTGTAAATCCAATGCGGATTTTGGATGAAACTGTACACAAAAACCATCATGAAGATTTTTTATGACCTTTCTATTTAAAAACACAATTTAGTCTTTTAGTATTTTTGGTGGCTTCAAAATAAAGTGGCTTCAAAATAAAATCAGATTCTTTCATACTAAGTGCAATTTCTGATTTTAATCATTTTTTCTTAAAAATAAATTACAAATGACCTAAAATATTTTCAAAAACTTGGTTTTATTTCAATCTTCCCCTCTGGGAGTTGACATGAATTCAAAGTCCAAATAAGTTCAAGCTGTAAAGCATGCTAGTAAAACGAGATGGAAGGCCCTGGGTGGGCCGATAGATATCACACAGAAGTTCAGAAACCCAACTAGTGCAATGGTGAAAAAAGTGATTTTTCATAATTAAATATTCAAAAACAGAACTTTATAAATTGATCGAATCCAGCTCTAACTCATAAGTCAGAAGCATTTTTGACAGAGATACATCAGCTGTCCATTTAAGCCGAACAGAGCATGACGGATTTAGCAACAAAGGTAAAGATCTACACTCTACAGGAAAAGCAGACAATATTTATAACCAATACTGCAACTGATACTGTAGGACAATCAATACAGTTTAGAATGTCAACCTCAAATTATGTTTTTCTTTGTTTTGAAACAACAAAACACGGTGTGACATCTTCTGTGCGTCTGATATAACAAATATCGACTTTTTAGGAAATATTCTGAATATTGGAACATATCCATGCATATGTATAGAGATCATAGATCTTACAGACTTAATGCAAAGTGTATCCACGGGTCAAAGCAACACAAACATTGGAATTTTGCCACAAATCTCTGGTTAGCCTATAGATTCATAAAAGTAGCATTAAAGTCGCACAAATATTAAATGTATGCAAGAAAAAATGTGTTATTTTGAAACAGTTTTGAGGACCAAACTAGATATACTAACTTGGATCAAAAGAAAGAAACGAAGGAGTAAAGAATGGTGCTGCAAACAGTGAAGCAAGGCGGAGGTGGTATCATGTCGTGGGCTTGCTTTGATCCCGGAGTCTAAGGATTAACTGTATAAAAATTATGAGTTCTTTAGGAGAAAGTTTGGATGAATGAGTGAAAACAATGTCTGAAGCAAGTTCTTTGGTACAGATGGGTATTTCTGTCAGATATTAAGTATCCTGAAGAACATATCAATAAGTGCACACACACGTTTCTGGAAAAAAAAAAAAAGAAACTCTTGGACAGACCTAAAATCTTTTTATTACTAAAAAGCCTTCTGCAGACTGAAAACAAGTTGAACACATTGCAACAACGGACAGCAACAACCTTCCCAGTTAGGGTTTGTCCTACGAACAAAATACCACTCCTTCGTATGTTTTGCTGTAACACTTTCACTCTGAAACACCATGCATTTATTTCTGGAGACAATTTGATTTCAGGACCTTGTTGTTAGATTTCGGACACTTTAACGTCTTTTCTTTCAGCGATTTAGAGACGCGCACACACACCCAGACACACACACACAGGCGTGCTCCAGACAGCTGATGGTGCCATCAGATTTCACTGACAAGCGCTTGTAGTGGGACTTAGTGAAAGTCGATACTCAGCACTTGCTTCTCTTTCTCCTTTGACTCCGCAGCCGCTTCCTGCTCTCCCAGCACCAATTCCTGCTGTATCGCCGCACGTCGCGCCTCTCCTCCCTCACATGCACACACACCCACTCGCTGACCAACCTCAGAGGCTTGATGAAGATAATGAAGTGGCCGCCGCAAGCTCAAGATGGTGTGACTCAACGTTATCTATGACCACAGAGAGCAAGAAACGAGGTCGCTCTCCACATCATCCCTCAGTGATGTGAATTATCCTGATTCATTTGTCCGAAAGCCAGAACCGCTCAGCGTCGGTCCAGTGTGTTGTGCTCCCACGCACATCCTGAAAAACATCCCAGCGCCGACCCGTCAACACAACAGGTCTCAGCGCAACGAGCTGATTTGTCACAGAGCCATTAGCATTTCTTTAAATGCGAGCGAGTGAGCGAGCGAACGCCTCAGGTCTTCATTAAAAAAAAAAAAAACGCACCTAAAGCCGGACCAGCTTTTATAGCATGTCTGCATCTGCCGGAGGAGGAAGAGAGACCTACTGGGACCCGGACACAATAGAGAAAGAATAAGGCTTGACCTTTTGAGACCAAGTGAGAAGATGGTATGTGTGTGTCTGATTGAGAAATTAGCTACAGTTCCCACCAAATGGTCAGCACAACCACACACACACAGACAGACACACACGCAGACAGACAGGCATCAAATCCAGCCCCGAGGGTAAGAAAGCAAAGGCCAGACTCCAGTTGTCTCAACCCTGACCCAATCGTACAAACAACAATACAGCAGACACACACACACACACACACCACACACACACACAGGCTGGAGCTCAGCTATCACCTCTGCTTTTGAATGTCCAGCAGGGTCAAAGTTCACCTCTTCTTCTGCTTCCCCTCCAGCACTTCTTTGTGTGGCTCTGTGTGTGTGTTCACCATTACTAACCATGCATTCATTCATTCATTCATTATAAATCCAACGCAGTTAGAGCGCTGCTGCAGACCTCATTCAGTCAACCTTGCAGCAGGAGTGTGTTTGTGCGTTTGAGTTTATGATCATTACTCATATTCCAGAGTCATTAATCATGGAAGGCATCGCTATGTGAGGACTTGCCACTGTTCGGGGTCATCATCATTCTCAATTAGGCGTAGGACGACACGAGATTCTCACAGTTTCACGGTATCATGGTTTTCAAACAGAAATTCATATCAAAACTACGTAACGTTTTAACGTGGCACTAATGCCTTTGACTTTAGAACAAACAAGGGATAACCATTCAACCTCCTGCAAGAAACAATATTATCAAACATTTCTACAATGAACAAAACCATCGTGTTTTGACATTTTTTAAAATTGAAAGAATGCCACTGTGATATTTAGCTTCTCAGTTAGCCAGGCTAAGAAACTGATGATGATCTGTGGAAAAATACTTGAAAACTACAATAGTAGCAGTGGAGACCACCCATGTTGCTGCTCATTGATTCCTATAACTCTACATTTTAATAATTAAAGCACCAATTAAACTGTACTATGAATTAATGTGTTCAGTCTTAGCACTGCCATAGCAAATAATATCTGCAGTCTTTCTTATGTCAACTCTTTGAACGTATAGGCAAGTAGCATCAATGTTACGCCTGGATTGGCTGTTTGGCAAACACCACCCAATAGCATGTAAAGTAGTGTTGCATGCAGCTATTTCTCCTTCCTGACCTGCATTCACTTTCAAATATTTCAGAAAAATATTTTCAAATGAGTGAATTTTCCAAAAATAATTTGAATCCATAAATAGAGGAATCGCTGAACACTGAACCGAGACTGGGGTCTCATGCTTTGCTTGTGCTTTCTCTTTATTTTGGCCTAAATATGTTTCTAAAACATAATAAATAAATGGTGCAGGAAACACTGTCAGTACTTTCTGTTTTACATAGTTTATATATTACAGCGTAAATGTTTTTGTTTAGTTAGCACCATGATTTAGTATTAAGATACTATGAGAACCTCCTCTTGGCCCAGGTCTCGTTTTGAAAAGCTGAAACTGTGACCAAGGTTAGTGCGGATCTCCAGGAAATAGATTTTAGAGAGGAAAACCTTGTGGATGTGATTGGCGAATGAAAGACAAGTGAACAGATTGTGTTTTGACTGGACTTTCTGAAGATTTGGGAGATACTGAGAAGCAGATCAGAGGTTAGATGCGATATGCGTGTGTGCGTGTGTTGGTGTGTGTGCATGGGGGTCAGACACAGATGGACAGCTGGTGTTTCCGTGGTGCTAAATCACTCACCCCCACTACACCCCGCCCACCCCCCTCCAGCTCACATGCACACAAACACATTCACATCTACCATCCCCCAATCACTAAAGGGAGACGCCCCTTAAAGCTTTCCCAGATCAGAGACTCAAAGGCTGCAAATACTGACAGCACACATCCACACACCAAAAACATCTAAATGAACAATTTGGGGGTTTTAACTCAACGGACAGACACCAGAAACAGTCAACGGGACAGGAGGGTCAGACCACAGCAGAGGTGATCATTTTATGTTTATACATATTCATAAATCAATCATGGATTGCTCTCTGTGGGCAAAGCATGATGCATCACGCACACACACGCACACACACACACACACACACACACACCACACACATACACACACACACACACACACGCTGACACAGACGCTGCTGCTTTTATGAGCTCATCAAGTCCCTCAGGTCACCAACCGCCATCTCCGACAGAAATAAGAAAAACAATATCCACATCAAACGTCCAAGCATTCCCTGCGCACACACACGTGCACGCATTGCGTGTGCACACACTTGGCGTTGCGACTGTGACAGCATTAATTTTCCTGCATGCACTTGACTAACACATAATAATCCCAAACACTGCTGGGAGAAGACCACCAAGCAACAACAACACGCGCGCACACACAGCCAGTAGGACCACCAAGCAGAGGGGCTGTCAAGACAAGATAAGTGTGTATTTAGTGTCAAGCTTTCGGATGCATCCACTAACATATACACACACACACAGACACACGCACACACATACACACACTGCAACAGCAACAACACACACAGCCTGGCCCGGACTCCTGAAAAAGCTCTGGCTTATCTTTCCCCACAGATAGCAAAATGGATTAAGAGCCACATTTGGCACGTCCAGGGAACTGGACAGATAACCAGGAAAACACTCCCTCTGACTGCAATCACCGCTCAACATGATTTGTGTGTGTGTGTGTATGTGTTTCTCTCTGAGAGCAAAAAGCAGCAAATGCTCTTTAGGTAGCTTCTGCCAAGTGAAGGCATCAAACCTGCAAACTGTGTGCCTGCATGTGCGCGGCTGCACGAGCCTCCTCCATGTCCGTAGGAGTGATGCAGCGGTTGACCCAGGATCCGATCTATTAAATCGCACACATTCATCTTCTGAGCGCACACGGCGTGGGCCAGACAAAGAGCCGCGTGCGAGAGGACATCCAGCATGTGTGTGATGTCAGCTGGAGACAGAGAAGGGGAGCCCATCATACTGCGTTAATGTGGGCCCCGTCCCCTGACACGGCACGCTCACTCTATGACGCCTCTGGTTATGGATGCCTGCTATGAAGATGATAGAAGAGTGAGATTCCCTTCTAAAAAGGAAATTACCCCCTTTGCACCTCCCCTTTCTGCGCTCCCTCATTCATAATCCTCTCACTAATAGAATAGTTTATTGTAAAAAGCAAATAATGCTCAACTGCTATTACTGATAGCTGTAAAATTACGTGCATTTCTTGAGATGAGGAGATACAAAACCACATCTCTTCGACATTTAGCTAATCGCTACAGAAGAAACACTGTTTGGAATTAGGAAGCTGAAGTAAAATGGTGTGTTAGGTATACTGGGTGTGAAAGGTTAATATACAGAGAATAATAAGTATTAGGGATGCTAACTCGACACAACTAAGCATTAAATTGGATTCACAATCATCATTTTTTGAAGGTTTGAAAACACAGACTGTAAGTCATGCTTTTTTTTCATAGCTTTTCTGGTCTGTCAGCATAAACAGATGTATTTAATCAGTTAAGATTCAGCATCAGTAGATCAAAAATCTACAAAGAAAAAAAGAGAAATTCCCTACAAAGTTCTGAGCGGGGCTCTTCTTGTTATCCTTGTCTAATTCTGAGCCTCAAATTGAGAATGACTCTGTAAACAAAGCAGAGAAACCTGACAAGTTCTTCTTTGCTTTCTTCAGAATAAGAATCTACAGCAGCTATAAAACATGGTGCCACGGTACTCTGGACTAACCTTTCGCACTGGTGGTGCTGTGTTTACTGAAGAACTTTAGCAAACAAAGTTCTTCATTCGAAGCAGAATTACTGAAAAGGTGTTTAAAGAGCTTCTAAAACTGAACATTTTAAGGTAAACGTTTTATCACGTTCAAGTAATTAGTCAGCCATTTTATTCTCCCAGTGTTTACAAATCCCTCATACATTGTTTGTCACAGTTTCTTCCTTTTTATACCAAGTGTCTCCATTTAAAATTGGATTGGTGACATTTAATGACTGATGAGCTGAGAGCATCAAAGCAACAATGCAACTCATGAACTTCTTTCGCTCTTATTTCAAACAAAGAGTCTCAAGCATAAATGCAGGACGTCGAGCTTAAAGCATTCACTTTAATGTCTCGTTACAGCCTCACGGTGTTCACACTTAGATTTGAACTATAGCGGTTCAAATGATATACTCCTTTTCATGACATTGGCCACTAACAGTTCGCCAGTGGTGACATTCTCACAGTGCTTACAATCAGTCTTATATGGCATAGTTCTATTTTTAATTTTTGTTCTACTGAATATTATAAATGCCACATGAACGATTTAAAAGTGGTTGAAGCGTTTTTTAATGTGTCGTCGGCTCGCCCGTCAACTCAAGGAAATTCTAAAAATTCTTCCTGAGAGTTTTAGTTGGAGGTAGAACAAGGTGTGGAGCTTAAAGCACTCGCCCTCGAACCTGGAGGTCATAATAGCAGCTTACACTTGCTTCATCAGATGAAGTCACGTGCTGCCAGAAACCGGATAGGGCTTCATATGAAAGAGTTCACTCTGGGAAGGAATAATGTGGCGTTTCGATCTCTTTACACACCTGATATTTATGTTTCCCAGCCTGCACATGCATGTTTTCTGCTCTTTAATTTACTGTCTAAGGTATTAATTATATAATCCCCATTTAAATCATCTCACCTTCTTTGACTGGGTGACAGCACACAACAGAAAATAACTTTGAAAAAAAAAAAGGCCCCGTTTTCATCTATTCCTGCATGCTTAGCTTCTCATCAGGCTGGCCGTCTCCCCCGTTCTCTGTCTATTAGAGGCAAATCTCCTTCTTAATGGATTTCTATTGTATCCTCCCTCAGCCCCCTCCTCTATTCACCGCACTACCACACGCACAAACACACTCCCTCTGAGGGGGCCCCTTAACCAGGCTCTCCATATGCCTGACCTCCACCTCCTTTCTCCTCCTCTTTCCACAACCCCCTTCTCCTTCTCCTGCTCTGCCGCTGCCGCCGCCGCCGCTGCCCCGTGCTGCCATCTGGTAGGGGCTGAAAAGAGTGACGGAAAAAGTGGAAGACGCGAGGGAAGAAAAAAAAAAAAAAAATGGCAGGGACAAGTGTGGAAAGAGAGATGGCTAAAAGAGATAAAGAGGGAGAGCGGGAAAAAGAAGTAGCTGCGGACACAATACAAGAGCGAGTGGAGAGGCTGTCCATCTGCTCCCCACCTCACTTCCCCTCCCCTTCTGACACACAGCCTCCCGTACACCACAAAGAGAGTATTTAACCTCGACACACACACGCACACACACACACACACGCACACACACACACACACACACACACACACACACACACATATCCAGGCATGCAGAGAGAGACACACACAGAGAGAGAGAGTCTCTTTAACCCGTTCCTCTCCAGTGAGCCTGCCTGGGGTGGCAGGTGATGGGTGGATGCAGGCAGACGACGTGAGGCGAGGGGCTGGGGGGGGAGGGGGGGTGGGGGGAGGGCTGGGAGGGTGTTGGTAATTGGAGGACGGAGCGGTGGGGATGAAGGGTTGAAACCGATCTGAACCAACACCAACACGTTCTCCCCTCCCCTCAACAAAGCTCAGAAGACACCAGCGTTTCAGAGCCGTCACTATGACAACAATCTGTCAATCATCCCCAACCGGCGGGCTTCCTAATTAGGGGGCTGATGGCGCTGGATTATGAGCGGCTGCCTGGGCTTCAAAAAGCGAGGCTCAACCCGCCGTCCTTACTAACGGAGATAAACACTGACGTTGGTCCGTGCTGTGCGCAACTTGTCACGCTTTTTTAAATTTTTCTGCCTGAACAATCCCACAGGCAGGTCAGAAGGTTCGCTGTGTGGTTAGACGACGAGTCCAAGAGAAAACCATCAGGAACTCTGGCTGCGGAAATGGATAAGCTTTCTCTGCCAGCTTCAAATCAAAAACCACATTTGCTTTCTTTCCAAGCAAACGCTCCAAATGTTTAAATAGGTTAATAAACATGAACACACTATGATGTTATCTTCCGTCTTGGCCAAATGTCTCCGCTTACATTAATTGCAAAGATTTACGATCAGCTGAAAAAAAAAAAAAAAAAGTCAAAATAAATCTAGCAGCAGCATGTAAACCAAACCAAGACAGGAGGAAGGTTTACTGCACAGCGACTGTCATGCACGCTCACTGCAGGCCTTTGTGGAAGAATGGCAAAAAAAAGCTTATACAACTGAGGGCGAGCAAGAATTACAGATAATGACCTTCATGAAACACGGTGGTGGCAGAATGATACTGTGGGGATTGCTGTTTAAACAGTGACAGGAAAGCTGGCCCTGCAGCTCAAAGTAAATGGGCACATAAGATCAAAGGTCACTTTTAAACCACAAACATTAATGGTTTTATTTGGATTGTATGAGATACACCAAGAAAAACAGCGCAAAACACTGTAAACTGAAGGAAAATTAATTTTTAACAATCCAATATATAAAGAAATAGTTAATGTATACGTGCGCTGTTCTTTTTAAGTTCAAATGTACTTTAAAAACTACTTAAAAACGTGTGTTCACAGACTCTCTCCATGCAGTCTGACCGAGCTTGAGCAGAAATGTTCAGTTTCTGTATTTAAAACCCAAAAGAAACAAAGTTCCACTGTGCCTGAGAGGCGCTCTACAATATGATATGCTAAACGTTTTGAAAGCCATGTACTTTTTTCCTTTCAAACATGTCTTGCAATCGTTAACGCCGTGGGATGCAAAAGTTTGAGGGGCGCGAGTGCTTTTGCATCTCTCAAAAGTCTTGATAGACATTTCTTCCAACGTTCCTGCTGACGTGATCGTGACGATCAATGAAGCGCCTCAAAGTGTGTGAGAGGAAGCCGGTTCAGACGCCTACCGAGGGCCTCTTTTACCTTGCGAGCCACTTGAGTTGCAGCGCAAACAACAGAGCGGAACACGACTCTGCAGCATGTTGACAACATGACACCGTTAGTCCTGCTGGGCCTGTCGCGCTCAACGCCGCGGAGATGGCTGTCAGGTTTGGACACACACACACACAGCACCGTGTAGGTCAACACAGCCCGCAAACACTAGATTCCCCCAAGGACCTGTACATACACAGTGTCACATACACCAGAAACCAGTATAGTGTGGGAAGGGTGATGGGGGATGGTGGGGGAGGAGGAGGAGGAGGAGGTGAAGGCTGTGACCCACAAAGGCTGATTTCATTAAAGGAGGGAATAGGAGAGGAAAGGAAACAAGCGGTGAGTGGAGGGGACTGGAGAGGTCTCCGAGTCTATGACCACAAATGGAGAGGGCAGACACCAGCTGTCACTTGCTTGTGTCAGCCCTATTCTCAGCTGCTGTGTGTGTGTGTGTGTGTGCGTGTGTGTGTGTGTGTGACTGTGTGATCTCAGTCAGAGTGGTTTCAGTTACAGCAAACTTTGACTCTTTGTAAACATAGCTGGAGGCGACGATCAACAAAAGCTACGGATTGAGATGTTAGGGTGGACAGAAGTGTGTTTTTCACTTAAACCCCATAAAGTGTACGCAGCGTAGCCTACCTGGTGATTTATTACTGACTCTGAGTGAGTATAGAAGAAACAGGAGGAAAGAGGGGGACTTACCCTTTTTCTCGGGGGACCTCGTTCTTCGTCCTTGGGGCCCCGCCCTGCTCCTGCCCCGCCTCCTGTCCGCCCTTGTCGTCCCCCTTTGCCCTCTCCAGCCGGAGGTCGGATGGTCATCCTGATCTCTGGCGGGCAAATATAGTTCTCGAGGCTTTTGGGCGGCTTCTTGGTGCGCTTGGTGGTCTGGATCTTCAACTTGAGACTTCCCTCCTGGAAACTCGCTTCCTTGATGGAGAACTCCTGCTCCTCCATAAGCCCCTCCCCTTGATCCTCTAGCCCCTCCCCCTCACTGGCAGCGCCGTTAATCACGTCATCGCCGTGCACCGGCCCGGCGCCTCCCACCGCCAGTTGATGCTCCTCGCCGGGCCCTGCCCTGCCTCCCCGAAGGTCCGCCTCTTTGGGTCGGGCTGAGCCAACCAGATCCCTCGGCTCCATCCACGCTCCCGCCAGAGCCAGTCAGGATGGGGGGGGGGGGGCGAAGCTCTGGCAGTCGGCCAACGGGAAGATTCAGCACAGGGGTCTGTGGGCTGCTTGGTGCTGTCAGTCAGCTACTGGGATTGCGTCTGTTGTCCCACAGGAACGCAGCGAAGCCAGGGACAATCTGAGAGAGAAGAGAGCGGGAGAAGAGCACGATTAGAGGGAGAAAAGGAGCTCTGCATCTTCTGTTCGCGTACAACCTCTCAGCACAGGCTTGTACGCTGTCAACAGCCTCACTGGCAGCCTGTTGGACGCCAAGACAGACAGGATCATCACAGAGCTGCAGAGGCATGCTGCCAGACTCTTGATTTGCATTTTGAATTTCACATAAGCTGATTTTTCACTTTTGCAGTGTTGTCTCAGTAGCGGCCTTCATCGTTTCCAGCAGCTCTGAAGCGGAGCAGTGCTGGCGCTCGTGATCAATTTCAAATAAAACATTCCTCCTCTCTGCTCTAGAGCCAGGCTCAAGTTATCCTGAGGACACAGGGCAGAAAATATGAACAAAAATGACTTTCTCCTTTAAATCCAAAGCAGGGGGGCAGAGGGAGGGAGTCTTGCCGTGGAGGGGGGAGAAACAAATGCCAGCAGAGAAAGAAGGAGAGAAGGAATCTAAATTCCTTCCCCAGATGTGGTTTACGAGCTGGTCTGGAAAAACCAGCGTCTGAACTGTTTTACACACTCACATAGCAGCATTGCTGCACGCATGCATTAAAAACCCGTTATGCACATAAATACACATCCAAATGACAGTGTTGCTGTCAAGGAGCAGGCTGCACCGCTGCACCCACACCGCTATTTAGAGAGAGCAGAATTTCTCACAAGATTAAGGATTTTAGCATGGGATCATTGTATACGTGCATGCACATTGTCGTCGTTATCTCACACGCACGTACTTACACAGGCCAAATACACCGAGGTATAAACAGAAAGCAACCAAAACAAACACTAGACTACAGTTCTTACTACAGCTCCAGGGAATCCCATCAGTCAATATGACATGAGGCAGGACTGAGTGGAAGTGGGGAATGCTGTCTCACATGCTGAGTTGAGTCTGGCACCATTTACGCTGATGTGAACCCGGACTGGACCACGGTCTGCAAACATGACTCAAGTAGGAGCTTTGCTGCTCGCTGGAGACACATAAAGACCTCAGTGTTCACAGCAAGCAGCCAAAAGAAAACATCCTCAACCCCTAGTCAGGGTTACACACCAGGAGGGTTACTGCTGGAATACACCATCCATCCATCCATCCATCCATCCATCCATCCATCCATCCATCCATCCATCCATCCATCCATCCATCCATCCATCCATCCATCCATCCATCCATCCCACATCAGGCAATGGGGGGGGGGAAAGGTCCAGGATGGGAATCCCAGACATCTATCTCCCAGCGTCACTCTCCAGCTACTTCTGACGGTTCCCAAGGCGAATTCAGGCCACAAGGGATGCACAGTCCCTGCAGTGGGCTCTGGGTCTTCCCCAGAGTCTCCTCCCAGTTGCACATGCAGAGAAACTTCCAAAGAGAGAAACCCGGGAGGCGTCCTGATCAGCTGCCATAACCACCGGGAGGAGAGCTCCTCTCTCCATCTCTAACGGTGAGCGGAGCCATCCCACACGGGAGGCGCATTGCAGCCACTTGTTCTCATCTCATGAATAGGCCTGTCATGACAGCAAATTCTGATGGATGACAAATTGTCCCATTAATTATAGTAATAAACTATAACATACATTTTTAAGTAATAAAAGGATAAGGGCACAACAATACAAGTACACGCTCTCAAAGATCAGTGAACTTTTAAGTTCTAATGAACATTTAACACTGGAACTGGAAGACATTTTACATATCAAAATGAATAAAGCAATCAGAACAACGAACAAAAACAGACACGGATGTTTCTGTAAACAAAACAGCCCTTTGAAAAACGAGCTTATTGAGACCAACAAACAGAAGTGAATCTCTTTGTCATCCAGTTTTTGGTAAAAAGAGAGAAAGATAAACAATCATACAAATGGAAATTATTGAACTCGTTTTAATTTATCACGTGATTAATCGATTTATTCCTTATGGGGACAAGCTTACTAATGAACATCGGTGAGTCTCAATACATATAAATCTGTGAATTCAGAGCTCTGCTTTTTGCTAACAGATAGAAGAGGCCGCTATGGTTGCTATCCCACCTTCCACCCCAGGATCGCTTGTGAACAAGACGCCAGGATAAGGATAGCATTGATCTCAGTCCAGCCTCTTCCGTTCAAGAACCAGACCAGCCCCAGACCTTAAAGCTCCTCTCTAAGGTCTGCTATCCTGAAACAGGTCGGGTAAAACCCTGACGTTCCCAAACCAGAACCTCTCTGCTAAGCTTAGCATTATCTGGATGGGTTTCCTCAGTGTGCTTTGTCTGAGCAAGAGTGAATGAGAAATCCTCACCATCACAACACCCAAGAAACCACCGTAAAACAAGCTCTTAGGAATAAATATCATAGTTCAGGGATTTTATTTAAAGTAGTTTTAATGTTACATTAAATGTGCTTTTCCTTATTTGAGCAGTAATACCCTATGAAGCTTAAAAACTGTCCAAAGTGTTTCTATTGTAACTATTGAAAAACACTGCTTTTAAAAAGAAAAACAAAAAACACTTTAAGTTATTGAACAACAATCGTTTTTCAGTGTAAAAAGAGGGAAAAGAGACGAGCTTTCGGAAAGCGTCCGAGTGCTAAAAATATTTAAATCCCCAAAGATCACAAGGCAATAGTATGAAATGTTGATTTTAACAGTTAATAATGGTGGCAAGTTTTAACATTACAGACTTGTTAAAATGCTTTATAACTGTGTTGCCTTGCAGCACATCTGCCTCCAGCCGTCAGTCAGGAAGTCCATCACAGAGCAACACAGAGACAACCAGCCCAGCATGCACACACTTCAGGGCATTTCAGAGAGGCGAGCTGGCTCACTGTGGCTCAATGAGAAGTCTCGTTGTCTTGAGTCCTAAATGTCTGGGCTCAGATCCAGCCTCCTACCGTCACATGTCGGTGTCTCTGGGCAGGGGACTTCTAACCAAGTGACACAGTCGTGATTTTTGTCAATGCGACTCTAATGTAAAGCACTAGAGTGTGATAAAGTTGAGCTAAAAGTTGATTTAGAAAAGCTACTTTAAGCAGGATATGTCAAGTGAAAAGAGTTCTCATCAACAGAGATGCCTAGATTCATTAAAAAGTGAAACTATGACTGTCGCCCTACGCAAAACCATCCAGTGCAAAAATGTTGATATTTCAACAAACACTAGGAGTAACGATGCAGAGAGAATTGATCCACTGTCAGCTGTGGCTGGCCAAAAACTCAAAAAGCTGATCTCTATCAATAAACGAAAGCTTCACAATAAGTGCAACCAGATGATGCTAAAGCAGCTCTTCTATGTGGATTCTGCTACTGTGTGAAGAAAAAGCTAACATTTTTCAGGTGTTTGAAAATGCACTTTAGCACTGCCGTTTGAAAACGTATTTTTGAAAGCATGTCGTGGGAAGTCTGTGGTTCATTCAAGCGGTGGCCGAGTGGAAAAACACAACAGGGACGTCGAACAGAATACAGATAATTTGTTCCGTTTCATCTTTTTGAGCTTTCAGCCCCTGTCTGCAAATGATCATCCAAGATTTAGAAAAAGTGGAAGCATTTTGGAGCTAAATCAAGGAAATTCTCTCAGCTAACCACAGAGAGCAGATCTGCTAACTGCGCTGAACGCTAATATCACAAGCTAAAGATAATGTGAATTCTAATTATTCTCCTTTTGTTTCAGTATAACAATAATAACCTGGATTGATAATGGCCTACTTCCAATAACCTTTGGGGAAGAGGAGGGTCACCTGCCTTCCAGATGAAGCCAGGTCTTCTGACCTGAAGATTTGTTGCCGTCAAGCAGGACATATCAAAATATAAACTTTGACACTGACGGCGTCAATGTTTTTATGCAGGAAGAACTGGTTCTAAACCATCACCACCTCCAGTTCAGTTCTGAAAATGGTACTATTAAAAAAAAGAAAAAGAAAAGCAAGAGGAAGCTGTAATCAAAAGGCACTGCACCAATAAAAATTACTAATGCTCACAGCAAGGAGAAGAAAAACCATTTCAGACAAGGGTCCTTCTTTTAATGAATAAATAAATCAAATGTTTAATTGCTTGAGGCCTAAGTTTCACCCCTCAGATTCAAGGCTACAGACGACTCAGAACTTTTATTTCCTTTTAAGAAAACTTTGGTTTTTAACAGCAGATTTCTTTTTTTAAGTTGCAGAAAGTATCCATCAGTCTTTCTGTGGCGAACATTATTTTCCTCTGTGGTAGATCTCCACATCTTAAATGCAAAGCCTTTTTGGCAGCCTGAAGTCTCGGATGTCACAGCCTCCGTGATTTAATTCTTCCCCTAAACAGTTCTCCAAACAAATCCAGCTCACTGTACGACCGCACATTGGGAAGGGTTACATCAGTCTGTAACAATGATACATAAATAAAGCAGCCAAGATGATCAGCTTGATGGATCACCCATCTCAGGGGTGTCTTTCATACCCCTCTAGAAAGAATGAAAACCGCTCGCTTCCAGGAAGAAATCTCTCCAAAGAAAAAAAGCAAAAAAAAAAAAAAAGAGCTCTAAACCATCGCTGTGGTCGCTTCGATGGCTTCTGGGTTTGACAGAAATAACAGCAGATATTAGGTCCAGCCTGATCTCTCAGAGTGCCCACATGACCCACTTTGGTCCTCATGCCAGTCGAGTGGCTCGCCCCCTGCGGTATGTGTGAAAGCCACGCTGGCCATCATGTGACTGCAGACAACGACAGGAAGAAAGACACCGATGCCAACCACAACGAGACACACACACACCACACACACACACGCACACACACACACACACACCCCCCCACACACACACACACACACACACAACACAGGTTCACAGAGATCAAAAACACGAACTTTGAAGATTTGCGGCCTTTTACCACCATGACCCTATACGACAGCAGAGTGGTATTAAGCATTAGTCCAGGCTATTACTACGTAAACTACTTAGCTAGGTCATGGCTCCTTCTCCTCCCTCCTTGCTGCCCTAAGAAGTGTTTAGTACAGTTACTGGCAGGCCCGGAGAGTTTATGTAAGCCTGACCCTTCCTCGGGCCTCCCTCACTTACTTAGCCCGAGCCTCACTGTCTCCTCTCTCCTACACACACACACACACAGGCATACACACGCATACACACCTCAGCTAGCCTCAAACAGCAGGCTGATTGTGAGAGGCTAGACTCGCTGCATAAATAGCTTTATTATGCTCTCAGAACTGCCAGAGCTAACCAGCTTCGCTCTCAAACAGCATAAGGTCGAGCGAGGAGGGCCACGCAACGTTTTGTCTAATGATGAAATACCGATAATGGAACACAGATGGACAGAGGAGAGAGACGGTGCATGATGCAAACGTACAGGCAAAACTGAGGAAGAAAAGAGCATTAGCAAAAAGGAGAAAGTGAGGCAGAGGGAGGAGAGGAGGAGAGGAGGAGAGGAGGAGAGGAGGAGAGAGGGGGGGGGGGGGGGGGGGGGGGGAGCAGAAACACAACCTTTTAAGGCTGCATACCCAGCAGCTCAGTGCCTGAGGTGGACTCGCAAATAGCTCATACACACATGGAGACAAATGCATGCACACACACATTTACAGATTCAGATGCACACCAAATGGCTGTTTTTTTTTTTTTGTTTTTTTTTTATTTGCACAAGCTGGTGATTCACCCCCCCCCCATCTTTCTTTTTTCATGTGAGAGAACCAGCACAGTCTGTGGCTGCAGATGAGTATCTTAATGAGATGCAGAACACTGTCTTTTCATTTGTCTGCTTTACTCTTTTAATACAGGGCTGCTGAAATGTTTCCAACAGGATGCAATCTTATCTTGGAGGAAAATCCTAAGAGGTGGGCGCAGTCTTCTTCTGGTGTTCACAAGCACAGCCTGCCTGATACATAAGCAAACTAAGCAGCTGCCACAGACGTCAGGTGTACGAATGTAAATATTTACTGTGTGATGCAGTAACGACAGTTCTCATCTCTATTTTTAAAAGGTTGCATGTAAAATCTATTCAGTCAAACTTTTTTGAGTAAAATATTTTAGTTTTGAAGCAACACAGCACTTTCATCATCTTACTTTTCAACTTGGTATATCCTTCCTACCGATATCGACCCTACCATATCTTTAAAAGCAGAGATGACGTCACGCTGAAAAACATGTTTTCCTCATATTTCAAAGTAAAAAGACTAGAGTTAATTTATCTTTGTTTAAAGCCTTGCGACCCATATTTGCAGTTAGCAGAGTTAGCTCAGCTAGCATTAACATTTTGGTGGCCTCCATGTGTATTTCCCAGAGCAGTGGCTCCAAAGGTTGACACTGAGATCCCAGTTGGTGAAATGAATCAACAAATGGGCTCTAAAACTTCACTTCAGCAAAAAATTGAATGGGGAAGGAAAGAGATGCCTCGTGATTAAGTGATTACCCCCTAAATAAATCAAGAATTAACTGTGAATAACTTGTTTTGTTTTTTTCTATAACTGGGTTCAATTCATAAGGCCCAGTTACTGCTGGATCTGTGCAATCAGGAAGTAATTAAAACATAGGAGAAATCTAAAAGAGCTGAAAAGTAGCACAATATGGCTCAATTCTGAAAAAAATGAAAGAAAAGATGAGAAAGTCACTGACATATACTCGTCTGAAAAGGGTTAAAAAGTCATTTCTAAGTTTTTGGGACTCCAGAGAACCACAGTGAGTCATTATCCACACATGGAGAAAGCATGAAACAGTGGGGAACCTTCCCAGGAGTGTCTGGAAAGAACACCGAGACTCGTCTCACATTTGCAAAAAGCATCTTGATAAGTGAACACTGTGCATATTGCATTACATGTTAGTACACTGATGAGACGAATGCAAAACCTCTGGATGGTGTGTGTTCTGCTCAGCTGGCATAAAACTAAAGCAGCATTTCAGAAAAAGAACATCTTAATGAGAGCGAAACACGGAGGCGGAGGTATTATTGTCAGGGGCTGCTTTGAAGCAGCCACTGAAAAAAACTCTGAATCCTCATCTCTACATGAAAATCCTGAGGAGGAATTTCTGGCCATTAGTTTGAGACCTTGCCCTAGTCAAAGTCCAGCCTTCCATCTGAATGAGATGGTTAAAAAAAATCTTCCAATATGGCTGAATTAAAATCAATGAAGTGGACCAAAACTCGTCCACAACGATGTAAAATAACTCTCAAATGACGAACTGAGCAGACATGAGCTGCAAGGTCTAGAGATGCAGTTACTTTCTCACATAATGCCAGGTTGGTTTCTATAGCTTTGTTCCCTCACAAAACAAAAACTTCTTCTTGCATTTCCTCTGCCTCCTTTTGTGTTTGACGACAACATTTGTTTAGCGATCTGAAACAACAAAAAAGCCAAACAAACTAACTCTGTAAGGATGCAAATACTGTTCACAGGGCTGCATTGCCGCTAGAGGTGTAGTGCATTAATGTTTGAACATGGATGATATAAAGGGGATATTAGGTGGGCTCTGATGATTTATGGTTGTTTGAAGGGGCCCCAAATCAAATTCACCTTAAGGTCCCGGACAGCCTTGGACAGGCTCGGGTCACAAATCAAACAAGCGGAGAAGCGAGTTTCTAAGTTGGATGACCGGCAAGGTGAAAGAAGCCATCAAACGGATTATTCTAAAGATCATGACTCCTAGAACAAGCGCTCCTGTCTCTGCCTGCTCAACATGGATGGCACATGCATGAGCTCGACTGTAAGGTGGCAGGAAGGACGACCATAAAACACCACATGTGGGGCAGCCATAATTGAAAATGATGGTCCTTGGAGTTGGCTCATGAAGAGATGCACACACACACACACACACTGACACACACACACCCCCCCCCCCCCCCACACACACAGATCCCCAGGACAAACCATATGCCAGGTAGCAAGGAACCCATCTTCACCTAACTACACCCTGCACAAGCAGATGAATGTTAAACCATTTTAACTGCAGCAGAAGCCACAAAATGGCTGTCAGCAAAAACACCTCCCCTACTCTCCCACTGTCTTCCTCCTTCCCCTCACCTCATCCCCCACTCCCCACCTCCGTTCTCTCCCTCTCTTCTCCCTCTGCTACCACTTTCCTTCGCCCCCTCCCCCCCCCCCACCCACTTCGCTCCCTCTTTCTCTCAGAGCGCTCTGCCAAAAGGTGCTCCAGTGCCGATATTCTGTTCACAGAGACTGCCAACAGTTAGATTTGTCCTTGGATCCCGTTCACATTCCCTCCCCTCCCCTCCCCTCTCCCTGTGATCCTGTTTTGACCCGAGGTCCTCAGCCCAGAAGGGGATACACCTAATCGATTTCTCATGCTTTAATTTAAAGGTGGCACAGGCATCTTGTTACCTAATAGGGAGTAACAACAGCCAGCTTGGTACTTTTTATGCCGGGGAGCGTAAAAAAAAAAAAAAGATGAAATTGCTGCCTTGTTTTGAGTGGGGGAGAGGAGCTGAAAGTGCTAACGAGACAGGATCGATAAAATTACCTCTATTATCCATCCTTCAACATGGTCATGCACTGCTTGCCCTTTATCACCCACATGAGCTCACTTCCACAACCTCACTCCCGCATGTTCAGGAGAGCTGGCCCGGACGTCGGCTCTGCTCCCTCCACCCTCCGGCTGCGCTCGTCTTCAGGTGGACCTGGTCCGGACTGGAGTTTTTGAAAGGCTGATATTCTGCTTCATCAGCGGCACAACGCTAGTACGTGTATCCACTCATTTGTATTCTATTTTCGCGTACCCAAAAAATAGAAAACCCAACCAGGTATTGATCCAGGGAGCACAAACTGGAAGAAACGTGCATGTTCTAGCATTTCTGCACCGAGGTGTAATGCATTTATGCTATGATGTATCTATTGTGCACTCATCTTTAGACTCAATTCACAGGTTTTCAATGAGTTAGCAGACTGAGGTGGCCACTGAAGACGGCTGATTTTGTGTCTGGTTTAAAGTGACAGTGACGACTCAGTCATGCTTTTCAGATCACTGTCCTGTTAAGGATACCAAATGAACAGAACCCAGCAGCTTTTTAACTTTAAACGGTTTGGTACATCAAAGAATTTCTAATGTGTTTCGCTTTAACAAGGCCCCCCACTGTTTGGAAGAGAAACAGTCCCACAGCATCACAGAACCCCCACCATGCTGTACAATGGATATGAGATGCTTTTCATTCTTTGTTTCGGCCCTGACTCATTCGTGGCGTTTCTTGCCAAAACACTCAGTCTATGGCCGACTCCCATTTTGCTACTTATCCTTCATCGTTAGCCTTCAACCCTACTTTTCTCTGGGAGTCCCGATAGTTTCCGTCACGTAGGGAGGAGGCGAAGGGGCCAAAAGCTCCAACAAAGTGATGTTTATAGTGGAAACTACAGAACAAATCAGATTTATGACAAGAGTACATGAGGGTTTGGATTCTGGGACTTTTGGACTCATTTATGCAACTCCAACAGAACAAATAGTAAATTCAACAACCAGAAGGAACTTAATAATATTTTACAGCCCGAAAAAGTCAGAAACATCTGCGGGGTTTTTACGCTCCACATAATGTGACGCTGCGCGACGAACTGTCAACGATAAATGAAGATGAAGGAAGTAGAAGAAGCATCTGATCAAAGCGCAGTGTTTGATTAGTGAGGTGAACATTTCCTTGGACCAAAGAACCACAAACATCAAAGTTCTGCTCAATAGATGCCAAGCAGAACCTTGAATCCCATTTCCTAGTGTCACCTCTGACCCTTCACACCGAACTCAGGTAAAGACAGACATATTCTAATGAAATGTCAGGAGCTCCTCGTGTTAAGAAGCTAAAAATGAACTGACTTCAATGTGATTGAAATAGTCGAGATTGTTTCCATGATCCATTATCAATAAAACTCACTATAAGGTTTGTGAATTAAATAGAAGAAATTAAGCACTTTTTGTCCTTCAAAAAGAACTGAGGTTTACTGATCTGACTGCAAGTATTGTGAAGCATGTCAAACTTTAAAATATTGCATTTAGTCCTTTTTTTACACAAGGGCGAAAGCTGAAATTCCACATAAGTAACCTTAACCAGGTTTGAAACCTTCTATTGTGACTGAAATATGCAGAAACTAAATACGTTGACATGAATCAAGCTACATCCTAGCAGTGGTTTGTGCATCTGTATTTATACTTTTGTTATTTCTCAACAAGCAAGAAAACGACATCCAATGCAGGATTCATATCGGTTTACATGTCACACACAGCCGTACGTTCAAACACAATGTAATCAGCAAGAGCTGATGCTGCAGCATCTGATCACTATCCTGCTAAAAGATGAAGAGGCAACAGAGGCCACCACATCTCTTTTAAATATCTCGGCACTTTAAAGAGGCCAAGGCCACTGGAACAGAAAGTGGCCCACAGCATCACAAAAACCTCCACTCTGTACTTAAGAGTAGGCATGAGGTGATATATTCATCCTTTGTTTCATGCAACTTGTTTGTTGGAGGAAAGTTTGATCTCTGGTTGACTCTGGTTTCATTTCATTCCTCTTAATGTTACTGTTATCCTCTGGCCGTGTGTTTCTCAGCAGTCAGTCAGCCTAATAGCTTCTGCAGAGTAATTAAAGGGAGCTGTGTTTGAGCTCTAGCGGGTCATGGCTGTCCACCTGAACCGACCAATCCAAAGACCATTTATCAGAGAACCACCTAGACAAGGGAGTCATGTTAAACCCAGAGGAGCAGCAGGTGTGGACGACTCAGGAGAGAGAATATGTTGATATTTAGTTTAGAGCGGCATAAGAGAAAGTCATAAGAAGTTACAAGCTTAAACTTTCATCATGCAAAATACCATGTGGGGTTGAAAACTAACGCTGAACTGGTGGTGAAGCATGGTGGAGGTAGCGTCATGCTGCGAGGATGCTTTTCTTTGGTTGCACTTAATGGGAGTTAAAAACAGAACCATCCAGAAAAAAGAAAACTTGACTGAGGCTGCAAGATATTCCAGACTAAGGACAAACTTCAACGAGGCTGACCAAACAGCGGTTCAGATCAAAGCATGTGTTAGGGTTGCCTAGTCAAAGTCCAAACCTAAGTTCAACCGATATTGTGCAGAGTAAAAACAAATGAGGATTTGGAGCCATCCTTGCAAACCAAAAGCGTCGCAGAGATGTGAAAATATCTCTGCGACTTCCAGCGTTTGGATCTCTGGAATCTTTCACACACAAAAAAAAATAATCTCAAAAATACACAACAAACACATCAACCAAATCAGCTCAGAATAACTTAAAACCCTGAAAAAGTAACAAACACCCCGTCCTCCCCCAACCTGCACAATGTGACGGATTATCAATGTCAAATGAAGACGCAGGAGGCAGAGCCCAGCAGGAAAATATCTGATCTAGCAGCGCTTTTTGATGAGTGAGGTGAACCTTTCCTCCTGCGTCGGTAGAGGAGACCTAATCAAAGCCGCACAAGCGCCAAGGTGCTACCCAGCGATAACAAACGCTGCCTCCCCGGGTGATGCAGCCTTGTTTGGGTTGCCTACGTGCGTGAAATCTGCCCGCTCACCTTCTTCTGTGGGCATGTGACTGCAAGCATTCTCACCGCGAGGAGCGGCGCTGGAGACGAGCTGCACCTGAAGAGGCAGGCGCACACGACTCTCGCTTCGGGTCTGCGTGCACAAAACCAGAAAGGCTTCCAAGCAGCGGCGCGGGCAGAAGAAGAGGCGCGTTCAGGTGCGGGAATGTGCGCGGTCAAGCGGGGCTACTCACCCATGTCTAATGTTGTCACACAGCCGGCTCTAAGGTGTGAATATTTCATCGAGATCATTTACAATCCATTTAGCCGAGACACGTTTCTTTTGTTGTTGTTGTTGTTGTTGTTGTTTTTTTTTACACAAGCGATGGATGGGATGACAGCCTCCCGGGGAGCTGTCAAACGGTGCCCGGGAGTAAATGTGGATGGATTTTTCTCTTGACAGAAAACCCCGGGGAAAAAATGGCGTCAACAAGCGCTTTGGATAGAGAGGAGCGAGGAGAGAGAGAGAGAGGTGGTGGTGGTGGTGGGGGGGGGGGGGGACGGGACTTGCGGGCGATCCGATGAGAATCAAGGTTGCAAAAAAATGTTAAAAATGTAAAAAAAAAAAAAAAATAGAGATTAAGAAGAAAAAAAAAAAGAGGAAGAAGAATCCAGCAGGAAACTTGGAGGTCGTGTCCCAGGTTCCTGCAGAAAGCAGAGCCGGGTCGGGGTCTCCTGCAGGCGGGAGCAGCCGGAGAGCCGCAGCGGTGCAGAGAGCGTGTCCCGGTGCCTTGCGGGATCGCTGGTGAGTCGGCGCTGAGATCCCTCGCAAATCCGCTACTCGGCTGGAAGGAGGGGAGGGGGAGGAGGAGAGGAGGAAGAAGAAGAAGAAGAAGAAGAAGGAGGAGGAGGAGGAGAAGGAGGAGGGGGGGAGCAGCTCTGTTACTGCAGTCAAAACAAGCAGCCCGCATCCGACTACAAGCCAAAAATCCAAACGAGGGGGGAAAAAGATTTTCTGCGACAACAGAGCGCGCTTTGAGCCGTGTCCGTGCAGCGGAGGACCGGGGAGCTGAGGCTGCACACCGCGGGGTTAGCTCGCCGGCTGCACTGGATCAAGGCTTTCTCTCGCTCTCTGAGCCTGTGTGCCTCTCTCTCTCTCTCTCTCTCTCTTTGCTTTTCCAATCGGTGAATGTCAGGTCCCGGAGCCTGGTGTCTGGTAATGATCTCACCCAGCAGACTGGAAGCTCTGGCCAAGCTGAGCCGACCAGAGGACAGGAGGAGGAGGAAGAGGAGGAGAAAGAGGAGGAGCGAGATCGCCTCCTTCTGGCTGCAAACAGCCTCTGCACGTCCCTCGTTTCTGTGTCCACCTGCTTGTCACCAGTTTTCTCCAAGGGGGACAGCTTATAGAGACATTCTGATAGTTTAATGTAATGGAAATGAGAGGTGAGGCTCAAGCGCACAGCATGCATCCTCAGAAAGGCTCTGAGTGAGTGCTGGTAATAGAGAAAAGTATTAACTTCAGCTGGTTAATAGAGATGCATTAAAAATAGCGGAGTAAGGAAGTAAAAAAAAAAACAAAAAAAACGTACACGTTTAAAGGAGTGATTATAAAAAAAATATTCTGGCTTTGAATTTTATAAAGTGACAGAAAATAGCTGAGATAGAAGTGAAACAATTTGATTATGCCAAATAATCTAACGTTCACAAAAAAAAACAGTAATTTAGTAAACTTTCCAGCATTTTCTCTCACCACAACCATATGTCTAAATCTATATTATATGAATGTTATGAACTTTGGAGGAGAAAGGGGCCCATAGCATCACAGAACCTCCACTATACTTAACAATGGGCATTTGTTTGTTGCTGAAAAGCAAAATCTACGATTGAACTGAATCCTGTTTTACTTCTTACCCCTGATCCTCGTCCATCAACCCAACCTTTCTCAGGTGTACAGCTTTAGAGCTGATAAAAGCATATTTTTTTTTTTTTCTCCGAAGAGTTTTTGCAGTGCTAGTGGCTCATATTTTTTTTACAGTAGGCAGACAGGAAAGAGGGCAAGGAGAGGGGGAAGACATGCGGCAAAGGTCGCCGGAACCGGGAGTCGAACCCGCGACGTCCGCGTCGAGGACTGAGGCCTCCAAATGTGGGGCGTGCTAACCCCTGCGCCACCACAGCACGCCCCAAAGCATATTTTAAGGAGTTAATGGACAGACGCTGAAAATGTGGTGCAGAGTTGAATTACGAAAATGTCAAAGACGTTCTCATTCAGCCTTCCGGTTCTCATCTTTTCCAGGGACTTGTTGATTAAAATGCTAACAGCATATCCTGGACAGAAGAGAGTCCAGAAACCATCCTGCAGTTCAGAGCAGATTAAACGTCACAAAGACCACAGTCTTATAAAGTGATAATAGACTCATATCTTTGGAGGAAATTCTCTCACCTCCAAACAAATACAAACAGGATTACTAAATGGTTGAACTTTACTCCCTTGAAGGAGACCACAAAACAGATCTTTGATGAGTGATAACACATCTTAGTGTCTATGCGTGCGTACCCCCGGGGGCGTTTTGACTTTAACACTTCCTGCTAACAGATGAGTTAACCTAAAAATAAAATGATCACCTTTGTCTTAACAGGAAATAGTTTGCACCCCTGGGATGACGCGCAAAGATGATTCCTGACAGCATCAGTACACTTCCTTCCAATTTATCTTGTGTGCCCAGTAAGACAGAAGCTGCAACATCTCACATCGCCCACACGTTTTATTCAGAGTAAAACAAGGTGGGCGTTCGCGTGGGGCCGAGCCGGTGAATGGAGGGAGACTTAAGAGGCTCTGTTGAATCGGTGGGTGTTGTGTGCATGCATGTGAGCGCTGGTGATTTCCCCTTAATATGTCAGAGTAGAAAAAGAGGATGGAAAACTCAACATCAAACCACCGTGAACGACCTGCAGTTGTTCCATCGCTATCAGAGCTTCGGTTTGTATCGCGGATCCATGCAAAACCTGACCTGCCATGCTTTGGAAACCGACCTTAGCACCGAAGAGCCATGCAAATGACCTCACACGACCTTTTTCCCTTGGTGAACCACAGTTACAAGCAGTTCCTCAGCCCAGCCCTGTGCATGTATGCGTGTGTTTGTGCAGAACGCCCACAGAGAGATGTTTCATTAGGGTGGAGGCTCTTTGAAGTCAGTGGTAGGTAAACACTCAACTCCAAGCTTGTAGTTAAAAATCTGCAGTGCCATCAGCAGCCCGTGTGCTGATACTTTTCACTTCCCCTGCTGAGATACACCAGAGTCACAAACCTCCTGTGTTTGTGTGCTTAGATGGATGCAGTCTCTGACTCAAAGGAAGTGTTTTCACACCAATGTCACTGTATCTTACAAATTTCACTAAATGTTCTATTTATAAATACGTGACCGGTTTTGAATCCCTTTAGATACTTATTTCACTTCTTTTTATGAATTATGCTGTTATGAATGTTAAATACATACCATTAAATGGCATATATCTAACATTTCTCCACTTTTCTATTTTGCATTAGAGCCTCAGGAGTTTTGTAATGGTTCTACTTATAGTCCGTGAAATAAATATTTATCATACTGTAATCACAAAAACAACCAGAAGGATATACACTGGAAGTTTGGTCAATTTTTGTTTGCAATTATTCTGTTTAGTGGGTTCCTCGTGTTTGCCTTTTGTGTTCACCAGACATTCATTTTCAGTTTTCCATCAGTTTTCTGCATATCCCTGTTTTTCCCCCAAACCTGCAACTTGCAGTCAGTTAGATCCACCTGAGCGCTTTTCCAATAATCTCCCTGTTTATCCTTTGATTTACTTTCAAGTTTTGTCATGTTTGTTCTTCCATTTGCCATTCCTTCCATTGTGCTGAACATAATAACTTTATTAAACGTTATCCTTTTGGTATGATTCCTCCTCCTGACTGCATTCAGCTGCTCTTTCACTGTGATAAATACGGAATCACCCTGAAACAGTGAAACGGCAGTGATAGCCTCGCGATTCTTCAGCAGAGAAAGAGAAGCTGGTGAATGGGCAATGCTGCAAGAAGAACAACAAACCTAAATGTGCAGGCAGAGCAACAGTGGGGTTGGTTCAGATTTAAGCACATCCTTGAACTAGAAGTGGCCCAGTAAAGGTCCACTCCTCGTCAATTGGGAATCTATGGCATGACATGAAAACTGTACCGGCCTCAGTTTTCCATTCTGTCTGAGTTTGAGCTATTTTACAAAGAAGAAAGGCAACGTTTTCCTTCCTGTGGAAGTGCAAAACTGAAGCAATTTTAATGACATGTGCTTCAACAAAGATGACTCTGGGCACCAAATACAAGTAAAGTTCATCCTTTTCAAAGTTTCACATGTAAAAATAACTCTGATGATCATTTTTAAATGGCAGCATTTAAAGTTTTCTCAGTTCTGGAGCCTTAGGGGTTCTGAAACTGTTTTAATTATGTCAAATAAATTAAGTCATTTGCTCCAATATGATCATAAAACCAGCCACAGGGATTTAACTTCAAATTAATGCCACTTTTAAATTTAGGTTGATTTCTATCATTTTGAAAAGGACTCTGAAATACGGCTAGAATGGCAAATCAGGTGTGTGTGCCTGTGTGTGTGTGTGTGTGCGTGCGTGTGTGTGTGTGTCATCACATGCATTGATCTGCGATGTGTGTGAAAGCACAAAGAGACCCCAGAGATCAAGGGGTCAACAGCTGCTCCCTAACAACCAATCAATGGCAGTGTATCAGCAGAGATTACCCTCTCAGAAACGCACACACACAGACACACAAAGAAGGCCCTCTGCTCTCCAATCTGCTGCCATGGATACTGGATCCTGGAGGGCCGAGAGGGAGCCGTTTTCAGCCTAAACTGTAAATATTGAATTATGAGGAAGGCCAGGAAAAGGAGCAGCGTGCAGGGCAGCCTTCCTGCCTGAGTGATCCAAATATCTGGATAATCTTTTCATCTCTATTCACCGCTACAGGAAATCTGGTGCATCATTCAACGCTCGTCAGGTTCAGCATAAAAAAATAAAAAAAGATTCAGTCATTCATCTAAGTGGCCTTACTCCCTCATCTCGTTTTTAGCCTTTATTCCACAAGAGGGGTGCATGCATGCCAAGAAAAGTTAAAAAAAAAAACAGTTTCCTTCATTTCATGTGCAACTCATAAAAGGGAATTCAAGCATTCAAAGCACCTTATGAAAAGCTGAAGTTTTTAGTTTACAACAAAGTTTCAGCAGAGGGAAGGAGATGGGAAGATGACGAAGAAGTGAAGGGGAAATTACCTAACAATTAATAAATGCACTAAGTGGGGCTGTTGGAGAAAAGTGCTGGAAGGAAATACGAGTGAATGTCAATAGTGGGTTTGTGAAAAGCAAAAACAGCAGAGACAGCAAGAGATGAAATAACTCTGATATTAATGACAAAGTAGCAACTCCTGACAGGACTGAAGGGGAAGGAGAGCGGACGTGCCAACCTTGAGCTGACATTGGGAACAGGAGAGACTCGCGTTCGTTCAATCAATGAGGGGGATTTTCTCAGGGAGTCCACTAATCTCACAGGGCAGCTGAGGGTTCATCAGAGCCAGAGGGACCCCTGGGACCCGCAGAGGTAATGGGGTTAGCCAACACAGAGGCAGAGGAGCGCGTTGATCTGACAGTGCAGAAGGACGGGGTCTTTGGAAACGCACACCGCGCGGCTTGTGTGTTGCAAAACAAAATGAGATGCACGCGTGACTGTGTGGGTGTCAGGAGGAGTGAGGGCCATCCTGATAGAAGGAGAAGTTAATGGGACGTGTGACGAGGCTGATTGCGGAGCCCTTGCTGATCTGGAGGGGTTAATGAAGTAAATGGCTTCTTGGGTCGCACGCCATTGAAGGCCGTCTCTGGCTGCAGACACACAGAAACGCACAAAGGGACTCTTCTCCTTCATTTACCTTCCAAAGATAACGTCCACAGCCAAAAGCTGCAGCAAACATGCTGAGTGCTCTCATCATTTTAGACCCGTCTTGAAGCACTGAGTGAAGGAAAATCCAGTATTGCTCAAGTAACATAAGTAGAAATCCAAACCAATAACTCTACATATCAGGTTATGACTATTTGGTTGCATAACACAGAGAGTCAGTGTTAAATAAGCTTACTAAAATGCATTGAATCCTGTTAGGAGAGAAAATTTCCAGACATCTTCTTTATGGAGAAACTAGTGACATGGATAACTGAACTGTCATACTCACCATCTCCATTTGTGTTTTTTTAAAATAAACTTCAACCTGAATTCAAAATATTCTAGCAGCCTTTTTCTGAAATCATCCGAGAGGCTCGTTGCTTCTGTGTTTGGGCTCAACGTCTTGCTGAAAAGTCCAACCTTATTTTATTGTAAGACTATAGTCAAGAATATAATTGAGTATGTGTCACAGTTTGCAATGCTTTCTAAAAAGTGTAATTTAAGCCTCACCTGATATTCTTCCAGTGTTTAACGGACTTCTCCATCTGTTCTATAGCAAGATGCTTTTTCTTCATCAGTGGAGTGTTGTGCTGTGAGTGAGCATAGAGGCCATAGCTGTTGAATGCATTACTTATTGTTTTTAATAGAGAAACTAATCCTATTAATTCCAAGTGGTTCTGAAGCTCTCCACAGCTGATCTTTGACTCTTTAAAAATCTAGATATTCTACAACAATACAGATGTAAAGTTCCCAGGAGAGAGCCCTTTACTTTCACCCAGCATGAAATGTTTCTTATCAAATACTTTGAAAATTAAAAACCTTTGTAGAGACAATAATTTAAAACTAAACCAGCAAGTTTCAAGTGATTTTTTAGAGTTTTTTTTTTTGTTTGTTTTTTGTACCTTCTCGACCCTCCTTTTTATCCTGTTTGTATAATTCTTTATGTCAATTCAGGTTATTGGACATTTCCTCTCATTTGTATATGTGTGTTGTTACCGACATGTGGTGTGCAGGGCATGTAAAAAGCCTCATTAAAAATATATTTGCTGAGAAAATCTTGATGTTTTCCATTCTTATTTGCCCCACTGTGTTCTCCTGTCATTTCTCTTTGCTTCTGCAGCAACAAAAAAAAAAAAAAAAAAAAAGACGACTAAGCCTCCATGACTTATTGGACAAACCGCAAGCTATTCAGAGCAGTTGATTAAAATAGCGCAGCTCCGCAAGCAGTGTGTTGGCTTTTCTGGAGCTCTCAATTGGCCACATGTGCTTTGCATATGCAGCCAGACTCGAGGATACAGGCACACAGACAAAGGGGCAGAAGAACAATATTGCAAGACTTTGTTCTTCATTCAGGAGCTCAGAAAGAGATCATTTTAATGAGAGAGATAATGAAGTCTGAGAGAAGGATGCGGCCCAGAACAGAAAAAAAAAACAATATTGACGAGGGAGCTCAGACAGCAACAAAGCCCTAAATGCAGTTGACTGTGGAGTCCCTGCTGGCTCTGTCTTTGTGAGGAGATGACATTGCACCCATCCCCCTGCTACTTATAGGGACATTATCATAATGTTGGCTCTGTTTGAGATGAGCTATGAGAAGTGGGCTCATCTTGAAGTCCTCCGCATGCCTGGTGCATGCTGAGGGAGGACAGTGCTGAACGGGGGTTGATGCCCTAATGGAAATTCAGCCTGACAGTTCTTGCATGTAACAAAGCAACACAGGACTGACAGCGCCGATTTGATGGATCTGAACATTGCTTGTAAACACACCGCAGCACGGAAGATAAAGACCGTCCTTCTGCTGTCCCTCTGTTTCCTCATTGTCTTGTCACCGCAGACATCTGAGAGGAATGAAGAGGACAAAGTGAGCGACAGTGCAGAACACGGTTGAGTGTCGTGCAGTCGAGTTTCATAAATGTGGGTTTAAATCCCAGCTTACGTGCTGTCACTCTGTATGCAGACCCAAAAACGAGCAGTGGATTCAATGTGTTGGCATCTATTAGACCACTGAAAAAGGAATAATAAGTTCTTAGAATCAGATGATGTTTATCAGAGCTTGTGTGAACCTTCACACCTCGCACATCCACCCTGCAACATCCTGTTGTGTTAGAGCCCTAACTGTGGTCAAATACAGCTGCATCTCTCTCTGTCTCTCTCTCTCTATTTCTGTGAGTGTTTGTGTGCATGTGTGAAAGAGTCAGAAAGAGAAACGAGAAAAACTCCCCAGATGAGAGAACACTGCCACTTCCCCCTGTGAGTGGAACGAAGACAGAAACATGCAGCAGGTGTTTGAAACACAATGCTGAATCATTCATGGCTTACATGTCCAACAATGGGGTCAAAGTTTTGTTTAAAACTTTTATAACTGCATATGCCTCTTAAAAACATCAAAAATCTGATAAATACGATAGAAAAGGCATTAAGATATACATAAAAACAGTCTGCTTTGCAAATGAACAATCTAAAGCTGTGGTTGCAAACACTTTTTTGTGGATGTCAATGTGATGTACCTAGTTCAAGGATTGCAGGGGGTAAAAACAAGTCTGTGTTAGGCTGTAATAAAGAGAAATTGCAAGAAATGTGAAATAAAACGTTATAATATCTGTCATGGTACGCACTCGAACAACTTCCTCTTTGAATAATCATAGCTGTAAGGTTCCATGTCGGAAGCACCCACACACCCGTGCACACACACTATGAAAAAAAAAAAAAAAAAAGACATCTGGCCTGCATTTGTTGTTTACTGTACATTGTGTGAACACTGTCCCATCTAAAGCAGCTTCCCAGCAGCAGGATGTGGTGGCGCGACACGTCCTCGCTCAACAACAACCACTTCCTATGAGTTTGATAAACAGCGCTGCGGTTTCACACTCCTCCTGCCCTGTCGTACATGGGGGAGTACACATAGCACACCTCAGCTCGACAGCGCCACCATCTGCTCATAATACCAGAAGAAGAGAGCCTGATAAGTTCAAATGCCCTTTGAACTTTATCAGATTTGGCCACAAATTTGTAAGTATTCCTGTGGGATTTTGCATGACTCACCAACACTGAGCAGGGTGGGACTGTAGTCTGAAAAACGAGAACAGAGCCTGCAAATTAAAAAAAAAAAAAAAAAGTTGTGTTAATTGGTCACAAGTAATTGAATAAAGGTTCTCAAAATCAGCTGATTTACTTTTGTTTCACTTAACAGCTTAATACACCTAATAAATGAATTCGCATAAACTTAATTTGATTACTTGTGACCAATTACTGCAATGTTTTTAAGTTTAATGGTTTTCACAATTCCTGTTCATTTGTGCATTTGCTATCCAGCCCTCAGGGGTATCTGAGTAAAGAGGGATGAACACAAATGCATGCCACAGTTCTCAGATTATTGGACAACAACAGCCTCGTGTCAATTAACAATCAGGGGAAATCAATATGTCACATTTATCTTAAATCTAAACGGATCTGAGTTGCAGCCACTGCAGAACAGCAACATTACACTTCAGTTCAGTCTCTGTTTCTGAAGGTTGATGATTTGGTGGCAGAAAAAGACTGTAGCGCTGCTTCTCTCTTCTTTTTTTTCTCCTTCCCCGTCTTCTCTCCTCTTCTCGGTTGCATGGGCACATACTGTCAGTCACATCTGTGAGCTGTCAGACCCAGAACATGCATACATCTGAAGCGGGGTGGAGGGAAGAGGGGTGCATTAGGCATGCTGATCCTTCACACTCCCCTTGTCAAACTTAACATTGAAATGAAAGTCAGTGGTGAGTGTTTAGAAAGTGTGAGTGTGCAGGGTGTGTTTGTGTGAGTGTGTGAGGCGGGAGACAAGTAGGGTCAAAGGAGAGGAGGCATGCCTAATCCTGTGGGATGTGGTGGTATTTTACTGTGAATGGGGATGGGATGTAGAGATGTGCTCAGTGGTGCATGGATCACAAAAACTTCCTAACTGACAGAACGGAGTCCTGGGGGACCATTGTCAAAACTGGTGAAAGGAAAGAAATGACAGCAAAAAGGCAAACTATCAGCAACATGATTCCATTATACAAGTGAAATGATTGAGAACTGAACAGGAAAACATTTTAATTGACATTTAAATTGCTTTGTATGAACAGACGTAAAGTTTCAATTTTCAAGAAATTTCCTTATATGTTTCACAAACATCGATCTACCATGTCATCCACCCATCCAGTTTCTATTCCTGCCTCGTGTAAGGTCAAAGGGGGCTGGGTGCCTAAGTGCAGGAGGCAGGGGCGTTGCAAAAAGAGCAAATCTCTGAGTTTCGGTTTATGCTGGATCTATAAAAAGAGATCGAAAGACTCATAACAGAGTCTAAGACCACCATATGCACATTAAAATGGACTATACCATTGCCTGCATTAAGTACTGGTGTGATGGAAGACCAGGGCTCCATCCCTAATGATTACTGATATTGTATTTATTTACAGAACAAATGCTTTTTTGTTTCAGTTCTTTATCTCAGTTTCATTTGCATTTATTTAAACATTCTTTCAGGCAGAGGGACTGGCCATCCTTCCTGGACAGGGGGAATGTGGGGAAATGTTAGTTTGTTTCAATTTGAGGTTAATTGTTTGAGTCTCACCTTTTGGGTTGTCTCCTCAACAGGGTGGAGCAGCAAAGGCACACAAGTACTCCAGGTGCTATTGAAAAGCTCCTGGAGCATTTTCAATTAAGAGGGGTAATGCTCTGAAGACTTATATTAAGTTACATTTAATCTTTGATTGACCTTAGATTAGTTTAGTTCTAATAATTTGCATGTATGTAAATATTTATTGGTGTCATTTATTGTTTTGTGTTAGCCACTGCGTTTATCTGAAGATACCTCCCATAATCTTATTCAACACAGAGGAACATCATCCAAATATCACACTAAAATTTCTAACCAGTATATGAAACTCTGTGTAGGGTGGAAAACTATCTCTATGTCACACCTTGAACACATCACCCCCTCTGTGAAACATGGTAGTGGCAGCACATGCTGTGGGCCTGCTACTCTTCAGCAGGGAAAGGGAAGTTGGTGGGAAGATTGACCTTTTCTTCTGTCCTTTGTAAGGAAAGGGTAGAGTTTGTACCACAGTCTAACACATAAAGTGCCTGAATTCATCTTTGCAAAACTTTGAAATTATTCTTCAATCACAACACACACTCGTTAGAGTGATGCTGCAAAAACCCACCTCCACTCAAACTCTTGAACACGAACAGGTCGTCCAGAAAATAATGGATGAGGCCAAGTCAAATAAAAACATCATAAGAGATTTTCACATTGTGAAAGAAAGCGGATGGGGAGGATAACAACAGTGGCTGTAACGACAAGAAATTTCTGATAAAAATTACAGTAATAGAAATGGGCCATGTCCTGAGCCGGTAGGACTGTGTGTCCAAAACTAAACAAGCAGCACTAGAGGCCTTGATAATCACGGCATGCAGAGAAGAAAATGGGAAAAAACATCACATCTTGGCTTCCAAAATGTGATGTAGGGTGCATCATCAAGTATACTCAAATGAAACCATTTTCACTTTTAGCCTGACTTTAAACACGACTTTGGCCCAGAAACTGACATTACTCACAAAAGGTAAACGAAAAAAACTCTAGCAAAAATCAGAAATCAAACTGTGTAACCTAATGAATGTCCTTTTGACAGAATAATTAATCACAGCATCAAACATAATAAAACTAAATAAATTAAGAAAAGTTAAGATGCCGCTAAAAAGTCAACACAAATGTATTTTTCTTTTCTTTTTTTTTTTTTAAATTTTGGTTGTCCATTAGATTCTGATAGGTTGTTGTTATATGAGTACCCAGTTTGGTTGGTTGGTCTGCTACTTCTGTAGATGGTTTCTGAAATGTTCTGTGTGACTTTATACAGACAGAGCGCTCCATTCCAAATCATATTTAGTTCATTGCATTTGTCACAGATGGACTCATTTCAAGTAAAGTAGAATTGAGGAACCACAGCCCAAGAGATATATAAACAATATGGAGACTTTCAAATTCTGTTGCTTGGGAGAAGAAAAACCACAAGCAAATTAACAGACAATGTCAGTATATTAATCACACAATTAAAAATGATATTAAAGTTAAGATTTGTTTTCCCCTGACATTCTCAGTTCACCTGAACTATAATATTGTGAAGGAAGTTAAAGTGTCATGTCTTTAGATGCAGTATGTGCAGAACTTCACTGCAACAAAGGTTACATGCATGACCATGGTCAGCATGATGAAAATATATTGTCATAAAATACAATATTTTCTGACAAAAAAATACTTTATTTTCCAAAAGATGTTGAGTTTTACTGTGACTATGAGAACTGTTGTTTCAGAAAGTCACTTGATATCAACTTCTCACTGATTGCATGACAAATACAACCAGCAGGTGGCGCAGTTGACACCTTTAAACAGCCCGTGTTAACCCGGCAGCAGAAGAAACCAGCGGCGGACCTTTAATAGGACAGGAAGTGCGTGTTGATGAGGCGGCGAGACTGTTAGCTGTCAATATGGCGCTTGACGTGAAAACTAGAGCAAAACGATACGAGAAGCTGGATTTCCTCGGCGAGGGTCAGGTAGGAAGACGAACAATGTATCAGTTCGGACATTATCTCACAGGTTTATTGCTTTCCTTGCTGCTTTACTGGGTTAGAAAGGGGCACGATAACCATCCTTAGCTGGTTGCTAATGTCAACAAAAGCCCTGCTGCTCCTGTTCTCTGTTTCCGCTCTGCAGTTCGCCACAGTGTATAAAGCCAGAGATAAAGTGACTGACACGATAGTTGCGATTAAAAAGGTACAATCACACCCTGCACTGTTCAACTTCTGCAGCAGTTTCAGCTTAATAACAGCAGACGTGTTTTCATTCTTCTCTCAGATTAAGGTCGGACACAGAACTGAGGCCAAAGATGGTGAGTTGTGGGGCTGCAGTAATGTTCTCCAGCGCTGAGCTCATCCTGCAGGTTATTTCATGCAAGGTTTGTTCTTGCAGGTATAAACCGGACTGCTCTCAGGGAGATCAAATTACTCCAGGAGCTGCATCATCCAAACATCATCGGGGTAGAAAACATTTTGTTTTTAAGTCAGAGTAGATGTGTCCAGACATTTGAGGTGTGCTGCTAAATGTTGTTTTTGTCTTTAATTTGTCATCCTGTAGCTGTTGGATGCATTTGGACATAAATCAAACATAAGCTTGGTGTTTGACTACATGGAAACAGACCTGGAGGTGAGAATTGTCTCATTTGTGATTATTTTATCCTTTTAAATTAATGTTTAAAAGGATAAATGTTTAATATTTCTGCTAATCTTTAATATTTAAATACATTTCTAGTTATTTCAACACAAGATGCATGAAGGTGGAAGGAATCTCTTCCAGTTTTCCACATTTATTTCAAAGTATAGACAGTATACCATCATATATTAGCCTTAATTTAAAACAGAGTAGCGTTAACCGAGAATTTGCTTGTAGTTTATAAAAAGTAGCTTTAAAACAGAATTATCTTAATAAGAATGATGGTCGTCACTCCTTGAGATTCACACCTGGACTGCACACGATTTTGTCCCTGAAGGATTTCTGAACAGTCTCAGTCTTTCAGCCAGCTGACCAACAGTGCTCTGGATGAGGGTACTCTACACTCCACCTACCTAGAAAAATACCAGCGTGGAAACACTATGATACGAAACAGTTTTAAGATGTAACACGCACAAAACGGAGTATTTTTGTGAAGGAAAATAATTCAAACCTACACGTCTGCCAGTGAAAAAAAGTCATTATCCATAAACCTAATAACTGGTTAGTCCAGCCTTACCAGCAACAACTGCAATCAAGCGTTTGCAATGACTGGCTGTGAGTCTTGTGGTGAAGAAATTTTGAATTGAGACCAGATGTTGCAGTGGAGTCACATCTGTGTTAAAGTTTGTAAAAGAACTTCAAGTTCTATTTTACTCTTTCATGAAAAAAAAAAACACCTAAAAGCTTCAGTTATGTGAAAAGCTTTTATGTCTGTTTCCTCGTCATTGTAAAAAAGATGGAAACATTGGTTGTAAGATTAGATCACATTTAAGAGAAATAATTAAAACATAAGTGTGATGATAAAGACCACGGCCAAGAATACACCTTGGCTTTTGTACATTCAGTCCTCCATTAACCTTTTTCGTAACAAGGCTCCAGATGGGAGGTGATCACTAATGCATTTAGACTTTAAGTGAGGGAGGCTCTGTTTGAAAGAAAATCAATATCACTCTGGTCTGGGCTCTGGAAATAAATTCATGCCATTAGCGGCTGGTGGGCAGAAGACGGTGAGGAGAAGGGAGGCTGAAGTACGATGCTCCATGTTTCTCACTAAAGCTAATGGACTGTTTCAGCAGCATATATCCTCACTGTTATTTTTAAATTGCTGATACGATTATGCAACTGGCTAGAATAACAATCGCTCTGAGAACAGATGTACCTGTGGAGGGTTAGGTTGGTGTAAAGGTAAACTTGAACCGTTCTGGGTTTTTTTTGTCCTCAAACTTATTTCCTTCAGGTTTTACTTTGTTTTTCTCTCTCTTTTTTTGGTGATCATTCATCCAGATTCAGCTCTGTGTTTGACTTATGGGTTATTTATTTGCTGTTTGTTTTTCAGGTCATCATCAAAGACACCAGCCTTGTCTTAACTCCAGCCCACATTAAAGCCTATATCCTCATGACATTACAAGGGTTGGAGTACATGCACCAACACTGGGTCCTGCACAGAGTAAGAAACCAGAAACAGCCCTATCAAAAGCACATGTTTGATCCTGTGTGTATTTACTGTTTCTTTTTTGTTTTCATCTCCAGGATTTGAAGCCCAATAATCTGCTGTTAGATGGGAACGGAGTGTTGAAGTTGGCTGATTTTGGTTTGGCCAAAGCTTTTGGCAGCCCCAACAGAGTCTACACACATCAAGTTGTTACCAGGTCAGAGATGTTGTGCTAATACACAAAGAACAACTAAAAGCCACACATTTCAGGGATCTATATTTTTTTTCCTCAGAAAATATCATGTATTTCATCAACTTAAAAAATGTCTTCAGATTACAAGAATTTCAGCTGACCTTGATATTTTGGATAAACTCCGGGAAAAGAGCAAATTGCAATGATTGCACTGTGGTTTTCACTGGATATATAGCATTAATACCTACTTTATCATTTTGTTGTGTTGGAATCCCAAATATATATTTTAGTGAAAGACAAACACAAAGTAGAGCTGGGTACTAATTCTCATCGTAAAAGAAAATGTGGTTTTGTAAACCTTTTCAAAAGAAAATCTGGATGACGGTGTGTGCTTATATATTTAGCTTTGAGTCAATGCAGGTACAGCTGTGACTCTTTTTTTCAGGATGTGTCTCTGCCAGCTCTGCACATAGAAAGACTGAAACTTTTTCAAAAGTGGATGGAGGGCATTCATGAATTTAAAGTCTTATCACAGCTTTTCAGTTGGATTTCAGTCTAGATTTGGGTCTAGACTTTGACTAGGTCATGAATGTACTTCCATCCGAGTCATTCGGTTGTGGCTGAATATTTAGGGTTGTTGTCCTTCTCAAAGGTGAACCTCTGTCTTGTTTCAAGTCCTTTTGCATCCTTGATGTCATATCTGGTCTCATCAGCTCTGATCAGCTTCCCTGCTGAACAACTTATTCCCCCAGCATGATGCTGCTGCCTCCATGTTTCACCATAGGGGTGGTGTGTCCCGTTCGATTTGTGGTTTTCGCCTTATCTAGGCAGATTTACTATTTTCTTCAACTGACATAACAAATTTCAAGTCTGACTTCTGGGAATACTTTGCTTTTCCAATTATTTCATCCTAAATTTGATAGTTATGAAATGTAATCTTATTTTATCTTTTCCTTTTCTCTTTCCCAGGTGGTACCGTTCTCCTGAGCTCCTGTTTGGTGCCAGGATGTACGGTGTGGGTGTAGACATGTGGGCTGTGGGATGCATCCTGGCCGAGCTACTACTTCGGGTAGAGAATCCTCCTTTCACTTAATTTTTAACTATTGTTTTTTTAAAAAAACCTATTCTGATTATCTTCTCTGCTGCAGATACCGTTTCTCGCTGGAGACTCGGATCTTGACCAGCTGACTAAAATCTTTGAAGCTCTTGGGACTCCCACAGAAGAGACGTGGCCTGTCCGTATCCGTTCTTTTACATTTTTCTTTTATTTGAAGTGTGGGAGCTTCAACGTTTGTTTGTCGGATCTCCCTGCAGGGGATGACGAGCTTACCAGATTATGTCTCCTTCAAGATATTTCCTGGCACCCCTCTGGAGCATATATTTAGTGCGGCTGGAGACGATTTACTCGAGCTCCTGCAAGGTCTCTTCACCTTTAACCCATCAACGAGAACAACGGCCACACAGGTAAAGAAAAAAATTACTCATGCAAATTAACTCTTCTCACATGCAAACTTGGGGGGATAGTCTTTATAAAATGAAAAGCTGTACAAGTTGTAACATATTTCTTTCTCTCAACTAAAATAACCTTTCCCCTCTCACATGTAAGGAAATTGATACCTTTTAAAATAAAATGTTTTTCCTGTTTCTCTCTCCATTTTCTAGAATAAAGCTAACTACTAATGTGATTAATAATAGTAAAAACCAAACCCAAAGAATCCTCCTTATGGGAGGTTTTCACTAAACTATCAGGTTATTAATTCATGCAGTTTCCCACCTCATGTTTTCAGTACAGGTCTGGAAATCTGAGAATCTTGAGCCTGGCTCAGATGAACAATATTGTAACTCTTCGGTTAGAATATTAATAAAGATTAAGCATGGAGCATGGTGGAGAGCTCCGTCCCTTTTTCTAAACTCCTTGGCATGTCTGTACTCGTCCCTGAAGTCCAGCAGAACTCTGTCTCCTGTAACTGTTTAGTTTGTTGCCAGAACAACTTTACAAGAAACATTTTGTGTAGAGTGTCTAGTTCATGCAGACTGCTTTAACACTTTCAGACTGGATTTGTTTCACTGTGGCTCCTAATCTAAGAGTTGGCTTGGCTCATCAGCCACCAGTGACTGCCAGGTTTCTCAGTCTGAAAATCCTTTAGCATCTACTAGTAGTTCATACATTCCCACTTAGACAAAGGTATTCCTTTAATTTTCTAAATTGTCTGTGTGTTGCTACCTTTCTCCAGAGCTGACTGTGCTTTCCTCTTCTTCTCCAGGCTCTAAAGATGAGGTACTTCAGTAATCGCCCTGGTCCGACTCCTGGTGCCCAGCTTCCCCGACCCAACAGCTCAGTAGAGGCTCTGAGGGAGAAGGAAACAGTTGGACTCAAGAGGAAAATGGACGGCTTGGATACAAGTAATAACAATTAATGTAGTCCAGTATTTGCGTTTTTACACCCACAAGCTGGGTTTAAGTTTATTTGATGAAAATCTAACAATTTACTTGTGTTTCCTTATGTTTTTTTAAAACGAGCTTTAAATTTTTTTGGGTCAGACCCTAAGACCTAATAAACTCTTGCACTTCTCACGGCCCATACACTGGTATAAATCTAATGGACGCTGACACTGGAACTAGCAATTCAGTGGGTGTTGGCTGTAATTACAGCCTCAGTTAGAAATGCAGAATATTCTGAAGCTGAACATGCACATAAAGTTTAGTGGGAAGGTTTGTTTTAGTAGAGCAGAGTGTTGGTGTTTCTGGGAGGTTCAAAGCTTCTTGCAGCTCCTCCTCTGGTTTGGAAAATATCCAGGTTTGACTTCACGCTGTCTTCTGGAGCCTATATTACAGAGAGACTGTCGTAAGACTAATGATACAGTGTGGTGTTTTCTATATGTAGGAACATTATATGGATATGTTGTTCGTAACATAAAAATGTTTGTTTTTTCAGCTGTTATGAAGAAGAAGCTCATTTTCTGACCACAACGGACCGGGTAAATCAGTGGAAATCCACCGATTTCTCCCAGGATGCAACAGGAATCTCCTCTGGACACAAATAAAAGCCCAGATTCAGCCGAGTCTGGCTCAGATGAGACTGGCTTTAGGACTTATAGTATTTATACGAGGATCGTGACCTGAGGTCAGCGCCAGATGTGCGCTGCTGAACTCAAGACGTGTTTTCACTGATAAGCTGTGGAAGCCCATTAGAATATTTCTATTTGTTACTTAAGCAAACACGAGTCTTATTCATGTCATGAATGTTTTATTTTTTTAGATATTTCCAATAAAAGGTGTGAATGCATATCTGACATTTTGCGTTCTGTTATCGCCACATGAAACTGTTAGTATTTATGAATGTGTACCATGTTAATGATGTATGGGATATTTTAAAGCTTCTTGGCAGTGTATTGTAAAATCAAACTCATTTTAGAAAATGTTATTGTTGGTATTGTTAATTTGTGAATCATTTAGTCCAGCTTTAATCTGCTTTCTTAAAATTAGCATAAAACTGTGACATCACATAAGACATAAGGCAATATTTCTCTTTAGTGGCATTTTTTTTATTTGCACATTTCCATTTTCTGTTTCATTTCAGACAACAGCCGTCTAAATTCACAAAGTTTCAACGTAGCATCATCAACTGATTATCTGAGCAGAGGGATTCATGTGTTGCAGAAAGAGTCTTAGTGATAAATGTCTTCAGATAGTCAAAATAAAGCGTTGGCCTTTTATGGTGGCAAACACTGAAGTGTGTGGGAATGAGTCATCTGACAGCTTTTGGCAAACAGCAACACATGGAGCTATGTTGGCAGCTTTATCAGTGTTGGCCATGTCAGGGAGGCTTCACAAGCTGGCAACTTGTGGCAGCTGCAACATGACTCAGGCGAGACACCATAATGCCATAATCCAAGCAGAACTTACAAGTTTTCATTTTTCTCTTATGTTTCCCAAACTGGGAGGTGTTATGTAAGCTCAACTGTTTTGAGCTTTACATCATGCTAGAATGTTATTCCCTCATCAAAATCATACCTGTAATGTTACTCCAGCTTCATCCATAGTATAGATATTCTTAAAACTCCTGTAGCAGCTATTAGGGGATGCCTAAACGTTTGTCCCACAAAGCGCCTGATCTTTCTACAAAGCTCGTCTTCAGCAGCTCCACCAGACTAGCAACAGCAGCAGCGATTAACAAGCAAATACTGAGCTTGTCATGCATACTACTGCTCAGTCCAACATAATGGAGGAACGTTGTTGTGACAGTGTGCTAAAGGCTGGGTACCAGAAAGAGCAGGAGCTTTTTCATAAAAACAGGCCAATTTCATGGTGTCAAAAATGCTAAGTGGCATTTACTTTAGGTCATGTTTCATATGTAGGGCGTTTTATAACAACTGAAGGTATTAGTGTGGTATAAAGTGGCCCCATGTGCCTGTAGATTACATAATGCTTTCCTTTGATTTAATTGTCTAAAACTGAATGTCTTTCTAACTTTTGCCTTATCTTACAGATTTTTTTTTAAAATTAATGTTACCAATGTTTTTTTTAATTGATGTTACCAACCCTAAATTATAATATCTATTAAAAAAAGCTGAAATTGGCATCTTCCCTAAATAATTTCATAGGATAAATGGATAAGGATATGCACTAAGAATAAGTGCATAATAATAAAGAGTTTCGTGGGTCAAAAAGGCGACAATATTACCTTACAGCTAAAAAAAACAAAAACAAAACCTAAACATCAAACAGAGACTGGTTTACACGAAGATGCAAAGTGACGTGAAAATGGGTCACCTTGGTGGACAGAATAATCCCTAAATGAAACACTACAACATGACCTCCTTTGTGGTGAGACTCAACCGCCTCTTGGTGCCGCCTGCATGTCAGGCTTTTGTGGGAGGAGAGATGACGAGGAGGAGGAGGAGGAGGAAGGACGGAGGCAGCGGTCAGGGGCTTCACTGCGAACCAGGGAAGAACAGGCGCGTCGCTCCTCGTCTGCTGCTGCTGCTGCGGCGGGTGGTTTCATGTTGAAGAGGAGGAAAACAGCCGTCCTTTCTCGTCCCAAAGCGGATTTCGGTGATTCCTCGGAGCAGGATGTGTACTCCGTGCTGCGTGTCGCAGGTGAGGAACAATAGGCAGGCGGCTGTGGCGTTTCCAGCGCGCTCGGTCTTGTTTACGCTTCACGTCAGCGTTAATTTCAGCTCGAGCTCAGCTACTAAGACTTGCCTGTTTTTTTCCTCTCCTCGTGTCTCGTGGGGGGGATTTTTAATTATTTATTTATTAATTTATCTTTGTCTTGTCAGTTTGTCCTCATTAACTCATAGCATGAAATACATACATAATTGACGCTCTGCATCCGCTCAGTAACGTCACTGTGAGGACAAAGCGAGCCGAGGCGAAAGCAGCTGCTATCAGAACGAGCTGGGTTTTTCAAAGCTTGCCGGGTTCTCAAACACATTCCTCTGGAAGCTGCCTATGAGTTTTAAACGCCTCTTCGTTGTGGGTTTTAGTTGTGTCATCTCTTCAGCCATCTTCCTGTTGGCTCCCACAACTTCACAGGAAGCTGCTGTTACTCTTTAAGGAGTATAAATCTCGTTCAATTCGCTTATTCGCACTAGAGTCAAGGGGTAAAGACGTCTGCATTTATATCTCAATCACTCCTTTCCTTTCAGATACCAAGTTTCGATTTTCTTTGTGCTCTGACCTTCTAATTTTTGCCAAGGGAGAAGATCACTCATAATATCTTTGCAAGCATGTGTTTATATGATTGTGGCAAACTTAGAAAAAGTGTAAGTAGTACATTTTGTACTTGGATGTTTTTGTAAGCTGTAGACGGATAGAAACGTTTTTTTTTTTTCTTCACAATTAGATGTGATTGTGATTAGATTAGGTTGGAGCCCATGTTGGTCAAGAGGTCCAATTCTTCACCCTTAAAGTGTGTAATGAATTATTGGTTCTGAAAACAAATTGTGCAGAATATGTTGCAGTAAGCTGTGTGAAATCTATTTACATGTTTGCGTTAACTGCATTGTTGGATGAACCATTTCTTCTCCAGTAAACATGATTGGACATTGAGTAAAAATCCAACTTAACTAGCTTTATTCTGAATTTCATAACAGCAAAGCAGTAAAAGTGTGATTATTACTGCTGTAGGAGGAATTGTGTTTGCATTTCAGTTGTGACAGCTGAAGACTATGATCACATTTTAAATTGTCTTTGTCATTTTTATGGTAATTATCACCATAAATTATGAATTTTTTTAAAATCCCTTATTTGTAGGACATGTCGAGACATGTCCAGAGTTCATTTAGATTTAGGGAGGAAAGAGCAGGAAGGAAGAACAGATGACAGAGAACATGCTGCATTATACATGATTTGTAGTTTTTAAATGTTGGCAGCCTTTTGGAAATTTCTTTATTTTGATATTATTTTAATAATAATAATAAATAACTGATTGGAAGCATCAGGGCAAAACTGAATGCTTCTATTGTAGTAAAATTAAAATCAGCTAAAATAGGAAAACTTCACAGAACCTTCGATCAGAAACGGGCCACAAAATTCTGATCAGTTTGTCTTTTATTTGAACATTGAAATGCTTGTGCTTGCTTGGTATGACCTACATTTTCCTCCCAAGTTATTTTCTGTCATCACAGTGTCTCCAATACTCTTTGGGATTTTTAGCATCTCGTCTCGTCCTCTAAAATCGGCAGCAATCAAGAGCAGGAAAAGTTTCCCTATTGGTCAAAGACGTTACTGACCTGCAGAGTGGGTCTGAATAACTCTTGAAATGTAATAGTCCTCTCAGTATAGCATCCAAAGTGATCCTCCATGATAGTGATATTCCAGTGATTTGATTGTGCAGCTCTAATTTGTGATTGGATTAAAGTAATTGGGACATAATGCTATCCCCGAATTATGTGAAGAACCCTATAGTATTGGAAACACTTTGTTAAAGGATAAGCAGCGGACTTGTATAGCAAGCCTGAGAGTGTTTTCTTTAATGCTTAGTGCCTTTTTTACAACAGCCAGACTGATACTGACCGCAGGGTCACTGCTGCTGCTGCGTTGGACTGGGCAGGAATTTAATTACACATTCACCCCTCATCTAAGGGGGAGCTTACTTCCATTTCCTGTGCCTTTCAAAGAGCCGGGATGACGGAAAAGGGGCAGGATTAGGAGAAAATGAAGGGCAAACAATAAGACCAGTTGAGAGTTACTGCACGGGGAGTGTACTAATCCCTGCCACAGACAGCCCATTTAGTCCGTCACCATCTATTTGTGTACTGCTAATTAACTTTTTTCTCCATCCTTATGTGCCACACTTGAAGTTTTGAGAGGCCCAGCCTGATGTGTGGTCCAGCAATTTCCGCACTGAAAATTAGAGAAGGGCGAATGTTGTCCAGGATGCATTCGAAGTGAGAGAAGAAGTAATGGCGTAGAAGGAGATCTTTGAAATCTGTCACTGAGTTTAGCAATCTATGTAAAGTTGGAGTGGCAACAGGACCCATGGATAAGCTTCGGCCTGGTGTCCAAAGCGCTGTGTTTGACGGGATGCGATGCAGCACACGTCTGCAAGCACTGTAATGCGAAGGCGTAGTAGCCATGGGTGAGCCTCAGTAATTGGAAGAAAATTAAAGATTATGCTTTGAGACTCATGTTTTGCCATTCTGCTCCATCCTCCTTTCATCTCACACTTGTAAACAAACAATTATGTATCCATCTTCTTAATCATAGTGTATCGTTTCATTTGTATTTTTAGAAAAGTCGAGCTCTCATGTTTTATTTTTATTTCAGCTGTATCACATGCTAAAGTTTACACCATATCTCTTTTGAATAGAATCCCCAGTTTGTGTTTTCTTACATATGGGAGGTTTTGATCCCTGCTGAAACAAAACAACAGAGCCAACCACCTGCACATAGACATTATAATCATATAATGCATATAAGCATTTTTTAAAGTGAAAGTTAGAAAATTACTTTTCACCCTCAACTCTAAAAGTTTGTACAAAATGTCTCACTGGTGGCTGTGAACTGAGGCATGACGGGTGCAAGACGTGCCATGGGAGTTGGCTTGTTTTGTCTTAAAGTGTCCCTTAAATAAAACAAATGTTTTTCACTTTTAAAACGGACGTCTATTTTGAGGACAAAACAAATTTGCTCTTTTTCTGTCATCAAGGTGGTCAAAAGTAATTAAACCCACTTAATTTAAAGGTCCTTTTTTACTAAATCTGACTCTGTAACAAACAAAGAAAATGTGTGGTGTTTTTATTTAGTTTGCAGCTCTCTTTGAGGAAAAACGGACAGATATTTCAATTAGTTTTTTTGTGATGTAACAAAATCTGCAGAGTAAGTTTCCTCACCCCATTGTTGTATTGCCATAGCTTGCAGGATTTGCGTTGCCCGCCGTCATAACACGGGCATGGCATGTTGTTAGTCTTCAGCTAACTCTCAGGAATTTTTCTGAAGTCAGCGGCAGCAGGGGTTTGTTTTCCCAGTGGGACATTACTGCCAGTCCTTCATTCCTGAAGTGTCCGTCTGCTATCTGATGGCACGAATGATGTCTGCAGTACTTGACATTTCTGTTGGATTTTCTGACTCACAGTACAAAGAACAACATCAGCCAGACGAGCCTTTTTCATGCCTCTCTAATTAGCCCTGTGGTGGTGAGTTCACTGGGACAAACCCTGTTCTTTTCCAATCTGTTTCATTTCTTTAGCTTTTGTGTGTACTTTTATATCAGTGAGCAAGATCTAAGTCAATGATGCAACACGGTGAAATACCAGCTAACTCTGTCTAACTTGTGGCTTTCCAAATGGAGGGCTAATTAAAAACATTCACTTTAGAAGTGAAACTGGCCTTTGTGTTGGCATAAACATAGCATGGCGGCAGATTTTCCGCTGTCTGTTGATCTGGTATTGTCTCATCTTCCTGTTCTGGTTCTGTGTGTTTCCTTTGTGACAAAGAGTTTCATCTGTGAGGAACTTCATCATCATTGTCCTCAGTTATTCCTCTTTACTGTAACTCAATCCCCCTTTTAGTTCAGCTGTTTCCACTCCCATCAAACTAAAGTTTCCTCGCTCCTGGTTGTATCTAGGGGATCCGTTTGCAAAGAGAAAGCAAAGATCTCCCTGTGTGTACAGGGAAACAGAGCACTGATACATTTTTGCTGTGTGTACACAGCTGCCTGGATATATAGACAATAGCGGGACTGTCAGTCACAGTATGTGGCGTAATGGAGTCGTATGTTAGAGCTCTTTTTGTTTCGCCTGCATCACTTTTATTTCACTCTGCTGGTTTCCTGCGATTGCCTCCAGCACAAAGCATTGATGTAATCTGAGAAAAGTGGGCAGCAGTTTTATCTGAACTTTTGGTCTGGGATGATTCATTGCGACCAACTTCTTACTAATGTTAAGAAGTGTTGTCACTTCGAGGAACCATACTTGACCACGTGATGCAGGATAAGTGAGAGCTCCTGTTTGTGGTTGTGTGAAAATATGGCTGCATGGCTTTGCTGTGTCTATACTGCTGCTTTTGACAGAGCTCACATTAGGTGTGAGTCACGTCTTTTCTCACTGCCGTGCGTTTTTTTTTTTTTTTTTTCAGGCCCAGTGTATTTAGATGAAACGGAACGGTGTTGCTTCCTGCTTTAGGGGTCCCACAGATCTCCGACCTGTATTTAATAGTATTTCGACATCTCTGCTTGTAGAGGAACTGCAAGAGGGAGAAGCCTCGTACTTCATTGTAGATCTGGCTGGGATTTTCAGCCTCGCTGTGCGGACAGCGGTTGACCTGAATTTGTGATAGGTCTGTTTGTATTGTGTAAGCGGTTGCTTCTCTGTGGCTACGTGCCGCACAGCCTAAGCCTTCTGGGTTTTCCGTCTGTTGTAGGCCAAACAGTGTTGTTGGTTTTTATCGCTTAGATTGGCCTTATTAAGGCAGTGAAGAGTATAACACAGCAGGTATCATTAGTCACTGTAAAGAGGACATACAGTCTGCTGTGTCTTGCAAAACCATCCACATTGTTTTCACGTTTCTTTCACATCAAGAAGATTCAAATGTAGTAGAGGGGACATCTCCTTTGTGTTCCAAATGGTGTTATCACATTTTAGCAAAGCAGTATATTGGGAGCAGGTGGAGAAGAAGGTAAACGGTGGGAAAAAAGAGAGAGAAATTCTCAAGAGATAATGGTTACCATCCCAGCAATGCAATAAGGACTGATGAAGGGAGTGAAACTCGGCGCTAAGATAAGAGAGAAGTAGACCAGAGTTTGTCTACACTGACTGTATTGTAAGATTTTCTGAGAATTTGTCCTTGGTTTGACTGAAGACAGGCGTGGAAAGAGCTGTGTGGGGGCCGGACTTGTGCTGTTCAGGATGAATAGCTGCAGCACCATGACAAACGGCTGAGAGGCTGCTGATCATATTTAGGTTGGGGGTTTGAATTGCAGACAGGCCAACCACCTGTCATTATACTGGTGAGGGGCACTGGCAGTGAGGGAGGCCGGGGGGGTGGACGGCCTGTGAAGTGGGTAAGGTCAGCGTGGGTTGCTATGGGTACTCCTTCTGCATCTGTGTGTGGAGAAATTCCTCAAGACATTCCCATCTCGCTGGTCCCTCTCCCTGTTCCCAGATCTGCTCCTCAGTCTGCTCACTGTGTGCAATCTGCTGGCGAAACACTCCCTAACTAATGAAATCTAAACAACATCAGATCCTAAATTGTTCTTTTTTCTTCACTTGTATGCAGCATTTTGTGGTTAGTTAATTGCCCATTGAGAGAGACATGAGTCTGCAGCAGAGACTAAAGGTGACAGCTTACTCTGTTCAGCTGCATGCATGCAAATAGAAACCAGGAGGCACTAGCATCGAATCAAGGCTAAAGTTCATTCATCCTTCCTTTTTCTGTACACAAGTAATCCTGCCCAGGGTCACCAGTGGAGGTGGGCTGGTAATTATGGTATTCTGGTTATCTTGTTTGATTAACCAAAGCAGTTGAGATTTATTCAAACTTTTATTAAAACAAGAGTCTCTGTTTGTGTTGTCCAGAGCAGGTGTTGAAGGCCTGCAGCTCTTCAGAGGCTCAAAACAGATTTCCTTGGCTCTATGCCTGTCCCACCGCCATGCCCAGCAGAGAGCCACATGGTAAAACTTTATTTGACGGGTTGTGAATAAGACCGTCATAAACATGACATAACACCTGTCATGAACATGAGTAAGTCTTCATGAATATTTATGACTGTGGTCATAAAGTGTCATTCGCTAATTAATGGCACTTTTAATACAAAGTTGACATTCAAAATGTCTTTATGACAACTTGATATTAACCAAGAAATCATGACCTGACATGAATTTTTTAATGAAATTTATATTTTATTATTAGCTTTAATAACATAAAGCTACGTAATTTTTAAAGTTTAATCAGTAATACTTTTAAAACAGTATTACTGTAGACTTACTCATGTTCATGACAGGAGTTATGTCATGTTTATGACGGTGTCATTACAGTCTTATTCACAACTCGCCAAATGAAGTGTTACCAGCTACTTTGACTATGCTTTTACATATTAATGAATGAGATTCTAAGTTTGCCATTTTTTTTCTCTGCTTATAAATTTCTACAGCAAAATAATAAACCTAAGGGATGCTTCTTTAAAAATGCTCCTACAGTCAATGGGTCCCAAATTAGTTTTTTTTTTTTGTTTGTTTGAGTAAATAAACACTCTTTTGTTTGGCAATAAAAGCAAATTTTGTATTGTGTATATTATGCACGTCTGAAGGCTTGTGGAAACGACAGCAGTGAGGATAATGGAGACGACAATGTACAAACTCAGAGTAGCAATCCTGTGATGGGCCGGGCAAATTCTTCAGATTAAAATTTTGTCTCCTCCTCTTGCTCTTCTAGTTGGAAAATTATTTGAGTCTTATCTAGTTAAGCATTTGCTTTCGTCTTTCCCCCGATGAAAGGAAGGAAACAAATCATGAATTTGTTTCCGTCAGTAACAGCATCTACACCGAAAAGTATCGTCAGCTGAACCTGGTAGTGTTTACATATGTCGCATACACTGATTAGAAAGAGATTGATATTTTCCTATTTGTTCAGAAGCCAGGACTGATTTTGATTCAGTTCTTCTTCATAATGTCTGCTTTCCAAAGGCTTGATCCCATCTTTTAGACGCGTTTGTTCATGTCGGATTCAAAAGGGTTTTGCTGTTTCAATCTGTTTAGTTTAACGTTGGTCTTATAGGCGTTCTCTTTGCCACAGTGTACAAAGTAAATGCTGTCTCAGGAAGAGCAACAGAGAAAGACATGTAATTTACCCTACTCTAACAGACAAACGAGACAGTTTTGGTTCTGCTTTCAATCAGAAATCTGTAAAGAGAGCCATCAAAAAGACAGCGCTCTGCTCTGCTATGAAAAGCCAGAGCTCTAAGCAACCACGGTGGAGCCCGAGGTGATGGATGGATAAATAGTTGGACAGGCAGCAGGAAGGCTGACGGGGAGATCTCTGAGCTGGTGAAGCAGGGAGCCAGAGATGGAAAGCTTGATTCCAACAATGTGTAAGTTTTGGTGCACATTTGTCAGTCATGTTTCCACCAACAGGCATTAATGTGTTAACAAAAAAAAAAAAAATGCCATTAGGTGTAAAAGAGTGCTTTCCTATGAACAAAACTTACAAACACAGCAAATTCCTGCTCACAGGACAATGTTCTTGTTATGACACAGAGGCTTATTAAAAGGAAAGATGTAGCAATCACCAGATAAATATAGTGCTGCCTTGTTTATGCTGGAAACCGACAGGAAGTGCTGTCCTTCTGCTGATCCCGAGTCATGTGTTTCACAACTTTTCTCTGCAGTATCTGTAAGTGATGACATTGTTTGAAATGCATTCAAACCTTCAGAAGGAATGAAACATTAAAAATGATCCAAGTTCATCTTTTGTCTTTGTGGTTGTTGAATCATAAGTGGATGGAGATCACAGGATTGACCTCTTACCACTGGGTAAGGTGGCTGCAGAAAGGCCCTGCAAATCATAGAGCGCCTTGCTTTCTAAATATAATACAGAGACCTCTTTTATGTAGTTATCCTCCTCCTATGTGACGCCCTGACAGAGGAAACAGTGCAGGCCTCTGTGCTCAACTGGGTTTTTATTCTCTGTAGTGACGTGCCGGAGTGAGGCGGTTTGTCTTTTGTGGCTGAAACCATGAATGACCAATATGAACAGTCACTTGTGTTTGTCTCCAAGTTGACCACTGGTGATGGAAATGCTACGACTTTGTATTGTTGGGTAATTCTCAAGTATAGGAATGTGAAAGTATTTGGAAACTTTTTTTTTCAGGCCAGGATGAACAATATGTCAATGGTTTCAATCAGTTCTTTTAGTTTGACAGTAAAATAGGTTGAAAAAACTCATCATCAATTATCCGTTAATTGATAATCTGTTATCAATTTTTGGATGATTAGATTTTTTTTTTTTCTTTAAGAGCTTTATTATTAGAGTACATAAGAACAGACTCGCGTTGTAAAACGCATAAAGACAAAATATTTACATAGTGGAGATTTTAAGCTAGCTTTAGCATGTTGTTTTAGCAATTAGCATGGTTAGCTTGGCCGTCATTGCTAAAGCAGCAGCCTCCATATACAGTCCCTTTCTGCTTCCAACTTGATTCCACCTGAAATTTTAGCTGACAAGTCAAATAGTAAGGTGGATATTTTGACAAAGTGATCATCCTGTGTGAGAGTGAATCATGTTTCATGAGATGTTTTTGTTTTGTGCTCTGAGTGAAGTCCATTCCCATCTTCCTTCTGTCTTTTACGATAAAGATAGAGCCTCCAGGACACACATTCGATCATTAAAACTGCTGATTCATCTGTTGTGTTTCTCACTGATTTCTTTGGAGTTGTTCCTGCAGTCGGGGAATTTGTCAGCTGGTGTGAATCACCGTTTTCAAAGTGAATTTATTTCAGCAGGAATCCCCCCTCTTCTGCTTCCAGATTCTTGTTTTTATTGAACCTGCTCTTACTTCTTATCCTTCATGTAGATTTTAATTGAATGTGTAAATGACTTTAGAGAGCTTCTCTCTGGTCCATCCGCCACATTGTGTCTCCTGTTTGCCTGATTGTGTCTGAATAAGAAGCTCAGCTAAAGGTGTCCTTATTGTGTTTGTCCAGCTGGCCTGCTGCTGCGGCTCAGCGGCCTGCTCCTGCTGCTGTAACTGCTGTCCGAAGATCAAGCAGTCCACTGGAACCAGAATTATGTACGCCTTGTACTTCCTGCTGGTCACCATCATCTGTGTCATCATGATGTCACCTACTGTGGAGCAGATAATGAAAGACAACGTGAGTACAATCTTTGAATGCTGTAACTGATTAATTAACAAACACATTTAGAAGGATGCAGACAATAATCAAGCTAAACTCTGGATTATATCAATAAGATACCGCTTTGCTTTTTGTTTTTAGTTTGGTGAATAAATCTCTGGAATGTGCAGGATTCTTCTCACTCTTTAAGCAAAGAGCGGGAGAAAGTGTTTACTTCTGATAATTAACTTCCTCTGTCGTTCTGGGATGATTGCATAAGTAAGTTCTCTTTAATTAACCCAAATTGGTGTTCATCACTCTATCTTCCTGCATCTGTTATCTCATGAGTCAGGCCAACACCCTTTAACCCAGTTTTCTGTGTAGCTGGCCCACCGTCTCTCTCTCTCTCTCTCTCTCTCTCTCTCTCTCTCTCTCTCTCTCTCTCTCTCTCTCTCTATGTCAAGTGTTGACAGAACTTTGTGGCAAACATTCTGTGAACATGAACACAACAACACCATATCACCGGTCAAACATGCCTGTTGGAGTCTGATAGTCTGGGGATGATCTGATTCTGCAAAACATAAAAGTTTTGTTTTAATTTATTGAACCCTGGATCCTGCTATTTACCTGGAAATCCTTAATACTGAATATCCAGCAAGCAAGTTGTGACCTCAAAGCTCAAATCCACTCAGGTTTTGCATCAGGAGGACAGCAATCCAATATTTTAGTCAGTTTATACAACAGTATAAACTCACTTAATTTTATGTTGGAAGCTCCTTGGTGACAATATTTAACCTCTAGTCTTCCTGTTTTGTGTGTCCGTTTTCCAGTATTTGTTAAAGATTTTGACAGGACCCCCTGCAGTGTGTTTCTCTGTGATATGAGGATTCTCTTCAAAAAACCAACCCAAGCACAAAATGGCCTCTGATAAACCCCTTCACACTTTCAAGCAGACGCTGTCAGTGACACAGAGAGCACAGTGGGAAGTCCGTCCTAAGAGAGCAGCCATTGTGCGTGTGGGAGTGCTGGTCTCCTCTAAAGAGATTTACAGCAGTTTGAAACAGTTCAGCCATTCTTCTTTTAATCACAACACCATGGACATGCTAATATGATCCTTAATAGGAGACAAAAGTTCCAAAAAAGGCTTTTCACTTTGTGTCATGATCTGGCTCTACACGCTGAAGAGATGACGGCTTAATCTGCATGAATCCAACGTGTTCGGCTATCATTTATTACCTGCTCAAGTCCCCAAGCGACGAGTACAGATGGATGATATGTTACACCTTTCTGAAGAGCGCTGGATTTTATTAATCTTTTCTTTTGAAAAAGACAAGCTTTTTTTTTTTTTTTCCATATTTATCTTCAAAAGCCTGCCTTGGGAAACCCATCTTATATAATAAACCATAATCACTAGAAGGATTGATTGGGTAAAATTTGTACCACAATCATTCAAAGTATTGTCAGTGTTTGGTGCTGCGATTTGAAGTAGTAATTCAAGGTTTTTGTAAAAAATTTGATATTTCTCTGACAAGTTATACATTCTGGTTATTGCTTTTGTCATCAGAAAAGTAATTTTAAATGCAACTCACTTGGACAGAAAGGTGTTTTGTTTGTTTGTTTTTTTTTTAATCCTCTTCATACTAGTTACTAACCAGGATGAACATGGAGGCATTAATTAAAACACTACACACTTTTTCCACTGCTGACCTGGGTAGTAGTTGTAGAATGTCTTAGAAACGAGATTATTTGTGTCATTTACTGGTTGTTAACTGTGTTCGAACTTAAAATTAGGTTAACACCTGGGGAAAACGTTCACACACTTTTGTGGTACATACCAGTGAGTTTGTGTGTGCAGAGGCTGGGCTGGCCACTGCATCACCATCCAGAGAGTTGGATGCAAAAATCTAGCCTGTTGTACAGGGTGTGCTTGCCCAAAAGGATTAATATGTATCGTGCTCTAATTACCTGGCTCTCTCTTCAGTTTTTCAGCATGCTAATAGACTCCAGAGCTGTGCAGCTTTATATGTGGTCTAAATAAATTACGCTTGAGCTTATGAGAAAAGAAGGCTGACTCCAGCTCCTTTGCTTGGACTGCCAACAAAAGAACTGGGTGATAGAAAAAAAGTTACCACTCTTATTTTGTTTTCCATTTCTTTCCCGTTTGACTTGGACTCTCGTCTGTCGAGCTGGCGAGTTTGTCCAGCATATATCAGTCTTCGTTCTTTGCTTTTTAAAATCCAGAAGTCGTCTCTTCTGTTGGACCTCAGCCACCAAAGTACAATTTCCTATGAAAGCCACACCAAGTTTCTCATTTTCCTTACTCGCCCTTGCTTTGCCTCTCCTCTTGTGATGCCGTTTTTGGAGCTTAAACCGTGATTTTTATTTATTTATTTTTTTTCCGTGTAGTTTGTTCCATCTCTTGTCCCTCTTCACATTTTTCCGACTTGGTGACAGAAAGCATTTAATTTATTCATCTGCGGCCTTTGTGTGTGTACACTGTCAGTTAGTTTTAAGGCCCCTCTAACAGGCTGCAGAGAACCGAGGATGAATGAGGGCTCCACAGAGAGACCACGCATTTGTTGCTGCTGCCTGTTCCGTCTTTCAGCTCCTTTAGAGCCGTGACACAGAGAATAGACACTATTGGGCCCTTTCACTGAGGCCACACTCAATACAAACATAAGCAGAGGTGGGTCTCTGTCCGCTGCCACAATGACCTAATCCTGGTATTTTTTTTTTTTTTTTTCCTTCTTCTCTTTGCTCTCTGGTTTCGCCCATCAGATCCCCTTCTACAACGAACTGTGTGAGAAGATGAATGCAGGGGAGAACTGTAAGACTCTGGTGGGATACTCTGCCGTCTACAAGATGTGCTTTGGAATGGCCTGCTTCTTCCTCTTCTTCTCCATCTTCACGCTTCGGATAAAGAGCAGCTCAGGCTGCAGAGCGGTCATTCACAACGGGTAAAAATGAGCTGCTGTAGTTTATGAAATGTGCATTAAGAATGAAATGCTGAGCCGGCAAGTTGTTCACAGATTTTTGGTTTCGCATTTATTGACTTCCAAGCAGAAAATCGGATAAGATTGAATGAAACTAAAATTATTGAATAAAAATCAAATGGTTTTGACTTGCAAAATATGTTCTGATGTGTTCATTAAGTTATTGATATATGATGCATTTATCATAATCGTATTTACATTTTTAAATGAATATTTACATAAATTGTTTGATTGATATTACATTACTTTAGATTTAAATATATATTTTTATTTCTTGCCTCCCTTGATGATCAGCTTCTGGCTGCTGAAGTTTATCCTGCTGGCTGGTTGTTGCACTGGAGCTTTCTTCATTCCTCAGGAGGAAACCTTTCTGGAAGGTAAAACGCCTTTACGATAAAACCAAAGTACTTTCTGCTGTATTCCTATGAAGCCTGTTGTTAGGGCTGCAACTAATGATTAGTCTAATAATTGACTATTTTAGTTCAATTTCTTTTCTTAAATAAGAAAACAAGAATTTTATTGCCTAAAATTTTAGAACGTTCCTTTGATATTTGTTTGACCACTTGTTCTAAAGGATCCATCTGCAGCTAAAAATATTTCTAATATCAACATGTGAAAGGTTCAGGACTTATTATCAATACTTGGACTAATTTGTTGAGTATTTTTTGGATTATAAAAGGTGATTAGTAAGTTGGGTTTTTTTTGACATTTGAACCAGGTGAAGCTAAAGTTGCCACTTGAGGAAGTTTGGGTAGCACATATTTACAGACGAAGTGTTTTTATCATAAGCTTCTGCTTGTGGCAAAATGTTTTTCGGTATAGTTTTGGTTTAATTACTGCTGTGAATTTGCTGTTCTTTCAGCAATTGGCTTATTTTGAGTCTATGTACTCAAGTACAATTGTTTACAAAGTTTGTTGATGATTATTCCAATAATTGATTCACCAGAAAACCCGAATAATTGTTTCAGTCATGTCTGCTGCGTTAATACAATTTTGAATTATCTGAGATTTAGTTTGTAAAAAGAAAGATTTAACTTCTGATACAGATGTGATAACTAGGATATGTGAAAATACTCAATTGCATAAGTTAAAATAAAAAAATAAATTTGGTTTCATTCCTGTTGTTGTATTGGAGAACATTTATGTTTAGTATTTTATCTTCACGGGCTGCACAGTGGCGCAGTGGGTAGCGCTGTTGCCTTGCAGCAAGAAGGTCCTGGGTTCGATTCCCGGCCCGGGGTCTTTCTGCACGGAGTTTGCATGTTCTCCCTGTGCATGCGTGGGTTCTCTCCGGGTTCTCCGGCTTCCTCCCACAGTCCAAAAACATGACTATCAGGTTGATTGGCCTTCCCAAATTCTCCCTAGGTGTGAGTGTGTGTGTGCATGGTTGTTTGTCCTGTTTGTCTCTCTGTGTTGTCCTGCGACAGACTGGCGACCTGTCCAGGGTGAACCCCGCCTCTCGCCCGGAACGCAACTGGAGATAGGCACCAGCAACTCCCGACCCCGTTAGGGAGAAGGGTGACAGAAAATGGATGGATGGATGGATGGATTTTATCTTCACATTAGGTCATCTAAGAACCACAAACCTCAATGTGTCTTCTGGTGATTTTACGTTGTAGGTCAACATGAAGTTGGGTCTAGTTCTAGAGAAATGGGATTTTCAAAATCTTTTACCAATAAGATGAGAAAAATGGTTTGTTTCATATTCTGCCTACTCTGATGCCTCTAAGTAACAGTTTTATACAATGATGCATTTAGATCCACAATCACCATTCTTTCAAAACCTGCCTCTTTGTTTGTTATTATTCTTGGTGACAAGATCTAAGAATGAGATCTTAAATCTTGTCCTGGTCTCTGTTTAACGTTACAGTGTGGCGCTACATTGGAGCTGCAGGTGGAGCCTTCTTCCTGCTGATCCAGCTCATGCTGCTGGTGGAGTTTGCTCACAGATGGAACACAAACTGGTGAGAGCTGAACAGTGTGGCTGTCACTGAAAGATCAAAGATCAATCCATTTGATCCAGCGCCTTGTCCCTAATGGGGTCGGAAGGCGCTGGTGCCTGCCTCCAGCTACGTTGCGGGCGTCTGTCGCAGGGCAACTCAGAGACAGACAGGACATACAGCCATACACACACACTCTCACACCTAGGGATAATTTTAGAGAGAGAATTAACTTGATAGTCATGTTTTTGGACTATGGGAGGAAGCCAGAGTACCCGGAGAGAACCCACGCATACATAGGGAGAACATGCTAACTCCATGAAGCACTGTTGCTGCACAGCAACAGTTCTACCAACTGCATCTCTGTGCAGCCTTACTTGTCTTCATTCCACTGTATTAAATGTAAAACCTCCAGACAAAGTAAAATGAAAGAACCCGCACAGCTGTAAACCTTTCCTGTCATGTTTCCACGGTGATGCTGCAACTCATCACACATTAATCTGTCTCCCTTCCTGTGAATTTTCCTTTAGGTCATTTACTCCTGGGTTGTATTTTTGTATATTTTCACTCCTGTTTTTTCCCCTGTTAAATAATTTTCATTCTGTTTGCATTCCCTTGTTAAAATTCTGTTGTTTTTTTCTGTTCCGCTTTTTGCCTTGTCTCCCCCCGACGCCCTTTCTGTTTCCGCCTGCAGGAGTTCAGGGGTGGAGTATAACCGTCTGTGGTACGCGGCCCTGGTGTTTGTGACCCTGACTCTGTTCAGCATCGCAGTGGGAGCGGTGGTCTTCATGGGCGTGTACTACACCCATCCTGAGGCCTGCTTTCTGAACAAGGTCTTTCTGGGCATCAATGGCAGCCTCTGCTTGATTGTGTCCATGCTCGCCATCTCCCCCTACATACAGAAATGTAAGAAACTTCAATACAATTCAGTCTTTATCATTTATAAAAGTGTTTTTTTTTTTTGTTGTAATGTCCACCATAGAAATTAACCAAATATCTAAAACCAATGTAGCTAAAATATTCTGATTTCTTGAACTTGCTGCAGTGACAGATGGAAATGTTTTGGCTATGTCTCTTGCAAGCGTTGCACGTCTAGAATTATAATTATTGGGTGAAATAGTCAGATTGGATGAAAAGGTTTTATGAAATGTCTAAGTTGGATTCAGGTCTGACCTTGCACAAGGTTGCATAGTGTCCAAAAAGTTAGACTGTTGGTCTTCTCTGTCCAGAGCTCCTTCTTTTATGTTTTCTATGTGGCTTTTGCATAACAGGACTTCTTCTGGCTTCGTTCTGTTCACTTGTTCAAGGATTCAATTATGTTTTTTTTATTGCCATATCAGCTGCTTTTCTGATAAACAATCTCCTTGCCTGGGTTGATGCTATGTCTTCAAAGGTTTGAGCTTGTGCAGTTCTCTAATGATGGATTGAACAAAGCTTTGAGATATTGCATAAATTATTTTTTTTTCTCCATAGCTTTCTCCCTGACATTTCTGCTGTGATCCTTGGTCTTCTTGGTGTTTGTTCACTAATCGTCTCTGACGAACCTCTGAGATTTCACAGTTCAGCTGGATTTACACTGAGATTTAGAGATACGTAGTTGGACCATTTATGAGTTATGTGACGTTTGAACGTTGTGTTGAATTTTATTTGGACGTACCCAAGTTTAAGGGTGTCAAACACAACTTGCGATTAAGACAAGTTAAGTTTATTTGTGTAGCACATTTCAGCAACGAGGTTAAAACGGCAATAACCAATCATCAAGCATTACATTTTGTAAATGTCATCATCAAAGTATATCAAGCAGCGTGGCAGTTATTTTTAATAAAGGAAACTCTAACAGGTGGCATTTTATCCTTGATTTAAAGGAACTCAGTTACGCACTACTTAGTTTTTGTCAAAGAATTAACATCCTAATAAAACACACTTTTTATCAGGATTAGGATGTGACAAAATGTGGGCTGCGAATACTTTTGTTAAAACCTGCTTAAATATTATATTAAAATGTCGATGTTTGCTTTTGCTTCTGCAGTGCAACCCAGATCAGGGCTTCTGCAGCCCGGCGTCATCAGCGTGTATGTCATGTACCTCACCTTTTCCGCTTTCTCCAGCAAACCAAAAGAAGGTAAGAACAGACATATCTGTACCAATCTGCAACAATCTGTAATTAATACTAGACAGCTTGTCACAATCTGTAATTAATTAGTACTAACAATATGTAACAGCCTGTAATTAATACTAACAATCTGTAATTAATACTAACTTAGCTCAAATGATTCACATTTGATAATTAGTTTAATCTAGTATTTTACTGACACCGTTTTATGTTTATAAATATGATAATATGTCATAAAATGTAAATGTTTTACTCTACATTTGAGTCCTTCGTTGGTTGTAGTTATGTTTTGGTTTTCACATACGTGTTTTCACATGTTTTCCTCTGCTAGTGATTGAAGTCGATGGGGTGAACAAAACTGTCTGCGTATTTCCCTTCAAGTCCGGGTCAGAAAGCGACAAGCAGATCGTCACCTCTTTGGGAGCAGTGATCCTGTTTGCCTGCATCATTTACTCCTGGTAGGAAGCAAACATATTGCATATTATCGGTCACAAACTAAAGCAGTCGTAAACATATACTGAGCTGTAGCCTCCATTAAAGATGAACACGTGTCTTCCTTCAGGTTTGTGATGTGACAGATTAAAGACAAGTTAGCAGCTATAAATAAACCAAACTTTAATCAAATACAAAAGATATTTTTTTGAAGATCAGACAGAAAAAATGCATACAAAGATTCAGTCAGATCTGCTATACATTCTGATTGTCATTCACAAATTTTCAGAAGGGTGATAATCTTTCTGAAATGATTTGGCAGGTTAAATGAAATGGAAAGTAAATGAAGAAACCTGAGTATTTCCACCAAAGCAAATAGAGAGATTTGAGAAGTAGTCTGCTTTCACTGAGCTTTAACAGAATCTGGTATAAAAACACTTTTAGTGATCTTACTTCAAGGTTAATCCCTTTGAAACGTGAACGCAGTCAAAAGATGTGTATTTTCTTTGTTGGGGCACTGACCCATGTAAACTACTTCCTAATTCCTAAGCTTAATGTTGACATGAGATCATAAACTGAGGCAGCTAAATAAATAACTCCTGTAGTTTCAGTGTCTGTCTCTAGGGAAACAACAAAATGACAGTTAGACTGCATGCATGTATTTTTCCTGGAAACTTCTCAGCATTTAGTCTTGTTTTTCTGACAGACAGGAAGAATAATCTGCTTTGCAGGTTTCTAGTTAAGCTTTGCTTCCTAACTCTGCTTCTTTTCAGACACATTGTTTTCACAAATGCACATGGCAAAACAATGACTGAGGATCAGTTGAAGAACAAGAATTGGTTGAAATGCCTTTCTTATGCTGTTTTTCTTTAAATTTTCCCAACAAAACGAACAGACAAAGCATTTGTAAAGCAGATACGCTTTGAACTGAGCCTTCACTGAATTCATTCAGTGCGATGATCAAAAGAAACCCAACTGAACCGCAGGAGCATTCAGGATGATGAGAGAAACGATAACGACAGGCAGCTCAGTTTGTATTGGCTGGCTCTGGAAAGCTCCATCCAGTTGGCTGTATCTGAGCAAAAAAACTGGGGGAGACACAAACCGTGGCTCTATGTCTTTGTTCACATGTGTTTCCCATCAACTGGAGGCATCCTGTCTCTTGTGGTCGCGCAGGCGGCTAAAACGTCAAATTATCAGGAAACAAAAAAAAAAAACAGGGTGATGGAATTATAACCTTTCTCTCTATTTTTGTTCCTTTTTCTCTCCTCCTTCAGTTTAACGTCGACCACTAAGCGCAGCTCTGCAGCGCTCCGGGTCTATAGGAACAGTGAGCCAGAAACTGAGGTAAACACACAAATATTCAGACCTCCCAGGGTGTGTGGAGCTAAATTGAAATACAGGCTCGTGAAAAAAACACAGCGACAGAAAACCCCCCCCCGTCGACTCGCTTCAGACAGATGTGGTCAATTGTACGTGAGGCGTACGATTGACCAGATAGCTGTTTTTGTCCCAGGTATCTGGTCCACGCTCAGCAGTAACGCTTTCTTTCCTCCACAGAGAGCTCGCTGCTGCTTCTGCTTCGGAGACGACACGGGTGAGGAAAGTCTAATAATTTGTCCTTCACAGTCAGAGTCCACACACTCAATCTAGCTGCTACTTTGCAACTAGATTGAGGATGGTGAGAAAGCATTGGTCAGCAAACACAGATGATGTCACTGTTACTAGGAGGTTATTGTTGCAAAGAAAAGCAGGATCTGGGTGATGAAGAAGCATGTGCTGGTTCACACTGCCACCTGCTGGAAGTACACGTGCACTTAGAAATACCAAGTGTTCTCATTAAGGATTCAGGCGTTTTAAGCTTTACATGCGCTGCTGGTCCTCACCTTTCATGCAGGATTGTTGTTTTGTCCTTTTTCAGAGGATTATGAAGAGGAGAAGGCCACTTCGGGACAGAGCGTGGTGTACGATGAGCAAGAAAAAACCATCTACTGCTATTCTTTCTTCCATTTCGTCTTCTTCCTGGGCTCTCTTTATGTCATGATGTCTGTCACCAACTGGTTTCAGTAAGTAATGAGCTTTTTTTGTTTTGTTTCTGCCCTCTGTATTTGTGTCTTTATACTTTTTTCCTGTTTTGCGTGTTTTCATGGGGGACTGTACCGTCGTCCGTACCCTCTGCCTCTGATCTGATACTTTATATTATTTTACTGTCTCAACTTTTACTCTGGTTGAAATCTGACGTTCAGTTCCCATGGTTTTTTCCTGTTCTTCTGCCTTTCCCAGTTATGATGACCACAAGATCGAGAAGCTGCTGGATGGCAGCTGGTCGGTGTTCTGGCTCAAGGTGGTGTCCTGCTGGGTCTGCCTCTTCATCTACATGATGACGCTCCTCGCTCCCATGATGTGTCCGAAGCGCTTCGAGGCTTAGCTCACCGTCTTCTCTCAGCCTGAGCTTCTCCGCTGGATGAGACTAAGGGACCACCGCGAAGCCCCCCGCCTGCCCTTAAAACACAGCCCTACGCTACTCCCAACACTCAAGAGTGGAGGAGTATCTGTCGCCTTTTTGTTATATATTTTACAGTCTTTGTTTTACAATGTTAAGCTGGATTATACGATGAAGGTCATTTTTTAACTCTTTTTTTAATACCACTGACTGGTCTTTGTATTTCCTACAGGTCTGGAGTTACAAAAATAATATTTGGAGTTGAGTTACATTGAAAACCATTGAGCCTTTGTAGATTCTCTGAAGTGGATTTTTGTTGTATTATCAGACTTTGTTTTTATTTTATTGTGTTTTTCCTTTTTTTTTAATCTCAGCCAGATGCTTCAGTTCTGTGAAATCAAACCATCGAGAAGTTGTAGCAAAGGTTTATATGTCGTGGGATACATTTAGTTGGAGAGATGTTACAGAAGATGTATTTATTTAATCCTGAATGAAAAGAGAACTATGGTGTGAATTGAGCAGGTTTGGCCTCTTAACAATGTTTAAAAACTCATTCCTCAGGCTTATCTTCAAGCTCTATGTGTTGTAATTTGTTATATATTGTGTTTTGTAGTTTTTCTATGCAATAGAACAAGTTGTTGATATTAGACGCCCACTGTCGTGAGGTTTCCACTTAGATCACAAGGGTAAAGTTTTACTATCGCCAGTGCTCCCTTTGAGCCGAAACCTTTTCTTAGAGAAAATCCATCTCACCTGTGTGTTTCCAGTCATGCATGGCAGGAGGTTTTATATCTGTAAAGTGCCACCTCTCTGGAAGAGCTCCACTGAATCAACATTGCATTTGCCAAAGGTAGCCAGCAGAACTGCTCACATTGTTTGGTCTGTTGCAGAAAAAGATACAACTCTTGAACATTACGTATTTGCTGACTCGCGTAATCACAGTTAAACGTTTCAAGCTTCATCGTCATGATGTATATGAAAAAGCCAGCACAGCCGATGTCAAGTGATTTATTCAACACTGGATGTTGAATTTACAGCCGAGTTAAATTGTAGTATAGAGGAAAAAAAAAAAAAAAAAGACATCACACTGCAAAGCTGTTGGCTTGTGCTTAACAGTTCCTTCAATCATTTCTTTCTGATCGCTCTCTTAACATGTTTCAAAGAAGGAGACAGAATTATACATAGCAACAGAGCTGACATTTTAGAGTGGAAGTATGCTTCATTGTAAACTCTTCTGATTTTCATTTGTTTCTGCATTTCAGTGATTAATGTGAATGTAGAAATTTAATGGTGCTTTCAAACAGAAAAAAACAACAATAAAGTAAAAAAAACCACTATAAACGAAGGTTTATGACTGACAGTAATTTGACCAAAATGTTTGAAATACAAATGATGCTCACTTTATTTCAATAAAACATGCATAACATGCCATCAGATGTTGTTTTCTTTGAACAGCTCAGTAGAAAATGAGACATACAGTAATTGAGGGGCTTTATTCATTATACAACAACTTCAATAAATTTGAATTCATTGTGGATTTTCTCCCAACAAGGTCAGAATTGAATATAGTTAAAAACAGGGTCATAACGCACAACTCTGGAGGACAAGCTGCACATCTGGTCCATAGTTCAGGAGAATATACAACAAATTATAACCTGCACTTGCTTGTCTTTTCAATCCGAGTCAGGAGAGAAACATTAAGCTGCAGAAATTTCTTCCACTTGCTACTACTTTTGATAGGAGACGTCAGTGTCCATCTAAATGATCCCAGAAGCCTGCTTAAGAGACATTTAATTGAATATGAGTGAGTGTACAAACATAGTGTAACCTTAAACTGACATTTTGAGTTCAAGCAAGCATTTCACCGAGTTGTCATCATTCCAGAGATTAAAATATACTTAATAGTGTGTAGTTTTCCATATTTATTGACTTAAATCTGCGGTATGTAACTTTTATTTAATAAACAAAAAAAACCCTGCTATTTATTTGTTAAAACTCTCACTTTGTCGTGACAATATAATACAGATAATCTGTGAAAAAAATTGAGCTTCCTTATTTTATACTGTCACAACACGGTGACAGTTTTAACAAATGTAAAAAAAACAAAAAAACATTTTCACATACGGCAGCTTTTATTTAAGAAATATTAATTGAAAACTTACTATGTTTGAGCAGCACTAATAAACTGAAGATATATTGCATAAACACAAGAAAAAACCGCTGATTTACTTATTGAATTAACAAAGGATATAAAACACAAATGTTCAGCTCCTCTAAATGCCGTCATTGAAATGGTTTCTTCCAACACTTCCGTTTTCCTCTGACCTCTGACCTGCCACAGCAACACATCTCAGCGTCTTTCTTTGTGGTAAAATCCCCCTTCAGTGATCTGCCCCTTCTATCTCTTGATAGTCATCAGGAATGTTGTCTGAAGGAGGAAAAAGAGAGAAAAAAAAAATATCTCACTTCTGTAATCAGAGCTTTCATTTCCATTTACTGGAGCATTAACGGTTTCCAGGAACTCACCGTTACAGCGGTACTTCAGATTGGACCAGATGATGTTTTCCTGAGAGAAACAGAAGACTCCCAGTCGCCCACCTCTCATACTGGTGTCAATGATCACCCCTGTGTCCGCCACCAGTTTGGACCCCTCATAGAAACGAGCTCTGAGTAAAACAAAGAATCGACAAAAACAAGCCACTTCTGGTCAGAAATATCAATTCACTCAATATTGGGATTATATGTTCTTTTTTTTTTTTTAAACGATGCAAAAGAAACAATTCTATCTTTAAGCACAAAGACTTTCCGCATAATTATAATTTATTGTGAATTATCTCTTGGTTAAATTTTACACAAACCCCTAAAATGTAAGTTGAACTCTTTTGTAGCAATGATCAAGCGCGTAACCTAAACCAGACTGGATATTGGAAAATGTTTTATTTCATTCACGTCACATTTTACATCATGCAGATGTCGTTGATTCCACATTTGGGAAGAATAATCTCCTTGATATTAATAGAAAGTGACTCTCCCAGATGTCGCTGTGTTGAATTTCACGGGACACTGCTTGTGATTTGTTACTGATTTACTGTTCAGGTTTACGATCCAAATTCCTTTCCTAAGAGAGTAACAGTTTGGGTTCAGGTGGTGGAAACGTGAAAACGTTTGGGTTTTCTAACAGAACAATCATCCCAAAATATTGAAAATATTAAAAACTTCTGGATTGACCTGGACCTCAGAAAATATGGACTTAACAATGGCCAGATGTAACTTTAGAGTTTTGCCAGATATTTATTCATGGCAACAAAATTCATAAGGCTGAGATGCATTACGCAATAAGGCTTTGGACCAAATTAAGAGTGGTAAAGCATGATTGTGCATAGAGATTTTGATGGAAGAACCCAAAATGAAAATGAATTTCACATCAACAATGACAGCAGGTTAGCCTTCCACTAAAACCGTGTTTTAAAGTATGTTAGATGGAGCATGTCTGCTTGTACCTGATGTATCCGACCTGCGGTCTGTGCTGGAGGAACCAGCGGTAGGAAACCTTGTCCTTCCAGCCGACATTCCTGGGGTCCTTCCACAGAAGACGCACCTGGTCCGTCGTGTTTCCTGTGTGCCACAGGGAGTTCCTCATGTACTCACCAGGACCCGTCTTAGACTTCACCACCTGTTGACGAAGAGCCATGTGGGATCAAGGAGGACTCTTGTCAAACCCACGGAAACAGACGTCACACAAACCTTCAACTGTATTCCTGGCTCAGCGACAGCTCTGAAGGGCGCGGCCTGCCAGTAGGTCTGCTCTGTCTGTTTCCACATCACCACGTAGAAGGAGGACGAGTCCTGGTAGCCAAAGATGAAACCGGCGTAGTCATCGTCCGTCACTGTGTTCACGTGGAAGGTTCCCTCGAAGTCAACTCCGCTGAAGGCTTTGTAGCCTGGAGATGCACATAGGAGACAAACAACAGCTTGGATCAGAGGATCCAATGGAGGGAGAGGGGAAATAGCTGGAGTTACAAAGATTCTCAGGTTTTTACCAACAGCAAGGCCAGGATCAGAGTTCATGGTCTGGACTATCTCCATACCCTGGAAGAGGAAACATGCTGTCTATAATTTGAAAGAGCTTTGATGAGGAAAGACATTCTGGAGGAAAATCCTCTGCAAATGGGCTTAAAATCTGAGGGAAGAAAGGTAAGATGAGCCTTGCTGCTGACCTGGTTGAGCACCACCCAGTTGGGATCTATCTGTGAGTCTCCCTCTGGGTCCAGCACCACCGTCTGGTAGGCTCTGAAGTCGGTCAGCGTGACCTCAGCGTTCTCAGGGCAGTGGTCGATGATGTCAATCACGTTGTCCTTGTCGAAATCGCCCTCACACGCATCTCCAACTTTGTCCACTAAAGTACATCAGTAGAGCTTGGTTGTCATGGATACGCTAAAACTGAACAATTACACTCAGAAATGTACAAATCACTCATTATGGCTATGAATGTTAAATTAACTTTAGGCCTTTTAATAATTCATTTGAGGTATTCTTGTATTGAAGTGGCAGTCAACATACTGTATGACTGCAAGTTTCGGTTTACCGTGGATTTTATTTAATCCACGGTTGGTCCAACTATGAATTATGAATAAAACTAATTAGAGTGCCCAGAAACAAGCTGAGAACCAACCAGGCTCTAAGTTTTCAGGAACTGGAAGTGCTTAAACACCAGTGTCACTGTCTATAGTGACACTGTCATGGCATACAGAACAAGAATAAACTCCCTCAAGAAGAATAAATCTTCAAGCTACACTGAAATTTTCAGCTGATCATATGAACGAGCCAAATACAATCAGATGGGGGGGAAAGAACTCACTTTTTGGCCAGGATGACAAAACGTTTCCCTGGAGGAATTACAAAAAGGGGTTGAAACCTAAGAAAGGTGACGCATAGTGGTGATGGCGCACTGCACAAAGTGGATGAAGTAAAACCTTTGGTATGGATAAATCAGTCGACATTAAGCCGCTGCAGTGGCTCCAACTTCAACCCTGGTTGATCATCTGCGGACTATGATTCAACGCTAAGTCCATGCCTGGAAACCAACCTCATTTAACGAAGCTCTAAATGCTTTTTTAATAGCCCCAAAAACAGATGAGGTTTTTCTGCAACTCGCTGAGGGATATTTGTCCAAATATAACTGCGGATGTTGATTCTAAATGGATTAAAAGTCCATCATATTCAAACCTAATTTTTGCTCGATGAGTAATCACTTCATGGATCAAGCATTATTTTTGATGAGTGTATGCAAACTTCTCCCCTAAACTGTACAAAATAATAACAAAAAAAAAAAAAAAAATGAACACAAACTGTTTGAGTCCTTTTGATCTGAGTTGGGAACCAGTCTACAATTATCTTCGTTATCTGGAATGCCGTCATTGTCGTCATCGTCGTCACATTCGTCTCCCTGCGAGAAAGAAACTACAGATTGGTTCTCTCTACTTTAGTGATATGAATTGGTGATTATAACCAAGTGTTAATTCGATGCAAAGAATTAGATGAAACCATTCCATCCTTGTCCGTGTCCAGCTGAGACGAGTTGATGACATTGGGACAGTTGTCCTTTGTGTTCTGGTGACCGTCGCCGTCACTGGCAATAACAGAAAAATAAATAAAAAACAGAGTAAAAATAAAAAAAAAACACTTTTAAGTCAATCATCCAGTAACGCAGGGCTGTACCTGTCTATGTTGTCATCACAGGTATCTCCTACTAGGTCATCGTCTGAGTCCGACTGCAGGTGAGCGGCACAAACTCAGTTGGATGATGGTGACATGGAAGAGAAATCTCTCTAGTTGTGTTTCATTGTTACCTGATTGGGGTTGGCCACATCAGGACAGCTGTCACACGCGTCCCCTACTCCGTCACTGTCTCTGTCTGCCTGATCTGGGTTCGGGACCCGCTGGCAGTTGTCAAGAACATTTTTCAAGCCTGGAAACATGATTAAAAGCACAGCGACTGGTTGGATGTGGCCTGCAGGGCAGTCAGAATGCATCACCAGATGGCAGCGTTTGTTTCAAATTGATGGTGAAATAGTTTCCAGTGGTCCTCAGCTCCTGGCAATGGCTTGCCACGGAAAAAATATCTAAATGACGTGACAGACATGAGCTAGTTCTCAGCAATCTGACCACAGAGTTGAAAACATTAGCAAATGATCGGGATGAGGGAGAACCGCCAAGCCCAACACCAAACAATGGGCATACACAAAAGTCAAGAATTTTCCATCAGAGTTCCCACCAAACGCTGATTACCTAAGGCATGAGGGAAAAGTTTCCGGGAAAAACATTCAGTGGAGCAGTTTCTTTTGTGTCTAACACTGCTCGGTATTAGTATATCCGGAAACCCAGAGATCTAACAGGTACAAGATGTTGACTGAAACAGACACTAAAGAAGCAGGGGGATGTTTTTCACAGAAAGGCAATAACAAATGTTCCCGTCTGTATCCTCCTAACAGACGGGAAGGTTCCTGTGTCCAGACAGACTGCACTCTGGAAAATCCTCGGTAATGCTTTTATCAGATGACTGCTTTCACTCTCGGTTCCTCTTTTCCTTTTAAATAGTTTAGCCAATAAAACCAGGGAAAGGCCGCTTCCCATAATCTGACCGCGTGTAAAATAAAAACTTACACTCCGATCTGATTATCAGCTGTCAAACTAATTGTTCACACTCTTACCGTCTCCGTCCATGTCGTCATCACATTCGTCTCCCAGTCCGTCCATGTCCGTGTCCCTCTGTGAAGGATTTTGGGTTGTTTTGCAGTTATCACAGGCGTCGCCATGGACGTCTTTATCACTGTTCTTCTGGTCGACATTTGGGACCAGCCAGCAGTTATCCTGGGACAGACAAATTCAGGGTTTTTTTTCCCCCAACACATAAGTCACAAACAGCCTCATGCAAAGATACCTCATAGTTTTTGAACCTTTTAACATTGTGACAGAAACAGGACAAAAAAACTACACATGAAAACACTTAAGTGGAAATGTTTTTTTTCATCAGATTACTGCCTTCATTATAACTTTATCACTTTATTATATCTAATTTAGGATCTACAGCCAGGGAAAGTCCACTTCCACTTCTACATTTAGAGAGCTCTGTTACCATAACGTGAATATTTCTGAAGTGAAGCTAAAAATGCTCCAACAAATCCCCCAAAACCTGCCATGCCCCTTAGTGAAACATGGTGGTGAGAGCATCATGCTGTATGAATGCTTTGCTTCAGCAAAAATGGGAAAGCCAAACTCAAATTTATGGTTGTAAACTCATGAAATATTAAAATTCAAGACGTAAATGTTCTGAAAGGTACCGAATCTACTGTACATATGATGAGCTAAATCACCTACATCTACATTAATGATGCCGTCATCGTCTGCATCGTCATCACAGGCGTCGCCAGTCCCGTCCCTGTCTGCATCCTCTTGGCCGGAGTTGGGCACAAACACACAGTTGTCCTGGAAAACACACAGAAAAATTGTTTCTGATGCAAGCTTGGGTTAAACGTGAGTATGTGAGGAGGATGTAGGAATGGAGTACCTGGTTACAGTTGTTGTCTCTGCACACAAGACCACTGTCTGGATATGCATCAATGTCTGTGTCCTTCCCGCATTCGTAACCATTACCAGCCCAACCAATACCGCACTGAGATTACAACAACAAAAACAGTTTGTCACAACATATTACAGTGACAAAAAATATTCTTACATCGATGCCTTTTGGGAATACACACCACACAACTAATGCTTCCGTCTCTCTCCACAATGCACTCCCCATTGACGTCACAAGGGTTCGGCTGACCATTGGGGCACAGTCTGGTGCCGTGACAGCCTGTCGACTGGTCACCAGTGAAACCAGCCTTACACTCTCCACATCGGAAGGAGCCCTGAGGAGGACGACACAGTCAGAGACAACTGTCCTCGTCCATTAAAATGGCACACTGTACATAAAGTGGTCTTACTATAGTGTTGTAGCAGAGGGAGTTGGGGGTGCAGCCTCCGTTCTCAGGTGGGCCCAGACACTCGTCCAAGTCTTCACACACCTGGGAGAGGAGGAAACGTCAAAAACAAACACTAGGAAAGGTATGTTTGTGAATGAAAAGCTCTGCAATATACAGCAGCGAGGGCGGAGTTAGACCTGTTTGTGTGACTTGGCATAAGACACTCCAACGCCATTGATCTCTGGTCCTGTGTATCCCACGGGGCATTTCTCACAGCGAAAACCAGGAGCGGTGTTCACACAGCGGACGCCAGGGAAACACGGATTAAAGCTGCACTAAAACTCAAAAACAGAGAAGAAAGATCATGAATAGCTGAGCGCTGCCAGATGCTGCAGTGTTAAGTCAAAAGCATAATCCATACCTCATCTACGTCGTCACAGTGAACCCCGTCTCCTGTGTATCCATCAGGACAGGAGGCACACTGGAAGCCCCCTGACTCTGAGGGAATGCACATGTTCTGTCTGAAACAGGTCCCTGGTGGACACCCCGTCAGATGGGACAGAGGGACCACCTGCTCAGGACTCGGACCTGGGACAGGGTTGGTGGGCTTGCCTTCGAGTCCTGTGGGTGCATGGATGAAAACAGAAACAAGAAAATGTCTCTCGTTTCAACAGAGTTTAAACACTGCATATAAGTAGGAAGACCTTTTTTTTTTTTTACTGCTTACCACAAGCCAGACACTCAGCAATGGTGTTCCTCAGAAAGTTCGTTTCCTTAATCTACATCACAGCATCATGAACATTGTTAGAATATTATCTTTCAGCTGTCATGGAAATTTTGAATGATGATATCTTAAACATCAGATGTTCCACCTAAACAACAGCAGAATGTTTTTGCCTCACTGATATTCTAACCTTTTATCAATGGTGAGCTTTTACATGAAATGAACTCTGGGGAAATCTTTATAGTCACTGCTGATCATTAATCAAGTATTGGGAGATTTTTTTTGGTAATTAAGCACATTTATTGAACCTAACACATTTATTGCCTCAACAGCCAATACTTGAATCTTTTTTTTTTTTTTTTTTTGCATTTTTGTTAACAAAGTTCTTTGTTACCAACATCACTGTGCTTGAGATGTTATTGGGCGAGGTCTTGTTTGTTTTAGTTCCAATTGGTTGACTCTTTTTTAATATTTGGATGCAAAGATGGAAGAATAGCATGCGCTCTCGTCTTTCTGATTTTGAATAGAGGAAAGCAAATTAGTAATTTGTCGACACCGTTCGATTTATAAAAAAATGAATGAATTATTTTAAAAAGTCCTTCAGTTCTCTGTGTAACTTTGTAACTCTGTTTAGCTTTGTTTACTTATTAACATGTAATAAATAAACAGAAACAAAAAATGGTCCAAAATATTTCAATAAAGATATTAAAATATGATTAATTCTCTTGTGAAATTATTTACACTCAATTTTGTTTTTATTTAAGTTAAAAACAATAAATAATGCATAGATAAAACTGTGACTAATTTTTAGTGTGGCTCTTTGCACAGCCCCTAACATCTACTTGATTACACTGTATTAGCTTATTGAGTCTGATGGGACAGATTTAGAAAATAAATAAATAAATTATATCTTAATGAATCTAGAAAAACAAGATTAAATAGTGTAAGAAGTATACACTATTTTTATTAATACAGTTATTTTTTAAATCAATGTATTTATACATTTAATAAACTATTGTTTAAATATATTTTTCTTTATTGAATCGCAGCATATTTGGATCTCCATAGTAACCAAACTGAAAAAAAATAATAAAATCCTGGGAAACCCAAAAACTTCTAACCTTCAGCTGATTGCCTCAAAATTACTCTCATTGTGATCCATTTGACTTTATTTCAGAGCAACTCTGAGCGTTTTCTCCCTTTCCATGAAGGGAGAAAACTTCATGGAAACCAGACTGACAAATGCAGACAGTGGACACGTAACCTGCTTGTGGAGCAGCTCCCTCATCTCAGACATCATGCTCTTCAGCTCCTGCATGGTGGTCTGACCCTGCACCACCCTGCCTCCCTGGAAGCCTGAGTAAAGTTATAAATCAGCATAAAAACTCTCAGATACAACCAGTTTGGGACAACATAGGCTCATGCCAACACACCCAGCAGGTGCAGAGACTCTGTAGGTTCCATGCTGCAGTCCTGCAGGGTGGCCACGTTGTCGATGGTGTCCTCAATAACCAGCTTCAAGTCTGTCAGGTTATCCTAATAGAGAAATAAAACAGAGCATATATTAAAGCCTGAAGAGCCATATTCTCGCCACAGATTTCTCATTCACCTGTCCACTTGACTGCAGGGTCCTCAGCGCCACCTTGTTGGGCCCAGGTGGGAGTGACCCGAACGCGGCCGGCAGGTCATTCACAGTATGAGCGAGCCTGCAGTCGACGTAGATGTTGAGGCGAGGCGGGCCGCGCTGCAGGCCGCTGGCGTGCATCATGACGTGGTGCTCCCGTCCATCTGCCAGGGAGCCGTGGTTGAAACTGGTGGTCCCAAACCTGCCGTCGGTCTTCTGGTAACGAAGCGTCACTGGAGACGGAGAGTTAAACGGAAACATTAAAACCAGACTGGACTCACAGAACAATGAGGCGTTGGCAGAACATAACCCACCTTTGCTCAGTTTGGCTTGCACAGTGAGCTCCAAGTACTTGTTGTTGTCTTTGGGGTTGAGCACACTGAACAGAGAGGTGGGGGCCCTGTTTTGGAGCCTGAAGGAGGAGAGGAGGAACGCCTCATCCCTGCCTTTGTTCTTCAGGCTTCCTTGTAGCAAGTCTGGCAGGCAGTCTGGAGACACCAGCAGGTCGTAGACTAACACAGGAGAGAGATGTTACAGGAGTGGGTTGTGCATAAAATAACAGCAAAGCAGTAAGTTAGAGGGACCAAAGAGCTTCTTCATCCTTTTTCTGTGTAATTTAGTGGGATTGCATGTTGTAAACACAAACTACTGCAGTGCATAATTCAGCTTTGGAAACGTGTGGGGTCTTTAATCGCCACTTCGGCTTCAGAGAGGTTTTCACATTTATACCAAGCTTCTCAGATGTCTAAGTGTAAGAGAATTCAAAATTAAAACAATCTAAGTATGCAGCACTTCACAGAGTGAAATCTCAATAAATCGCATTAATGTTTTCAGTAGGGAGCAGATGAAGGTAAAGTGCTCCATCTGGCAGACTTTAAGTGGTTCTCTGGTGTAGTCTAATTACTACTCCTGAGTCCCTTTACTCAGTGTGACAGAACCCTTTGTGATGTGCGTGCATATATGTATGTTTATAGTGTGCAAATGAACTTTCATGTTAGCGTCCTGCTGTGTTTTTATAGAGCCGCAGTAAACACTGTCCACTGGACCAGATCTCTTTGCTCTGCACTTACATGCACAAACACAAATGATAGATTCAAAGAATAACACAAAGTGACACAAAGTTGAGTACAACTTTTTTTGTAAAAAGTACAAAAAAGATTGTTTAGATCTCACTAAACTATCTCGTTTAGGTCAGTTTGGCATTAGATCACAAGATCAAACTCTAAACTTGCTTTAAGTTCATCTTCCACTGCATCTGCACTCATACTTTTTTCTCATGTTGAAATGGAAAATGTTTCATAGCTACAGACTACCAAAATCTTTGGTAAATATGTTTTCCATGAGAGCAGAAGCGGTACTCACCAATACCCTGAGCTGCGACAGTGAGCAGCAGCTGCTGCAGCACCAGCCATAGAGCTGCTGCTTGAAGACACATTCCAGTCACCAAGCACACACTTCGAGAAAAGATTTCATAGGTCTCCTGTCGACTGATGAAGGTGAACAGTCAAATCTCGCACGGCAGAGGTAAGATGTTGGGGTTTTTTTTGTCCACAGACACAGCTTTTAAAGCAAAGGGGAGTGTCCTTGCTCACTGGTGGCACTGTAAGTGAGTTCTGGTGTTTGGTTATAATTGCGGGGGAGTTGCTTCTCTGTACCGTCTTATGTATACAGTTTGGTCAGAATATCATCACCATTACAGTAATTGCAAACATCTGAACACAAAACAAGGCACTGGAGTGATTATTTCCGCTGCGTGGGCGAACTTACTTTCTGTTCTAATGAGCATAGTCAGTGCAAGATATGAGTTTTGTGTTTCTTGTGTTTAAAAATGAAATATTTGAAAACTTCCATGAGCAAACTCATCTGTCTGAAAAAAATGTAATATTCTGGAAATTGTCGTTTTTTCCCCGATATTGCGAAACTTTAGTCTCAGAAATGGATGTTATCCCCGTGGGTAATATTTAAACAGCCTGCTGATGTGTATAAATCGAAGGCAGATGTTTTCAGTCTCCTTATGATTCCAGGTAATGTTCTCTACACGCCACTGCAGCCCCTTTCTTCTCTAATCTAGTGCAGGTTTGCAGGAACAGGGTAAGACTTGAGTGAAAATATGGAACAATAGATGTCTGGTTCACGCTTTCTCTGCTGACCTCAAGTATATTTTAACAGCTGTTTGTCTAAGTCAGAGAGAGACATTTACCATTCCTCAGAGCGTTTCCATTGAACGTCCGGCTGAGTCTGGCTCTCTGGACTCTGACCAAACGGCTGGCAAACCTCAGCATTATATCAGCTGTGGGATAAAACTCGAAGCGCATTGCAAAGTATCCAAACCCCTTCAATGCTTTCGAGATTTATTATGTTACTGGATTCATGTTGGGATTTATATGGACCTATTCAATGTAGAGTGTTAAGTTGAAGTTGAAGAAAAAGTGTTCATGGTTTTCAAAATTCCTTTTTCCAAATAAAACTGAAAAGTGTGGTGCGCTTTGGTTTTCAGACCCTAAAATATAATTTCAGACAATAACATTGTTAAAGAATATTATTGAACAGACAGCATCATAAAGGCCAGGACCAGCAGCCAGGTGAAGGATAAAGCTATTGAGATGTTTAAAGCAACATTAAGTTATAAGTCAGCATCCCAAGTTTGGAACCAACTTGAGACCATAGTTCATCTTCCAGTAGAAGAAAGCGACTCAGACACCGCTGTAATGGAACGTTTTACCATGTGTTAAGATGGCCCAGTCAAAGTCCAGACCTGAACAGAGAAATTGATTCAATCTTGGGTGATTCTGAAAGACTGAAAGACAAAGTTTTGACTCAGGTAAGAGACCCAAAAAGTCGCATAAAAGTGAACAAATGTAAACATTTTAGATTTTTTGTTGTAAATCTTTGTTGTTCCCTACGAAATACCACTTAAGATACGGTAATCAAACATATTGTTTTTAATAATGTGCTTGTTTTTGTAATCAAATGTTAAGACTTGTGTACATCAATCATCTAATTCAAGTAATCCTACAAGTTTTCAATGGCCAGTTAAAAAGAAAACGATGTTGCACGTGGTGTAAAAACGCAGAGAAATGTTCCTCTCATAACTTTGGACATTTGTGCTGAACATAGAGATCGTATTTTTCATCTGGACCGAGTTCACGTCTCGTTTGCTAATGATCGCCCGTGTTTCTCTGATCTGTTGGTCTGGCGCGCGGAGACGTGACAGCTGCGCCGTGACGTCCTCAGCTCTGTATGAATCAAAAATATGGCGGCTGCCATGGAGCTGAGATGCTGGGGAGGAGACTGGGGGCTTCCCTCTGTCCACACCGACTCTCTCGTAGTTCTGGTAAGACCCCCGTTTGCTCTCGACAAGCTCAGTCTGTCCGTCCACAGCAGCCTTTTGACGAGCCGGGGCGCCTTTTGGTGCCTCCTTTCGTTCCTCCCGTTAGCTTCGATGCTAACGTAGCTGCTGCCAGTTTTGTTAGGATCAGTGGGATGAACAGGTGAAATGTGCTGTCCGGCTGAAAGCAGCAGCTGCACAGAAGGAGCTGCTGCCTGCAGAGGTTTGTCCTTCATGCGGAGCTGCATGTCAGAAGTCACTCCTCGTTTTAATAAATGTTGTCCTTCAAGGTCAGCTTGATGCAACTCTTATTTTTGTTCCTTTTGACTTCATGTCAGCTTGTTTGTTAGCTTGTCACTGACTATAATCCAGCTATTAAACTTGGAGGAAGTGCACAGGAGCGTTTGATTGCTGTAGGACGTGTTGTTGTGTCATTGAACACATGCAGTAACAAGTCTGGCCACGAGGGAGCGCTTTTTCTTATTTATAGTTGTATTATAGTCATTTACAGTATTTTAAAGTCTCGTATAAACTGCAGTGTTAATGATTTCAACCTAATATTAGTCAAAATATTTTGATTTGTTCTTATTCATTTTGTTCAAAGTGTGCACAGTCTATTGTATTTTTTTTTTTTTATTATTGCTTATCTTTATTCAATAGTAATAAAAAGCATCGTACCAGATATTTTATGGTATTAATTCCTGTTTTGAAGATGTTGTAATCAGAATTGACCTGAGAACATTTGCAATTTTTATTTTGCATATTTTGTCACGTATTGTTCATGTTCAATCTGGATCTTTGAGTGGACGTGGACGACCATTTTTTTATCAAACAAAATGCAGCAGCTCTGAAAGTTTTACTGTTACTGATAGCAAACTCCTTTCCAGTCAACGTTTAAAACCTCAACCTGTGGCTCTTAAGCTGGCTTCTGTTTCAGATGCCAAACAAATAATTGAAAACCATTAAACTTTTTTTTTTTTTTTTGTAAACTTTTTCAGACAATGAAAGTCTCAAAGATGTCAGTTTGTGCTTTAAATGATCTGTATTGTGATATAATCCAGTTCAGATTGGACAAGTGGAGATGTTATCCATTCTGAAAAGCTGTGAAGTAGCCCTTTAGCATAGTGTAACATTTGGACAAACATGTAAATACTTTGTCTTGTCTGGAAAAAATGTGGAATTTTGAAATGGAAAAATTGTGAGAATCCTGCTGGAAGACAGGTTCTTAGACAATGTTTTCTATCTGGATTTGTCATTTCTGCAGAAAACCTTTTGGTACAAATTTGAGTCATCAATTTTCTCTTTTTCTCACCAGTTTTTCCTCCTTTTTCCCCCTCCAGGCTTATGCAAAGTTTTCAGGAGCGAAGCTCTCAGTTTCTCCTGTGGACTGGACATGGAAAACCTTAACAGGTGGGCCACTGCGTCTTGTTGACCTGAGCTGTGCAGCTCTGTGGTCAGAGTACCGTAACAGGAGAGGAGAGCGCTCTTCCCTCCTGAGGTGGTCTGTGCATTTTAAACATTGGTAAACTGTTTCGACATTGACTTTATTCATATCTTATTCATAGAATCGATAGCTCAGTTTCTAGCGAGAATGCTTTATATCTATATATCTGTATTATCATCTTCAATCTGCTCATTATTTTTCCTCTTTTGTCCACAGCGAGCGTCCCAGAGCTGGTTTGTGGAGACACCGTTGTTCAGGAACCAACACAGATTCTGAACTTCCTGAGAAAACAGGTGACTGGGCCGGCTTGTTCAGGATCTGCACAGTGATACACCTGAAACCAGTTTACACACCCCATATAAAAAAGACTTATAAGAAGGGGAGCGCCAAGAAATCAGCCAACGGATACATGAAAAAAACGATCTATTCTACCTTCTGATAGGTCTGAAAATCAGCCACCGTCCCTTTTGGTCTGCTGTGAGAGAGAGCTGATTGACCTAACCGGGTCATGTTTGCACATCCAGGGTTAACAATAGTCGTCCCATTATTGACAGTTTAGCGAGTCTGACCGGTATTGGCAGGTCAGACATTTTGAAGATCGTTGATCCGCCAGAAAACAGTAATTGGTGCAGCTACTGTTTCTTACTTGAAATCAGAATAATCTTATGATTTCTATTTGATCAATAACAGAATATTAGGATAGTATTAGCAGCTTTACTTAGTTTACGTGGGCATAATGGTAATTGAACATATTTACCACTTTTGGGTCATCATATTTAGATTATTTCATTGTTGCTTCTATTGCCAAACACGGCTTTGAAATTTAACTGCAGCAAACACAGCCAGTTGTTGTTTGCACTCTGACCACTAGTTGGCAGCACAGTGCTTGCACCTTGACCCCTTCAATGTGAAGAATAGACATCTCTTGGCTGCATTACTAACCAGAAGCAGTTTAAGGTGATTTTGTACCAGTGCTGTTAAACCCAACAGACCTAAAAGAAGAAAATAAGATTTTTCACGCATATTTGACAGAATGAGCAGTAATATGCATGAGTGTTGTTCTGACCTTGCAGAGGTTTAATGCAGACTACGAGCTGACAGCCAGGCAGGGAGCAGACACAATGGCCTACATCGCTCTACTTGAGGAGAAACTGCGACCAGCTCTGGTAAAAAAAAGGAGCGTTACCTCTCTCCTTTTTTGTTTTCAAATAAAAAACGCAATAAAAATTCCAAGACAATGTTTTTTGTTTCCCCACAGCTCCACACATTCTGGGTGGATGCAGAGAACTACAGCAACCTGACCCGGCCGTGGTTTGCTTCCCGCTCACCATTCCCGCTCAACTTTTTCATCCCGAGTCGCCTTGCAAACGTCGCCCTCGCTCGCATCCTGGTCACCAGAGGAGAGGGGCTGCTGCACAGAATCTCTGAGGTGGAGGGAAAGGTAAATCCGCCCAAAGCTCCATCGGCTCCGGCTGGTTTCCAGTCAGATGTCGGGGATTTCATGGGTGATGCTTCTTTTCTGCTTCACATCAGATCTACAGTGATGCTAAAGAGTGCCTGAACCTCCTCTCCCACAGACTGGGAACTGCAGACTATTTCTTTGACAACTCGTGAGTTAAATCACCTTTTGGCAAATCTTTTTAAGCGTTTCTGTAAGTCCTTATCTCTACATACGTTGATATGTCGTTTACACAGCCCAACCAGTCTGGATGCCTTTGCGTTTGGTTTCTTGGCTCCGCTTCTCAAAGCAGACCTGGCCAGCAGCCCTCTGCAGAGCCACCTCAGGCAGCTGGACAACCTCACTCGTTTCTGTGACAACGTCCTCGCAGCCCACTTCAGCCCGGATGAACCCCGTAAGATTGCTGCATGCAGCGGAAATATTCTGTAGGACTTAATCTTGATGAAATCACGTCAATAACGAGGATGAAAAACTAACACTATCACCTCTTTGCTTCTTTGCACCTGCTTCACTTTTCTATTCTAATTCATCAAACCTTTCTAATTTTGCTGACTTTTGTTTCTTCTTCTCTGTGTGCATCATCCTCCTTCTACCTCTCTCCAGGTCTGCTTCCACCTGTTCAGGAAACAATGGATGCCAACCTGCAGAAACTAACACAGCTTGTAAACAAAGAGTCCAACTTAATAGAAAAGGTGCTTCTGCTTTCCATTTCTCTTCTTCTGTTCACTGGACGTTCTCAGCAGGCTCCAACACAGTCGTGTATTTAGATATTAAGACGGCAACACAACATTAAAAATAAAGCAGAAGTTGGTGTCTACAAATTCTTTCTCATTCTCGATGTTTAACTAGTTCAGACTTGTGTGGCTCTGTCTTCAGGTAATTTTAATGAGGATTAGCTAGTAGGGCTAATAATGCTCAGATTGATCTGATATGTCTTCCTGTCTGCAACTTAAAGGGTCTCATCAAACAAATCTAATGAACAATCCAAACAAATCTCAGAAAAAACCCTTTCCCTAGAGATTTGTGTATCTTAATGGTGGAGCTCTGAGCTGGAGAGAAGCGTCCACACCTCCAAATTGTACATGTAGAAGCTGAAGGAAACTAGAAGGAAATTGTGAATTTTTAAATATTGTTATATTTAATGCTAAGGGGAGGGGCGAACGTTTTTAGCCTTGTTGTTATTAGCTTAAAAGATGCTTTTAGGCAAAGCAAAGATTTAGGAAATGTGAGCATCTTTTCATCTCATCTTGCAGAGATATGTTCTTTGACTTGATCTGACTGGAATATTTACACTTTAAAAACTCAAGACTTGACTTTACCCAGTGACTAAGACTTTTTTTTGTTTGTTTGTTTCCTGTTTTAGCCTGTGATGTTCACAAGTCTGTTATCAGCTCAGAAGAATCTGTTCCTGCTGCTTCATCATATTTACCAAACTTCTTTTACTCTGTAACTGAACACTGTGTTTTATAACTTAACCAACATTCACACCATGTTAAATCATGTACAAAATGCTATCTGCTTCATTTAGGAAACAAATCTCTTTATCTACATACTTTTTCATGCAGTTGAAAACAGAAGATGGTGTGTTCCTGTCCACAGTAAGGCTGACATAGATCGGACGTCCGCAGTGTGTAGCATAGATGATGGTTGAGCAACAGTGAAGCAGGAAGACAGAAATTGTTTTGCTAATTTGTTGGGAACATTTGAACGTTGTTAGAGGTCCTGGAATCAGTAAGGCAATCGCTTTAATGGGGTTTTTAAGTGTCTCTTAGTAAACTTCAACATTATATATTTACAGAAAGAGCTGAATTGCTTTTTTTTTTTTTTTTTTTTAAATTGTAGATGGATGACAACCTTCGCAGCAGCCCACAGCACAAACCTCACAGAACCGAACCCAAACCAAGTCTGTCTTCTTCAAAGAACTCGACCCCGGCCTAATGCCCGAGCTTCCAGCTCTGATCCAGCTGCACGACTCGCCAGGCACCGCCGTGTTGACCTCAACCAAACCCAACTTACTGAAAAGGGGGGAAATGGAAGAACTTCTTTAATCATGTTATTAAGACTGTATAATTAAGAGACTATTTTTTGATGACAGTGATGATAGATTTTAAAGATGTTCATCAGAAATGAAGGAAAAGTGCATGCGCATGTGGTCAAGAGTGGAAATCTGCAAAGTGGTGCTGGATGACGAAGACGCAAAATATTGAAAGGGAAGCCAAAGGAACCGAAACGTCCAGAGAGGAATATTAGTGGCGTGGACTGCTTTTCTTTGACCGTTCTGCTGATTTTATTTAAAGGGATAAAACCTCTTGGTTCTTCCTGTTTGAGTTGATCTCTTGCAGTCTGTGTTGTGGTGCAGATTTTTGTAAAAGCCTGAGAATATTTAATATCCGTCCATTTAAAAAGCGTTATGTACATCGGAGGGAATATACTGAGAGCACAAGATGCTTCATTTAGATTTTTCACAGTGGTTTCTTTTGCAGTAGTAAATCTAAAGTCTGCATGCAATCAGGTACTTAGTCTTTATTTTTTGTTGAGGGTTGCTCGCATAGTTTTAAAAAAGATGATTATAATTGCTTTATAGCGATTTCCTCCTATTAGGGCTGATCAGCTTTGTCAAAAACACTTAAGGATTTGCACTTTGAATCGAGTTGCTCACGCATAACATTTGGGACTAATTCTGTGTGTGTGTGTGTGCGTATGTGTGTCTTATTGTGACATTTAACAATCAAACCACCGCGTTTGTTGCCTTCATTTCTCTGCAGCTATTTTTGCACAGTTATTTATTTTTTTCTGCCATGTTTTTGCGTGATTTGCTGTGCCTGTTTATTTCCTCTGTTTAAACCCGAGTAAGTCTCATTAGCTGCTTTGCTTGTTTGTGTTTATGGACTGAATTCTATGAAGTTCTTCATACGTTAACAAACACCATCTTTTCCATCTTCCGAGCAGACTTCCTCACATTCAGTGTTACAGTCCCTCCACAGCGCCATCTTTTAGAAATATTTTTGCTTCCAGTCAACAGATGGTTGCAGTGTGCCTTCATGACTGCTGAATTCTTCTTCCAAATGTTCCTGTGAGTTTTTATACACACGTCATAAATGATGTTGCTTTTGTTCATGACATGCCTTTACATTATTTAAATATAAAAAGTACCAAACAGAAATAACATCTGTGGGTTTTTGTTTTGTTTTTTTCTTTTGCAAGCCAAACAGACTTCTGGTGGCATTTCCAAACATTTATCCGTAAACGGTGAAAATGACTCCTTCAGGTCACACGGACAGGTCTTTGGGCGCCTTGTGCTTTCTCGTAACAACACCCACCTTTCCGATAAATGTGGGCCCTTGTTTGGATGTTGGAAGAGACTCAGAACTTCAGTCTGGTTTTGGCTGCAGATGTGGAAAAATTGCGCTTTTGTTGACATCAGATACGGGCTAAGTTGGTCTTGTAAAAGAGGCTCCTGCTGAGGTGCGTTAGTTTTATAATGCCTTGCAAAAGTATTAATACCTCTGGAGATTTTTTATGTCTGGGTTCATCACAGTCACAAATGTCTGAGTGTTTTTATTGGGGTTTTTACAGGGATTTTACTGAATTTAGCTCAAACTGTGTACCCATCAACTCTGACCTCTTTCCCCAAAAACATCCTTCCTCAAAGTGTGATGTTGAAGTGTTCAACATGATGCACGATGGTAGCATGAAGAGCAAAAACTTACATTTTGCTCCCACTTGAGATGAACGCCTTGCATACTTGCTGTCTTCCATATATGACGTAGCCAAACTGAACTTGGCTTTATTTTAACAATGATTTGAGATTAATAGTTTATCCATCTCTGATTAGTTTGAAGATTTTCATTCTTTTCTTAGGAAAAACTAGAAAATGGAACTAAAACCGTTCCCCGTTACAAAACATTAATTTTTACTTCATCTCTACTCTGAGCCACTCACTGACAGGAAGGCAGAGAGCATCATTTCAGCAAAGTCAGGCTGCAGAGCAGTCCAACTCCCGAAGCTGAGGCCACTAAGTGTCTCTGATAGGTTGCATGTGTGTGGCTTCCTCCGTCCCACTTTCTCTACCCCCTCGGAAAAGGTGCGAGTGGCTGCAGAATAACTGAACAATGTGTCCTCTGGGAAAGAACAACAGTGGGAGATGTTGGCTTCAAAAAGCCTTTTTATTTTTAACAAAGAAGTTTGAATGAGCGAAACAGATCAGTGAGCAGAAGTGTTTCTACAAATATGTGAGTCCTTTTCATCGTACTGCTTTAGAGTGAAGTCGGGTCTTGTTTTATTATTTCTAGGGAAAATGTACAGGAAAACGTTACAGCAGACGTTGTGCTGCGGCCCTCTCGCGGTGAAATGATGTTAAACCAACAAAACTATCTTTTTTTTCGATGGAAAATATTCAGACTTTTCAGAAAAGGAAATTATTGTACAAAATAAGAAAAATAAAGAGTTTCAGTAACACATAACGCTGATGAGAGACCACTTCTGTTTTAAAAAGGCTATTTACAAAAAACAAAGAACCACAACAAAAAAACTTCACAGTATGAAACAGTTTGAAAGGTGCAACTATCAGCTTGGAAGTATAAACCTGCAGTCGTTCTAAGAGAAGAAAAGCCCTGAACTACATACACAAAATGCAAACCATGTTTGATTTAACAACATGCCCACCAGATCATGTAACATGTAGAAAAACATAAAACAGTTTTAAAACGGTACAAAACTCAACCATGGAGGAGTCATTACAAAATGACCCCAGCATTTCCATTGTCTCTTGAACAAACAACATAATGTGGAAATTTAGATCACCCTCTCTGACACTCTCCAATGTCCAAGACTATTTGACTACAGTTGTAACAGCTTCACTAAATTTAATGACATTGGAAGGTTTCTGCGCCTCCACCATCACTTTGGTGATAATGTGTCAGGAGGGAACTACAGTCATAATGTTTCCTTCCTCTTCCTCATCCTTCATCATTGGCGAACAGGAGTTGTCTTTAGGAGCAAGAGAAACGCATTTTGAATATAAACTTCATCCCCATGAACTCGGTCAAACGGTATGTGAAATTTGGAGGTGTGCGCCTCCCAATTTCACATATTGCACATGTTGATCTCTTTGTGCAAGAAGAGTGAGAACAGGGAGAGTGCTCACTCTCCCTGTGAGAGTGAGAACTCTCACTGCCAAATTCCAAGCAATTTGGCAGGATAATGTTTGAGTGTATTTCTCTGAAATGCATAGACACTATTTTTCCATCATATTTGTCCTTTATTTATTCCCTGTCTTTTCACCTCCTATTGCAGACTTGACCATGACCAAACCTTGTGTAGATCGTTAACATTGATTTTTCACATGATTAAAAGGTTTTGTTTTTTGTCTTGTTTTGCACAATTTATAAAATAGGGAGAGTGTTTAGTGTTTTGTTTTTCAGAGTATGAATTCTTCACTTGAGCAGTTTGGAGTCATTCTGTTGGGGGTTTTTTTATTATTTTTGGTTTGTTTTTATATTTTGCAGCTGAGTCATCGCCATTCGGCTGGTGTGACAACCTCGCCTTTCCAAACTCGGTTGCTCAGGACGTTTAGGTGTGTCTGGGTCACACTTCATGGATAAACCACCACTGCTGCTGCTCCGTGCAAACCCAGATAGTTTATCACCATGACACTGACCCATAACTATCTCACCACAGAAGTTTGGAGCTTATTTAAAACACTAGGCAGCATGTTCTGGCTGATATTATGTCACATTGCCATCACAGTGGGGTGCAAAGGGGAGCTTCATAACTTCTGCTATAAGATACACTAACACATTTCATTTAGTTTGCTTCTAAGAAATCAGTTCTGATTGCGGCGTTTTAGAAAAAAAAAAACACATTTATGATCAGGTTACTAACGGTATTCTCCAGCAGTGGTCATTTTGAATCATTACAAACAGATCATATAAAACCAATAAATGTCCAGTGTTCTTCATGAACCTTACAGTGAGCGAGGCGAGTGTCAGAGCAGGCTGTCCTTTGTAAACTCCGGTATTTCCGGCACCATGCAGACCTGCAAGCTGCCTGGCTGCTCCAGGGCCAGAGCAGGGCGGCAGGGCTGGCCGCAGCGCCGCGGGAAGGAACCCAACAGCTGGCCGCTGCGGGCGTTGTAGAAAGACAGACGTCCCAGCTGGTGGTCCAGGAGGGTTCCCACTCGCTCAGGACTCTCGGTGACAAACACGGAGGACTGAACGTCACCGTGGAGTAACTGATACCTACAGCTGGACAGAAAGAGGAGCGGAAAGACTTTAGACTCAAATCATGACCAAGAAGTTCCTTCATGACGAATAATGATTTTCCTTTGCACACCCTGACGGTCCAGGACTGCACTGCAAGCACCATGAGGAGCTGTTTTCCCCGAGCGAGCTCTTCAGATTGTCTGCACTGCACGTCACTCCAAGCCTGTAAGCTGGACTTTCTGACACCAGAGTCTCCCAGTAGTAGATTCCTCGTGAAGGCAGCAACTCGCCCAGGATGGACGGACACCTGGAAACAAGCAAACCGTGGCTACATAAAAATGTCCCTACACTACAGGCTACTAAGAGCAGCTGTTTCTGGGTTAAGCATACTCCGTGTTTGTGGCGTGGTGAGCTTCATGGGAGTACTGCAGCGTGGTGTGATCATCCGACAGCTTCAGAGACGGGTGAGCAGAGGACTTCAGCAGCTGGAATCTGGTCCCTAAAAGCAAAGACGGATGTGAGCAAAGATACATGGAAATGAAACAGCCACAGATAAATAGAGAGATTTAAAGGTTTTTGTAACCTTTAGTGGAAACGAGTGCAGCCTCACTCTGCTCACTGGCACCAGCCTGGTTCACAGCTTTGATGTAAAACAGGTAGTTCTCATTCGGCTGCAGGACGACCGTCTGCTCACAGCCTTCGATTCCCGTGATGGACCTGAAAACACACACATACCACACACACGCAGCACATGCATCGCTTGTGACATGTATGATCTGTATGATCAAAAGGAACAGAAAAAAAAAAGTACTGTAAAGGTTCAGCGCCTTGCAAATGTATTCACACCTCCTAAAATGTTCCACTTTTTGTTGAGTTACAACCACAGCGGTTCACTTTGTTTAATTGAAATTTAATGTGATCGACCATCACAAAGAAGAGAAACACTGAGAAACTGTTAGTTTATAGAAAAACAAAATGTGTTTTGATCATTTGTTTTGCAAAAAAATCTGAAGAGTTTTTTGCAAAACAAAAAACTCTTGTTTTTAGTTCCCTCTACTCTGATTCCCATGAATAGTTTAATCTCAGTATCAATCCAGCAGGGCGATCAGTTGTGCATAAATCCGTTGTTCATCTTCAACAAGGAACAAATTTATTGTTAAAATAAAGCCGCTAAAAGCTATTTTCAAATGACTAAAGTCATGTATGTATGTGGAAGAACATACCTTGCTCCAATTGGACCAAAATTGAACTTTTGGGACTTCATGCAAACACTGCACCTCACCCTGAACGCACCATCCCTACTGCAAAACCTGGTGGCAGCATCTTGCTTTGTATACACGTTTCTTCAACAGAATCAAGCAACTCAGAGTTGATGGGATGACAGAGGGATCCAAGTATACGCAACACCGGAAAATAACCTGGACCTGAGAGTCATCTGAAATATGAATAACCACTGTGAACATTCAGCCAGGGTGACTATGGAAAGGTTTCAGGATTCGCAGAATTGCCCTCCTCCCCTCCCCAGATTTTTATTTGTAAAACCAACTAAAAACTTTCCATATCATTTTCTTTCTCCTTTGTGTTAGTCCCTGAGATAAATTCCCAGTGAATTACGTGGAAGTTTGTGGCTGTAATTTGACAAAATGTTTGAAGAACAACAATATTTTGGCTCTATACCCGATGATGGGCACCAGAAATGAACTGTTTGAAGATGTGTGTCATTCCCACCAGGAGACCCCCACCTGAGTCCCTCTCCCTCCAGTTCATACTGTCGGCAGTACTCCAAAGTGTAACTCAGTCCCGGAGTCGGATTAGTTGAGCTCCACCTCAGCGTGGCGGAGTCCCACATGACGCTGCTGTGCTCCGTGTCGATCACTGGCACGGACGGCGCTGCCAGAAACAAACAGCAGGAAGGCTTGAAATCACATTCGAACACTGGATATAAAAATCAAGCTCTTTCCGGCGGGAAAAATAAAGAGATTTAAAACAGAAAGATCCTGCAGTTCTATCAGCCCAAATGAAAAGAAAATGAAACTTCAGGATGTGTGCTGACCCGTTCTGAAGATGAGTCTGTCGCTGGGCAGAGAGCAGCCTGAGTAGTTGACGGCCATCACCCACACCTTGTACTTCCTGTCAGGCTCCAAGTCCTCCAGAACGCAGTAGCTCTCCTTCACCGTCACGCGATATTCCTCTGACACAGCTGGAAGCAGTAAAATCCACCAACGGAAGTTTATATGAAATAAAAATAAAAAAAATGAAAATTAAAAAAAACTTGGCCACTAAGTCCCTGTTCTCACCTCCCTGTGGATCCTCCACGCAGTACACCTGAAAGCAGTCTATGATGTCTCCCGGACTGACCTTCCAGTAAACGGTGACGCTGCTGCCGGAGGCTGAGCCGCGCTCCTGGGGCTGCAGGGTGGGCCTCTGGGGCACTGAGGGAATCGCACCATCAGTAACTGGAACAAATGCAACACAAGCAGGCAGAGACATGCAGGAGATACATGTGCAGAGAGAGAGAGAGCGAGAGTTAAAGCAGGAGCTACCTGGAATCCCTTTGCGCTGTGCGAGGGCTGAGCTTGAGGAGTTGGTCTTGGTGTAATCCTCGAACACCAGCAGTCCCTTAGGACCCAGCTCCAGCGTCGAGGCGGAGTCCAGAGCAGTTTGGAGTCTGTCGGTACAAATGTTTGGAGTCAGGATGAGATAGTTTGTGTTTAATTTCAGAAAGCCGGACATTTGGTAGTCTGTTAAAAGTGATTTTATTATGGGCTCTCTGGGTCTTTTAGAGTTTATCAAAAAAGAAAATCTCCAAAGGACCTGAGAGAAGGAAGCTCTCAGCTAGTAGCTCTTTGGGAATCACCCTTTGGTGCTAAAATGTCATTATACATCTATCAATGTTATCTTTCATTGATTCAACAAAACAGGAGGGAAATAAGCCCTCTCAGGCAAAATGCTGTAAAAAAAAAAAAAAGTGCCTAAATATTTAATTTAAAAGTTATATAGGTGTCTGAATGGTGCAAATGTCAGAGGAAATCAATCAGTACACAATGTGTCTTGTGGAACTGAGCAAGCCTTGAAAGTTGGGAGGCTTGCAGTCCTCTGTGCTGCTGCTTCTTTCCTTTTTTGCAAAAAGGATCTTACAATTAATTCAAAAAGCCAAAATGCAAAGAAAATCAAGAATTTCTATCTACTTGGGGGCACAACAAAACGTATTGATCAAGACTTTTGCACAACTCTTGGTTCATACCACAAGCATGAGGATCACAGCTTTGCATGTGCAGAGCAAGAAACGGTGCAAATACCTTGTGTGAATGTCTTCTGGAGACTGGTGGCAGAAAAGATTAAAGATCTTTGTTACGACGTTTGAATCATTGACCAAACCGATAAATCCAGTCCAGCGAGTGTCTGGGACTTACTCTGGCGTCCGTCTCGGCCTCCCTGGCCGTGGTCTCCAGAGTGGTTTTGGCCGAGTCTATGTTCTCCTGGTAGGAGACGATCTTGTCGTAAGCTGCTCCAGCTTGGCTTTCTTCTCCTCCTCCGTGCTGATGGACATGGTGTTGTACTGCTCCATCACCAGAGCCATCATCTCCTCGTTCTGCGCCCGCATGGCTGCCTCGCTCTCCGTGAACTGGTCCTGGACAGCAGGACAGTCGAGACAGAGAGAGACCGAGAGAGACAGAGAGAGACAGAGAGCGTGTTTGGATTCCACCGGCTCGCACGGCGACCAGCTGCTAAAACCACCGTACCTCGACAGAGTTGTAGGCCAGCTCCAGCTCGGACACCAGGTCCTCGATGTTCTCTGATCTGGCTTGAAGCTCTGAGATCCAGCTACCCAAAGTCTCCTGTCGGACAAGATCAAACATATTCTGTACCTAAGAGAATAATAAGGTCGGTGCGGAGTCGTAGTGAACATCACATAAAAGAACAAATCAAGGTTATATGCACAATATATAGTGGCTCTATGTCCTATTTGTACCCATATTTTGCTGTGCTCTACAAAAGTCTTCCAACTTTAAATCCCAACATTAACTATTGGGATTTAATGTGAGGAATTAAAGCAAAGTAGTGCAAATCTACCAAGACAAGGTAAACCTGACAAAGCAGTAAAAATCCCCATAGTGACTCTGGGGGAGCTGCAGAGAATCACAGATCAAGTAATCTGTTTATAAGACAAGTTATAGCAATACCCTCCGCAAATCTGATCTTTTGGAAGAGGGGCAAGAAGGAAACCCGGACAAGTCAAATTTCAGCTTTGCCATAAATCATGTCGACAAACATAGCGACCCTAAAAGAATACGTTTTGGTTAGATGAGACCGAATCTGAACATGTTTGGCCCAAATAAAACCACCGCGTGGTGGGAAAGTCACACTGCATGTCGCCTTCAACACCAGGAAACATGTGGAGCCATCTTTCATAACCAGAAACAAAGAAGCCAGCGAGAGGAAGATGAAAGGTGCAAATGCAACAAAACCCGACAGAGGCTTTAGATGGAGGGATGAGGTTCGACTTCCACCAGGAAGATGACCCAAAATTACAGCCTCAGCTAAAAGAGAACGGTAAACATTACAGCCTCTTCAGGTGGTTCAACGACAAGCAAGTACGACGTTCACAGATGCTTTGCCTCCAATCTGTCTGAAATTTGGAGGCACAAAGACAGATTTACTGTCTTTGTGCCAGTGAATCTGATAGAGATGTACCACAAAAAGACAAACAAAGAGGCTCTGAATTCAAATCTTTATTTGTGTTTGTGGTCACATGAAATCCCAATGGTGGGGGTATAGAAACTGTCGAACGGCGCTACCTCCCTGGACTGAACCTGTTCCAAGTGTTTCAGCTTCCTTCCTCATCAGTAGCGTTAAGTTGAATGGTCGGGGTGGGGCAGAGGCAGCGGGAATCCCCGTCACAGTTCACATTTAATGAGGTCAAGCCCCGGACACTGATCACTCCCTGACCGCCTCACCAGCAGGAGTCCACAGAAGCGTCTTCACAGGAATGAGTGAAGAGGCGAGGGAGGGGAGAGTCCGCTCTGGCCTCAGAAAACTGGCCCGCATTCAGATTTGCCGAGTTGTTTTGGTTAACTTGTCTGGATCGGTTTTCTGCTATGTGGAGGGTCTGAATGGGCTGCACTTCTTTCTGCTGCGTTGCAGCTTTGATCTTTTCCTCGGTCGCTGTCAAGCTGTCAGGGGTTTTTACATAAATACAGCGTCACATAAACACTCAGCCCGGCTCAAATATCATCTGGAAATTATACGTTTGCTCTCAGCTTCCTTTTCTTTCATTTCCTCTCAATTACACCATGAAATATAGCAGGGATGCAGTTGGAACCTGCTGATTGCAGGGTCACGTTTCGTGGGGCTGTTTTGCAAAGTCGAATCTTTCGTGGATTCCCAGTTACACGCAGAATCCTTTTCTCTGGTGCAGCCACAAATGCAGACATTTCTTTGCGACGCCTTGCTGACCATGAGACAGAAAACGGAGTGCGTGAACAGATCGCATGTCAGTCTCTGCTGCCTAATGTCACACAGAGCCTTTGCATCCATCAAAGCGGAGCTTTGCATCATAACAAGTCAATGTGCTGGCTGCAGCCTGGAAGCTTCCTGAGAGTCAAACAGGGTCAGTGGACAACTCGTATCTGAGTAACTTAAGCCTTGTGAATTATGTGATGGTGACCCAAACGTAGCCCTGCTAATGTGCACATTACTGACACATGTTGGAATAAAGTAAAGGAGACGTGTGATAACAAACTGCTGTTTGATTTCAGCTCGTCAGAAAGCAAAAAGCTCCTCCTCGGGCTGCCACCTTATCGTGGTGGAGGGGTTTGAGTGCCCCAATGATCCTAAGAGCTATGCTGTCGGGGGCTTCATGCCCCTGGTAGGGTCACCCAAGGCAGACAGGTCTTAGGGGAGGGACCAGACAAAGCGCAGCCCGAAGACCCCTATGATGCACAGAAACTTTGGACGTAGTGTTCCCTCGTCCGGACGCTGGGTCACCGGGGGCCCCCACTCTGGAGCCAGGCCTGGAGGTGGGGGCACGTTGGCGCGCCTGGTGGCGAGCTTTTACCCATGGAGCCCGGCCGGGCTCAGCCCGAAGAGAAACATGGGTCCCTCTTCCAATGGGCTCACCACCTATAGGAAGGGCCACAGGGGTCGGGTGCATTGTGTGATGGGTGGTGGCCGAGGGAGGGGGTCCTGGCGGTCCGATCCTCGGTTACAGAAACTGGCTCTTGGGGACGTGGAATGTCACCTCTCTGGTGGGGAAGGAGCCGGAGCTGGTGTGTGAGGCTGAGAGGTTCCGGCTAGAAATAGTCGGTCTCACCTCGGCGCATGGCTCTGGTTCTGGAACCAGTCTCCTTGACAGGGGGCTGGGACGTACTTCCACTCTGGAGTTGCCCACGGTGAGGCGTCGAGCAGGGGGTGGGCATACTTGTTGCTCCCCATCTCGGCGCCTGTACGTTGGGGTTCACCCGGTGAACGAGAGGGTAGCCTCCCTCCACCTACGGGTGGGGGACGGGTTCTGACTGTTGTTTGTGCTTACGGGCCAAATGACAGCTCAGCCTACCCACCCTTTTTGGAGTCCTTAGAGGGGGTACTGGAGAGTATCCCTACTGGGGACTCCCTCGTTCTGCTGGAAGACTTCAACGCTCATGTGGGCAATGACAGTGAGACCTGGAGGGGCGTGGTTGGGAGGAATGCTCCCTCCGATCTGAACTCGAGTGGTGTTCTGTTGCTGGACTTCTGTGCTCGTCACGGATTGTCCATAACGAACACCATGTTCAGGCATAAGGGTGTCCACATGTGCACTTGGCACCAGGACACCCTAGGCTGCAGTTCGATGATCGATTTTGTCATCGTTTCGTCGGATCTGCGGCCGTATGTCTTGGACACTCGGGTGAAGAGAGGTGCGGAGTTGTCCACTGACCACTACCTGGTGGTGAGTTGGCTCCGGTGGTCGGGGAGGATGCCGGTCAGACCTGGCAGGCCCAAGCGTGTTGTGAGGTCTGCTGGGAACGTCTGGCGGAGTCCCCCGTGAGACGGGCTTTAGCTCCCATCTCCGGCAGAGCTCGAACACGTCCCGGGGAGGCGGGTGACATTGAGTCTGAGTGGACCATGTTCCATGCCTCCATTGTCGAGGCGGCTAATCGGAGCTGTGGTCGCAAGGTTGTCGGTGCCTGTCGTGGTGGCAACCCTCGAACCCGTTGGTGGACACCTTCGGTGAGGGATGCCGTCAGGCTGAAGAAGAGAGTCCTATCGGGCCTTTTTGGCCTGTGGGACTCCGGAGCAGCTGATGGGTACCGGCGGGCGAGCGGCTTGCGGCTCTGGCGGTTGCTGAGGCAAAAAACTCGGGCGTGGGAGGAGTTCGGAGAGACCATGGAGAAAGACTTCCGTATGGCTTCGAGGCGATTCTGGTCCACCATCCCAGGCGTCTCAGGAGGGGAAGCAGTGTAGCACCAACACTGTTTACAGTGGGGGGTGGTGTGCTGCTGACCTCGACTCGGGGGCGTTGTGGGTCGGTGGGCGGAGTACTTCGAAGACCTCCTCAATCCCACCAACATGCCTTCCATTGAGGAAGCTGAGCCTGAGGACTTTGGGTTGGGCTCGCCAGTCTCTGGGGGCGAGTCGCCGAGGTAGTTAAAAAGCTTCTCGGTGGCAGGGCCCCGGGGGGTGGGCGAGATTCGCCCAGGAGTATCTCAAGGCTCTGGATGTTGTAGGGGTTGTGTTGGTTAGCGCGACTCTGCAGTATCGCATGGACATCGGGGGCAGTCCCCTGGATTGGCAGACTGGGGTGGTGGTCCCCCCTGTTTAAAAAGGGGGGATCGGAGAGTGTGTTCCAATTATAGAGGGATCACACTCTTAAGCCTCCCTGGCAAGGTCTATTCGGGGGTACTGGAGAGGAGGGTCCGTCGGATAGTCGAACCTCGGATTTTTGGAAGAGCAGTGTGGTTTTTCGTCCTGGTCGTGGAACACTGGACCAGCTCTACACCCTCAGCAGGGTCCTGGAGGGTGCATGGGAGTTCGCCCAACCAATCTACATGTGCTTTGTGGACTTGGAGAGGCGTTCGACCGTGTCCCTCGGGGTGCCCTGTGGGGAGTTCTCCGGGGAGTATGGGGTACCGGGCCCTTTGATCACGGGCTGTCAGGTCCCTGTATGACCGGTGTCAGAGTCTGGTCGCATTGCCGGCAATAAGTCGGGCTCGTTCCCAGTGAGGTTGGACTCCGCCAGGGCTGCCCTTTGTCACCGATTCTGTTCATTACTTTTATGGACAGAATTTCTAGGCGCAACCAGGGTGTTGAGGATCTGTTTTGGTGGCCTTAGGATTGCATCTCTGCTTTTGCGGATGATGTGGTCCTATTGGCTTCATCGGGGCGTGATCTGCAGCTCTCACTGGAGCGGTTCGCAGCCGAGTGTGAAGCGGCCGGGATGAGGATCAGTGCCTCCAAGTCTGAGACCATGGTCTTGAGCCGGGAAAAAGGGTAGAGTGCCTTCTCCGGGTCGAGGGAGATGTCCTGCCCCAAGTGGAGGAGTTCAAGTATCTCGGGATCTTGTTCACGAATGAGGGAAGAAGGAGGCGTGAGATCGACAGGCGGATTGGTGCAGCGTCCGCCGTGGGCGGGCGCTGTACCCGGTCCGTCGTGGTGAAGAGGAGCTGAGTCAAAAGCGAAGCTCTCGATTTACCGGTCGATCTACGTTCCTACCCTCATCTATGGTCATGAGCTTTGGGTAATGACCGAAAGAGCGAGATCCGCGGATACAAGCGGCGAAATGGGTTTTCTCCGTAGGGTGGCTGGGCTCTCCCTTAGAGATAGGGTGAAGCTCGGTCATCCGGGAGGGACTCAGAGTAGAGCCGCTGCTCCTCCACATCGAGAGGAGCCAGTTGAGGTGGCTCGGGCATCTGGTCAGGATGCTCCTGGTGAGGTGTTTCGGGCACGTCCCACCGGGAGGAGGCCCCGGGGAAGACCCAGGACACGCTGGAGGGACTACGTCTCTCGGCTGGCTTGGGAACGCCTCGGGATTCCCCCGGAGGAGCTGGAGGAAGTGGCTGGGGAAAGGGAAGTCTGGGCCTCCCTTCTTAAGCTGCTACCCCCGCGACCCGACCCCGGATAAGCGGCAGAAGATGGATGGATGGAGAAAGCAAAAAGACCGGAAGAGTTTGTACAATGAAAGAAAATACTTTTCACTTCCAGTGCAAAATCATCCAGATTGTACATAAAACTCATCCACTCTCTGCCTGTGCCTATTGACTTTCCATTTTACAATACAAACACCTTGAACTGATTGGATAGCAGCTGTTCAAACGGACCAATCAGAAGAGAGCTTGTTTTGCTGAACTCAGTCTCCAGTTGTGCCCGGCTAACTATTTTAACTATACATTGAGAGAAGCTAGAAAGAACTAATATGCTAACCACTAAAAGTACCCAAGCAGTGGAGCTGTGTTGACATGCACACATTCATAGACTAATGCACTGATTGGCAGGCAATCCGGGTGCTGAGTGCCTTGCCCTGAGGCACTTTGTCATGTTGAAGAGGAGGAAGCGGGAATCAAACCCACAATCTATTGGTTGCAAGAGGACGACTCCTTCAATGGGCCACATTCAGTTTTAAATAAAGAGCAAATTGTACAGAGCTGACACCCAAGGGGGGAAAAAAAAGCATTTTTTTGTGGGATTCTGTGAAAACAAGAAGTCTAAACACCATAGTAAGAACCTCCACCAGAAATGAGAGACCTTTTCAAATAGTCAAAGGTTGTAAATAGAAAAGTTAACCCCCCCAAACATTATCATTTGCCTGCATTAATCTAGTTTTCTAGTATTAGCTGTAGTTTTACATGTTTTAAACTAAGTCAATTGGAGTTTAACATATAGCAAATCCTGGGAAAGTTGTGTGTCGAGGACTGATGGATGTGGACAAACATTGATGAAAAAAGACAACTTAAGAGAACTTCAGTGTTCTGGTTATTGTAAAAGAGTCGCATACCTGCGCATACACCACATAAAAAAGATTACGTAATAACCTTTTTGTATTACTGTATGACAATAAATCACAATACATTTCCTTATTTCCGAAATACTTTGTTTTTTATTTACAATTAAAAATGTTCAGGAACTTTGAGTGTAAACCTTCATTTTATTGGATACAAAATGTGATGTTAATGAAGGACATCTGAAGTAATCTGGACACTTCCTGTCTTTTGTCTTCCGGCTGTCAAAAAGTAGAAAAATACAAATCTAACCCGAAATAACTTCATATCCAAGGTTTAACCCGTTTCACTGACCTTGACATCCTCATAGGCCTTTTCCACTGAGCAGACCAGGTGGTCGAGATGCTCTGCAGACCTGCACTGATCCTCTGGCAGCAGACATCCACAGGTGTGACAGAACCAGTCCATGCCCTGCAGCTCCACAGCCAGGCGGGCCTGACTCTCCTCCTCTGCATCAAAGATTTCATAATCTGCCTCGATGAGCTCGTCCTTCTCTACCTCCGTCTCCGTCTTCTCCTCAGGTCTCTGGTGGGACTCGTCATCTTCAGCTTCTTCTTCCCTCTGGTTTGCAGGTTCAAGAATAGCCTTTGCATCTTCCTCTCCGATCACTTCATATCCAAGGTCGTCCACCGCTTCTTCCGTACTTTCAACAACAACTGTGTCACTTTCCTCCTTAATTTGTTCTGCAGCTTCACTGTGCAGATCAAGACAAGGCTCTGCTTCCTCTTTGGGAAGGTTTGTTTCTGGTTTTTCCTCCACCTCCCGTAGATCTGTTTTTTGTTCTGATTCTTCTGCAGGTACATCGTCTCCACAAAGCTCAGATAAATCCTCCAGAGGAGTGAAGCTTCTCAGCAGAGAGAAGGAGGGTTTGTCCTCTTGAGTCTCCAGGTCCTCAGTGCTGGCTTCTTCTTCAGGTGCAGGCGTCAGAGGCTTCAAGTCCAACTCATTACTGGAAAGTTCTTCTTCTATTTCTGCGACTATTGGTTCTTCCTCGACTTGAGGCTCCGATGCCTGAACTTCAGATGAGATGTCAGGTTCAGGAGTAGAAACTGTGTCTTTAATAATGTCCTCTGACCACTGATCAATCTGTATGTCCATCTCCACAGCCTGTCCTTTGGGAACAAGGAGGATTAACTCATCACCTATATTCACTACGTCCTGCACACAGGTCCCTAAGTCCTCTCCAGACAGTCTGGTTGTTGATTCTACTGTTTGTTGCAGGTTGTCTGATTCACAGTCAGCTGTGTTTTCTTGCTCCGTCTGGTGATGTTTGTTGGTTTCTTCGGACTCTGCAGGTTGGGTTATTTCCGCTGAAGTCTGAGTTTCAACTCCCGACTCCAGATCAGCAGCTGCAGGTTTACTCTGCTCAGAAAATTCCTCTGTTAGGGGCCTGAGATGATCTTCTGCCTCAGGAGCAAGCGATATCGCCTCTATGACCTCCTGTACATTAGTCTTAACTTGGTTCTGGATCTCTTCGTCATTCATTGCTTTCTCCACCACCTCCTCCACCGTTTGCACTGCGCAGTCGCAGTCAGTGATGACTTCCAGAGGGGCCGCATCTGCAGACATTACTTCTTTGTCCTCATGCTCAGACACTTCAGAGGCTGCCTTTGATTCTGCGAGGAGTTCAGTTGAGTTGAGTGTTGCATCTCCAGTTTCTTTCACTTGAGCTGCTACTTCAGGTGGATATTTCTCATCAGCAGCCCTAGTCTTTGACTCAACAGCGCCTCCTTCTTCACACAAGCTCTTTTCCATGGTTTCTGTTAGTACAGTGGGTTCAGTGCTGGCTGGAGGATCCTCTCTGCTCTCCGGTAGAGTGGATGCTGTTGTGTCTGGTGTCACTGCAGGAAGCCCCGACACGTTTTCAGCCTCTCTCTGTGGCTCACATGGCGGTTCTGTTTCAGTAAAACTTTGCTCAGTGATCGTCTCATCTCTGCCCTGTGAGGTTTCACTCACTTTTGTTTCCAACTGGGGAGTTTCGATCGATTTTTCTGTGCTTGGCTCCACTGCCTGTTCCTCTCGTTTACTCTCATTCTGATCCACTGATTTAGACTCCTGGCACGGCTCTTCTGGGATTTCCCCTAAACCATCATCATGGAGCATCACTGATGATTGTTTTCCTTCTGCCTCTGCTTGATGCTCCTCTTTCTCTTTAAGTATTTCACACCCCTCCTGTGTCTTCACTTCATCGCTTTTTATCATTTCTGCCTCCTCTTCATCTTTTGCTGCTCTGATTAAGCATCCTGTCATTTCAAACTTGTTCTGTGGCCACATCATCCTCCCCCCAGCATTATCCTCCGATGACTCTGACTGAACGTCCACCGCTGGCGTTTCATCTTTCAGCCTGAACTTCTCCAGGTACCCATCTGCCTCATCTGAATCCGACAGCCGCCTCTTGTAGGATTTCTCAGACGCCACGCTCTCCGCCTCTGAGAACTCTTCATCACTCCTCTTTTCCCCCACGACATCCTCATAGAGGTCTGAGTACATGAAAGACATGGCAGTGGGCTCCTCCAGGAAAATGGGGTCAATGATCTTGGGGGGCCCCGGGGAGATAAAAATAGGAGTAAGGGTGGTCTCTTCACTTTCAAACAACACCAAACCACCATCCATCATTGATCGCTGGCTCTCACGTCTTGATCTCATCCTTTCGATGCCTTCCTGCTTCTGCTTCAGTGCCTCTATGGGAGGTCCTTCTCCATAGAAGACCTCATCCAGGTGTTCCCCAACTATGTCCGCATCTGTGACAAACACAAAAGAGTCTTCGGATACAGAGGCGCCGTCCTCGGTTGCCTCCTTTACGGTTTCCTTCGTTTGGGCTTCTGCAGGCGACTTCTCTTCCTCTTGCTGTAGCTGTGGAGCTTCCTCTCCAGGTATCACATTCAAAAGGGTGAACTTTTCGATGTAGTCAATGTCAGCAATGCTCTCCGTCTCTGACGTTGTGGATCCAAGCAGTTTGTCTGGCGGTGGCTGTGAAGTTTCTTTTAAGGCCTATTGGGAGATTAAGATGACTCAAACCCAGGAAGACTTCCTCATGTTTAGATCTACAGCATGAATAAAGTGAAGATAAAAATATCTCAGCTACTTACCTCAGCACGATCCGGTGTCTGCTCTGCTTCCAGCTGGTCCCTGTGATGTGCCCAGTCATGCTGGTTTCTGGACCTGATCTTTGGAGTCTGGTCTAGATAAGACAAATTGTCCTGCAGGTCCGTAGTCTCCTCCTCATCCACAGTGGGAAGTTTGGACGGCACTCTGATGTTGAGAATCTCATATCCTTCACTTATCAAACTGAACAGCTGCTGATCTTTGGATTTGATCTCATCCAAGTCTTCCTCTGTTGGCGTTTTCTCCTCTTTGATGTTAGGGAGAGAAACCTCTGCCATCTCTGGCCTCTCGACTCCCAAAGCCGAGGCTGACCTTGAACTACCCGGTCGGCTCAGCCAATCTCCCAACCTGCTGCTTCTTCCCCCGGATCTCGTCCTCCTGCGGACCACTTTGTCCTCATCAAAGACAATGGTGATCTTCCCCAGACCTCCAGAGCCTTCCATGCTGTAAGCTTCAGACGTGGAGCTCGCCTCTGATGCCCAGGGCGTAGAGCAGCGGCTGGAGGCCGTCTCCCAAACGATACCGCTGTCCTCACTCTGAACCGTCACCATGGAAAAAGACGGGTCCACCATGAGGCACTGGAGTTTGGGCTTCACGGACTGGTCCTGGATGACTTCTCGCAGACTTGGAAAAAGAGAGAAACGGAGAGAGTCAGAAGCAGGGGAGCAGGCTGTTTGTGCCAATTCTGTGCAAGAGGAGATCTTTCTGGCTCTGCTCTTGGAAATCCGAGCAGAGAACAAACTAATGAATCAAATCAAAACACATTTGAGCAACACTGACCTGAATTCATGTCTTGCAGCTTGACAAATACGAGGTGAAAATTAGGTAGCGCATAATTTTGCTTCTTAAGAGGATTACTCGAGCAATGTAGAACTGCCGTGTTGGGTCAGATGTCTAGAGCCAGGCTGCCAAAGTGAGCGATACTCCAAAAACCCTGCACCCTGAGCTGTCCCCTGGGCTATGAATACACCTCGCCCCTTGCTGGGTTACGGTAGGGTGACGTCCACAAAACGTCATTCATGTAATGTTCGAGAAGAAATACCTGGCTTTCTCAGATACACCCAACATACCAGTGTCTTCCATTATTTATGACAAGGCAAGGTCAATTCAAATGATAGGTGAAACATTGGGGTGAGTCAGCAACACTGACTCACCCCAAAGCATTAAGAGAACCTGACTTTGGGTATTTAGGTTTTAATGCTCTGTACATTTTCCTTCTTTGGAAGTCAGTAATGTGTAAAAAGTTGAAAACACTGGCATTTCATCAGCAAAGACAGGAGAAAACTCTCAACACAAAAACAAAGTGAGCTACTGGTGAGGTTTGTCAGCAAGTAAATCAGGCTGAAAAACTACCTGTTCTGGAGTTCTTCCACTTCGTCTTCATCATCCTGGCTCAGAGCTTCGTCCTGAAACTCCTGCAGCTCAGTCATTTCAGAGTCCAGACTTTCAGATTCCTCCATTTTGGCAATTTTCTTTGGTTTTCTTGCTTTAAGCCCTCTGAGGTTTGGTTTTTTTTTTGTGCGTTTTAGACCACAGTTACTCTGAATTGGGAGGCGGCCTATCTGTTTGTGTCATTCAAAGTTGTGAGCTTCGTCTCTGACTCAGAGAGGGACAGAAATAGCGTGGGCTACGAAAGCAGGGGAGTGTGGATAAGAGAGGGGCAAAGGAGACATAAAGAAAGGCTGTAATTAATTAGTTAATTAAAATAAGCACACCTGCAAGTGGCCTGAAACAAGAGTCCCAGATTTTCAGATGGAAGAAGTCTTTTATGACGCTGCACCCTTGTGAGGTCCAGTGGCTCATGGCCAACAGAGGTAATGTAGCTTTAAATTCAAAACCCCCGTTTGCCAAGTTATAAATAGGCTTTGTGCTGAAACTGTACCTCTGGTCCCCTTGCTGCTGGTGAGATGGGGTACTTCTCAAAATCAGACACATGCTTTGTAACATATCTGCCACCTAGCATTGCTGGCACTATGCTGGAGTCATAAAATTAGGCTTAATAAGCCGTCAAACCACCATAGGCAGAAACAATCAACTAACTACCTGAACTAACTCGACAACGACTCATAAGATTACCTTTTCTCAGACACACTGCACCATGCAAAAGTATTCATAACTCTTTTAAATTGTTCACTTTTCATCAAGTTACAGTGACAAACTTTGGTGCATTTTATTGGAATTTAGACCAGTTGATACTGATGGTATCCAGTTGAGAGTTGCTGGGTTATCAAGCTCCCCAAGAGAGCGTCCACAACCAGGATATGACAAAAGAACTTAAAACAATATCTAAAGCACCTCTGACCTAAATTAAGAGCAGTGTTGGTGATGTGTTCTGCAGCCAAACCCAATGGTGATCAAAGAGAACGTAAAGGTTCCTCTTACATTTATATTAAAATATTCAGACAAACATGACTGACTTGTAGCAGATGGAACGATGAACTTCATCCCTTAAAAGAAAAACCTGAAGGAGAAATATGGACATCAATAAAAAAAAAACAACATTTTCATGGCACATTGTAGACTAACTTAGCTGCAATGTTTCCATTAAATTACCTGGTCATTATCAAATTATACCTATAAATATCTATAAATTGTGTGTTTAGTGGCCTGGTTTTGTAAAGATGTCCCCATGCAGTCTAGAGTTGTGGTTCAGAAGGTAATAAAAACACTTTGTCTTATCCCTGTAATGATATATATGTGTTTATTTTATCTTTATATATAGTCATCCCAATTTGTGGAAACCAGACTGAGCAACTTTGCATCATCATCCATGTAGTTGGTGAAATACACAAATGTATAAAATTGTTTTTGGCACTTGTACTAGCATAGCTTTAGTTTATACCAAAAAAATATTTATATGTCCTAGGAGATTTTTTTTTTTTTTTTTTTTTTTTAAATAAACAATAAAACTCTAACAAGCACACATGTGCTTTTGCCTTCCAGAAAAATGGAAATCAAAAGCAAAAACAAAAGCAAACAGCAAAAAATATACATGTATTCAAATTCTTTAAAATGTAAACTGGTGTGTTTTCCCAAATAAATCTAGAAAGTATCTGAGACTCAAACCCATGACGACAGCTGGAAGAGAAGACAGACACGAGGAGGGACGATCTTAAGAACTGTAAAATCCAGGAGAACAGTTTCAATCATGAGCTCTTTGTGGTCGCTTTATCTCAAACATCACGGAAGAGCTCAAGAGAAAATGCAGGGCGTCATTAACGTCATGCAGCAGGAGAAAAGAAAAAACATGATGTCAACGTTGACTTATAAAAATAGAAAAAAGGCTTCGACATCACTAAGTTATAGAACTCGTCATCATAACGCAGATTCAAATGAATTGTCTTCAGAAGGATGATGTTGAGAACAGCTGCAAAAAGAGGATAAGCTCAGAAGACAAGACAATGTTAAACCTAAATACTGCCAATTCCACTTAAGTCCTTCTTACATGAGAGAAAATATCATTTACGTCCAGGAAAGCAAAAAAGTAGCAGCTATATATATATAAAAAATTGTATCTTGCTCTGATTCTCCATTTTCAGCCACTGGAGGTGGCCGTCGTGTGTTCTGGTTTACCTTCACTCAACGTCTATTTTCTTTTTGCGGTGATAACAGTGGCATCAGAAATTGCACAAATGTGGCGGCAAAAACATTCGACCGCATTCGGTCCTCCTCTCCTCTGAGTCTGAGCCGCTGAAACTTTCCTCTGCACAACTCCGATGTTTTTCTCCATCGAAAGGCCAGTCGGCTCATCTCGTCGCCAACTCCTCATTGATGATGGCTCTCAACGCCAGGATGGAGACCAGGTCCTTCCTCTCGCTCAGTATCCGGTACGACTGCGTAGGCATGGAGACAGAGGAAAGAAGATCAGGAATGTGGTTAAGAACAGAAAACAATTGAAGGAGTCCTGATGAATGTTATCTACCTCAGAAAAGCACTTTTTAATGGCATCAAACTTAATCTTCTCATGGACGGCTCTGGCGACATTACTCCCCTCGAAAGGCTCTGAAACAGAAAGATTTGCTCTATATTTAAAAAACAGATCTCATGTTGATGCTTCAGGAGACACATGTTAGGTTCTTTGCAATGGTTCTAATCTGGGTCACTTTGTTTATGTTGAGTCAGCTCTGACTGATCTAAAGAATAAATAATTAAGACTTTTTTTATTCCATTCATAAATGCCTGGTAACTAAAATACACCACAATAAAATGTCATCCTGCAGTTTAATGGACTTTAATGAAAAAAGAAATTGATAATGTTCAGAGACACAAGTAACATGAATAAATGTCCATAAATCTGTCTTTCCTCTATTTGACTATTTATTAAACTATAAGTTTATTGCAATAAATCATTATCTAAAGGTTCCTTTACTCCAACCAAACTAATTTCAGTTTTCATCTAAGGCAAAACAAATGTTTTTCCTCCACATAATTATCTATTAATTTGCTTAGATACTGCATAATAAATAGCCATTTTATGCAATGACATGTTACAACTCGCTCTTCTCAAGTTAGTAGTGTTCCTTGAGATTGTTTAGGCCATAATTTAAGATTTCTGTATCCGAAAAGCCTTTATTTGCTCAAATGTTATCCAGTAATTTCTGAGAAACCAAATTTTGGGTTTTCTTTACCTATAAATATGAAACCAGGAGATTCTGTGCTAACAGGAGAAGAAATACCTGGCTGTGTACGATAAATGTGGATAATACAATAGAATTTTACCTTTTGAAACAAAGTGCTGCAATAACATTTACTTTTTGACGTTATTCTAATTAATTGAAATGTTTCACTTTTAAATAAATAAACAACCAGAAAATTGACAAAGAACGTTTCTGGAATTCAGTTCTGTCTGCATAACAAAAAGATCTAGAAATTTGGGGATTATAACTTTAGTTGCATTTTTGCCTGCAAAGCATCAGAAATTCATCTTTAGTCGTGAGCCCCGCAGCACGGCGCGGCCATATAAATGTTTACCTTCCACACATATGAATTTGTTTCTCCACTCTTTAGAATTGGTCTTGGGCAAAGTTGTGGCCTGGCGCACAGAGATCACCTGCTTGTCCCAACTGCAACACATCAAATCACAACATGGCAGCTGTTAGAGCCGATCTGGCACAGTCGTCATCATCCAGCATCGATTAGCAGATGACAAGCTCTGCAGACGGTTCACATGAGCTTCTTCCACTTGCATAAAAATTAAAAATGTGCCATGCGCCTTACTTAATCTTCTATTTCAGCAGAATGATCTCACACTGAAAAAGCTTTGAAAACCCAGCCTTTAAATTGAGTAAAGTTGTCCATTAGGAAAAATAATTGACATTAAGAAAGAAATCCCTTTTTGTTTTCACAGAATAAATTATTATTGAACCTTTTTTTTTTTAATTATCCTAAATGTCGAGCAGATCAGAGTTTCTGGACTCCATAACTTCATGTGCGAATATGAAAGGACAAAGAGGTCTTTTTCTTTAACCCACTCTTAAAGGTTGGAAAGAAAAGGGAATGCGCCATTCAAGTAAGGAAAATGTTCGTTGAGGTCTACAAGTCAGGAAATGGGTCCGGAAAATATATTCTCAATCAATTTAAAAGCTAAAAATAACCTAAACTGTGACAAACGAGGCCGGCTTCGGACTCAAGTACGTGGAAAAAATTATTTAAAAAATAAACTTAAAAATAAATAAAAATTCCCATCGCCCACTGTTAGAAAAGTGCAGCAAAGAGGCGTTGTTCACATGCCAAACACTGGATTGCAAGCCTGCATAACTTTACCGGCACTTTAACTCAAGCTTTGTGCTTTGGTTAAATGAGGATAAAACTGAATCCTGTAGAAAGCTGAGGAAAAGAAAACAGAAGAGACGATGCAGGACTGGTTGATTGAGAGAGAATAATGGCAAAAGTTAAATGAAAAGACCAAGTACTATCCTGCTGGTAACAGAGGGTGTGTGAAGTACTAACATCAATGTTACTGACGTCAAAAATAATATTTTTTTTTAACACTGGGTCTTTACGCAAAGTAATGAATGCTCTCAAATTAAAGGAGGATTTTCTAAGTCTTTCAGTACGAACTTTTATTTTAAAGTTGCTTTTTTTTTGTACATCTTTAAAGGAGGTTATAGTAAATTATTATATGGCTTGTTCTGATCCTGCATAAATATCAATCAATGTGAGGTCATGCAGCAGGTTTTTAGTTCAACTTTTCAAACCTGGCTTGGCACATTCTGCAAATACACGGATCACGTATGTCATGTTAGTGCTGCATAAGGCCAAAGGTCGCACCTGCTGCTGCCCCTCAGCCAGAAACATAAAACCAGAGAGGAGGATGCAGGAAGGTGAGGACAGACGGAAGAGTCGAGAGGGGAGGAAAAAGTTGGCAGGGAGAGATGAAGAACGGGATGAGGAACGGGAGCGAGAAAATGAGCACGGGTCCATGAGCCTCACTTCAGCTCCGATACCTGAACCGCGTGGCGTAGTATCTGAGGAAGCCCAGCAGCAGCTCGCCCAGAGACGACTGGTTTGTTGAGGTGAAGAGCCGGATGTGTTTGGGTCTGTCTGGAACCTCGTCTATGTCCATGAACGGATCAAAACACTCCTAAAGATCAGGACGCAGGACAAGAGCGTCACAGTTAAAACCTCGCCGTAACCCACTGATGTAAATACATTTATATGACTTAATTTCAGTTTACTAGACTCAAAAGATGACAAATAAGCAGTTCAAACTTACAGGGTGAGTCTTTTGAAAAGATGGAAGGACAGGTGGTTCAAGAGCTGGTGAGAAAACAGGATGTTGTAGAAGTTAAGAAAGGCCTTGTGTCTGAACAGACAAAGTAAACGTCGGCTTTTTCTGCATGTGCGGCTTCACTGACTCTGGAGATAGTGAAGCACCATCAACACCAGCGTGTAGCTGCTCAGCGTTCCTTTGCTGGCGTCGTTGATGTGGTGGTGCCCCGCCCACTTCTTCACCACCAGGACCAGGGCTCTAACCCTGATGTCGGCTGAAGGAGTCAACATGGACACAGTTAGCCAAGCGACTCTTTCCCAGTCACATTGCTTGCTGCGGGTAAGCAATGTGGCAAGGCTGACCACTTCACCCACCGTAAGCGTAGGTTCTCAGCAGGAATGTGTTTCTGATGCCCACCGTGTTGTTGACATTCAGATCGAACTCCAGAAAACTAAGGTGGGAAGGATTAGGATGGACATAAAACTCATTCAGGATCAAACCGTGATGCAAACACAAGCAAGTAACTTACGGCTCCTACCTGCTTCTCTCTTTGAACTTGAGGATGGGAACTTTAGCTTTAATCAGCTGAATCCTCACCAAATATGCTACATGTCAAAACAGAGATTATGAGACTTACAAATGCTGATTTTGTGAGAACCTCAAAAGAACTTTAAACTAGGTAAACAGCTCCTCCTAGTGGTCATTAATGCAAAACTAACATTTAAAATATCTCAGATTGATAGATGGATCACTATCCCTCACAGAAGAGGAATAGTGAATATAAGAATGGAGAGATTTCATATTTTATTTCTAAAACATTTTGAATTCCACAGCAGATCCATTCAATACTTCATGGTCAATCTCACAAAAGGTCTTGAGCATGTAACCTTATAAAATTTGAAAAAGTTCAAGCACTGAAGAAATACAGTAGATAAAGTAAAATTAAAAGATTACAGAAGAAAGACAAGATGGTTTTAGAAGAAAATGTAAAGTTGTATTGCCTTACAGAGTGATCTGAAATCCTTTTGGAGTTGGCGAAGGACATCCATTGGATGGGGGCGTCTCTGAAGCAGGAAATTATTTGTCATTTGGATCAAAACAAACAATGTAAGGTTGATGCAAACGTACATTTCCCATAATCACAAGACAGAGGTCGGCATCGCTGCTCCGGCAACCCAGTCCACTCATAGAAGAGCCGGTCAGGTACAGCCGCGATCCTGACAAAAAACACACTTAATGAAAAAAATAAATAAATAAAAGACAACGACAAAGTACGAGGACAATTAAATCCATTTGTACCAAACCTGGAAATTGTTTCTGGATGTCTCCTTGTAGCCGAGCTCGACACGCCTCCTTCCTGTCCAGATCTGAAGGTTGTTGCTGGCAGGCCTCAAACAGCTCCACCATCTGACCACTCAGCTGGACGCACAAACACGTTCAACACTAATTGAAACTAATCATTTCTTCATGGCAACGTCTCCAGTCTTTACAAAGATCAGGTCTACCTTGTCCTTGACGAAGACCTGAAGGCTCGTTAGGTTTTGTGGTTCGGTGAGCACCTCCGTGATCGGCGGACCGGAATGAAAGTGTTCAAACCCCACTGGGGCGAACACTGAGGGCTCTCGCCCTGCCAGGTTATTATGAGGAATCCATCTTGGAGAGGTGGCCGGCGACGGGTTGAGGCGTTGGCGTTTGACAGCATGAGCACCATACTCGTTGTGGTGCCTCCTGCAAGAAGCAGAGGTCAGCTTGGGCCGAGGTCATTCGGTTCCAAACACAGGATACTTACTTGCGCCCGTGGATTACACCGACTGGGGCCGGAGGGAGAGCTGCAACGGTGGGCGGCAAAGGCTGCCACGCATAAGGAGGCAACTGCTCTATGTTGAGAAAATGAACGCTGAAAAAAAGAGAATGGATAAATTATTATTCAGAGGGTAAAATATCAAGCAAGTAATCATTTTTTGATACTGTATATGAGAGGGATTAGTGAAAGTGTCACTTTATTTTTGTCTTGTTGGTTGTTTTTGGCTCTCTGGTGCAAAACAAGACAAACACACATACAGTGCTAGTAAAGACCATGGTTTGAAAACAAGTGAAACATAACGAGGCCAAATATGGGAAGCTATCTGTTTGCCATCTGTAACCTATAGACAAACACAGGGACTGAAGGAAATGGGAACTTGAATGGATGACTTAGACAACATTGAGAAAACAATTGCACTGTGGGTCTGTTCATCGTTTTCCTCCGTTGGGCTCACCTGTTAGCAGCTTCAGGTTCTCCGTGTAGGTAGTCAGGATGCCAGTGGGCTCGTGGGGGAGGGTACGGCGTGTTATCGGAGGCTCCCCGCCGCGCGAGAATCTTGTTGCGGTGAAACATGCCGACGAGCTCCACTCAGCTCTAACATCAACTTTGCTGAAGTTTTAGAGATATATATATTTATATATATATATAATACATCCAACGGAATCAACTGAGGAAAAGCCCGAACATGTCTAACTATAGCAAACTCTCGGAAAGCAGGAAGATGTGATACCTAGGAAACCGAAACTCTCAGTGCCTGTTCATGAAGCTAACTGGCTATAGTTAACCACCATTTAGCAAAAGAACTGAATGAGATGTAGGCGAGGAGCGCGTCAAAGCGCCGACCTGCCACTAAATGTTTGAAAACGTTTAGTTTTCCACATTCATACTTCCTGTAACACTTACCGAAATTCCAGATCACATGTAAACAAATCTAAGTGTCCCAGCTTAAGAACTTCCGCGTTCATCTCGTGACGTAACTGAAATGGATTTAAAGGAGACGTGTGTTTATTTTGACAGAAAAACGTATTTGACCACTAAACAGAGAGGTAAAAGGGATTGAGATTTGAGTTGCATCTCCAATAAAATGCGCCCAAGAGCCAGAAATATTTTTCTAAACAGATCATGAGGGATCCGCCGTTGACCAGCTATGTTTCTTAATTGGTCTCTTTTTATTTATTTTAACTTCTGCTTCCATAAATAGTTGGCTTTCAACATTATTTTTCAGAGGTGTTGAGCAGCTATGACTTGAGAATCACTGGTATTTTTAATAACTGTACAATATTTTGTATTATTATTACCAGAAAATGTGGTATTAATGTAATTTTTATTTTATTTTTTAAAATAATATTTCAGTTCTATTGAAATGTTTTAAAAAATATATATAATACATGGTAAATCCAATAAAGAGTTTTTAAAGAAATAAACAAAAAGGCTTGGAGTTGGACAAATTCATTCTAAAGCAGCACCAAAATATGGAAATCTTTCATTTTCCTTTTGGCAGACATTTAACAAACATGGAGTGATTGTTATATGCCTGGTTTGTCTCAGAGCTCTTTGTTATTATTTTATATGCCGAACGTTTTGATTTTATTGCAGACATCCAGTGGAATTTTCTTATTACTATCCAGCCAACATTTACTCAGAGGATCAAGAAAGGCTGCAATATTAGAAACAAAAAAATACATAAGTACTTCATAATCTGTACTCTGATTGGTTATTGTTGTTGACCCTTTCCAAGTTGGGACAGAAAGTTAGTGGATAGGGTCAAATTAACCTGCAGCCTGTGTGCTCCAGCTTGCTGCCGCTGATATAACTACACGCAATCCTTTTTACAGACTCTTTAACATATTGCTTGCGGTGCTAGAGAGGTATTCTGAAAATATACAAATCAGTTTGATTTGCATGTTGTCCGTAAATCAGATAAGTTCAGTAAAATCACTATGGTGGCTGCCAGCTTATCTCTCCTCCATTTTAATGACCAGAACATCCAGTTTTATATCTCCTCCTCCCTCCCACACTTCAGAAGGTTCTTCCACTGAAAAGCTCATCATGTGTCCTGGACACAACCAATAATTGTTTTTCCTCACCAGCTCAGTAAATAGGAGTTTGATATTGACCACATTCAATTTCTAAAATTATGTATTAAACCAAGAGATTATTGGTGACCCAGAAGAAAAAGGATGTTTCATGTTTGATCATTTAACAGATAAATTAGGTATTATAATGATATAAAGGTACATCTTTTTTTTTTTTGTTTTGTTTTGTTTTTCTTTTTGTCTTTTTTATAATGATGTGCTTGGGTGAGATCTGAAGGAGAAAGAACCATTTGCTTTTACACTTCCCCACTGTTATTACTATTTAACAAAAATAACTAAATTTATATGCATTTACTAAGGTAGCAAGGAAAAGTTTAGCTCAAAATGTGACAAACAGCGTTACTCTCATCGCAATAAGAGAAAAGCAACATTTTTGAGGAAATTGCAGGAAACAGTGTTTTTTTTTCTTCAATGATAGAGAAAAAGTTTAAAAAGTAGAAAAAAAATGCATCTTTAAAAATGTTAAATTTTTGAAAAATAACATGAATAATTCAATACAATTTTGCTGCCTCAATCTTTGCTCTAATACCAAAAAGTTTGTCGCTTTTGTTTTATTTCAAGCTGTTATTTGAAATCAAACGAAATAATTTTAAACCTCTTCAAGTAGCTTTGCGGGTTTTTTTTTATAAAATGTCATTTCACAACATATCATCTCAACGCACTTTGCAAAAATAAAAAACTACATAAATCGTCATTTCAATCCAATCATGCACACACACACACACACACACCCCCCACACACACACACACACACACACACACACTCCAGTGGGTTCTGGTAATCAGACAATGAAGTAAACTTTAGTTAAATATTGAAACTGGTCCAAAACGTTTTCCATATCAGCCACATCATAAGGTAACAGTAGGTATTGCGTCCGGTCCGGTGGGTTAAAGTGGGATTCAGTCCCTGGATTTGCATGTTGGGGGCCCACAGTAGGTTCGATCATCTCTCTGCGCTGGAAGATTTTTAAAAAATTATCAAAACACAAGCCTGGAGTGATCCTAATCTTTCAGACCACTCCACTGCCTCCTCGGTCGTGTTGTTCAGCATCTTTCATTCTCTCTCTGACATCTCCGGTGAGCCCATTTCACCTCTACAAAACTTATTTTAAACAACAACAGGCATCGAACTGCATCAGTCCCTTGAGCCCGGAGAAACGTCACTGCGGAGGATGGTGTGATGACGTCGACAGTGGGAGGGAAGCGGATGCATCACCCAGATGTTTTTTTTTTCTTTTTCTTTCTTTTTTTTTTGAGGGGGGGTAGGAGGGTGCGGGTTGCAAATTGGGGGTCTGTGGATTGTTGGGCTCGGATCAGTAACACGCTGCAGGATAATTGAACACAGGCTTCACTCGTGTTCCAGAAACAGGAAGGCGTGAACTGATGTTGCAGAGGACGCAGGAGGCAACTTTGAATAACGCGTGCGTGAAGTAGCTGCGGCGTGGACGCGCAGGGGGGGGGGTGGGGGGTGGGGGTGTAGCCCGCGAGCCTGTGGTAATAGGCTGCGAGGGAGAGAGAGAGGGAGAGAGAGAGGGAGTGGGAGAGGGAGAGGGAGAGAGGGAGTGGGAGTGGGGGCAGCCGTGGACGGTGATGCTGCGCGCTGTCTTCTTGCTGAATGAGGATTGTCTTTTCCCAGTTTGAGCAGCAGCAGGGCTTCTCCGCCCTTCCAGCGAGGATCTGTAATTTACACGGCAACAGCGGGGCGTCCGTGGGATCTTCTCCATCATCATCATCATCCTCATCATCCTCACCAGCAGCAGCAGCAGCAGCAGCAGCATCTGCGCCGGATCCAGCCCCGCGCTGCCGCTCGTTCTGCTGCTGCTCCGTCACCAGGCGACCAGAGGAGGAGGAGGACGTCTGACCAGCGGGCCATGTGCACCACGACATGTATGCGTGAATTCATGCGGTGACACGGGAAGGGGGGGGAATGGAGCAGCTGTCAACGCATTCCTGTAGACGCACCGACGGTGATTCGTTGCAGACTGTCGTGTAGAGAGAGAGAGAGTGGGGAAAAGGAAAAGAAAAAAAGAAAAAAAAACCCTTCATACGCAGCAGCCCATCCAGCACATTCGCTTTTTAATTCCAGCGAGAAGCGATCAGTGGTCAGGTGTCGCCTTTCATTTCAACCACAACAATGGGGTAAGTGTGGATAATATACAGCCTTATACAAGCTGCTATCTGTTTTATTTTATTTTTTTTATTTATTTTTAATACATGTTCAGCTTTTGGCATGGATACCTCTAATGGCATCATTGGACCAGACCTTTATGTGCTTCAGAATGTGATTTTTAACATTCCCTGGACAGCTTTGGGTGGATGTGTTTTTGATACTGAAGTCAGCAGTGTGGCATCACTTTCAGGCCTCTGATGTGCTACTCAAAACTCCACATCCAAGTGCAAAAGGAGACAAAAAAAATAATAAAATACATGATAATTCGGTGAAATACAAAATGAACGTATAGATGAAGTTCAGTGTCGGGGCAGCAGTTCACCATCAAACTTTTATGATTACTTGGCCGACTCTCGACCAGTGCTTAAGGCTGGAGATCCTCATAAAAGTGAAGCAGTTTATTCTTTCTCATAACTCTGTTAAAAAATGATTTCTGGTGTTTCTTCCCCTTCACCAATCCATGGCGACAAGCATACAAAAACAACAAAACGCAAGAAAGATTTAAAAAAATAAATCCACTAAAAAATTTTATAAAATACTATTAAAACAAAAAATTGACTGAAAATAAGCAAAGTTTTGCATTTTTTGTAGATTACGGGTCGGTGACATCACCGGAAGTGACGCAGCACTTCTGCTATGAAGGCTGAATGAAAGGAATCTCCCCAAAGCTTTTTGTTCTGGTCACAACTAGGTTCAAAATGAAGATCTTTGATAATAGGATACGGCTGTTCTGGTTTGGCCTCATCCTCCTCTCAAACCGTTTCACTGTTGCAAGACGTTAAATGTTTTTCTGCAGTAGAACACAACAAGTAAACGTCTTTGAAAGAGGAAGCTGGTTAAAATGTAAAAACGAAGAGACAAAAAAGATACAAGTTGATGTTCTCAAAAGGATTGTGAAGCGTTGCCTTGTGTGATGTCATCGGAGTCATGTGACTCCGATGGCATATCCGAGAGGGTCGATTTTACTTTAACTATCAGTGTACAGAAAAATAGCAAAAGAAACAGAAAAAATGACCATGACATGTCGCCCAGTGGGTGACAAGCCGTATCTAAAGCAGGTCTGATTGATCTTTGAAAAAGCTCCCGGCTGGCAGCTTTAATTCTGCATGTCTGCTTGGGAACTGGAGTGATGCACAATTATTTCTACGCTGTTATGTAACCGAGCGCACGTCGGCGTACCGGCATCCTTGCTCTGTTCTATTCTCACTCAGAGATGGCTCAGATACCAGCTGTACATCCTGTTCCTTATTCTGCTCGTCTGTGTGGAGAAGAGCATAATGTCAGCAGCGGAGGAATGTCAGCTGAAGCTCCTGAGCTGCACTCTGCGCTGACAGAAAGCCGCTTTCTGTCTCTATGGCAGCGCAGGCGGCCGCTGCGCACCCACCCACCATCCCCTCCCCCTCCACCCACCTCCCCCCCCCAACCGCAGGCACCCATAAGTGAATCAGCCGTGAGCCTCACACACAGGGAGCGCAGAGAGAGAGCTGCTCATTTGCATGTCCCCCTAACCCCGAGCTCAGCGGTCCGTTTCCTCCGCTCAGCCCGCCGTTCATTAACAGCTGTCTCTTGCTCTTCATTGTGATTAATTACACAGCAGGAGGTTAATAATAATGTGGCACGGCCACAGAGCGATTTCTAGATGTCAGCCAAAACTCCTGCATTAACTATTTACAATACACTGGAGAGCTATTCCCCCCACCCCCACCAACCCCATCCCGACCCCGGTCGCCCACGCTGTCCTCCTACGGTGTGGGCAGCGCATCGTTCAGCCATGTCCCACTCAGCTCCAGCTCTCCACTGGGCCCTGCCATGCTGGTGACTAACTTGCTGTTACGCAACAGACTCAATGACTCAATTGATCCACAGTGGAATTTATTGTTAACCGCGATCCAAAGCAACTACGCTGCCACCGGCTTGTGTGTTTTAGTCCTACAGTAACTTGCAAATCATTCAACTTTTCCATATTTGAAAATTCCCTGTCACATAAAAGGAAGACGTGGAAGGGTGAGTTTTCTAGCATGAGAAAATGGGAGGAAGTTGGGTTGGAAAACTTCAGCAAAGCACTGCATACATGCAGAGGAGCAGATTAGATTTACGCACATAGCTGCGGCTCAGCTCCCCGGCTGCCTGACTGGTAATAATGGCAGATAGAGTCATATTTCACTTCCAGACCCGCGGCTCAATGCGAAGCCTGTTGGAGCTCTGATAATGGCAAGAGAGGAAAACCGCGGTGCAGGACATGCGGAAGGTGATCCCTATCAACACTTCTGTTTGCAAATGCACTCAGATCACAAAGCGGTAAGCCGGCCATTCCCCGCCGGTGAAGCAGCAGAAAGCGTCTCTTTAATGACCCCAGTGCACCTTGAAGACGAACTACTTTATTAAAACTTTGGACAAACGTGGTAACCAGGGCAGCTTCTCGTGGCGAGGGAAGGAAAAAGAAGGGAAAGTGGAAAGTGAGAGTTGAGTGAATGTTTCGCGTTAAAATTTGTTGGAGAAGAGGTTCCCAGCTGGATGATGAAGGAGGACACACTGAGGGAGAAATAAATCACAGCATTCTGAGGTACAACAGGAGCCATGTGTGTGCAATCTGTTTGGTTTCGTGCTGTGAGTCACATCTGCGCGTCAAACCCCTGATGCACAATAGGTACCACAGGCAGCACCTGTTGTCGTCTCTAGAGCTTGCGTGTGTGTGTGTGTGTGTGTGTGTGTGTGTGTGTGTGTGTGTGTGTGTGTGTGTGTGTGTGTGTGTGTGTGTGTGTGTGTGTGTGTAATTGAAGCATTGGGAATCTGGTTTCAAACCGTGGAGTCCTCTTCATGAAAAACTCCCATCCCAAGGATGAAAATTTAAGCGTGCGTCTCATTGCGACTGGTCGATAACGCGTCAGGCTGGACCTGCCCTTGCATAAATCACCTAGATGTGAAGCGGAGCTGGAAGACGATGATCCAGCTCATCGGAGGATTTTAAGTCTATGTATCTGTAGCAAATGTAAAAGAGGGAAAGCTTACGTCACCGCTTTTATTTTCGCCGTGTTGCATCTGCTCGTCGCTGAAATGGCACAAATAGCTGCACTTTCTGACATCAGAAGAAAAAAAAAAAACAACAACTCTCACTTTTCACACTTTCAGGTTATTGAATTTGCCTCGTGAAAGGAAACTTTCCACAAAAGATATATTTCTGAAAATAAAAGGCAGATTTAAAAAAAACATTTTTTTTTTTCCTCTCTAAATATTGTATTTACAGTGGACACCTGGACATGGCTACTTTTAAAAATAGATATTTTTCTCATTTCTATTCACACCAGATTTCGGTGGATCAGTTTAGATCTCAGATCGAGTCCTTATCAAGTTCTTACATTTATTTAAATCTAATCTGATGTGTGTTTGCGTTGTGCGTCTTTGTGCCATTACCAAAGCAAATTTTCCATTTTATGTAAGTTTAATGGACAATAATGAAGTCTAAAGTCTATCATGCTGGCTTCAAGTAAGGAAATAACTCATCATTTTGCAGATTTGGTTGTTTCGTTCCTGATTTCCTGGCTTTGAACAGAAACAGTTTGCGGCCGGACGGTCGATCGTAGTAAAATAATGTATCAGTTCACAGTAGAAACCAGATGCCAAGCGACGAGTTAAAGAAATATTCTGTTGACTGCTCACGTAGCATTACAGGCAATAATTTTATGCCAAAAAAAAAATCACATCCGTAGCAAGAGGCCTGATTTGATCAGGGGTCGAAACATTACAGCATATTTCAGAAGAGCTCATTCATTCCACACAGAGATCCGAACCTTAGTCAGTGTAAAAAGGCACGATGACAAAAACCTTCTCAAAATAATACAGTCGCATTAAATATGTGAGACTCCAGCATCTTCGTGGTTAAATATGCTCGTTTGCATAACAAAAAAGATGTTTTGTTTTTAACTCCAGCCCAGGACAAGCCAACTGCGCAGTGAAGAACCACCAACATTATCAACACATGCTGATGTGTGCAAGTTGTTTTGCGTGTTTGCGTCATCATCACTGTCATCATTTCACAGAACACAACTAGGAGTCGTTTAGGTTGTGCTCTTCTGTTGCAGAAGTGAAAGGACCTTTAGGACAAATCGATCTTTTATTGCAGCAATATGGCATCACAACTTTTAGAAATGGAAAAAATACAATCTTCGATAGGTATGTTTACTCAGTGACAAAGGAAAATAATGTCTAGAAGCTTTTCATAAGGACATAATTTCCAAGAGAACATCACAATCGAGCAATGAAGTTATGGATTACTTTTAAAGAAAATAGCACACCTATTCTTTCCTATGATTATGAACAAAATCGCTAAAAGCAGCTGAAAGTGGGACGGATCTTGCATCCTCCCAGCCAGGAGGTCAGAGAGGCGAAGACAACCCGACTGAGAACGTCCTGCTGAAGACGAGCTGGTTTCTTCCGTCTCTAGGAGAGAGGAGCCAATCGCTATGGACAACACTGCACAAAACTCCCAACAACCTTCTTAAGGCTCTCACTTTGCATTTCCTCAAAAGTTCCCCATAATGTCTGTCACCACACAGAGTTGCCCGTTAAAGCTTCCCACTGCCTTCATCCTCTTCTTCTTCTTCTTCTTCTTCTTTTCCTCCCAGGAGATGGGAGGACTCTTCATCACTCCAGCTTCTTCTCTTACATTCATCACCTCCTCCACACTTCCCTCATTTCTCTGTCTCTCTTCTTTTCTCACGTCGTCCATCTTTCCCTCCTTTATCGCCCCACCGGCCTCCACTCTCAGCTGCCTTTGTGTTGTGTTGCACTCGCCAAAACACTCCACCTCCTCCTCCTCCTCCTCCTCCTCTTTTTTCTCCCTCCCTCGTTCTTTCCTTCACTCAGTTAAAGGAGAAAGAGGTGACCAGGCACTTTCTCTCCCGTCACGCGTTGATGAGCTTAAACTTTTTTTTTTTTTTTTTAATAGAGCTTGGAAAAAGACAGTAAGGTCAACACCCGCCGCGCCGCCGCGCCGCGTCGCCGCGCCGCGCCGGGCCCTGTGTCTGCAGACACGTTTTTATATCAGGACGCTTTCTGGGGGAAACGAAAGACGGCGTCGCGTTTTCAGTCCTCCGTTTGTTTCCCTCTCTCCTCAGAGTTGCGTTGTGGGAGTAATTATTGCTTCTTTGACAGCCGGTGGGCGGCGTTTCGAAACAAACCCAAAAAAAAAAAAACCCGCTTGGCACAGGCCTGAACGCGCAGAACAAGCAACACTGCCGCGGTCACAAGAACCAGCGAAAGAGAGAAAGAGGGGGAAAAAAAAAGAAAGAAAATTGCCTCGGCTCTGTCAAAATTATGCAATCAAATGGTTAAAGAGAGAGAGAGAGAGAGAGAGAGAGAGAGAGAGAGAGAGAGAGAGAGAGGAGGAAGAAGGAAAAATACTGGCAGTTGTCAAACGGCTACAGCAGAGATCATGCGAACAGGCCGAGATAGAGATAGATAGCTAGAGAGAGAGAGAGAGAGAGAGAGAGAGAGAGAGAGAGAGAGGGAGAGAGAGAGGGAGCTGAAATGACTCACAGTACTGCCACTTTACATTGCTGTTGATGATTATGATAATTCGTGCGCAGCTTTGTGGAGCAGCATTTATCATCCCAGATTCACTCTCTTCCCAATCTTCTCTTTGTCTCCCTGTCCAACACGCCTCTCGGTGTCCCTGTCTCCTTCCCCCCCATCTCTCTCTCTCTCTCTCCCTTCTCTCTCTCTCCTCTCTGTGTGTGTGTGTCTCGGTTAATCACAGGCAGAGGGGCTCTGCCGTTGAATTTTAATATTCATTTATACGGCCAGCCTTTGATGCCCCCCCCCTCCACACACACACACACACACACACACACCCACACACACGCACACACACACACACACACACACACACACAGTGCAGTGTCAGCACTTCTCTATCTCGCGTTCTGCCAGCGCTGCCAGCCCAGAATATCTCCCTCGGCACCCCGTGCCCCGTGTGTGTGTAGCGACTGTAGATGTTTGCCCAAGAAAAGGCCCAACGATGCAGCAACACAGGAAGAGCAAAGCGAGCAGATTGATGAGAGCAAGGTCAGGGGATGACTCGTCCTGTTAGAGCGCAGCGACAGCCACACAGAGGTCAGCTAGGAGTTAATGCACCTGAACTATAAACAACAAGTCTGCTTAAACACGCACACGCACACACACACACACACACACACACACCAAGGCAGGTCTCCAACTCTCGTGCAGTCATGTAATACAGTTCCTCTGCTAAAGCAATATTTTCCACAGATAAACATAAAGAAGTGCATATATGTGAAACTGATGAAAAACGATTTATGCTTTTCAAAATCTTAAAAGTGCGGCATGCATTTGCATTCAGCTTCCCTTCCTATACCCACTTCTTAATATTTCAGGACACCTGCTCTTTTGGGTGTCTCTGCCAGTTTTACACACACGTTTATTGTAATTAGTGAAACGCGCAGACTTTATTGAGAGCGTCGGTGAACATAAATGTTGAAGTTCTCCCTGGGTTAATCCAAATCTTAAGCTGGATAAAGATTTGGAGTGATGGATCAAAACCGCAGGTCCTTATGACGGCGTCCTGCAGCTTCATGACGCGTCGCAGCTCCAACACACCTGAACAAAACAACCACATCATCAGTTCAGTCGACCTGGACTGGAAACTGAGGAGGAACTTAACAGTTTCTTTACCACAGTGTGTTGAACCCAGAATAAAACTCTTTCCTGCCAGCTGCCATTTGACACCCTTGATTTAAAGCTTTCCATTGTAGCCCGGACTGGATGTTCAAGGTTGACGTCCTACTGGATGGTGTCTCAAATTTTCTGCAGCTTCTTGCTTTGGATTGTTCACCCAGGGTGGCAAACAGGCGAGGGCCGCCTGAGATCCTCATGATACTGTTTGTTCACAAATAATCTGTATAAAAACAAAACAAAACAAAACAACAAAAAAAACTGAAGTCTTCACTGAACATCTGGATTTCCATTGGGAATCAATAACAGGCATGGGAACTCTTCATCCATTTGTCAACTTCTGAGTTAGGGGTGAGCATTTATCATTTCTGATGATCAATGTCTCACTACAATTAGAACTTTGATTTTTCCTTTTTTTTTTTTTTTACAATAAATTACAATTAATGATGTTTCGAATCCTCCAAATCTGTCCGTATTGTCGAAATTGCCATTTTTGCCGTTTTCTCCACCGTTTGGTCAATGAGTATCAATCAACACGAATACATTTGAAGACGTGATCAGTATCACTGTGTGCAGTTCAGTGATACTCATCACGCTTCTGCCACCTGAATCCCTAATCAATTACAGTTCCATTTGTAAACCGTGGAAAAGTTGGCGGCTGTTTTTGCACGACGTGTATGAGTTCATGTGGAAACTGCAGCTCTGTGGGGTGTGTCTACTGTAGTTACCATTGGCCTACTGTCTATATTTAGCTTGACACCCTCCGAGTTCCCCTGTCTGACCCTCACTTAGAGCTGCAGGCATTCCCATATCTGAGCACAGAGACGGCGCTGCCTGAAACAGAGAAACGCAGACAGTGGGGGTTCTGCTGCATTCGCAGTCCAGGCTCTTTATCTTACGAGAATTAAGCGCGACTTAAAAGTGAATCTTGTTTAAGTTAGGAGCCAAACAATGAGAGCAGGGATCGCTGTCTGAGGTGTAGCCATGGAGGACGGCGAGCTGGTGATCAGGCTCCCTGGGCGATCCGACTCCCCACTGGGCAGCGGGGGTTCTGGTGGGTCAGGCGAGACCCTGGTGCTGAGGCACAAAGAGGTTCACCACTTCTTCTTTGTCCCCTTCAGGGAGCAGCCCATCTACAGCACGAGGGCCCACGTCTTCCAGATCGACCCCAACACCAAGAAGAACTGGCTCCCCGCAAGCAAGCACGCCGTCACTGTGTCCTACTTCTATGACAGCACGCGCAATGTCTACCGGATCATCAGCCTGGACGGAACCAAGGTGGGCCGACGCCTCGCATCATTGCCGGATACCGTCAGCGTGTCTTGGTTGATGTCCAGTGTAAATAACTCTGTTAGTAATCTCTGCGATAAACGGTAACGCGGAGACGCTTCATAAAAGAGCTCAGGTTTGCAGGACGTTCCGGGGCCAGTGGGCTCATGATTCATTCTGTCGGTTTCTTCGTCTGAACTCGACAGTCTAGAGTAGAATCACGATTCGGGGATCTGAGAGGTAGGAACTCGGCCCTGCTGGGTTTTATTTAGGTAGCAGGGTTTTTTTTTTTTACTAGAAGCAGACAAGAAAGAGAGTGAAGAAACTGGCAGGCAGCCAGGTGGACAACATGATCCAAAAATGTGATTGTGCTGATCATAAAGGGCCCAAACACAACATTTCAGAAAGCCTGAGAACTTTTTTTATGAGAAGACGACACAGTTTTCTCTGAATTTTTGTGGGTTAACGCACGCAAATTGTCCTCGTTTCTTTTGACACTTGCATTTTTTTCTGAAATTTTCTGAAATGCTTAATTTTGTTTGTTCGCTTTTTTTAAAATGCTGCATCGAATTCTTTTGTGTTTCCGCCTCCATTTCTTCTTCTGCCACTGATTTTCTCAGTCTTCTCATAGTTGAGACTGAAGCTTAACTATCATCTCATATTGGTGAGAAAATACTGGACCTCTAAGTTGTGTGAAAAACAACTTGGCTTGCTGCTATCCGTTTCAAATTCACTTCTCGACGCCAACAGGAACGCCGTCTATTACATAACCCTGCCGATAAGGCAGCCAGTTCTTGTCTTTATTAGTGATGTTCTGTAAAGGTGGCATAATTAACCAGAAATTAGAAGTAAACCACATTTCTTAGTAAAGCTGCATTACATTTCTCTTTCTGGTTGAACTGAAACTGGATTCAGTTTAACGCGTTTCGCTTCTCCTGAAGAACATCGTTGCGCATCAGTCTGGATTTTTCTGTTTCAGTTTTTACAATTGAAATGATTAAACCTGTTTTATTCTCCACAATAATTTGCTTGCTCAATGCATAAATAAAGAGTTGTGAAGAAGTGGCGGACAGAGATTGTTGTCACTTTTATCGTTCTCTCAATAGAGTCACAAAATACTTCAAATTGTTCATAATAGAAAGTAACACTGTAAATGCAAATAATCAGCTTGTAAAATGACAGCAAACTATTTAAAGTTGCTATTAAAATCTGGTGTGTTGGAAAAAAAAAAATTGTTACAAATTTTAATCTGAAAAATTGCTTTTTGGAAAAGTAGACTGTTTAACATCAATTTAACAAAAAATAAGAAATTGAACAGCAATGAAAAAAAAAATTTCTTAATTATTTCGGTGATGTTTATTTAATATTTCAGACGTATTTATTTAACTTTTGTTGCATAAAAAAAGCATTCCCTGCTTTCTTAGTTACATTTTGTATCATATTGGATACATTAGGCTTTCTCTGTCATGCATATTCCATAATCAATAAGATAGAGTTTTTTCCATATGTCCAGCATTTTTTTTTTTATAAAGAATGTGAAAAAACGTTTTAGCGACATAATTTCTATGTACACTAACAAAGTTAGTTAGAAGACAGAACTAACTTTGTGAAGAGCTGGATGTCTGATGAATACTTGTATCATAAATGGGTTTATCGCAATATATTCTACTCATTAAATTTGATGTGTTTTTTTTTTTTTGTTCTTCTTTACAGGCAATAATCAACAGCACCATCAGTCCAAACATGACGTTCACAAAGACGTCACAGAAGTTTGGTCAGTGGGCGGACAGTCGAGCGAACACTGTCTACGGACTGGGTTTCTCCACCGAGCATCATCTGTCAAAGGTACCAGTGCTCAAACAAACACTTCCACAAACACGACAAAGCCACGTGGAATCTTGTTGTTTGATTATCTTCGCTGCCTGAGAGATTGCTTTGTGACAACACACCTCACGTTCTCAAAGTGCTTTCGCTACTTTGTGCTGCAACTTCCCCGCATACATCTAAACTGGTAAAAGAGTTATGCAACACCATCACCCAGCAGTAAGCTTACTGATTAAAGGCATTTCCTGTGAAATCCATTAGCTACTGGGAATGAAAGAAATAGATGTTATTAAATCAGATGCCCTATTCTACTCCAGTGGCTGTTTGCAGTGTCCTAAGGTGTTGCATGCGCTCTGAGTACGTCGTCCCTGCAGGACGAAGCATCATGGTGGGGGGAGGTAGAACGTGCTTTAAGTATGAGTAAAAGTCAGGAGAACTTTTTGTTGAACAAAAATAGAGCTCCTCCTTCTGTTTGGCCGAATGGCACTTTAATTAGTGGGGAAAAAAGCGATAAAATCTCATCTTTATCGACAAAAAGTGAGAGAAAACAAATCTGGGGAGAGCAGAAAGGTTTTTCCACAATTTTCGGTAAAATTAGAGGAGACTCTGTAAAAGCTATTAGGGAGTAATGAGTTTTTGTGCATATAAATCCAGATTTGTTGCACCTGGAGGCTGAAACAGCTAATCCAAAGTGGGGCCAATAGCCTCCGTATCGGACAAAAAGTTTCAGCTTCTGTGTAAATAAGCACCAAATACAAATGTGGCAAATGGGTTAATGCTATCAACAACTTCCTTATGAACTGATGTGATGCTTTTGATGTTAAAGAAGTTATTTTAAAATTGTAGATTTTCAACCTCCCAGACCAACTAATCTGGATTTATATAGGAGTAATCTATTAGAAATATATTTGTAGATGTTGTTAAATGCTGAAATATCCGTTTCATCCTGGTTGGCTGTAGCTCTTGTTAGAAAACACACAGTTGTTAAAGTATTGGCTGTAAAAGGAACCTTTTTCCAAAGGAAAGCTATTAAACCTTGCTGTGACCTTGTGCAAATGTGATTTGCTCTCATATCTTTTTTGTTCTCTGTTATATTAGGATAGAGAAAAAAAATCCAGTTGAAGTTCTATTATAAGCTTTGTTCATCAGATCAAAGAAGAATAGGCAAATAAAAATCATTTTAAAAAGATGTGACCTGGGCCAGACTCTGACAAAAGTGGAGGATTGGAGTGAAAAACAGTGACCAGGAATTGGTCCGTAGACAGTCTGGACGCCAATTAGGAAGCATTTCCTCTGAATCAGAGTTTTAGGGAGAGGCTTTCGTTCTCAGGTGTCTGTTGTGAGAACGACTCTGAAGCACTTAAACCGAGAACCACTGCGTTTAGATCACTGCAGCACAACTCTTATGTTACACCAAAGTGAAACGATATCAGGTTAGTTTTTGTAACTGGACTAATGGCCGACGCAGGACCGGCTGGAGAGGAGTCTTGAGTTTCCTCCTCGGCACTCAGCTTGCTACTGTGTTCACACTAAATTACTCAGCGGTAGCCGAGTGTGTGATGAGCCTCACCCTTATGATAAACCAGGGACGTGTCTGTGAAACATGGTGTTAATATTTGCTTAAAGCCCCTCAGCTGAGGTTGCCTTTCCGCTTTGGACACGACGGGACGAAAATAACCAGAGATCAACATCATCCAACTTGTTTCAGGGAAACGTGGCTGGAGGCAGGGTTGCAGGAGCAAAGGCTGGTTGAAGGTGTTGGTCCAGCTCTGATTGTTACTGGAAGCAGCTTTTCCTTATCAGATGCTGAGCTCTTCTCTTATGAACGACTGTGCTGAGCAGATGAAACCACAGCGTAGGATTTAGAGCCAATATTGACGGCTGTCTCTCTCGTCCAGTTTGCAGAGAAGTTTGCAGAGTATAAAGAAGCAGCGCGGCTTGCGAAGGAGAAGAGCCAGGAGAAGATGGAGATGGCCACGTCTCCCTCTCAAGTAAGTTCAGCGCACTTTGTTCCACACAGTCACTCCAATCTGAAGGCTCGAATAAGAAAGGACAATAAAATTCATTGTGCCTCAAATGAACACATTGAACAGAGCATGGAAATGTTGAAATTTCCAGTCTTTAATTGATCTTGATGAGTCAATATCTGTTTCCATATTGATTTTTTAAGTTGGTGGTTGATGCGTCAAAACTTAGACTTTTATCTGACTTATCGTTTATTTCACTCAATCAGCTATTTTGCTGCTTCTTTGGCCTCCAGATACTTTTACTATTGGATGTTAAACCTTAGAACTGGGTTTATCATAAACTCTAAAGTGTATATTCTTATCTGAATCAAGTTTGTCCAGCTGCCAAAAAGAGTGACCTTACTTTACCATATAAGTATTGGTTTAATAAAACACAAACAGGAACCAGTGCACGACATGCGCAGAGACTGTATTGGACGCTGAACTTGGGGATGTGATGCCGCCTCGATGTTTTCTTGTAGGAAACCCAACTTCAAGTGGCGTTCTTGTGTTTTTCCTGACAAGAAACTCAGAAAATCACCGACATTTATCAACTTTTTGGTCTTCATGGTATGCCCAGTGCAAAATCAAATTTTGATGAAAAGATGACATTTCAAAATGTCAACTTGTAATTTCAAAATGAACAAGTAGTAGCAAATAATGAACTGTATTATACTTAATCCATCTACTTAACTCATCATTTAGGTATTCATCAGTCTTAAATGCTCTAATTTCACAAACATGACGCATCATCTCTCTGCATCACCAACCTAAAGCTTAAAATGCAGAGCTGGGGATTGACTCTACATCAGAGAATACAGTTTGCTTTAGATAAGGCATTAGTGTGCACACAAAGTGTGGCAGCCACACATTTTCAAGGGACGTTCAGTCGTGTCTGTGAGAGAAAAATGAACTTGTTTCAGGAGAAGGGAATCCCTGGAGAAATCGGGGTTTTAATCTAAAGACCATTACCCGGCTTCACAGCCGCATCTTTTCAATATGGAGGCTCGGTGGAAAGCCCCGCGCTGTGCTGCGGTCTCTGCTTCTCGCATGTCTCTTAATGAGGCGAGGAGGACAGCTTCACGCTCGCCGGGAGCTGAGGGCTGCATGTGCCACACGACGGAGCAGCGCTGCGAGTCGGAGACGGGCCGTAACTGTGAAGGCTGCAGCCTGTGCCGATAGGAGCCTGCAGAGGTCTGCTTAAGCTTCTCCATCGCTGAGAGTCAGGAGCTTCACCCACGGGCCAGCTGGCACTCAGATCCTTCTCTGTCCTCCACTCCAAATCAACTTAAAGCTGGAGGAGAAACTTTTTCACTAAAAAAAAAAAAAAAAAAGGGAGGGAAGAGAAGACACGGACCCAAAGCCGTCACGCTGGTCCCAACAGGCCAAGCTCCAGTGGAAATACATCACAAACAAATACTTTATAAAGCGCTAATGAACTTGGAGCACGGAATGTAAAACCAGCCATAATCGTCCTCTTATCTCTCTCCGCCTTCTTGGCCGTCAGAGGCGTGCGGTTCTGTGTCATTGTGCTGCTGTATTGAGCTCCGGCCCAGAGTCCTAACAGCTTTGTTTTATGTGAGCGCAGCAACTAAAATGATTTGTCTCTCGTATCATTTTGTTCTTGTATGGGATATAAAGATAAGAATTAATCTGTGCTTCTATAATTTCCCCGCGCTAAAGCAAGCTAGTTTAATGGCCTGTGGGAATGTGGAACTGTTCGCTGAGATGGACTAAATTTGTGGCGCCGCAGTTTCTATGAGCTTAGAGGACCTTCAGCTCCCTGACCATCGCACAGCTCCGCCTGTCTGCGTCTTTGTCTGCAGGTTGATTTGCTGTTTCCAAGTCCGGACTGAGAATCCATCAAGGGCAAAACGTTTTGGTTGAATTGCATACAAAATTCAAATTCAATCCTATTAAAAATGTTTTTCAACGTGTCAGAAAGTTTATTCTGTCCCTGGAAGCCAAGAACTTTGAAGAGCTCAACCTGCTCTACCGAGAGCAGCGATCAAAAAAAAAAAAAAAAAAAACTCACCAAATTATACCAGAAGCTTCTTGATGGCTAAAAATATTGCACACATTTTTCTGTGCAAGTTGCTAAAAGACATTTTGCCTCATAATAGAGAGGGTGTACAGTTCCATGAGGCTTGTTGATCAGATTAAAAGTAACTTTGGGAAACAACATTATCATTGACTTCACATAACGTTTCTCCATAAAAAGTTGTTTTATTTGTTTGATTATTAATTAGCTGCAAGAGGCAAATAATCATATTTAAATCAATTTTTAACAACATCAGTCTGTGTCTAATTGGAGTTTGACTCTTATGTGTACATGAGAGAAAATTTACCACAGACTTCAACTTGTCCACCTAATTCTTATTCAATTTCTTGTTAATTTGATGTGAAATGAGAACTTAGTAAATGACTGATGTTCTTGTGGAAGCAGGTTGCAGCTCAAGCAGGACGACGACGTTGAACTCGTGCAGTATAATCTCGTCCGGCGTCTCCATCAGTGCAGACAATAACTCTGTGAACGTTCTCCCGCCTGTAGGAGTCTCCGGCCGGTGAGCTGGCCTCCCCCCTCACCCCGGTGACCCCCCCCATGGAAAACATCAACGGCACGGATGAGATTTGCGACACGACTCCCAACTCGGACAGCCGTCCGGAGCCGGCGCAGAACGCTCTGGCTTTCGCACACAGGTATATCCCACAGTGCTCACCGGCAAAAGATTAGCACCAGGGGTCACTTTTATTGTTTCACCCAAAGCAGTGATTGGTTGTGAGTTTTTGTCCGCTTGTCCGTCACCCGCGGCGCAGACGTGACGACCCTCTCTGTCGCTCTACCTTTGTGTCTGCGTTCGCCTCTATATCCGTTCCATGTGAGCACAGAAGAGTGAAGTCCCTGTATTCACCGCTGCTTTCTCGTGTTTCTCCTCTTTAGGGAGCAGCTTAAGACTTGTCGGGTCTGCTCTTTCTGATAGTCCCGACTGCTGCGACACCGTGACTTCTCTAAACACACACACACACAAAATCACTACAGTTTTAGATGTAATGTTTTTCTAAAAATGAGAGCCTGACTTCAGGTTTGCAGACGGGTGGGTGCTGTTTTCCAATACATCATGGACTGAATATTTATTACGCAAATGTAAGAATAAAACACTGAAACTCCTGTAAGGAGGGATGCAATGAAATGAGTCATAAGACATTTTTCTACTGGAATTATAGCGTTTACATACTGTTCAATTGTTCCAACCAGCAAGCAATGTAACTTAGACTGTTTCTCAGGACTGAAGAACCATTATCCACTTTTTCCTTTTTTTTTTTTTTGTCTAATCTGAGCATGCTCTCTGAGGAACCTCACACACACATGCATAGCTGCAGAGCCTTGCTAATACACACACACACACACACACACACGCACACGCTCTTGGATTGGTTTCATATCTTGTCACGTTACAATCACAAAATTCATCGCATTCTAATGCAATCATTTGTTGCAACAAAGTATTTTATTAATGTGGAAGGACATTGTTTTTTTGCTTTTTTTTTTTTTTTTTTTTTTACAAATAAAAATCTAAAAAGTGTGGTGTGCATTTGTATTCAAACTACCTGGGTCAATAATTTGTGAAAACGTCATTTGTGTTTTTGTATCTTGGACGTGTAGAGGTCAATATTCTTGTTTTCCAAATTGGATTTAATCCCGAATGTTGACATGCTGTTATAAACCAAGAACTTCTTCCATTAATCAAGTTTTTATTGGAGGGGGGAAAAAAAAAAAAAAAAAAAACTTGTGTCGGTCCATCACTTTTGGTAGTTGTGTTCGTAACGTGACAAAACCGTGTGGAAAAGTCTCGAGGGGTCCGAAGGCGCTCGCGCGTATGTGTGTGTGTGTGTGTGCGTGTGTGTGTGCGTGTGTGTGTGTGTGCGTGTGTGGCTACTGCAGTGCAATAACATGAATGCAAATTCAAATCTCCTGTCTGAGTAGCTGTCGCTGTGACACCGATGCATGCACAAATGACCGCTGCACACATTCCTCCGAGCCCTGTGAGCAAACTGCAAACTAAAATGTGATTTCCAACCGTTGCTGACGTGCACCTGTCTCTGTAAGACGGCGCTCGGGCTCACTGCGGTGTAAAATGGCTCCGAAAAGAAAGGTGTGGCTGCGGGGGTTCGTCGCCAAAAATGTGTCGACGAAAGTGTTTATGTAAGACTTATATAACACGATGTGGGTAGTGGGAGGCATGGAAAGAGCAAGACAGACACACAGATTGTGTGTATCGGAGAGGAACTTGATATGTGTAAATGCTGCACGTGAGTCACCGATACCTAAATGTCCAGGATCAGCACACAGCGCATCGCTGGAGTAAATAAAGTGGAGAGAGAGAGAGAGAGAGAGAGAGAGAGAGAGAGAGAGAGAGAGAGAGAGAGAGAGAGAGAGAGAGAGAGAGAGAGAGAGGGCGGGGCATCAGTTTGAGTTGTTTAAAAGAGTAAAGTCTTATTTTGTCGTGAAATGTACACCACAGGCTTTTCCTTTTTTGTGAAATATCTGTAACTTTGTGCCACTTCTATTGTTGACTGTAGCTGAGATTCATTTTAATTAAAGATGTCAATTCCTGACTTAAAATATGGTTGTTCTGGTGTTTGAGTGAAGAAGCTTAGTGTGTTTTTTAAACACAGGTCTGGACAAAAGTTTGCATACACTCACTACTGGCATGAATGTCATCCATTTTAGGCCCCAAATGATACAGTCGAACAGTTCCCCGTTTCAGGGTCGCAGGACGGTACATGGGTGATTTTTAACAAGAACTTGAGGGAGGGAAAAGTTTGGATTTTCATTCAATTTAATACCAACTTTGTTGTGTTTTTGAGGTTATTGGTTTGTGTTTAAGTTTCAACCGTCTGTTTATTTTATATAAAACTTGAAGAAATTGTTTGCCATCCTACTTCCTCATTATCCTTATTCCATCTATTTCGTGCAATGGCCGATGTCACTGTCAACTAATAAAGCCCCCAGCATGACTCTGCCACCACTATGCTCCACAGTTGATACAGTCCTCCCGTAGTTTGAAAGTCTAAACTTTACTCATTTGACCGTGAAGTTTTTCTCCATAAGAGAGATGGTCTTTAAAAGTAAAAGCGGCAAATTTGAGTGAATATAAAAGCGTCATTTTGGCCTTTCTTCACTGTTTGCTAAAATGAAACTTCCTTTGCTGTTCATGAAACGTTTTTTTTTTGCCGTGTTTGTTCCTGAACATTTTAATCTCCTGTAAGTTTGGGTTAGATAGTTGAAACTTAATGACAATTAGGTGTTCCAAGAGAGCAATGATCGCAGTCATCAAACTTGGTCTTAAAATGGATAAATTAGGATTGAAGAATTAGGATCCTGGAATGATGCAAAACTCTATCAAAGTCTGAGGCAATGAACTTTATCTCTACAAAGACAAGTGGTCACAAAAAAAAAAAAAAAAAATCAGAATTACAGGAGAAGCCTTTTCATGCTCCTGCAGATCACTTCAGGATATGTAAACAAGTATTGATCACAGTGTACGTATATATTTGAACCTGGTCGTATTCCTGCCACTTTGTGGCGATTAAAGAGACACTCAGGTATAACATCAAAACTGAACACCAAATTCATGTCCGGGTGTTGGTTGCATCATCATTTGACTGTGAAGAACCAACGCTTTGAATGCTAATCAAAATCGAAACACTACAACATTAAAGCCCACAGTGAGGCTTTTGCAAACTCCTGATCATAACTGTAGGAAAACATCAAAATCCAGAGATTATCAGACATATTTCTGGTTATTGTTGAAGTACCCTTACCATGATGTGAAGCTGCACAGATCAGTGCAGAGAGAGAGAGCGATGTGTGGAGAGGACACCCACTGCCTGCTGCAGCCTTGCTGGTGTTTCTATTAATGCTGCATGCGTGGGAGACGGGGTCGACTCTGCAAGTGTGCATGTAACAAGCAAAACCTCACTCACATTTTCACAGATATGCAGCAACGGTGGATGCTGCTTTTGTTTCTCTGACTCACATCTTCCTACATTCACCAGCTGGACACAAGAAGGTTCAACACGTGTAATTTCTACTTGTTGACACGTACATTGAATGAATGTTGAGTGCGCGTCCCTTTGTACGCAGAGCCAGACCCTCCAAAACGCAGGTGCTCGCGGCGCCACTTTTGTCAATTTTCCAGGCCTCTGGAGCAGTCTTGGCACATCTGGAGTCGGATGTGCGCTCGCCTCTGCGGGACGCGGCGCAGCGCTCTGTGTGGGCAGGTGCGTGTGGGAGCAGAGAGCCGATGAGGAGAGAAGTGGATGAAAGTTTCTTAAATCGGGAAGTGGGCGCGTTTGGCAGGTCCTCCGCCGGAGTGGTTTTGAATGGTTTTTATTGATATTATAGGACCTTTTCGGTTTGGATTTCCTGGGTTGCACGTGAATGGTCCTCTGGTGTTGGAGGATGTAGGCGTCAGGCTGTGGGTTTGGGTGAAAGGAGATTGCTGCGACGTCTCCACCGTTCCTCCTCTGCTGCCATGGCAACTGCTGTGCCTCGCTGTTTTATTTATATATATATATATATTTTTTTTTTTTTTTTTTTCCTTTTCTTGAACAGTGGTCAGGACACTCGGTAGGGCTGCGAAAGAAACCTGTGTGTGTGTCACACATTCACACTTTGCTCCTCAGTCTTTTTTATTCAGAATGAATAAACTTTTAAAGATGTTTTTTTATGTAGTAAAACACAAAACAAAGAGTTAAGAGTTTATTTTACAGCTGATGAAATACCGGTAATATGTACAAGCGGCAACAGTTACATTCAGAAATGAGAAAAAGTTTAAAGCACAACTTTATTATTTTTTTTCTGGTTGTGTTAAATTGCTGTGCTTTTGAGAAAAATCACACAATTTGGTCCTGAAAATTATTTTTTTTAAATTGTCCACAAAATATTTTTGCTTTGTATACAAATGTACAAAAACAGCAAAAAAAAAAAAACAACCAAAAAAAAAAAAAAAACACACATACTCGTATAAGGTAATCTTGTTTAGCAACACAGAAAATTAAACAGAAAACTGCCTAGTAGCACAGATTTTTTTATCATTATTATTATTATTTTATTTTATTTTTTTGCAATGATAAATCATCTTCAATCAGTAGTTCAACAACATAGCAGCTTCCAACTTACCCACCATGTGTCTCTGTCTCTGTCCTCAGCCAGAAATGGTCTCAGGCGACCCCCACCCCCCCAACCTTTTCAGCCTCTAATAAAGCGTCTCGGCTCCCCTGCTCTCCCTCCGCTGATGTCCCTGCGCTCCCTCCGTCTGTCTCCATCCTCACATCTTGACGTCTCTCCCGCTCTCTGCCTCTCCGAGCTGCTGCTGTGTGAGGTTTATACATTGGCGGGAGCGGTGACAGCGCCGCTCCGTCCGTGTGCGTGAGCGTGCGTGCGTGTGTGTGTGTGTGTGTGTGTGTGTGTGTGCGTGCGTGTGTGTGTGTGTGTGTGTGTGTGTGTGAGCGTACGCCTGAGTGTCAGTTTTGCATGTGCATGTGTAGGACGAGGTGTCGTCTCCCTCGTATGCGTCACACATGCAGACACGCTTGCAGAGCTGGGTGGATGTTGCGTAAGGACTGAAGGCGAGCTGTAGGAGTTCAGTGGGAATTATATCAGGGTTTTCTCCGTCTTTCACACTGTCATAGAGTGGGTGTTGTGGCTCAGCAGAGGGATGCTGCAGTGTGAGAGCATCTACAGTGTGTGTGTGTGTGTGTGTGTGTGTGCGTGTGCGTGTGTGTGTGTGTGTGTGTTGGAGAAAGGATGGAGTGAAACTGAGAATATCAGCTGCCTCCATCTGTCCTGGAGTCAGTATACTCTAAAAAGTTCAACTTGTGCAAATTCCAGCAAGATCAGACATTCAGTGAGTTGCACTTTTAATGAGTGAATTTCAAACCCTGCGCCTGTTATTTAAATCGCCTACAATGCTTACAGCCGGCATCCACTAGCAGCTAATGCTGCCTAATTGAAAACACGGCCTGTACATGTGTGTGTGTTCTCCAGCCCGGCCATGACAAAACACTGGGAGGCTGAGCTGGAGGCGCTAAAGGGGAACAACGCCAAGCTGACGGCGGCTCTGCTGGAATCCACGGCCAACGTCAAACAGTGGAAACAGCAACTGGCTGCCTACCAAGAGGAGGCAGAGAGACTACACAAACGGGTGAGCAAAGGGAGCGCATGTTTGTTTTCATGTGTGATTAAATCATTGATCAAATGGGAGCACTCGTTTAGGAGGGACACTGTGAAGTCGACATGAAAGCAAGAAACAGACGAGAGGGTTGAGGGGGGGAGTAAAGAAAGAGGCGTACTGGGAGACAGATTGAGATCAGGAGTTTGGTGACTCGATCAAAAATACCCATCTCGTCCCTGCAGGTGACGGAGCTTGAGTGCCAGAGTAACCAAACCCCGGTGATCAAATCCCAGAAGACGGAACTCAACCAAACCATAGAGGAGCTGGAGAACGTGCTGCGGGATAAAGAAGAGGTGTGTTTCTGGGAGAGTAAAGAAGGGAGGAGTGATGCGCCATGTAGCTACGGTTAACATCACACATCCGTGTTTGTGCCCCTTCAGGAAATGGAGAAGTTGAAAGAAGAACTGGAAAACATGAACGACCTCATGGAGCAGAAAGACACTCTGACTCAGAAGCTCGAAGTAAACCTCTCCTCCCTTTGTATCATTCAGCGCCTGGCAAAACTGTTTACACTTGTTGAACTTTTTCCACATTTTGTCCAATAAGAACAGCAACGGTAATATATTTTCCTGGGATTTTGTGTGATAAACCAACACAAGTTAGTGGATACCTGTGAAGAAAGATTCTTCAGTTCTACCAATGTGTCTCTACTGATTTGAGTTGGTCACAGAAAACCTCAGACTACTGGTTGTAACATCAGACACAATTGGATGTGGAAAACTTCAAGAGATGTAAATTATTTCACGAAGCACCATGTCTTCAAAAGCAAACAGCTACCTCATTACACACACACACACACGCACACACACACACACACACACACACACACACACACACACACACACACACCCATTGTCCTGACATATGCAACGTTCTGGGGACCCACTTCACCTTGTGGGGACCAGGCTTCGGAACACAGTTTTTGGGTCAGGGGTTAGACGAAGGTGTGAAGGTTTATTTTTGGTTTGGATTAGAGTTAGGATGAGGGTTATGTTTAGGCTATAGAAATGAATGGAAGTCATTCAAAGATCTTGAATGTGTGTGTGAGCACCACAAGGAATTACAAACAAACGCACGCACACCGTTAACTCAGTTTCGTCTTCTGCAGGAGACGGAGCTGCGCAGTCGAGTGCTGGAGGAGCAGCTAGCGGGAGCTGAGCAACGACTGGAGGAGAACCAGGAAGAGCAGGAGAATTTCAGGAAGAGCCTGCGGACGCTGCTGGAGCTGTTAGACGGCAAGATCTTTGAGCTGACGGAGCTCAGAGACACCTTGGCTCGTCTCATAGAGGAAGCCAGCTAGAGACAGAGGGTTGTCCACCTTCACAGACAGAGCCATATGATGATTTATTTACAGCCCAGCACACAGACCAACCCCACCCTCCATAACTCCTCGTGTACCCTCACCCACAGAAATCTGAGACAATGCACTGCCCACACTTACCGTTTAAACACAAGGGGCAGCTGATCCCTGATTTTTACCTTGAAGGCATCAGGTTCCTACCTTCTGCAAGCACTCCTGTAGTTGAACACGATGCAGGGACTACCTCAGCTTGCCTTCTGATTGGCTGTCGTACACTCGGTCAAACCGGTCAAGCTCAGTCCTAGAGATGCCACACACATAAAAACAAACTGTGCCTCGGCGCCATCTGCTGTCTGAATGAGAGAGCTGCAGCGTAGAGCGGAACATTTACTCACACACATTGCACATTACTCCTCTTTAAAGCGGCACTCCAGGGGAAATGTTGAAAGTCATGTGGAAATAATTGCTGTTAAGACATAAAAAAACTGCGCCAAAGCTGCCAAATCCCTGTCCCCCCGCTCCCCCCCCCCCCCCCCCAAAAAAAATAATGTTGTCCTCTAACTAAGCAGATGCTTTGATCCAAAGTGACTTACTGTACAGGGAAGTTTTGAACAGAAGAACCCATGTTTGAGCCCGGGCTGCCGAGGAATGTAACCGGATCGCTGAACAACCCCCAGCCTGGATTTACGAGGCTGCTGGGAAATGGAGTCTGACAAATATACATGTATATGAATTTTTCTTTTACCAGAAATGAAGGACTTCTGTATGCCCCCCCCCGCCTCTTATTAGAAAAACCTATATGACAGATAAGCAATGAATCTTCCAGATGGCCTTTTTTTTTCATGCAACACAAACATTTGAGTGCTATAGCTGAAATGAGAAATCTCGTATCCAGACAGCTTCCACTATCACAGTAGACATGACCTGTCTTCCTGCCAAACTCAGTGTGGCGTGTGTGTCCCGAGGTTTGATATGATCATGTGCGCTCGTATAGATGCATCTGAATAAATCGCATCAACAAAAAGTTATTTTAAACTAGTAAAAAAAAAAAAAAAATTTAAAAACTGGAATTCATTATTATCTAGCTTGATTACACAGAGAGTTATGTTTTTTAAGCGTTTATTTATGTTACTTTGATTATTATGGCTCACAGCAAACGGGAACCTTAAAATTCTGTTAAAATTATAATGTTACATCAGACCTATAAAAAATAACCTGAAGCTCAGAAACCAATATGGCTGTTGCTGCACGTCAAAAACAGAGCAACAGTTTTAATTGTTAAGCATTTACTTCCACTCCTGATAGTTTGTCTCTCATTAAACTAGATTCATGATTAGTAACATTACTAATGTTAATTTAGTGCTTGAACATACACTGCCTGGCCAAAATAAAAGTCACCACCAAAAAATGGTCACACTCTCTAGTATTTTGTTGGACTGCCTTTAGCTTTGATCACAGCCCGCATTCGCTGTGGCATTGTTTCAATAAGCTTCTGAAGTGTCACAAGATTTATTTCCATCCAGTGTTGCATTAATTTTTCACCAAGATCTTGTATTGATGATGGGAGAGTCTGACCACTGCGCAAAGCCTTCTCCAGCACATCCCAAAGATTCTCAATGGGGTTAAGGTCTGGACTCTGTGGTGGCCAATCCATGTGTGAAAAAGATGTCTCATGCTCCCTGAACCACTCTTTCACAATTTGAGCCCGATGAATCCTGGCATTGTCATCTTGGAATAAGCCCGTTCCATTTGGGAAGAAAGAATCCATTGATGGAATAACCTGGTCATTCAGTGTATTCAGGTAGTCAGCTGACCTCATTCTTTGGGCACACAATGTTGCTGAACCAAGACCTGACCAACTGCAGCAACCCCAGATCATAGCACTGCCGCCACAGGCTTGTACAGTAGGCACTAGGCATGATGGGTGCATCACTTCACCTGCCTCTCTTCTTACCCTGATGCGCCCATCACTCTGGAACAGGGTAAATCTGGACTCATCAGACCACATGACCCTCTTCCATTCCTCCAGAGTCCAATCTTTATGCTCCCTAGCAAACTGAACATGGCAATGATTTGACCCTTCTTGAACAGACTAACATCTTTTCCACGACCTCAGGATGTGTCTTTTGCCATGGTTGTTTAAGAAATGAGGAGTTACTCATTGCATCAGCTGGGGTTAAATAACTTGTTGCCAGCTGAAAGATAATCGCAGTAATTATCCAACAGGAGGCTTGTACCTATTTGCTTAGTTAAATCCAGGTGGCGACTTTTATTTTGGCCAGGCAGTGTATTTAACAACACATTATTTACGTCTTGCTAACTGTTGTTATCAACTAATAGCAAACACAAACTTGTGGCACCGAGCTCCAGCTCGTGGCACAAATTTACAATGTATTATGTTTCTTTTTCTACCAAACTTTTTCCTTCCACTTAACTTTTCATTTGAATTCTTGGATACAGCTCTGAACAGCCAGCTTCCTCAGCAAACTGTCTTTCTCTCCTTGTGAAGGGTTCCCGATAGTATCTGCTGAGACTTTTACATTTAAAAACGTTTCTCTGTCATCGTCTTGTATAACAATACAACATTTCTGAAGAAAACTGTGAGCCATAATCATCAAATTTAGAACTAAATGCTTGAAATACATCACCTTTTTTCAGTGCTATGCTGATTTGTTGAGATGAATCTGTACTCGGGCACTTTGTGCTGTCAGAGAGGTGCACACACCCTCACACCCACGCAAACACACACACACTGAGCAATATTAGACAGGCTCTATACAACACCAACTCTATCAGGTACTCTACTCAGTGGGCCCGTCCTGAAGGGTCAAACATGATTAAGCTGATACGCCCCCCTCTCCAACAGAAAGTGTACCACTGACCGCATTACTGTGTGGCAGCCCTGCGTGGTCCGAGTAGTGCAAACCGAAGGGCTTACAGAGCGTCATCCTCATGTCTGTAAATCTCCACCCTCACTGAAACTGGCCACTGATTGTCACGCCTCACAGGTGACTATTCAACCGTTCTCAGTTTATATTCTTTTTTTTTTTTTTTAAGTAAAGATATAACACTGGTGATATAAATATAAAACTGTACAACACAACTTTCTTACTCTTGCTGGCATTGTAAATGAATGGATGGACAAATCAAAATGCAGTAACACCCTGCGGTGACTTATTGTTGTGTATTAACCCGCGGCTGAAAGCTTTTCCCCCCTGTAACACCATGTAATAACACCGTGTTACAAGTTTTATACTCTTACTGTATAAAAGCAGCTCTGAAGCCCTGTGCAATCTTCAATTCTCTCCCTCCAAAGTCAATTTTTATATATTTTTTTCTTTTTTTTTTTCTTTAACAGAGCTGTATCTCGACACGGTGCTGCTGGTCTTATATCTATCTGAGCGCCCTGTTTGCATTGTAATGACACCGTTGTAACTCCATTATATGCCGACAGACTTGCATTTAGCATTAGCACAGTATAATTATGTAGTTAAAAGACCTTCTGTAGTTAGTTACACAGGTTAATACACTGGAATAAGACTCATGTTAAAGGGGGAATGTTACTTATTTTCTTTCTGATGTATGTGTCGAGTGGAGTGACAGAGATGAAATACTTTAATATTAATGCTATTGTTAATGAATGCCTTTGTACAGTAGTGGATAAAATGCTTTTAATTCTCCTGTTTTTGTAACTTATGGTATTTCAGTGTAGGTATTAACATTGTATTTAGAGGTATGAGAAGACTGGCAATATTTTTGACTATTTAAAGTAATTTTGAACTCATGACATTAAAGAGGTACCTCAGGCTTAAGGGATTTCTCAGATTGGTGATATTTGGTCGTTTGCAGGTAAGAAGGTTTTGTTAAACGTCAAGAGGCCCACCTGGTTAATTAAAGCTGCGATGACACAGTAAATGCGGCTCACCGCTCAGGGCAGCATTTTGTCCAGGGGCAGCACGAGCTCAGGATGAGAAGTTTGGGTAGCAGTCGCTCCGTTGCACCTCAAACAAGCTGAGGGTTTACATTGACGCCTGGCTGTCATGTTGGATTCAGCACCTGATTCAAGGATTCCCATTCAGAGCTAAATTAAACGACTTTCACATTTAGAATTTGATCAAACCTGAACTGGTCAGATATCAATTAATAAATATATTGATATCATTTAACCTTTTATTGTGTTTGCAAAACCTCTCCAGGACCACCTCAGATGAGTTTGAAAACCACTGGAATAAATTGTTGTACATTTTTCATTTAATTTTAAAACAAATTTGATTTCCAAAATCTTAATTCCTCTTGTAAAATCTAAAAGTAGGAGGTTCTGAGTTTTCTTTCAACACACATTCAGAATCCAGCTCTCACCATATCAGGCTCATGAATGTTTTAAACACATATTTACCACCAGGCGTTTCATTTCCCTATTTTATCAGATTGCTGTCGTAAACCTGAATGCATTTTATAAAGGATTTTATGACATAGTCACAACAAAAGTGCATAAGTGTGCATTGGGAGGAAAACAATCTCAATTAGATTTAGGGCTGGAATTTGACTAGGACATTCTGTCATGCTAATACGCTTCGATTTGAACCAGGGGTCCGCACCCTGTGGCTCCAGAGCCACAACTGGCCCTTTGGATTTCCCACTTTAGCCCAAAATATCTTGGGCTAATGATAAAGAAACAACTAATGTTTTTAGATATAGTTATAAAAATAAGTGATAGTTGGTGAGTTTTGTACGGGAAAACTGCAATTAATTTAAACAAAATGACAACATAAAGTACCAGTAATATTTTGAGATGTGTTGTTCTTGTCATTAGGTGTAAAATTGTTTTTTGAAAACCAATATCAAAACCTATCCAGCCTCTGTATGCAAACATTTTATATTTTACTTTATTTCAATGGCCAAAAATAAAATGCTGTTCCAAAACAAAACAAAAAAAATCATATAGAAAACATTTATCAAAACATTTTTGGTTGTTTTTATTCAAAGGGCGGCTAACATTTGCATTTCTAATCAAGTGTCATTTTCCTGGCATAAGGAAATTAAATGGCTCTGTGGATCGTAAGGGTTTGCAGACCCTGATATAAACCACACTGTCTCAAAAGCTTTGTAGCTTCCTTGACCCTCATCAAGAAAAGCATCTCCGCAGCATGATGCTAGCGCCACCAAGTGTGGGTCATTTGTCATGTGCAATGAGAGTTTTTTCCCAGGCTCACACAGAAGAACTGGATTTATACTACATTACATGAAGGTGAATTGTGATTAGTAAGTGACTGAGGTTTTTATATGCAAATAATGTTGACAGCCAGGTTGACTTTTCCTTCCACTTCACAGTTCTGGACCACTTTGTGTTTGTCAGTCAGACAGAGTACATTTAAATGTTCTTCAATTAAAGAATACATTCATTGAATTGTTCCAAAAATATGAACAATTTAAGGGAGCATGAATATTTACGCAAGGCTCAGTGAATGATTCAACACCATCTCTGCTTCTGTACAAGGATTTATTCCAATGCAAGGCAAGGGTGAGGATGTAAAATAAGAATAAAAAAGACTTGAAAACAACAAAAAAATGACGCGACAAAAAAAAAGGCAAAAAGGTACATTTGGAACAATTTGTGAACACTTCACAAGGTGTAAAAGCAACCGAGAGATTTTACTAAGTCATTGCTTAAGACAATCGATCTAATTATCAACCGTACAATTATTTTTTTTTATCCCTTTTTTTCTTCCATATTACAATATTGCACATCGTCTCAAAGGATCATACGCAGCCTGCATGGATAACAGGTGCTTACAGATAATCTTTGTAAGAAAAGCAATCACAAAACAATTTGGCTGGAAACAATTTAAGCAAAAGAAAAAAACAGTCTGCCGATAAAGAAGCTGCTTTAAGGTTAGTTACAGGTGAAGGTAAGTGACGGGAACATTAGTTGAGGCAAGTTAGGGACGCTTCTGGGGCAACTTTCTCCACAGCTAAAGAGCAACCTAAACATTAACACTCACATGGGAAAAATATACGCTGCCATTATTAAGTCTGGTAAGACTTAACTGAAGCTAAGGATAAAGACTCAGGACAGGGATTAGAGCTTCGTCTCATGCTACATGATAAGGGTGGAAGAACAAAGTATTCACAGCTAAAACAGAGATGAAGCAGTTCTCCAAGTTTGCTTTGCCAGGAAAGTGACAGGAACAGATGGTGCTGTGTGTAACATGCATCTGATTGGCTCAACAGGTGAGAGACTGATGGAAAAAACAAAGTATCTCGGTGAAGGAACCTCCAGATGTAAGGGCTAGAACAGCTTCACTCATTCAGGGCTGTGATGGTTAATGTCCAGAGACAGGGCTGTTCACTTCACCAATTGTATTAATGGTGTAGTGAACGCAACATTAATACAATTGATGAAATCTTAAAAAGATTTCGAGCCCCAACAATTAAAAATAACTGTGATAAATAAATAAAAAATGGACTCAACACACCGGCAACATATCCAGAAAAGTCCTGAATAACTTGGGCTACTTTTTTTTTTTTTTCCAACCATTATCTGAATTTACTAATGAATTAATTTTTAAAGAGAAAGTATAATATGTTGCATCAGAGCTGTTCAACACAGTGCAAAATGGAGTTATTTCAGTGTTTGAGCTGACGTGTGTGATTTCACATCCTTCTGCTTTGTCACGTTTGTGAGTCTTATTGTGTTGAATAATCATGTCACACATATTGGGGTCCGATTCCAAAAGCTGCTTGGTGTTTTTAAACTACAAAAAATACGATATATGCCTCAGCGATATATGCCTCAGCGTCGGAAATATATTTTATCGGACATAAAAGGGTTGAAATGGTCTCTGAGAAACGTATACCTCAAGTTGCTGCTGAAATATCTTTACACATACTGGCTGTGAAATAGATGTCTGTGTGTGTGTGTGTGTGTGTGTGTGTGTGTGTGTGTATAAGAGCAATAACCCCCTGTCTTTGTGCTACTGCCTACAAAGTGAGAGGGAAGAGAAGATGTGATGAAGGAGCAGAGAGTAAATGAATAAGAAAGCAGGAGGAAGAGCATAAATCATGAGCCCACGGTGAGGCAATCTGGCCTCCCACTGAACATCCGTCACTGGAAGACGTGTAACTAGTTCAGCTTCTACAATCCCACACACACAGTTTGGGAATCATCGGCAAAAATGTTCACTTCTCGACACAGAGAGCACATCCACTCATCAGGACCCTCATAACTAACACCTTCAGTCGTCTTCTTCTAAAAGTTAACGGGCTCAGATCTGAGACTGAGAACAGTAAAACTCCTTGGTGAGGAGTCCAGAGCGGAAAACTAAAGGAAAATCTGATGTTGCCAACTAAAGCATTTTCATCACGAAAGCAGCAGCAGGAGTTGAACAGCCTGACATTCCCATAGCAGAGAATGAGGCTCAGCCAAAGCGGTTGCTGATACTGTCTAAAGACTACTGGGCTGTTTTATTTACCCCAGATGCTGAGTTTGTGCTGTTAGGATGGAAGCTGGATCGTTTTTAAACAAACATGTGACCCAGTCCACTGAGTTAGAGAGATTAGAAGGAGCCTCACTGGTTTTCTTGTGCGACCTGAACAAACTTCCCTGAGTCTCTTCTGCAGAATAAAGTAAGAAATGGCAAGATGGTGAAAGCATGATTTATGCTGCATAACAATGTTAATGTCAGTGGGTTGTGTTGACGACTTCCACTCACACAGGGAAGCGGTTTTAGCTTTTAACCTATAAAGTAACCGTGGGAGAAATCCTTGACGCCAACTATTTGTTATGCCTTAGTCAGTAAAACGTTACACCAGAGAGCTTGTTTACTTGAGATAAACATTGTTCCTGAGTATTTAGCAGGGGATATAATATGGTAGATATAATAGAGAGGAAACACTTTATGTACTGAGTATAGATTTGGTTATCCAAACTGAACTGATTGTCGATCAAGTGTCCTTTGACATTATGGGGTTAGTTTTTTTATTGTTGACAGGCACCAACGCAGACATGAGCCTGCAAGATTTGCCGTTTGTGGAAGAACCACCAAAGTCCTTTTTTATTCAGACTTAGACTGTTTAATAATCTAGTTTGTTGTTTATCCTTTCCAATCCGCTCTTTGGTAGCAACATTCATAGCCCTTTTAATCCTATTAAACCCTGTATGTTGCGACTAACCCGTAACCCAGGACCGATTTAGCAAAATAAGATGAGCCGATTTTCACCCAGCAGTTTTTAGAGTGTCCAAAAACAAAAAAAAGAAAGTGATGTTTGATGGTGTAATGGTTTCCAATCTGGACAGTAAATCCAGTAATCCCAGTCTGAGTCTTTGTCTAATCATGTATTCATTTTTTAAATCTCCTACAAAGCCCCCAGATTACCCTGCACACTCCTAACATATTTTTTCCTGCACTCACTGTTTCTCGTTCATGAAGCTCCCTGGATGAATACAGCAGTAAAACCCCCTCTCAGTTCTCTGAACTTCCCATACGCAGCATGTCAGTCCGCCGGCAGTCGGTTCAGTGGGTTGGTGACCAGTGTTAAGTGCAGACCTGTGACAGTACAAGTGATAGAAACATGAAAATATAAACATGGCAACCGTTCAGTGTGATTAGACAAGTAAAAACCATAAAAACAAGACCATCTCCGTCATGATGGTGAAATGTTGTGTAAAAATCCAAAGTAAAGCTGATCGTAGGCCTCTGGAGCATTTGGTGATAACGCCTGTGACCCTGGCGTTGGCTTAATCACCAGGTGATGAGTGAACGTGTGTGTTTACAGTACGCCGCTGAACTCTACAGTGTAGAACAGTCTGAGTGTTGTCTGTGTGGCCGTCTTCTCTGAACCCTAGTTTTCCCAATCAGGGGCCGTCAGTCCGTCATCGTCTGAGTCAGACTCCGGCGACGCCTCTTTGATGCGGCGCAGCGCCTCGTGGATGCTCCTGGTCAGCGGGTCGGTGGATGCGGGAAGCTCTCCCTGGTCTTTTCTGTCCTTCGAGGGGACGCGTCTGAGTTTGACCCCCTTGCGTATCTGAGCCAGGATGCTATTGGGGTCATCGTCGCCCTTGACAGAAGGCAGCGACCGCTGGTCGACCTTCTTCAGGTGGAAGCTTCCTCTCTTTAGTGATGCAAGCACTTCGTCCATAGGTGAACTCACTGAGGGCAGGACAGACACAACATGGCTGATTAGTGAACTTGGAGACGCACTGACCAGAGACCAGATCTCAAAGATCTACATCCTGTGTGGAAAATACAGAAAACGTCCTGTTTTAATTAGCACAAATCGCTAAAATGAGATGCTAAAAAACGTATCTAGTCCTAATATAAATAATTAATGATCACTCACAGCTGGTGTTATTAGATATTCATGTATTACAGACATAAATATGATTGATAACCATGCTTAGTTAAACATAAAGAGCTTTCAGACTCCAATTTAACCACTACCTTTTCTGCTGTGGGAGTCAAACTCTGGAGTCTTCCTCAGTTTCTTGCGTGCGCTCACCAGCTGGCTGCTGTCAAAAAAGCGAGGGATGAACGGACCGAGTGGTGACAACATGAGCTCCTCCTCCACGCTCCTTCCTTCAGCGATTTGGCGATATTGACCCATGCTGCCGGACGGAGAGAACTCCTCCTTCGTTGGTGGTGGAGGCGGCGGGGGCGGCGGTGGAGGAGGAGAGATGGGGGACGCCAGCAGAGAGGAGAGGGAGCAGGGGGAGCAGGAGGAATCTGCGGGGCTGGTGACGGGCAGAGGAGGAACGGGCGCCGTAAGAGTCGCGACGGGCTGAGTGGTGAGGGTGGCGCTGGGGTCCGTCTGCACGCCGGTGCTCAGGCACAGCGGCTGGTCCTGAGTCTGGACGCTGACCGAGTCCACACACTCGTCCCTCCCGCTAACGCTGCTGAGCTCGGTGGCTCTGCCTCGCTCCCTTCGTCTGCTGTGGGACGCGCGAAGACGAGTAGACTTCAGAATCACCTGGCCCGGGTACCGCTGCGCAGAGCCGCAAACAGATAGAGCTCAGTAAGAGAAGCACTACATCCGATAAAAAGCAGCCTGTAAATAAAGGTCTAAGTACCTGTTTGAAGGAGCGCAGTCTGTCCAGAGTTCGTTGCCTCTCCTGACTTACTCTGCTGTTCTTCAGCTCCTCATCTTCCTCGTCCTCGTTTCCAAGCTGGGACATTTTTGAGGATTAGGAAATGTTTGGGCTACTGATAACGCAGACAATGCGTTTCACAATTCAAAAAAATGTTTTTCATAATTTGCTCAAATCGTTTTACAATTGGAAACACAGGTATTATACAGATCTGTTTTTTGTGTGTCCTTTAGTCGCAGCCTCCAACAAAGCTTTTCATTGTGGAGGAAACTATATGTGGTTTCACCTTGATCTGTCAGAAACCTGTAAACTTCAACTATCCTCAAAAGAAAACGTGAACAGTTTTCTTTGCAAAAAAAAAAAAAAATATAGTTTCTTGTTGGTTTTTGTGATTATTTGGGGCCCAAATAAAATTTTAGATCCATATTAGCTCATTTGAACAGCATAACAAAATACAGAGAGACTCAAATTACAAACATTTGTGGATAATTAGCAGCTGACCAAATTACTTGTTCCAAAGGTTTTAAATAATTCTAGGAGAGTTGTACCTGTAGGACAGGTTGGGAGGATGTGTCCTTCAGGATGGTGTGGCGTCTCTGCTGCTTCTGGGTGTGGTTAGATACACAGATTTCCTGCAGAAAGACGAAAATAAACTGGTCCGAATTAAAACATTTAGACCAGTAACGTAAAAACTGACTGGGTACCAGAATGACTGAGTCATTCTTCAATTTCTACAATTTCAAACATAAATTATATTGGTTTGAATAAGATCTGCATCGTGGAAGCCGATTTAAGCAGCAGATGTAGAGTTCAAGGTTCACTCCATTAATTAAAAAGAAGAGCGTTTCAGGAACACTCACCCTTTTGTTGCGCAGATAGGAGCGCTTGGTAGTGATGCGCCCCCTTCTGGCTTCAAGCTGTCGAGCGCTGACCTGAAGTCTGCGCAGCTCTTCTTTCTCTCCAGTATCATCTTGCGTTATATCGTCTGCGCTTTCAAAGGTGTCATAATAGACCACCTCATCCTGACGCTCTGGAAGCACACACAAGCATACACATATTTGGACAGAAAATAAATGTGTTTCAAAAAATATTTTGTCCGTTTTGTTTCATTGTATCTGCAGCCCACTTTGATGAAAGTAAACAAATCTAGTGATCCTACCTGCCATCTGTCTGCGGATGCTGTCCAGTTGTGCAGTGAGCAGCAGCTCCTCACACTGCAGTATCTCAGCCTGAATGTCATACAGCTGGAGCTGAAGTTCATAGTACTGCGTCTCCATGTGGTCCAAGAGGGCCATCGCATCCTCACTGCTACACAGGCTCTGCATCTGAGGAGATGGACGAACAATCACAAGAATTTTAAAAGCCGACGACATGCCTCGATGAATCCGTTTCGTCTCACGCGGAGCTGACCGCAGCACACCTCCTCTCGAAGTGTGTGCTTCCTCTGCTCCAGACAAATCTCCCGGGCCCTCTGAAGCTGCAGGGTTTCCTTGGCCACAGAGTAGCGCAGCCTCTCCATGCGCTCCACTGCCGCCGTCCAAGAGGATTTCCCAAATTTTCGCTGGTCCACCTTCATTCTCTCATAAACTCCTGCACAGAAAAAGGAAACAAAGATAGGACAGAAACAGAAGCAGACGAGTCAGCTTTCACTACTAGAGTAAATAATGTCTTATGAGTGTTTCATGCTTAACAAAAGAGAGACATCTATTGGCCACATTTGGTAATTATTTTCTTCCTGCAGTCGAAGCCTCTATCTTAAAGAATATTTAAAACACAGAGATTCAGATAATACAGAAAACATGTGAGTGGAAGAATGGGCTCTCATAAATTACAGACTGGATCAACAAGTCTCCTCCTGATTCTTCTCACTGCATGTCTGTCTGAAACACCTCAATACCAAAAACTCCCATTAGCTCAGTGCGTCTCGTACGAAGCAACAAAATCTCTGCTCTGCAGCGTTTGGCAGGACACAATCAGCAACAGTGAGGGTGTATTACTACCTTTCTGGGCTCTGGCAGTGATCTCAAAGTATTTCACAGTGAACTCCTGGATGTTGAGGACTGCCTCTTGAGCTTTCTTCTGCCAGTCAGTGTCCTCCTTCTTTAGTGCCTCAATCCGCCTGGGACCCAAATAGTCGCTGTCCATGGAAATCTGATGAAAGAGGTTTAACATATTTATCCCCCTCGGTGAAAGATTCAAAAATCAAACATTAAGCTGGTAGATATGCATGTTAAGATATTTTTCGAAAATAACTTTTTGACTGTGTAGATAAAAGATAAAGCTCTATAGAACTCATATTAAAAATGTTACGTGAAATTGAATATGTATTGTAATCAAAAGAAGTAAAGCAACATATCAATAGCACAATTAAAACGGCCAAATTTGCCTTTGGAGAACAAAACTGAGTGAAAAACATGGTTCAATGATAACAATGGGAACAGTCCAGTAGCTTAAAACTGACATTCAAGTTATGCAGCTATAAAAAAAAATTAAAATTAAAAATTAAAAGTAAAAAAATCTGCTTTAATAGAAGTTTTTTCAACACCAGAGGGAGATTAGCTCAATAGTCACATTCATCCCAGTTTGGACATTTGAGTACAAAAAAAATTCACCTTGAAATGAAGCCATTCGGTTTTCCTATTTTCGGAAACAAAAAGTTTCCATCGCCTCTTGATTTTATTCAAAATCCACTCGGACTGCGATGAATTGGTTTTATAAAATAGTTTCATCATTTCACTTTTGTTCTCTTAAAAGGCTCTAAAGATGAATATTTGTGGATATTGTTGATAATAATCATTAAAGGGTTTCTGCGCAGCTTCGGTCTTTCTAAGACCACCAGTCTCTTCAGTTGAAACCACAACATTTTGAACAAAATTCAACATTTTATTCAAAGTTTTTGCTTCTGATAACCTTTTTATAAGCAAAGCATAGTAAGCTGCTACTAGGCTTTTCTCAGCCTCACACCGCCAATATTAACACATCTCTGAACAGTAACACTTAGAAGACAGCAAAGTGAAATACACATTTATTTAACAGAAGGATATTACCACATTTATCACAAGCATTAATGTCAGGGTCACATATTAAATCTGTCTCACTTCCTAGAGCTTTGTCCCACTTCAGGTCTGTTAGCACTTGAGCAATCTGTGGGAATGTCTTTAAATATTACACACCTGCGTACATTTCCAAAAGACAAATTACAAAAAGCAATATAAAGAATTAGCAGCTTCAAAGTTAGGATCTGGTATTGATGTATTGCTTATATTTCTTGTACTAAGCTACATGGCTCTGAGGTGCAATCAATTGCGGACTGCAATCTAAATTTGTGGTTCAAATAAAAAAAAAAAAAAAAACTTGACTTAAACTTTTGAGAAATCAGCTGATGGGAACAATCAGTCGACTGACAGTCAAACTTGTAGTAAATGTGCTACCAGACTGTGCTGACAACAACACTCCTTAGTGTGGATGCTATGAAAGAAGTTTGCCATTTTTAGTATCAATGAGATTTGTGAAAATGAGACTAGAGGAAGCATAAAAGTTCTAAGAAGCTATTTAGAAGCAAACTTAAAAGAAAATGAAAAAAATAACATAGGCATGTTTGCTTTTTATGGAGCCTGCTACAACAGAATGAGATTATTACTGAGCTGCTGGTCGTTACCCTCCTTCACCATTTCATAGGTTTGCAGTGTTGGTCAAAATGGAGGTCTCTGCTACAGGATGTGGATCCGTCCTCGCCTTAGAGGTTTGGTTAACAAAGGCGTCAACTGCTCCTGAGTCAACTTCAGTAGATACCATGAAGGCTGAGTGGAGTACAGCAAGTTGCACTGGTTTATCCCTTTTCAGTTCTCAAGATGCTGACTTACCAATTTTATAAAAAATCTAATAAGCTGAGGATCTATTTTCTTAAAGGAACACAAAAAGAGGCTAAAGTTTACCATTTATAATGCTAACTATGCAAACAAGTAAAGCATCAACTTAGAAAACTAAAATGTATCCTACATTTTACTAATAAGTAGTGTTTCAAACACTTTTGATGAGCTACATGTTTTGGTTGTTGGAACGCCTCCCTGTCATCACCCAAATCTTTATCTCCCTTGACAGATTGTCTATTCGATTCATGCCAAGGGTATGAATAATTTTGGGCTTAACTTTAGCCACAAGGTAGAAATATTAAATTGAGAGTTAGCGTAGAGTTTATGTCGCCTGTACAGTGATTGAAATGTAAAAGGACACGCTTCAAAAAGGTGCTTCAGTAAAAGCACACTCACGCACTCTGCAGGATATAAATACACCCAGAAGTACGACCCTCACTCAGACCTACCCCTCCCCCAGAAGGGGTTCCATGGTGTAATGGTTAGCACTCTGGACTCTGAATCCAGCGATCCGAGTTCAAATCTCGGTGGGACCTTCATATTTTGTGACCTTTGTAAAGATCTGTTCACTGCAGTGCTCACTTAATGCACCGCAGCGAAAAAACAAAGAGTGTAACAGCAAGGAGGCAGAAAGGACGAGTGTTGGTCAGTGAAAACAGCTCACTAGTAAAGAAGTGTTTCCTATGTAAGGACAAATACAGCTGAATTTTATTTCTGGCCAGCTACATGACTGCTCATCAAAAGTCTGTTGTGAGAATCTTTTTTTTTTTTTTAATCCAAAGATTCATATGGAACAGTCATATGAATTAAATATGTTCAAATTCTCAAATCTGACTAGAAAAAAAAAACACACAATATACTTCTAAGGTGCTGGAGTTCAGAAAATAAACAACACCTTTACTGGAAGCTTAACTGTGCTCTCCATCTTTTCATTTCTGACACATTTTTGCTGATGTTGCCCCGTCAGCATAAAGCTGAACCTGCAGTAAGCCTCTAGGATCACACAACACATGATTTATTTATGTTTCTCTGAGACTATAAAAAATTGGAGAGCCCCTCCACCTGACAGCAAGTCACTGAAGCCGCATCCTGTTACTCTTCCTAATACAGCGCAAAAATGGACTAAGCTAAAAGCAATGTTGCAGAATGGATGGATGATTTATTGAAGATGTAGTAGAAATTGAGTGTTATGTCTACAAAAGTGTGACACAGGAGTAAAAGATATGACTTGAAGAAGAATACGACCACAAACCTCTATGAATATTATTGAGATTTTTGCATGAACAGCCAACACAAGATACTGTGTAGTTCTGACCTGGAAAGAAAATGATGCATGGTTTTCAATTTTTGACAAATAACCTATGCATTCAAAGCCCTTAAGATGACAGCCCTAAATAAAACTCTTAAAAGCTCTCAGGGTTTAATGAATTTATAGGGTTCACATGTGTGTATTTACTTCTTAGTACAATGTCAGCTGTGCAGTGAAGTCCAGCAGAGATTTGTTAGCGATCCTTAGGGAACAAACAGCAACAAACTGGCCACAGATCAAGTTTAAGACAATGTTAGATTATAAAACATGTCCAAGTTTGAACATCTCACAGAGCACAGTTTAGTCCATTGTCTGTAAATGGAAAGTATGTCATCTCTAAGCGTGCTGCTAAGCCTTATCTAAACTGACAGGACAAGCAAGAAGGACACAATTCAGGCAGCAAGCAGGGAAGCGTGACAAGAAAAATCCCAGTTTGAAAGAAAGCTTTCAGAAGTCATACAAGCTACACGGCAAATACATGCAATAAACTGCTCTGGTCAGTTAACACTGGTCAACATCAATGTTCCCTCTAATTTTTCATGTGTCTGGGCATACACACAAGCTTCCTGAGCACACTGAGGACCACTGTGAGCATCATCAGTGCACACGGCGTGGCCACGCACAAGTATTATAAATCTGGGATCATAGGAAGTTGCATGGCTTATTAAAAGAAACAAATTACATCAACAATTTTCATTTGTTTGCTTTCAATTTAAATGATTTTCCCCATTGAAAAAACAACAACAAAAAAACATTGCTGTTCATGAGATGCACAGTATTAGTAAGAGTCTTGCTTTAGCCAGGGTGAGAAATGAGACATTACACCTTTCAGACATAACTGTTTGTTCATATTAAAATATTCACATTTTGCACAATGAAATGTTTTCTGTAGCTTATGATACAGTATAAATTTTTGTAAAATATTTCATTAGTTTTTTTCACGTCTGCCCTTCTTACTGACCCATCAACTTTGCCCAGGTTGATGGGTCAGTCTGCTTCTTGCTTTATGTACTTGAATTCAGCATATTGGCTGTTCATGGCCTCCATAATCTGTGGGCGGAGGAGAATGGCCTCATACTTCTTTGCCAGTGTACAAATGTCTGCTCATCCATAGTCAAAAGTCTGAACTCAACGCTTCAATATCAAATGCAGACCATTCTTTTAATTCACATGCTTTAAAAAACGAGCATCAATGTGATCACAGAGCTTATTAATAAAAAGAGTAACCTCATCAGTCTTGGTGAAGGCAACAGTGATGGCCCCATTGCCTTCTTGACACGGTCACTCCACTGTACTGTACTGTTCCAGTTGCACAAACTCCGACAGCCATTTGATCTTAGCAGAAGTGCATTTCTTTTTTTTTTTACTTTGGCTTGGTGAGTGGATGTCCCACTTAAACATGATAAGGTGTTAGCTTTCTTAACTCTGCCGCACTATTCTTACCTGCACGGTGCCACAGCGCATATGACCAAGGCACTTACGCAAAATAGCATGCGATGATTGGCTGCGTAGCGAAAGTGAACCGTATCGTGTCATTGACTGGATTCCTGTCACTCACTGAGTTCGATCGCAAAGTAGGACGAAAAACATGTTACTGGTCCACAGTCAAAACTGATATCTGAGCTCAATGTCCAGTTTATGTTGGACCTTATTTTATGCGCAACATAGATTTTCTTGTGCGCTGAGAATATGCGAGCAGTGCGCGATTGCGCAGGCGCGCAGCTTAGAGGGAACATTGGTCAACATACAAAACTAACATTGTATTTCACTGTGGAGGTAATGTCACCTCCACAGTGACTCAAGGTAGTGGTAGTATGATGCTGTGGGAAAGCTTTGCAGATGACTGCAGGAAAAAGGAATTTGGTCATAACAGATGTGAAGTGCAACACAATCCTGGAAGAAAACTTAAGAGTCTGAACAACAACGCTAAACATACAGCCAAAACTACAATGGAAAAGATTAGACCAGTCAAAGTCCAGACCCAAATCTAATTGAACATCTAGGCCCAAACTTCTAAACTGATGCTCCACATAAAATCTGTTGGAGCTTCAACTGTTTTGCAAAGAAGAAGAAGCAAAACCTTTTGCCTCTGGATGTAAAATGCTAGTAGACGTATACCAAAAAAAAAAAAAAAAAAAAGACCAGCAGCTGTAACAGCTACGATGACTCAGAACTGGGCTTGAAAACATTTGAACATAAAACTTTCCAGATTTTATTTGTGACGTAAATATTGAAAAACATTTATTTTTGGCCATTTTCTTTCTTTTGTTTTTTTTTGTTTTTTTTTCATATAAATCATAACAAAAAAATTGATGGTTTTGGATTTTGTGATTTCTTAGTTTTCTATTATTAATGAATGTACAAAAAACTCAAATTATTTTAAGAAACATGAGAACTTCCTGTGGCCATCAATTGCTTCTGATGACCTTTTCACAATAATGCCTGCTGAGAAACCACAGGGATACAATCAAATCAGCCCATCTACATTTAGTCAGCTTTACATGTACACCACACAGCGTCTCAACACATTCTGGACCACACCAGCTTTGTTTCTAGCATTTCTTCTCATCGCCACTTTGAGATTAAAGTAGGTTGCAGCTTTTGAAAGCAGAAAAGTAAAAAGTAAACAAATAAGTAAATGAACAGGATCATAGTTGTTAAAAGTCTACCTTTATCTGCTGTCTGCGTAGCATTGCTAGTTCCCTCATGTCCCTGAAGGGCTGCAGCAGGTACTGGTACAGCTGTGTGGAGGCTTCCAGTAGGCCTCCGTAGGCCTGGTCCTCTTCCTCATATAACTCCAGCAGCTCCACCATGCTGTCCATGGATTTGTGCTTCTCAAGCAGCTGCAGCAAAAACAGTGTTTTACTCATTAGTAACTAGGTGCGTTACTTGTACAGTACAGTACAGTACAATGGGTAATTCAAAGTGCTTTACATAAAAACTTAAAGAGATTTAGAATGAACCACCTTCCACAACTGAACAATAGATGCAAACATTAAGTTATGAGTCATAATCGCAAACCTTAAAACCATTGATTAAATGACTAAATTTAATTAAGTTGAAAAGCTAAGACATGACAGTAATGAGAAAGTACTCTTTGACCTTCATGGGTAAACAGTAATGGTTCTGTGATGCAAACAACCTCCCATTGTTTAGTTCTGGTCCAGAGTGAACTGGTCTCTGATGACATGAGGGGGTCTGCATGTTTCATGTCTGCCCAGCAACTTTGACATGCATTCAAATCCTTAGAGAAAAAATAGAATATCTTAAATTCTGTTCTTTACAAAGAAAAAGTCAGTGCAGTGATTAGAGGACTGGTAGAATGTGATCCATTTTCTTGGTCTGAGGAAACTGATAACTGTCGCTGTGAAAGGAAATCCTTTATTCTGTAAATGCTAGGTAGTTGTTGGCTAGATTTACTTCTGGATTTTATCTATGCAGTAGTTGTTAAAGTTTATGTCTCCATTACATGTTAACAGCTTGATTTAAGTGCCTTTTGACTGAATGGCATGAAGAGCAAACATAAACATATTGTAGTGTAGTTGCAATTCTATTCAGTTTAAGTCTGTTTATCTATATTGTGGCAATGCAGCAAAATTCAGTTTATATCAGTTGTTCAAGGTCTGTAGCACTTTTTTCCAAATGCCATGATCAACTGTGTGCAGAAAGAATAACTATATAACATATTCAAAGGACAGTCGGCTCTAATTGAATAGGCTTTAATTTCACTGTGAAGCTTCTCTGTAGCTGTAAATAATAGAAGTCTTTTAATACAGAGTGAAAGGCTCAATAAGCAAAGTCATATCTGGAGCTGCTCGGAAAAAAAAAAGATCAATGCACACACACATTTGTAAGGCTGAACAGGCCTGCTGGTTACCAGCATCACTAAAACAGCCATTAACTTAGCCCTCAAATGGAGTGAGAGGATCAATAATCCAGTGTATGTGTGTGTGTGTGTGTGTGTGTGTGTGTGTGTGTGTGTGTGTGTGTGTGTGTGTGTGTGTGTGTGTGTGTGTGTGAAACCCGGCTACACAGCGACCAGCTATACTGTCTGGATGAGCTGCAGGGGACTGACGACCTCATCATAACCTGTGAGTCAATGACTGACTAAATCTGCTGCTTTATCTGTTTGTTGTTGTTGTTTTGTTTTGTTGTTTTTCTACGTAACTGTGTCTAAGCTGACTGGCTGAAATGACGTGGATCGCATCTGAATGCGACTCCGCCTCTTTTTTGACACCAAAAGTAGAGCAGAAAAAAAAAATGCCCTTGACGAGCACATTAGCATACTTTCATAAACACGCACTTTTCTTTAGCAACAGCTACACGACACAAGGAAGTCACACGAGGAGAAGAACTGCAATGCTGTGAAATAAATAACAGAAACATTAATATCACTCTCACCTTATCTCTCTGAGGACATGTTGTTCTGGCTCCACCACTCAAGAATGCATTAACCTACCTCCATTGATTAGAGAGACAAAATGAAAGCCAGTGTGCATAAATATAATGTCTGTTTATATTAAGAGCAGCTAATCAATCAGCAGCTGCTGCTGGGATGTAACTTGAGCAGGTCAGGAGTTTGTATTTTGTCTGCAGCACAGAGTCAGGAACATGACAGCTTTATTTAGTGCAAGGTTTTAGTCATGTTAAAGACTAAATAAACAATATAAGACATTTTTCTTATATATGTGATCATTTCTGTTCATTTTTTTTAACTTATTCACAGGTATCACCACACAATTTATAAAAGTTAATAGGAGCAGAAAGAAACCATAATAGCAATGGCAATCAGATCTCGATGATCTAAAATATTAATGGAAAGTTATTTAAATAATTTTTAAAAGTTTACCTCATATCTATTTAAAAAACAGAGATAAAATCTATTTCCAGACTTTATCTCTGTTATTTTTGATGATTACAGTTTTACAGAAAATGTAATTATATGAGAACAAAAAACTATTATATTATAGATTTTTTTTTTTTTTTTTTACAAAAATGTAGTGATCACAGCAGTACAGCAGATATTGAGGCTAAGTGACAATTACTAAATACGCTGGTTATTAAGGAGTGCTGTTTCCGACTATTATTAACAAGATGAGTGGAATGAAAGACCGACTAAAGAGATACACAATCAATAGTGTTAAGTTCGGCCTTGAGACATTTGTTAAGTAAAACACACTCAACAGTTTTGCGTAGAATCAGGTGTGGACTAAATACACAAGTTAAAATCAACACAGCTGATTGACAAGTTACAATTGCCTACAAAAAATGTACTGAATCATGTTCAATTATTAAGACCAAGTCCACTTTTTATAACTCTTTCTTTGGAACCATTTTTTCTCATGATAATCACATTGGGACTTAATGACACAATATGAACACCACATATAATTTCATAATAACCAGCAACACTGACAGAGAGCCCATAGGTGTCCAGTGTTGTGCCAGGGCTTTTGGGAACCTCTGTGTTACCTGGTTATATGATATTAGTAGAACCGCCTTTGGGTTCATGTCCACATTTCAGACTTGTTCCACCACATATTGCAGAGATTCATTATCAGAATCTGATCTAAAGCCGTTCAGGTTTTATGAGACAGATGCTTGAACCTGTTTTCATGCTCAGTGAGCTGTTAGCGAGGTTGTTCAGGGGGCCACCAGGGCGTGCAACTGACATAGGCAGCAATATTTAAGTTACTGAAGTAAAGTCATAGAGACACCCAGGACCTTACAGCAGTGGGTGGTGCTTTCCAGAGATGATTAATGTCACTCTCTTTACCTGTCAGTGGTCTTTATGTTGTGGATGATTGCTGACCGTGTCAACCATCGTCTAGATCAGGACACTGCAATCACTGTAAATGTGCTGCTATTAAATGAATAGCAGCATCAGATGTTCCATCACCGAAGACGACTCTACTTTATTTCAAAAAGCTAATTCTGAAAAGTGAAATGTACTAATTGTGCCTCTCTGTTCATGTGTGGTGTGTGTGGTTCATGGGTTTGTGTGTGTGTGGATGCTATCGACTCTGTCAGCAGCCAGCAGCAGCCAAGCTGAGAGCGCAATATCTCAAAGGCTGTCATGCTTACAGGTGCAGCCCAGTTTTACTAAATCTCCCCTTACTGACTGTCCAGCTCAATCCATTCACACTGTGAATCTGGCACTTTTTGTTAGGTTCATTCTAAATCTCATACACTTTACTGTATTTAGTTCAAACTTATACTGTTCTTGTAATTACAATCTTTCTTGTTGGTTCTCTTTATTCTTCTGGATCAGTGGTTTCTAATTTTGGAGTCGAGAGACTGTGCATACCTGAGCAGAGCTTGGAGACAGCACTGCTGGAAAGACATGAGCTACATTTGGTACAATTTCAATATAAAACTGTAATGCAATGAGATATGTTAATTTTATACATACTATATATATATATATATATGTATATATATATCCATCCATTATCTGTTCACCATTATCCCTATTGGGGTCAGGAGGTGCTGGTGCCTATCTCCAGCTGCATTCTGGGTGAGAGGCGGGGTCACCCTGGACAGGTCGCCAGTCTGTCACAGGGCAACATAAAAACAAACAGGAGACAAGCAACCATGCACACCACACACACACTCACACCTAGGGAGCATTTGGGAAAGGCCAATTAACCTGACAGTCATGTTTTTGGACTGTGGGAGGAAGTACCCGGAGAGAACCCACGCATGCACAGGGAGAACATGCAAACTCCCTGCAGAAAGACCCCGGGCTGGGAATCGAACCCAGGACCTTCTTGCTGCAAGGCAACAGTGCTATATATATATATATATATATATATATATATATATATATATATATATATAAATTTGGCGATATAACTAAAATGTGTCACATACAGTCAGATTCAGAGTAAAAACACTTTTTCACCTCTTGCAGATGTTTCGTTGCCCGGTTGACAGCCTCTTCGTATCCGGACTGCCTCAGCTCGCTCAGGCTCTCATAGTACTCATCTGGGTCGTCGTTCTCCGTGAACAGAACCTGCGACAGGATCTTCCACCCGCACGTGTCGAGCGCATGGCCCAGGTACACCTGTAAGCCGTGGCACAGCTCGTCCATTTCGGTCTCAGACACCCCCGGCGGGCCGAACAGCACCGTCCACACTCCGGCTGGCTCCTCCGGAAACTCCGGCAGGCAGGGCTCCAGGACGGAGTCCACCGAGCAGAGCTGCAGGTGGACCGCCCGCAGGTCCTGGAAGGAGAAGAGTCCTGCCCAGCTGCAGTCCTCTCTGTTCGGGCTGTCCAGCTCCTCCAGCTCCAGAGAGTCCAACGAAGGGGACAGCTCGTCCTCTCCCAGTATCTCTGCATCCGCCTGCATCTTGACCGGACTCGGTTCAGTCGCTGTGACGGACTTGGCTTTGGGGCTGCATCCTTTACTCGGACTCCGAGACACTTTGTCCCTGGTGGGACTCTCAGGCCATCTTGTTTTGTTCCCGTCCAGGCTGGTCGGCTCCGCCAGCGGGTCCCTGACGAAGCTTCTCCTCTGAACCGTCCTGTCGTGACACGTAATGGCAAATTTCCCCTCCACCTCATTCCAGGCGACGATAAAAACAAATTTGTGCTTCTCCTTTTCCTCAAACGCGTTGGGGCGGACGGCGACCCATCCCGACTCTAAATTATCCTCCATAGTGAAGGACATTTCTGCCAACTAATTATAAACAGACTTCCAGAAACTGCGGAAAACCCGGAGCGCCGCTAAACGGACAGCATTACAGCGCTGGAACAAAATGAACCGTTTCTCTCCGGGGATACTTATGGTCCTGCGGGGCTTCCCTCCTTCGTTTGGGCGGATGGATTTGGAGCAGCGCGGTGTCACTTCCCATCTCTGGCCCACCTGCCTCCAGCTCGGATGTCTTCCTGCCTGCTTCAGCCTCCTGCCGCCGCTAGCCTTGTTTTTAGCTCCAGACACACGGCAACAACGGGCGGCGGCGTTTTTGTGTTTACCACCAGTCCGACTTTAGAGCCGCCGCAGCCTCCGAGCTGCGTCCCGTTATCCTCAGTCCCTAGGCGCCAGACCTCCCTTCTGATCATAAAGCACCAGCGGGGAGCTGAAACAGCACGGCGCATCGTTCAGAAACACCACGCTGAAGACATGCATGAGCCGAATGAACGCGTTTGCCAAACTGCGTTGTCAGAAAGGCCAGCATCTTCTCCGAACTGACAGCAAGCCCGAGTTATTCCTCATTATTTGCACAGAATGATGCTGCATTAAAGTGCTCTCAGTAATGGACGACTGACTTAAAAGAAATGTTCGTTCATATGCAATACCAAGCCAGAAGTTAGTAGTTTTCTATCGATTTTATATTTAAAAAACACATCTGTTCTATTTATGTTGCTATGGTCAAAAGGATCAGTGACAGTATACGTCTTAAAATTAAATTACGGCCTCTGTGGGAAGCATTTGAACGCAGCAATGGAATCTCGACTTATCCAGTGCACGTAGACGTGCTGACGTCATGTATTGGATTTGCAGAACATATTCCCCAACTGGGGTCGGAACAAGACTGAGTCATAAAACATTAAGTGAGAGTTATTCAGTTACTCTCCAAAGAAATAAAATAAAATAAAAAATTAATTAATAATAATTTATATTAATTACACTGTTATTTATTATTTGTTAAGGTTTCTGTTTTTCTGCATTCTTATTAACAAGAATTGCCCCTTAGACTGGATTACTGTGTAACATCTACAGATACTAATATTATTAATACTGAGAGCATGAAGTTGGCTAAAGTATCTGACAAATGCATGCAATGATCTAAGAAAAGATAACATAAATCTTCTTTGGGAAGATTTATGTTATTGATTGAACCACAAAAAATATTAGCGGGTTTAATCAAATTACTTACGGCAAATATGTTCCAACTCAATCCTCCTAATCATGATTATAAAGATGGTATCATCCATCAAATGTTCGTTAATTATTGATGAAATGGAATATATAGGCTATTGGTTTGTGCATCCTACAAGTATAATTTCAGCACCAATTGAAAGAGGCAGAACCCTTTTGGTTGAGCTGGGAACATTAACTTTCACTTTATTTATACGGCACCCATTTGCATCAAATGTTCTCTCGAACCATTTAGCAGGAAAGAAAATCTATTAATCTGTGGAAATATATAGTCAGTTCAACCTAATCATGCACAAAGTCAATCACTTACAATCCGCTTTAATCTTAGCCAGTAAAATATGCAGTCAGTTCAGCTTTGTATTGAAAAGGCTAAAGAGTTTTCCATCAAGTTTTGTGTCGAGTCACTGACCTGACTCACTGCCCCTGTATCAGCATCTATTTTTAACATCTGAGGAAGCATCGGTAACAATAAATAAAGTGGCAACTCCAACAGACAGTAATTATCTGAAACCTTAAGCAGAGACGAGAGAGACCTTTATATGTCAAACCTTTTAAACCATGTAGCAGCCCTGTACATTTGTTTCATTTTTGACACTCAAGAGTTCAATCTGTAGTAATTCTATCACTCAGCATTAAAAAAGTGATGAAGTTGCAAGTTTTTATAACATTTTAAAGACATTGTTACACAATGTAAAATAAGTGGATGGATATTTTATGTATCCATCCACTTTCTTACACCTTTATCCCGTTAGGGTTAAAGGTTGTCAACGGGCGAGAGGCGGGGTCACCCTGGACTGGTCGCTAGTCCATTGCAGGGCAACACAGAGACGGACAGGACAGAACCCATGCATATGCAGGGAGAACATGGATAACAACTCCATGTAGAAAGACCCCAGGCCGGGAAGTGAACCCAGGACCTTCTTGCTGCAAGGCAACAGTGCTACCAACTGGTGCAGTTATTTTATGTATTTGTAGTCATGTTAACATAATTTCTTTGAACTATATGAAAATGTTTCTATGTCAAAAAGATAGAAACATTCACCCTAGATTTGGGTTAATTTTACAACATGTGTTCTTATCTCTCCAGCCTTTAATTCTGACGTCGTTTTATGTTTTGTATTTTCTATTCTTCATCTTTTACATTTTTGTCATGTTCCAGTTTCAAACCTTTATGTATTTTAGTGATGTTTTATGTGATAGACTAATATAAAGAGATATATTAGTTTGAAGTGGAGGGACAAATGATCCTCCATTTTAATTTTTTTTTTTAAATCTAAACAGTTTGGTCTACATTTAAAGGCTTTCTTTTTCTTTCTTTCGATCTTTCTATTGCACTGCATGCAGGGGGTTGGTGTTGGAGTGTGTGGCGAGTGAACTGAGAGATAAAACTGCTTTTTATCTCTCAGGGCATTTTCTTTCTCTTATTTATGTTCCTGTTGATGTTTAAATTGTTAGAGATTGGTATTTTTTGGTGGTTTGGCTTAAATAATAGTGTTTGTTACTGGTTGTGTTTTTCTCTGCAGGGATGTCATCCACAGGGACACAGAATGAAAGTGGTGCCACAGCTGAATACCTCTGTGGAGCAGGTGCTGTTGGCAGTTGGAGACAAAGTGGGCCAAGGAAATATTGCATTTGCTTCTCGCATGGCACGGGTTCAGGACTGTTCAGTTTGGGTAGCAGAGATTCCAAACTTAAACACGTCCAAGTTTATGTACTTGGATTCACCAATTTATTATATGGATTATGCCAGCTTAGGTGTGATGAAGTGTTTTGAGTGTGGAGATGAGGAAATCTGAACTCTGTCCTAGATAGCCTGCAGAGGGCGCTCTAGGATTTCCTCGAGACTTATCAGAAACAAAACAACACTCACTTCCTGGCGGGATTCAAACAGCAAGCTGCTTTAAATGACCACGGGAATTTTAGGATTAAGTAACAAATACGAGAAAGGAGACCTCCGAATTTTTTTTTGCATTATTGCTAATAAAACAAATAATGCTACAAACACAAACACCGAATGAAAACTCGGGGCAGAAATTGTTTGAGAATATGGTTAAAGTGTTGAAATGCTCATAGGCCGGACGGACCTTGAAGGGGACATCATGCAAACAGAATCCGCGGCGCATTAACTGCGACAAGAGCTGCGTTAGTAGCTAAGATAAACTATTCACAGCTAGCTCACTTAACGCGTTTTTTAATTGTACGTAATTAAATTCTTGAAATAACTTCAGCAAAACCTTATTAATTCCTAAGTTGTAATATAATAGCTCGGCATATTGTGAAACCGAAGTGAGATTTGCTGTCAACTCGGGATACTTGTAAAGTTAAGGTGAGACGTTCAAGCTAAAATAACAATAGTTAATCGCAGTAATGATGGTGTCGCATATCGGGGAATAATTCCCCATTTTTATGTCTTAACAGAAAATTTCTCGAGGGTTTTTACATGCAAACATTTCATTATGTATAGTGTGTTTTATTTAAAGGATATTAGTAACGTACGTACTTTTTAACCAGTGGTAAATTGTGGGTAAAATAGATTTTGTACACGAGCTTTCTCTACGCTGTAAAACATTTAGTTTGAACAGGACAATTTTATAAATATTTGTATTAGGTTTTTTTTTTTTTTTTTTTTGCAAATAAACAGAAACAGGACATTATCCTCAAGCTTTGCAAACTCAATTGCATTGAAAATATACTTTAATTCACACAAGAATCATGTCAATGTAACAGTTCAGTCTCAACACAGGATATAAAAACATGCCGCAAAGCATCCTGGTAAATAGTTCCCACTCCTTTTCTTGTTCTTTCCATTTTTTTTTTTTGAGTGCCCTAAAAACTCTGGTTTATTCAACTCTTGGAGGTTTGACCAAATTCATAAAAAGTTAACAGAACTCACTCTTACAAGTTTGTCTTTTCTCAAACTCACACCTTTTGGTACAAGATCTAAAACTCGCTACATTTATGTGACTTAAAGAGTGGAAGACAGTGAACACAACTAAATGCGGCTCAAACGTTTTGCAGTGTACAGACTTGAGTTGGTTTGGTTGAGGTTTGTGGCTGGGAAACAGTTTCTGCATTATTACTAAAAATTACAACCCGGTTTGTTGTTTACCAGCAGGTTCTACTAGAAATGTATTTAAAATCTATTTGCTGGTTTAATTTTGATTTTTTTTTTTTTTTTTTTTAATCAGTCTTTGCGGTTGCTGCTGGTTTGACATCCCGCACATGGACAACAGCAGCTCAGATGAGATGGTGGGGCGGAATGAGGGTCCAGCTGCTGAGGAAGGCACCTCACCAGCAGACATGCTGAGGTTCGTGTCCTCTCCTTACCTGATATCTTGAAATTTTACTCGATTCAAACCTTGCTGATCTTTTCTCATAATTTCAGAATCAAGCAGCAGATGGCGAACCAGTGCTTCGAGATGACTGTGCAGCTCAACGCAGGTATACGACGAGACGTCTTTCTGCGTTTAATTGAATTGCTATGTTATCAAGTTCGCCGAGAGCTGATTTGAAACTTCCCATTGTAGGAAAAAGTAAGCGGCCCTGCAGCACATCTCAGGCAGAAAGAGAGCTGTGAGTATTTAAACAAAGCCTCTTTCGTTTGGATCTAGAAGTCAAATCAGATTAGGAGGAAACTGAAAGCTGCCAACATTTCAGGCCGGACTGCGTCTCGGAGCTTGAACGCGTGAAGACGGTCCATTTCAACAGCACCCTGGCTCTGCACAGGTGAGGCTGATCTACCAGCGTTCAGCTTTGAATTGTAGCAAGCCTCTGAAGATGATTTGTTTTCGTTTTGTTCCTCAGAATACAGATGTGGAACGCTATAGGAGAAAAAATGAAGCAGACGGATCCAGATGCAACGTAAGTACCTTCATAACTTGACGGAATCGCTACTGTTTTGGTTTTTTTTTCCCCCCCCCAGATGTTTTTGTTTGTTACAAACATCTGCGTTTCTTAGAGACCTGAAGGCTGTGAGTGCTCGCTGCATGGCTCTGTGTTCACAGATAAAACAGCTCCAGATAGTAAGTTCTGGCTCATTTCATAGCAGTTTGATGGCAAAGACTTCCTGAAAAAATGGATTTTATATCTCAGTTTTTCATGCTTTTTCAATAGGAGACCAGAAATCTGCAAGATGAAATTACAGAAATACAGAAGGAGAGACTGGGTATGTTGTGGCATTCAACCATCAATTAATTGATTATTTATTAATTTGTTTATTCAATCATCTGTTTATTCTTATGCTTGTCTATCTGGTCATCCGTCTTTACAAACTGTGGTTTTTCACAGGTTCAGTTATTTTCAGAGGTTCATTTTAAGTTTTGCATCATTACCAATGACTTAAAATTTTCTCAAAAAGTTTAGAGATTTGAGTTTTAGAAAAGAAAATTGTCAGGAGTTCTCTGGCAGGTTTTATTGGTGTTGCTGACAGCTTACTTTAAATTACGTGTGTGTGTGTCTAGAGATTAAACGACTCACGCATGAAAAAATGAAAGAGACGCAGGAGTTACTGTCCAACAAAGAGCATCCAGATTCAGAAAAGTACAAAGCGGTGCTGGAGAAAGGCCAGGAAAACTTGGAGATTTATAAGAAGATGACCATAATGGCACAGAATGTCCTCAGGGTAAGTTTTACGCACACACACACACACACACACACACACACACACACACACACACACACACACACACACACACACACACACAAAGAAATCGCTTAACATCTCATTAGTAACATCAGCATCTAGTTTATGAATCTCTTTCTTTCTCTCCTCAGGGCATCCTGTTGGCGTGTAAAGTTAACTGGCTGGATGAGCCAAACCTTCGTGAAATTGTAATGACGTTGGAGGACTTTCCTATCTCTGACTAGAGAAATCATTCATTTATCTGAGTTGCATGTTTTTTGTTTTGCGTTATTTAATAATAATAATAAAAAAAAAAGTCTCAAACCCCGTTTGGTTTTCCTGTTTTTTAAACAGTGTACACTCGCTCCCACTAGAGGGCAGCAAGGAGATCCCGGACTTTTCGCTATTCCGTCATAGAAGAAGAAAGGAAGACACGTGTGGACTGAGTGTTGTTTAACTCACTCAGTATTTAGATATAATAATAATAAGAAGAAACACACACGAAACATTTGTAAAGTTCTTTGAATAGAATTAAAGAAGAAAATGCCAAAGGTTAAAGCGGAGAAGAAGAGCAGGCAGCACCAAGATGTTAAAAGCCAAGGTAGGTCTGACCGAGCAGTAGCTTGTTAGCTTTTGCATGTTAGCAAACATCGGCCTGTCAGCTGTTGCGGCAGTAGGGAGGTGATGTCAGTGCGGACAGTTTCGTGTCAATTTATTGAAGGACACCAACACAGGGCCTGGTGGTTCCTCTCTAGAACTTTAATTGGGACATTTACATGATCATAATGAAAGCCCAAATGAACTGAGATGTTACTTAATGTTTTTAGGGATGCAGAGTTATTCGTGTAGGGCTTCAGTCATGTTGTGAGGACTCACAGTCACATCTAAGTTTATGTCGTTTGACAGTTTTAAAGCTCGGATTTCTCAATGTTTGAGGTCCTGAAGTTAAATGGCTCAAACCAGAAAGACATGGACGTTTGAGCACCTTTTATTTTGTCCTACATTCTCAAAGTGTGTCCATTGATTAAACTTCCTTTAATCTGTCCACTTGTACATGCTGTATGTGTAATAGTCTTTGTCCAGCTATCAATTCCTCTATTCATACATCATCCATCCAATGGGCGGTTTGTCCTTCCCTCCATCCATCTATCAGTCACCTTAAAACTGACTGGGACCTCTTGAGTCCTGAACGAGGCCACATTGAAATAAATATTTGGTGTCTGTTGCAGGGATCATGTTCAACACTGGCGTTGGTCAGCACATCTTGAAGAATCCGTTGATCGTCAATGGGATAATTGAGAAGGTACGAGTGTCACAGCAGCCTGGTGGAAGGAAACCACACGCTTCGACTGTTGGGTGTTTTAGCTGCTGAGCAAAATGAATTGAAGCCACAAGTCTGTCTAAATCTGAACATTGAAGGCAGGACTTGGGCTGACGCTAAGCAACAACGAATCGGCTGCTAGTGTCTGACTTGGGCTGTAAAGAAATAGAACTGGACGATTGTTCAGTCGTCCAGAGTTTTATGTTTAGATGAAAATAAAGGTTTCCGTCTGGAGGAAGAGTTGAAAGGGACATAAAGTTGGTTGAAATCCAGTGTGATGTTTCCATGGTTCTAGGTCTTATGTCATCTCCTGGTGTTGGTCCACTGTGTTTGCTGAAGTCCACAGTCAATGTAACCATTTTCCAGGAAACGTTTGGTAATTTTTCACAATATTTGAATTATTTTTTAGACATACATGCCTGTACTTTATTCAACCATGAGATTATTCTGATTTTGACAGCGATTAAAATTAGTAGCACTGTGTCCCTATCCCTATGTTTGAACCTAGAGCAAATGGATCCACTCAACTGTCTTCATAAACATGCTTCTTTTGTAGTTGATTGGAGGTGATTTATAATGTAGCTTATTTTTCAGGCTGCTCTCAGGCCAACAGATGTGGTTCTGGAGGTTGGACCCGGTACAGGTAACATGACGGTGAAACTGCTGGAAAAAGCAAAGAAGGTGAGAATCTGGAGAGTTTTTTCCCCACTCCGTTCGGAGGAAGAATGTGTAAAATGAATCATATATCAAGTACAGCAGTGCACGTTTATGTGCCATATACACAATTAAAAGTATGTTTTTTTTTTTTTTTTTTTTTTTTTTTAGTTTTGTAAAGCTTTTGCTGTCAATACCGACTCCAGACTGTCAGTGTATTCATCTTTAAAACCTCTATGTAACCTGAGGTGTGAAACTGTCAATAGTGGAACTATTAGCTTTGCACTCAACGAATTTGACCGACATGCAAAATGTTTTATGTTGTGATTCTGTGTTTATGACATTTTGCCCATAAAATTCCTGCTCTGATTTTCTCCTTGTGCAGGTGGTGGCCTGTGAGTTGGACTGCAGACTCGTGGCTGAACTCCAGAAAAGAGTGCAGTGCACGTGAGTGAGGACAGCAGTCTGTGCTGAAGTCTACTCTCTGAAGAGTAGAAATTGTCAGATTCATGACCATTATGAGACAAAGTGAAGCTTTGTTTCTTTCGACAGGCCTTTGCAGAACAAACTTCAGATATTAGTCGGCGACGTCTTAAAAACAGATCTCCCTTTCTTCGATGTTTGTGTCGCTAATTTGCCTTATCAGGTAAACACTTTATTTCCTGCTTATGATCCAGATCTCCTTATTCTTGTCTCCGTGTAACTTTTGTTCCTCGCTTGTGCAGATTTCTTCGCCGTTCGTCTTCAAGATGCTGCTTCACCGACCGTTCTTCAGGTGACTGGAAGCTCGCTGAGATGCAGCTGTCTTCTCCACGCCGAGTGTTAAGGTTCCTCTTCGTGTTGTTTCTGTGCAGATGTGCTGTTCTAATGTTCCAGAGAGAGTTTGCGATGCGCCTGGTTGCCCAGCCTGGAGACAAGCTGTACTGCAGGCTGTCCATCAACACACAGCTGCTGGCGCGTGTGGATCACCTCATGAAGGTCAGCTAGGAAACTCTTCAATCAACAACAAAGCTTTTCAATTATTCAATGTATGCAGTGTTGGAAGAACCTGTCGATCGTCCCAGGTGGGGAAAAATAACTTCCGTCCTCCACCGAAAGTTGAGTCGAGCGTCGTCAGGATTGAGCCGAAAAATCCTCCTCCTCCTGTTAATTTCCAGGTGAGCTCCAACTGCCTCTGTTTGGTCCTTAAGAAGAAGAAAAAAAAAAAACATTTGGTCATAAATGCAACCATTTCTTCTGAACGTAACAGGAGTGGGACGGTCTGGTGAGAATCGCCTTCGTAAGGAAGAACAAAACCCTCAGCGCAGCTTTTAAGTGAGTGTCAACCTGCTTTAAGAAGAAAAGTTGAGCTGGTCGGCCGAAGCGGAGGACCTAACGGGTGTTTTCATTCACCAGGTCCACCGCAGTGGAACAGCTGCTAGAGAAGAACTACAGAATCCACTGCTCATTACACAACACGGTGAGTAAGAAAAACGAGTAAAGATGATCCGGTTTCATTCGTTCACCTGGTTCAAAACTCTTTCTTCCATCTTAAACAGGAAGTCCCAGCTGACTTCAGCATCAGCAAGAAGATCGAAGGGGTTCTGCATGAGGCGGATTTCAACGAGAAGAGGGCCAGGTCCATGGATATCGATGACTTCATGGTGTAAGATGCATGGTTCAAATCTGGACTGGATTTTCCTTTTAGGTCCATGATCCAAGATTCACCTTTAAATTGTGTTGTTTTTATCCTCAGGCTGCTGCACGCATTCAACTCTGCAGGAATCCACTTTTCATGAAGAGTTGAAACAGAACTATGACTGGAGATGGAAATAGTCTGACTGATCCAACCTCTTGGCAGACGAGGAATGAATTGTGAATGTTTGGATGAAAACATCATGTTGTCAAACAGCTCATATTGAGCACCATTAAAATCATGTATAAGGATGTATAGGTTCCTTTTTGTCAGATGGATGTTATTTTGAAGGAAGTGTGCGAGTGTTTTGCTGATTCCATTTCGTAGAGGATTACAGAAGCCACAGGCGTCACCTTCCTCATTTTCCTCAGTGTGCAGTTTTTCAAATAAAATCTGCACCCATCATCTTTTTAAACAAACTAGGGTTTTTTTTTTATGCTCCCAGAAAATATTATATGCAAGGAGTTGTATTATTTTAAAGAAGACAAGGATCAAACACACACTGTCTGAAGTTGGATTTGCTCATTGGTGTTGATGATCAGGATACAGAAAAGTACAATATATAAATTTTTTTTATGTTAAAATACTAAAATTAGAATTGAGGTTTGAAATGGTTTTATCCCATTAATCATCCAGTCATTCAAAAACACTTTTGTAGACATGTCTGGAGATTTTGAGTAGATATTGTGACAATTTCAAAGTATAAATAAAGGTTCAATGTGAGTTTGCAGCAGATATTTCTACAGGGCAGGTTTTTAAACGTTTCAGACTACAGCTACTTTCACCCAGTCAAACCTACACACATCCATATGCGGATTGGTAAGCAACTCTTGGGTTGTAAGTGCCTTGCTCCGGGGCACCATTGAGGGGGGAAGTCGAATCAAACCTACAACCTTCAAAGTGAAAGATCTCTCAGACTGAGCCACATTCACACCTAGTAAACTTTCCTAAACTAGAAAACATACAGATGGTATTCCCAAATATTTGGCAGCGAATACTTAAACTGGACAGTAGGGGGCGAGAGAGTCCCGAATGAGTTTAGATGCAAAAAATAATTATAATTTGCCATAAAATGTGTTTCATTTTCTCATGCAGCTTTGGCAAAAAAATAATAATAAAAATGTAACCAGACCAAACAGGATGTTGTGCAGCACAGACCACGTTCAGAAGGTCCGTTCTTTTTTTTGTTTTTTTTTTTTATAAAATGGAAGTTTTGCTCAGTTTATTTGGAGAACATGTCACAGAAAAGTCATTCAAATGAAACAGAATTTTCTTCTCTTTTTTGTTTTTCCTTCTAACTCCCTCCAGCATCACATCCAGTGCAAAACTCTTGAGAAACACGAACCAGTGGCAGGTCTGTGGCCTTCGCTATACATTTATTAACAGTTCTTCTTAGTTTCTGTAAACAGTTAAACGGGGGGGGGAAACGTCGGAGGCGGTCGACGCCACGTATGAGGACGACATGGCACCGACCGACCGACGGAAGCGAGGCTGCGGTTAAAAGAAAATAAAAATTAAGCAAGCCTCCGAGGAACACGAGGAAACGGAGACAAGACGAGAGCTTTGAGGTTTCTCCTCAAACCGCTAGAAACGAAGAGTAAAACAGAAGATGGCACTTAACGAGGAAATACGGACGTCACGATGTGAACCAAGGAGCGCGAGGCGGAGGGAGGATAAGCTAGCATAGAGCGCAGCATGCAGACAATGTCAGGCAGAACCAGAAACGCTGCTTTTTGTGTTAAAACTTCCCAGTTCAATTAGAATCGCTTCATATATCCAGTCAAAAGAGTTTAGCTAAAAGTATAAAGAAGTATAAAAGAAAACAAAAATAATTTAAGTAGACAGAAGGAAATTAAACATTCTTCATGAAAAAAAAAACAAAAAAACATCTAAAAATGGAAGGAAAAAAACCGATTCCCTTCCTGAAATATCTAAACAGAGTAAGAGCAGAGTCAGTCCTGTTAGGAGAGATCAGAACAAATACAGTTTGTTGAGCCTGTTGCTGTGTTAAATAGTCCTTTTATTTGTTTTTCACAGCTGCTGGGGACGGCCAGAGTTGTGCCAAACGTCTAGTGGTTCTGCTTCTGAACGCGCCACCTGAGCATCCTCTGCCTCTAAAGAGCTCGTGGTCTCTTGGGGTTGATCTGCTTACTGGCTTGCTCCTCTTCCTGGAGCGTAGAGCGGAACGACTTCACTTTATCTGTTTTCAGAGGAGGAAAAAGACAACTCGAGTCAGCTTGTTCTTTCTTCCCACTTCCCCCCTTCGGTGTTCATGCTGCAGTCGCACCTCTGAGCTCGGTGAGGATATCTATTTTCTGCTCGAGGATCTGCTCCAGCTGGGTGGCGTAAGACTCCACGTCGTAGTCCACCTCCTCGGTCATCTCCAGCAGCACCTTCTCGTCCTCCAGCCACCGGATGGATTCCTGACCCCCAGGGCAGACACACACGGCTGAGTCAGTCTCAGGATGAGTTTTTAAGCGAGGAATCAAAACACGATCAGCTGAATCGGATTGCTCGTTCGTGTTTTCACCTGGAAGACCGCTCTGTGGTCCTCCAGAACCTGCTCCTCCATCTCAACCAACTGGGAAACGGCTTCATGGAAAGTGAAAAGCTGAGGAGAAACCTCTTCCTCCTGGAACAGCAAAGCGTCATTAGTACCACAGAATGATGCTGCCACCACCATGCGTCACTGTGTTCAGGCGGATGTGCGGTTTTCCCATGGTCAGCCATGTGTCAGCTAGTCAAGTTTAGGTTGAAGGCCGCATTTTTCTTTTTGGATTTTCTTTAGGTTTACAGTTATATCTAACAGTTTCCCATGAAGTTTCCAAACCTGGAGATATTTCAGAACCTAAACTTGCAGTTCAACCTCAAAACCTTCATCTCTCATTTAAAACAAAAACTAATTTCAGTCCCTTTCACAAAATAACTTTGTGTTGGTTTATCACCTAAAACAAACCAAATTGGACTGGAGTTTGTGGTTTTAACCTGAACAAACGTGGCAGCTTAGGTTCTGTAGGACCTTTTGGTGTGACAACAAATAATTTAGGAAATTCCATTTTCAGAAATGTTTGTGCAACTTCTCAGGCAGTCTAGAAGCTAAACACGTTGAGTTTGTTTCATAAGTGAAATCCAAAGAATTCGCATCGTCCTTGCTGCCGCTCTGATTTTCCCTGCAGGACTTACATTCTGCTCACAGAGCAGTTTGAGGTCGTCTCTCTGTGGAGAGATGCTCAGCCACTCCTCGTCCAAAATATCCAGCTGGTTGACGGCGTGGATGTTTGGTCTTCCTCCCTCCATCACCTGGTTGGGGTCAACTGTGAGCTCCTTCACCCTGCGGAGCAAAAAACAGACGACTCATCGGGTCCAGTTCTGCTCTGAGGTCAGCTTCTGTTTCATGTAGTTTATGGAGATAATTATGGGTTGAAAGCATTTATTATTTGCTTATTATTACAGCAGCAAAGCCATGCAACAACATGTACATTTAAAAAAAAGTCTCAGTCTTCATAACAAGAGGTTGAAAGCTAATAAGAGTCCAATGAGGAATCATGGAGGTAATGAGGGATTACTGCCATGTCCCTGACCGATAAGTACCCAGTTAATTAATCAGGACTGAGAGCGGGATTACCTGCTGAGAGCTGGCTCAAACAAAAAGCTCATCCTGGCTGCATTACCAACAGCTAACCGTGAAGCTTTGACCCACATTTTCATTCGGACTTCACAGCTTTCAGCAAGCCATGCAGATGTCACAACTACTGACAACACTCAACAAAAACCAAAAGACCAGATGGATGTGATGACGTTCAGAAATCACTGGTTGGAAATAATAGTGAAAGTGCAAACGCAATGGAAGGTGGGGAGAAAAAAAACAAAAAAAAAAACAGTGATGGGCTGATGAAGCGGCAGATGAGGAGTTGTGATTTTACTGGGAGGAGGAGCGTGCGGTATTTGACCTGCTGGGAGAGGTCGCAGCAAAGTCATCGAACTCAAAGGTATTGGTGGGCGAGTGGTCAGGGCGACTCCCCTGACCGCCCTGGGAGAAGGGGATGTCTGACGGACTAATCCCAAACTCCTTCACTCTGAGTGGCGGCGCCCGAAGGAGCAAGAGTGAGGGAGGCGGGAAAGAAGGAAGGAGAGAAAGCAGGAAAGAAGAAGGGTAAGAGAGAGAGTTGCAGATCAAACCGACCATAGAAAACACACCGGCTGTCTGGACTATGTAAAGAGGGTAGAAGTGCTAATCAGGCTAAAATCCCCCCACCTGTTGGCGTAGCGCAGTGTGTTGAGCGTGTTTTCACAGGACGTCATCCCAGGAGAGATTGTTGCGATCTACGGCAATACGGTACATTTAGATTAACGGGGATTATAGAGAACGGCCAACATGGATACACACTTCCTCTGCAGATGATGAGCTGACCATGCATGTGCGAGAGTTCTCCCCGATGAAGGAGTCTCTGAGGACCTGGGTGAGCTTACTGGCTCTGAAAGGAGTGTGCGGTTTGTTACGGCCGAGAGCTCGGATGCACTCCTGCAACAAAACAAAAACGATGAGAAGAAATGTGGCGAGAAGAATACCGTTCGGGGGGAAAAAATAAAACTGCGTGAGCCTTTCAACATATTTCACGCATGTCCTCATCTCGGTCGCACAGGCAACGGACCTTGAGCGCCAGCAGGCTTTTGTTTATCTCGGCTCCCTCCAGACGAGTCTGCCGGTCGGCACTCGATGTGTCGGCGCCTCTCTCGTTCCCTGCGAGGTCGATGAGCGAGAACTTCCCGTGCATCTTCCCCTTCCTTCGAAGGATGATCTGGAATACGGCGTGGCTCCTCGATGAGTGAGCGTTGGCCGATGTCTGCCCAGATGTTCTGGGAGGAAACGGGAAGAAAGGTTTGGGGATAATCATCAGATCAGCTGCTAGGAAACAATCTGAGAATTATGCTCTGCTCTGTGTTGCTCTTTAAACGCATTGAGGTTCCTGGTGGTAAACTGAGTATGTATGCATTTCCTGCAGGAGCCTTTAACAGACCATAATGCATCAGCCTCCACCTCTAACAACCTAGCCCAGCTCTACCTGCAGCTGTTTCCCACTTCAATAAGTTTTAGGACGTCTTCTGTGCACTTGACTTCCTTCTCCTGGAGCCCCACCACCTGAACCTGTTGCTTCCCGTCCTCCAGCACCCTCAGCTTAGCTTTACGATTCAGGAGGTCGAACACCTGGAGATACAAAACGCAACAGTCAGCTTTGTGCGGTGCAGGACAGAGGACGGACCAGCAAACCATTAAACAGCTCTTACTTTTCCACTGTAGATTTCAAAAAAGGTTGCATAAACTTGTAGCTCCAACTTCTTATAGTTGGCTTTTTTCAGCATTTGGAAGACATCCCGGGCTGCGCACAAGGAAACGCGACATTTAAATCTGTTCTTTGTCAAAGCAATCCTAGTCTGTTTTGTTTAATCTATTAAAAGATTCAAATGAGTGCTTCAAGATGCCTCATGTTTACCTGCTAATGCGTAAATTCCTTTAGAACAGTCTTGGTTCTTCCCAGAGAAGTCTCCTCCCATAGTCTAAAACACAGTAAACATTTGAACAAATCTCACTGAAATATGCCATCCAAGTTCTTCTAAGTGTTTCGTTTTCAAACAAGCTCTCGCTGTTTCAAACTCACGTGTGTTTTACCGCTGCCTGTCTGACCATAAGCAAAGCAGGTGGCCATGCCCCGCTCAAAAATAGTCTCCACTAAAGGTCTGGCAGTAAACCTTCAGGATGAGACAATGTCGTGTACATCAGTGAAGACGAGACGCTTTTAGGACACGAAGAGCTGGACGTCACACTTCTTCACAAACCTGTACACCATCTCATTGCTGGAGCTGTCGTCAAAGGCGTAGTCGAAGCGGAACGTCTGGTTCTCCAAGTAGCGGGTGAGGTCCACTTTCTGCTTGGGTTCATGAACCATCACCACGTCCTTACTGGGGATGGTGATCACGTCTAGATCCTTCATGGTCAGCTCTGCAAGCCAGCAGAAAGCAGCAACATGAACGACGCCTTGCAGAAGTATCAACATCCATCAGATTCTCATATCGACAGGTGTTTTGTTGGAATTAACGCAAAGTAGGGAATAATTGATAAGATGATGATGGTTTTCACACACAAAAAATTTTTTTAAAAATGAGAAAATCCCAACACAGCTGCTAAGTCTGTGGATTTAATTTGGATTCAGGAAGGGAAAAAGTTGCACTCTTGTATCATCTGACCACAGCGACTTCTTCTTCTTCCCACTTTTTCATAAAGACTTTATGAGTGGACAACTAGTAGTTGTCCTGTCTGCAGATTTTATTGGATCTAACTCCAATAAAGTTCACGTAAGTTTGCAATGGTAATGTGGAAGAAATGGACTGGCTCGCTCTAAAATACGTCCTTACCTTTTTTGTTGAGTGGACGTTTCCTCACACAAACACATATTCTGTGCTCTTCGATCTGCAAAGACGAAGAGATAATGATTTTAAATGAGTTATCGACAACCTGGAACTTTCAAACAAAACAGCAGCAGCAGCTCTGGCTTCTGCTCACCACATCCGCTGTGGTCAGGGGCCTGTAATCCAGGCTGGCCCGGAAGTCTCGGATCATGTACATGATCTCATAGTTGGGGATGGTGGTATCCACCTCCTGGAAAACAACATGGAGATCAGAAATGTAAAAAAATAAATAAATAAAACAAAAGTTTTACACAATGAAACAGTGATTGAACGCTGCTGCACCTGAGCTCGTTTCTCTCTGAGCTCCTGCTGCTGAAGCCGGCGCCTTTCTCTCTTCTCCTGCAGTTTCTCCACCTCCTTCACGCAGTTCGACTTCCTTCTCGCTGCCATTGGGAAAGAAGAAACAGCAACACCTCCAGTTTTAAGACGACGCATCAGTAGCTTGTTTATTTCACCTCTATTTTCCACACTGGAGGCATTCCCAAAACTAAAGGGAAGCCCTAAATAACAAAGCTGAAGAGTGGTAGTGCAGTGACTGGCACACTGTGTTTCCACCATTAAACACTAGCTGCTTTCTCTTCGTAGCCAACAAAAGGCCTTTAGAGTCCAAAGCCTTCTCTTGTTACGTCTGCCTTTAATCTGTTCTATCAGGCACAAAAGAACTGGAAACAATTAGAATGTCTCGGTTTTATTCCATTCCTTTATTACTTCTGCTAAATACGATTTTCTCAATAAATCAGAGACCAACCTGAGTGTTACCCAAAACGCCCATCCCACCCGCTGATTAGTGTTGCTTCAAATCAATCAGAAACGATTAGTAACCACAACAGGATACATGTTAGAGAAATGTGAGTAAAAAACAAAAACACTTCAGATTTGACCAAAAAAACTGTGATTATCTGATTGGTTCAAGCATCCCACTGCAAAGCCTGACAAAACCCGGTGATACTGCGCTGGCCCCCCGCTGGCTCCAGTCCCACCAAACCTAGACCATCTGAGCAGGAGGATTAATAATCTGCTCTAATCTGTGAGAAGATGATGAGCTGGGTCAGAACCAGGACAAGAAAGCCGGAGAGTAGTGCAGCACCACGCATCGCCCAGTTATTCAGACCAATAGAGAAAAGGCTGCAAAACGAAGGAGGGGGGGGGGGTCCGGTCTTCCTCCGAGTCCAAACAGTGAGCACTTTCAGTGAGGTAACTGAGTTCAACGTAAAAACACTAAATCCGAAAGGTTTTTGGTCTAGTTTCTACTACAAATATCTTAGCACACTGGAAATAAGACAAAACTAACTTCCAAGTAACTTCTTTAGCAAAATGTAGGAGCTTATTTCAAGTTCCATGACAGAACTGTCATGTTCCACAGGCAGATTATGTCACACGTGACCAGTACTTTCTCATCAATATTAAGGTTTTATTGACCTAAAACAGCCTCCTATTACTTGATAAAAAGTTATTTGTACTAAGATATTTGCACGAGAAACTAAACCAAAAATACTTGGTAATATTTTGTGTTTTGGACGTGCAACACAAGCATCTTCTCCGTGTGTGTGTGTGTGTGTGTGTGTGTGTGTGTGACTCAGCAGAAATCAGCACAGACAAACAGCAGCACTGATGTCCTCGTTTTGCTCCCTAATACCCAGAAAGCTTAACTGAGGCACGGATTGGGTGGTGCTGCTGCTTCATCTCCGCACCACAGCTCCCGACAGCGTAACTCATCTAGGGCGCTCAGGTTCTAGTGGGAAAACTAACAGAATCACCATGAAGCACTGAGGGCCGGGGTAACGAGCAGGCGATACATACACAGCTGTCCAAGCTCCTTTCTGGACATCAGTGAGGATTCTGTGATAAATGTGATTGATAAAATATGAAAAATTAAGCTTTGTCCAGTAACCAGAAAGCGTCTTAATGTTTTCGATTAAACTAAAAACACAAATGGATTCAACACATTTCATTTGCAGAAGTGATTAAGTGCTGTTGGGCAAAAAAACAAAAGAAAATCTTAGCTGTGCTGGATTGAAAACCGTTTTGCGTTGTCCGTTTACCGTTCTGCTGCTGCTGCTGCGTCTGAAGCTGAGTGGCCTGCTGGACTGGAGGAGGTGGAGTCGGATCCGGCTGCTGAGGCTGGAGAGGTCTGGTCCGAGTCGGAATCGCTAAGAGCAGAAAGTCACAAAATAAAATTGATAGATCTATGCAGTTTCATTCCTTGTGTTAAAAAAAAAGTTTATTCCAATCACTTGAATCAATCCAAAATTTAAGTATCTGCACTTTCAAAAGGTCTGAAACTGAACATTTTGAGATGCGAGTTATACATGGACACAACATGTTAAAACTTTATAGTGACTCTTTAAAACACAATTTGAGATGCGGTTAAGTATTTCCAACAGTTATACATATATGCAGTTTAACGGTCTGAAGCAAACCTCTGTTGTCCTTGGAAGGAGTTTCATTTTTAGTAGGTGCTATCGTCCGCCGGTTCTGTAAAAGATAAAACAAATAAATTAGATACTGGGAAACAACCCTCTGCTTTTTTTTAATGGAGATCTGTTTTTGACTTCAAAGAGTCAGATTAGTTTAGAATAAAGCATCTCTGCTCCTGGTACAAATGACTGACAGCATTTCAACACCTTAAAAGTTAGTTGGTAAACAACTTGCTTCTAATTCAGCTCTGAATGCATCTTCTGTATTAATTCTGATTTCAAAGAAACATCATTCATTTAGCATTGTGACATAAAGGAGTATTAACAAAATTATCCAAATGGCACTTGGATATCCACAAACAAGTGTTGTTGGGCCCTGCAATAGTGATTACAATGCTGCAAAAAGAGAATTTTAAAAGAAAATGAGAATATTTTGTACTAAAGTTGTTTTTTGTTTGTTATTTGGAGTTGGTGTTACAACATTTACCTTTGCAATTTTGTTGACTTTCACAGATGTGGGTGTGGGAGGGGGAGGAGTCTCTGGGCTGGGGGCAATCTCCTCATCTGGTGCTACATCTGGATTAAGTGCAAAAATACTCTCCAAGTCGATCTATAATACAAAAACAAAAAAATGTACATGTTTGACCTGGATGCTCGCATGCCAATTATTTGATTTTTTTTGACAGTTTACAATAAAACATTACTTTAATAAAAGACACATAAAAGCACAAAAGTAGAACTAAAATTAAAACTAAGTCAAAATGTAAGAAGTGGACATGAGTGTCATTGTGTGAGTCGTGTCTCTAGAAAAATAAAACATCTGATGTGTTTGGACACATTTCCACAGACATAACAAGAATACACACCTGAATACTAACATACTCAACTCAACATGGTCTGATATAATTGAACTTTCTTTAGAGTTATATGATTATGAAAAGAAGGAAAATAAACAAAAAAAAATTAGCCTTTTTCACAATATTAGTTGTGAAATTACATTTAATGGCCACATTTTTCAAAGCACTACAAATGTTTCCACTGTGATAAACGTCACAGGTTCTTGACGAACAGAAGACATTTTTGACTTAAAAATGATTGACCTGTAATTTAAAAATAAAAACGGGATGTGCAGGTTTACATGTAGAAGGTGATGTCTGGTGGGATCTCAGGACATGCAAGAAAGCTGCATAATCCAGCAGCACTGGAATGCCTCAGGATGCAAAATTCATCGCAATGGAAAGTAACAATGGCAACATGCTGCTGCTGCTGCTGGGGACATGGCTCTGAAAGGCAGTAAATGCCTGGTAAAGTGCTGTTTTTACCTCCTTCCCTTTTGTGTCCCCATTTTCTATCCATTCCACTGTGACGCTCTCATTGTCCTCATTCATGGACGTCACCATTGCCTGATGTATACGTCCTGGAAAAATGGGAAAGAAAATAATATAATCATAAGACAAAGCCAGGCTTATGGTTTAAGTTGGGTTAAAGGTAAAGCATTTACCTTTATTTCCTTTAGTGTCAAATATTATTATAAATCTACACTAAGTTTAATTACTCTGGATAGATATGGTTCTGCAAATTTTATCACCAGGAAAGTCAAAGTTACGGACAGAGAAAATCACAAAAGTGTCAAGTGAAACTAATTTAATCCTAAGACAAGTTTAATAATTATTTTTAACCTAATAGAAGACAGCGGAATGAGTTTTATGTGCGGGCCGCTGTCATGTGAGAGCTGGAAAACAAGCTGGGCCTAATTTCAGTTCTTTCAGCTTATGAATGTCTGATTAACGACAATTACAGCCACAGATAACGGAGCAGAGCCCAGCTGCTGTCGGGCCGCAGGCTTCTCTCCGCCCCTCTGTCAACAGTGGAACAGGAACAGCTGTAAAGAACCACTTTGCTCCTCGCCTCTGTGGATTTGACAGCATGCTGTAAGCTCCCCTCTCAGCCCCAGGAAACACCGCGTTCCAGTATTTATTATTCAGATGAAGCTCAGAAGCAAAGATGTTTTCTGTGTTCCCAACTCTTGTAGAGCCGACTGATTTAACGTGCCCCCCCCAACAGTGAAATATAAAAAATAATAAAAATTGATGTCCTTGTGATCCCCCATTTCTGTTTACTGGGGACAAGAAATCTGCTTTCTAAATACAATTCCTGCTTTTTTAACATATGAATGAAATAAACTGGGGAAGATGTGAGTAACCTTAACAGGAGCTTCTACCTTAAATTACATTTTTCCACTTTTCCAGGCTGGGCAACAACAATATGTTGCTGCTTTCTGTCTCTGCCCGGACACTTTCCCTGAAAAACACACACCTTCCTAAAGCTTTGGATGCTGTAAAAACAAAGTGTGTGGTGTTGAGGACCAGCAAGACCTGCTTCAAATATAATCTTGAGTAATGTAAACTTTGAATGAGTACAACATACAATAATGAGCCCAACAAAATAAAAATATCATCAACTCAGCAGTCTGAAGTGGTTTTCGCTCGTGCCTTTATCACATGCTTAGACTCCTGTAATTCTCTGAATGCAAACATTGATTTGTCATTTTTTAATGAGGCAACTTACAGGAAGTAAGAACATATAAACCCCATGTTGGACTCGCTCCACTCGCTTCCTGTCCTCCACAGGATGAATTAGGATTTTATTGCTGGTCTAAAGGTTCCCAATTGTCTGGCCAAATATTATCAGCAAGACAACATTCAGTTGAAGCTTGAATCAGCATTTCATTTTCTGTATCTTTTTATATTTATCACTCTCTTTTATATAATAAATGTATTTGTTTTATTCTCAGATTTTTCCCCCAGTTCTTTTTTTTTCTATTATTACATAAAGTAGTAATTTGGTTGTTTTATTTTTGTTTTGTTTTTTGCTCCTGGTTGTGTTCAATCATCCCTGAGTAGCACTTTGATGCACGTTTTCCATGTTGTGTTTTATAAATTGAGTTGACATCGACTTAAACATACAGATTCAAATACTCAGTTTTCATCTTTCCTTTTGCCAAGGTCACCCGAGGTTTAGCTGACCTAAATGTTTAATACTTTGAAGTGTTTTTCAACAATTACCCACTAAAAATACCCTGAAAATAGATGAGAGTTTGGCAAAAGGTGAAAGTTTTTTGTTTTTTTAAATGATTGATTCACTCAGCTTTGCAATTTTACAATATTAAATGTTTTTTAACTCTCAAATCTGTAGTGACTGAGAAACATTTTGCTTTCAAACACATGCCTTCCGGTAAACTCATCACGAGGGATGCATAATGTCACCATTTACATCCTTATTGGCCGATATTAGTGCCTTTTTAACATATCGGTTCTATCGACGAGGGTAGGAGGGAAAATAGACCAGTAAAACCAAGAACAAGAACAGAAATAGGGCTGAAACGATTCCTCGAGTGATTTGAGGACCTCGATTATTACAATTCCTCGAGGAAAATTCACCTGCCTTGAAGTTTCGTTAATCTATGTCAGGGGTCACCAACCTTTTTGAGACTGGGAGCAACTTCACGGGTACAGAGCAACACGAAGAGCACTTGTTTGATACAGTCTTTATAATATATATATATGTATATAATACTGCCTGATCATATTCATATAATGTCAGGGACTACTCACATTAGTTATCAGTAATAATTTACCATGGCAGCTGGTTAATTGCTATTATGTGATCAGAAGTTTTTAGCTCACAGAGTTTTAACTTTGATTCCCTTTTGGAGTTTTTCTCTGTGATTCTAAACTGGCCACAAGTGACTGAAATAAACAAAAGCAAACTGATCGATTGTTGCAGTAAGTTTTCCTTAAAATAAAAAAGAAAAGAAGAGTTATAGTTTTATTATCTAACTATTTGTTCTATTAGAAAAATTTTGGTAAATAAAATATCTTTTGTGTCAAAAGATATTATACACATACAGCTGTATCAGTCTGAGGGGTGAGGTGGGGAACCCCAAAGCCCAAGTCTTATTGGTCAGTTTGCTTTTGTTCATTTCAGGCTTTGCGTTTTTCTGCAAGCTAAAAATGAACGAGTTGGGTTTGAACCTCCCGTTGTTCTACAATCAGCCTGAGCTTCTGATAGTCTGCGCGGTTCTGGCGGGTCGCCGGTTTATTCGCTTTTTTCGTGGTTTCGCGAACCGAACAGCTGACGGGTCACCCGCTGGCTGACCCCAGCAGATGTCGAAAAAAATTAAGGTCCGACACAAAACTATCACTGCACCTGACCTGCAAGAGCACAAGCGCCTCTCCAATGCGCAAAAATCTGCACAAGCCTAAACCACAAGAGCAGCGGACTTTTTTTCCAGTCGATGCTAAATAATAAAGACATGGAAGCAAAGCCTCCCCATGTGGTTCACGGAAAGGACGGTGCTGGTTCCCAGGTTCAGGTGTTGTGATGCGCGCTACGAATAAGATGTTTTGGCACAATTTATTTATTTTTTCTTCACAGTTTTGTTAATAGTAAATAGGGTTAAATAATAAAAACTAAAGAAGTTATTCTCTTCTTTGTTTACTTAAAGGAAAAGGTGACGGTACGCAGAGTGCAGCTGCAGGCGCTGCTGCGCTCCGACAGTTTCCTGCAGACGCCTGCGCGCAGTTCTGAACTTTAACAGCAGGAAAGAGTTTTATACATAAAGCAATTTATTTTAAACGTTTTTATCATTTCCCTCGTTTGAACTCTAAATATAAACGTCAAACGTTATCACTTCAATGAAAAAACATTTAATTAAATTATTTTTTGGTAGTGCACCCTAATAATAATGGCTATTTTTAGGAGTAGCTCCGCGGGCGACTGAAAAGGTCCCTGCGGGCGACCGGGTGCCCGCGGGCAACGGGTTGGTGACCCCCAGATCTATGTTGTATTATTTAGCGCATCTTGTTCCGTCTGGAACATCATTTGCGTTGCGCTTCGCTCTGACTTCCGCCTCTGAGTTGTTAACGAAAGCTAAGTGTTAGCAGCATAACGTCCAATTTTCAAGTTCGGCGGTGGGGATTTTATTGGTTGGTGATAATGCCCGGGTTTTTATCGCCTTTGGGGGACCAATGCCCGGAGGACGGCGGCCTTTTGCTGGTTGAAAGCGAACGGCGAAAAGAGGCTGCAGGCAGTATTTATACAGGTGAGCGGATAGACTGGACACGGCGGGCGACTGAGTCGTTGATGCTTACAGTGTAAGTGTAGCTTTACGGAACCGCACAATAAATTTCATATCATTCTGGTCTCAACAAACGGGTGGCGGAAAGCATCGTTGCGGCACATTGCTGGTAGACGAGTTTTAGTGTGACGAACGAAGGTGGCGTAAATGTCCTGTGTTGGGACGTGCTGTGCTGGCGGAGAAGTTTAGCGCAACCCACTATGGGCACAACCCGACCGTCGCGGGTTCGATCCCCGGCGACGTTTGCCGCATGTCTTCCTGTCAGACAAAGACATGTCCTCCCCCTTCACTCCCATCTTCCGTCCGTTCGCCTGCCCTCCACCACTCCAAGCCCCTCAAAAATTCATCTGTTAAACTCACTGAAGATAAATACATGAACTATGCATGTGTATTTGTGAGCCTGTCTCTTTATTATTAAATTAAATAGAATTTCAGATCGTCGTATGACTTTTCTTCAGGTTAACTTAGAAAGTTACAGGCTAGTTTTCTAAGCTACCAAAAATTTCACTGTTAGTTAATGCTGAAATATGAAAAACTGGACTGACATTGATATCCGATAGTGGTGATGCCAGATTTACCAATATTTTATTTTATACATTTTTTCTAATCCAATTACTCGATTAATTGTAAGAATAAGCGATAGATTACTCGATTCCTAAAATATTCATTTACAACAGCCCCAAACAGAATTTCTTCTTACTCCTTAGAATGCAAGAACAAAACAACGTTGCTCGTTTTGTTCTTCACATCTATTATTTTTAGTATATCCACAACCCCAAATATTGTTATATTTATGCATGTGTGTGTTTAAGGGCACTCCTTTTGTTATTGTGTATTGTTAATAAAACAAAGAAATTGAAGAGACTAAAGAAATTTTAACACAAATAATATGAGGAAGACAATATAACCACAAAAATGTAGTGAATACATGCAGAATCAGTTTGAAAAGTAGATATATGAAGTATTTGATCTATAACCAGTGACGTCATTTTCCACCTTTGTGAACTGATTGTATATCGGTGCTGCTTTATTATTCATCTGGTCACCATGTGAAGAGCATCAAGCGCAAGGCATATGCTATTTGAGCGACACTGTATACCTGGATGGTCCGGACACACTGCTGGGAAGCACCACATGATGAATTTTAAACTCTTCAACCCATTTCTATTTAAGCTAAAGACCCAGAATTTGAATATACACGCATTTTCTGTGACTAAGAAAACTGAAAATAATGGTGCCAATTAGTTTTGTTATTCTAGTTTTGTTATTCTTGTCCGTTATTAGTATCTAAATCTACCCATTCAAAACTATTTTTTACATGCCTTTTAATGTCACATAAGGTAATTTGTTGATATAAGTTGGAGAGTCAGTTTTAATTTTGCATTAGTGTCATTTCCATTCCTTTTGAGAGAAAATGAATGCATTCCATTTGTACTGAATACAAATAGTGCTTATTTGTATTCTGTACAGCTTCTGGGAAGCGTCTGAGCTCTAGCAATGCGACATAGATTTTTAAAGTTTGGCAACGATGAGCAAAGTTATTTTATAAAAATAAATCACACAGCCTAGTAGTTGATGTTCCACAATGAAGCTGGAATGGAAACAACGATACATCTGCCAGGACACAGAATTGTTGCTGGGAATCAGTGCCAGCCAGACAGACTTGATGAGGCCAGCGCTACCAGTTAGCACTGAGGTACTTGCAGTATTCATTGCAGTCGACAGCGACGGGAGAACAGAAAACTGAAAGATCACTTCCCCCGCGTAGCCGCAGAGACGAAGGGTATTTAGGTAAACGTTAAGTTCAAAGTTCACTGATACTGATTAGTATACAAAGTGATCTTATTACTTTGTATCAGAATATTCCATTTACGATCACTGCATGTCTTCCTTTATTTGATTTTCATCAAATTGAAAAAAAGCGCTTACAAGCGCAACCTGTTTGCTGATGTGTTTATAGACTGAAAATTAAAATAATGATGAAAGGATGGCCAATACTTGATAAGATCCTGTAATGCACTGTAACATTTATTTAAAAAAAATATATAAACCAACTAATAAAACTATCAAAGAGTTACTTCAATGGCATCCCCGTTTTTTCAATGTGATTTGTTTTTCCAGTCTTACTTATATGAGGAATCATCATGAGACGGAAAATAAAGTAGGGGTGGGATAAGCGTGAGTCCTGGCAGAAACAGGAACAGATGGGGTGGTGGCTAACAGCCTGAATCTGGCTCCAGTCTGGACCAGCCCTGCCACAAACCCTCAGAGAGAGGGCAATCCCTGCTCTGGACACAACGGAGTAGTCAAATACACTACCCTTTCACTTCAAATCCCATCAGAAAAGAGAAAATGTCTTGGATGAATGGGGAAATAAAGACTTCAATGACCTATGGAAACAAAGTTGGCCAGGGTGTTCCGTTCACTGTTTGCATCAAGTTTTTGTTTGATTTCAGCTTGGTGTCATGGCAAGAGTCGGATCTCCCTATTTAACAGAAACGTCTTACTCAATGCAGCTTTTTAAAGGCACTGTCGTCACTTTTGATCTAGATGTTAAAGGCAGGTGTGTCCCGAGAACACGCCTGTCTATTGTCTCGTCAGTGCTGAACATGGCATGACAACGTTCAGGGAATGCCATGTTTTACTTTTGATCAATAATATTTCCAATAACAACGAATTCGCATGCCAACAGGGTCATGTTTGACCTAAAGAAAAAAGGCTAAATAAATATGACACACCAAAATGGGGGTTGATTTGATAAAATAAGAGCTTTTAAGTTTGATTCCAGTAACTGATGAAGCCGGGAAACAGCCCAGTTAGCCGTTAGGCTAACGACTAGCTAATGCCGCTCTCGGCAACGGTAATAAGTTAGCTAGCCTAGCTTGCCTAAATATAAATATTTATCAAAATTCATTACTGTGGCTCTAAAAAAAATACACGTAATTTATAGATATATAAAAGAAATTTTTAAAAATTTCTTCTGTTGATGTTATCAAACTATAACATTTTACAGGTGCGGTAAATATGTCCTAAATTGAGTCAGACGTTTGCTAACAAAGATAAGCCTACTCCATTCAAATGCCAAGGCCGAGCTGAAACTCGCCGCCCAACATGTCCCAGCGGCTTATGTTTCCGTCTGGATGTGGCTAATGCTAAAGCAAACGTTAGGCTCTGCGGCCGAGGCTGGGGAACAACGGTTGCTATATTCAACAGACCCGCAGCAACAAAGATCCCCAAACAACTAAGTCCGACAAGAAGAAGAAAAACAGAGCAGACAGGGTGACAACTTACCATCACTCCGCTTAATCTCCACGTAAGTACCGACGACTATTTTCCCAAAGTCTGACGCCATTCTACATCACTTAAAAATAACAAACACAAGACTATAGACTTAATGTAAGCCGGGAGAATGCAGCGCCTTTCGGTGCGTTAGGTTTGGGAAGATGCAGGGGCAGATTACGTAGCTACCAGGAGTGCTGCATTATTTCCGGCCCGGTGTTTTCAAAATAAATCGCATCAGCATCTCTGTTCTAATGATTGTAGTAAAGTATTATATACTTAGAGAATTTCCACTTTTGTCACTGCATAACAACAAACTACTGCGTATATTATTGGATTTTATATAACAGTTTTTTAAACAAGGGAAATCATTGATCAGAAAAGCACCAAAGAAGCCTGCGGTAAATCTGAAGGTGCTGCAAAAAAAAAAAAAAAACTGAAGTAGGTGAATATTCAGACTTGGACTCTATAACTCTAACTTTTATGAAAGAATGACAAGACTTTTGAATTGCTTAAAAATATTTATTTAGCTCAAAGCATATTTGTTCATTGGAATGGCCCTGTCAAAGTCCTAAATTTAGCTGAGAATGCAGTACTTGAAATTCAATATTCACAGATCTTCCGATCTCAAGAGATTGGAAGATCTCAAGAAATTGGAAGATCTCAAGAGATTGATACTGATACTGATACTTTTACCAAGAATGGGTAAAAGTATCAGTCTCCAAATATGGTAGATATATACTCCCAAAATATTCAAGCAAAGCACAGACTCAGAGCAGAATGCAAACTTGTCAGATTTTTATTTAAGAAAAGATTAAAGCCACAAACACTTTGTCAATTATTCAACTGTGTACGACATTGTGTTTGCCTATCATAAAACATCCAGTTAAATAGTCTGTAGTTTGCAATGACGGTACAATATGATGCTTCTTATATTGTCACTACAGACAAGAAGTCCTGTTCAGATGTGGAGATTTGGAGTTGTGAGGTCATTGCAGGGATGAAGATGTTGTTGTTTTCAGAAATAGCAAGTCAAAGTGGAAAATAAACATCGTCTCGCTCACCAACCAAAGTATAATGGATTAATAATAAGAAACACTATCCCATTTTAAATAAGAATATTATGTTTAGTTACTCACATACACATGCACCCATGCAATATGATGCTGTATGGGCTTACTGCTGCTTCAATGTGACTCCATAAAAATAAACAAATAAAACAGACTTCATCCACAATATATCACTCCAACTTCTACACTTGTTCATATAGATTATCATTCTGCAGTCCAGTATTCAGCAGTTTAGCAACATAGCCTCCAGAGTCTTGACCTGTCTTAAGGATGATGCAAGTATTTCTATGAATAGAGTTTTGTCTTGGTCAGAGCAAGGATAGATCAGATTCTCGCCATACATATGTTACCAACTTATTTATGTGATGGAAATACATTTTTTAATGTCAGAAGTCTTGTGCTCCTCCAATGCCTCCCATAAATTTACAACAAACGAACAGTTAGCTTGAAAACCAGCTTGAAAGACTTGATTAGTTTCCACACTGCCTCTCTAGTGAAGTTTAATCAGTCACAGCTTGAATGTCCTTCTCTACTTCTTCATTTTTTCACACTTTCCCAACAGCCTCTGCCGAATGGAAAGAGTGGACAGACTGACAAAATAGTCGCCCTGTCTAAAGAATAGTGATAATCATATAGTGACATTATGTAGAAAAGGGTGAACTTTTTATTTACATTTTTTTTTTATTTTTTATTTTTTTACAAAAAACAAAACAGAACCGGATTTAGTTTGTGGTAGGATCGTGCAAGCAGAAATTATGTGATCTGGAAAAATAAAGTTGGTAACACTCGCAGGTTTCTCAGTGTCTCCTACCTCCACTTTCTTATGAAAATGTGAGATGATGTCAATTCCACTTTTTTGTAAAAATATTTCTGTCACACATGGATGCAGTACTTGGTTATGAACAGAAGAAATGAACAGCAAACCTCTTACTGGCATTTAATTATCCCTTATGAAGCTTTAGTTACTGTGTGACTGAATCAGGAAGAATGGGAGAAAATACCAATGAGAAGAATATTTTCAGGTGATTTTAGTCTAAACACATCCGAGAAGAAGAATGGGCATTGAGCTCCCTCTAGTGGTGGCTGATAGCAGCCACCACTAGAGGGCGGCTGTGTTACATCTTTTGTGTTAACACAAAAGGTGCATCTTCAATTTGTGTTGTCAATAACAAGTACTTTTATTCAATGACTGAAAAGTTTCCAACCAAAGACCTCTTGCACATTTTAAACATGTTGACAGGATATTAGTGCAGCCTTTTGCGTTACATTAAACATTGTCAGAAGTAGCTCTTGACAATTGTCTGACAACGAAGAATGTGGACGTTCTTCACGTGGACATGAAGAATGTGGACCTGAAGAAGGTCCACATTCTTCTTGTGGACATTTGCAAATTTCATGCAGTCATTCATTGTCTATACCCACTTAACCTTGCCAGGGGGGCGTTATTGGGATGTGTTGCCTAGCAGTGACAGTCTACAACTATCACCTAATGGCCAGGTCGCCAGGTTGTCCATATTACAAATTTTGGTTTGAGCAGCACATCCTTCTTGATCAACAAACTCATAGTCCAAACGGATGTTAAACTCGTTTCACTGTGGAAAGTGATGTCTTCCAGTTGATGATTAATTTGAGCCTTTGAGATTCTTGCCTTGTACCTTAAACTTTGATATAACAGGATCGTTCTACAAGACATTGACGCAATGCTTTTTGATTCAAATTCATAATTAAAAGTTCAAAATCAGTCAGTTCTCGCCAATGATGAAATTGAATAAAAAATAAATCTCACACTAAACCCCATTTGTTATTTTCTACTTATGCTGTATTTGTGAAACATGCATTGTTTTAGACTTCAGAGGGAAACAGGATCTTTAAAAGCTACAGCTTGTTTGCATTTCTCATTATAATTGTCCAAAGAGACAATTAAAAGTGATTTATAGCACTTTTCTCTTTATTGTCAAGCATGTATTTTTTTATTTTCAGCTGGTGCTGTGGTGAGATCATGTTCTTTCCAGAAGGTACCAGTCTCTCCTGGTGCCACAGCTGCCAGCTCCCCACCACCAACTCTTGACCCCCGCCCCTCCAAACCCATCAAGCATTTGCTGGTGAGTTCTCAGCTGTCTGCTCCCTAAATAGACCTTATCAGGAGCAAACCAACTTTAAGGGGTCACACAAACTTAAGTTCCTGTTTCAAAAAGGTTTTTACTCACTGACTCATCAGTCAAACATTGGTTTCAATAGAAAATTTAGTACACTTTACTAGGTTATGATTTATGCAGACCTGAATGCAGAGCTATTTTCCACAAAGCTTTGTATGTTTTGGAAAGTACCCCATTGTGTTTTGCTTGATCCACCATAGCTCTGCCCCACCTCACTAAGATGCAATATAAATATAAATTGCAGCAGTAGTGGTGTCTAGGTTAGAAAAGATAGAAGAAAGCTGATAAAATTACTCAAATCCACAGGTTTAGACAAACTGTATTGGGTAAAAAAAAAAAAAAACTAAACAGAGGAAAGGTTGGACCAAGAAGAACAAGCTGAAGGTACAGTAGCATCTGCAAAGACTTTGTTTTGTTTGTTTTTTTTTAACTTGTAATGAAGTGAATGGAAAGTACTCAGGGTAGTGAGAGTATTACAGAATCAGGAGTGTGTCTTTCATTTAGAAGTGACAGAGAATCCTGAGGCTCACACTGGTGGGTTAAAATATTGCCCAAATAAGGTTTGAAGGGAGGCCATTTAAAGTTGGAGATAACACGTGTGGGGCCTTTTGCTTCTGGACCCCCAGATCAGGACAGAGCAGTGCAACCGTGACAACGATACCCCCAGACAACGATACATTTATTGAATATTGTCATAATAAGAGATGGTGATTATTAAATCTTCATCTGTGTTTGAGATGTAAGGGATGGTATTGAATGAGTCTTGGATAAATGTTGCACTGCTAAAAGTTACTTATTATTGATATTTTCTATAAATTTAGGAAAACATGTGTTTTGCTCCTTTGAGGCATTTGTTCTCATCTAGAAGTTGTATGGATAATTTAGCTCTGTTAAAGGTTAACATTCGCAGTTGCTTTGAAATACAACATTTTAGAGGCAGAACAGTTGTTAACGTATCAATGAGCCACCGATCTGACATAACCAGACTCAAAACATGACATAACTTTGATCATTTTTTATTTTTTCTTATCTATAAATTATGATTTCTGTCAGATGGGTGACCCAATCCAATTAAAAGATGAAGGAAACAAACACTTTCAGGCTGGCGACATCGACAAGGCCATTGAATGCTACACCAACGCCCTGAAGGAGTGCACAGACAAAAAAATGCAGGCTGTGATTTACAGGAACAGATGTGCATGCTACCTGAAAAAGGTAAAGCAATTGGAGAAAACACATACAAATATTTGAACTTAAATGAAAAACTGTGCCATATTTTAGTCCATCTATTCTATATGTTGCAGGAAAGCTATTCAAATGCAGTTTCTGATGCATCTAAAGGTAAAGTAATAAATTAGGAAATGTAAGCAGCCAAAGTTAGATATTTAGCATAGCAATTCAGTGCAAACCACTTGTTCTAGAGTTGACCTTTACTTTCTGCCATACTGGTTCACAGCGATTGATGAGGATGCATCAGATATTAAAGCCTTGTTTCGCCGCTGTCAAGCTCTGGAGAAGCTGGGAAAACTGGACATGGCTTTCAAAGATGTGCAGCGATGCGCCACCCTGGAGCCAAAGAACAAGACCTTCCTGGAGACTCTCCGCAGGCTGGGAGCAGAAATCCAGGCCAAGGTGGATATGTGTTGTAGACAGAATAGAAAAAAAGACAACAAATGCTGGCAAAAGACAACATGTAACCTACAGCACCTTGCAAAAGTATTTATACTTTTATAACTCTTTTGAACTGTTGTGAGCAAATAAGATAATCTGTAAAAGAAATAAAAGCTCTTTGCCCTGCTTTAAAGACACTGAACATATAGGCAGAGTTTGGGTGGCTTAGATCAAAATACATTCATAAGTTAGAATGGCCTAGTCAAAGGTCATACCACAACTGAGAAGCTGTGGTATGATTAAAAACTATTTTCCATAGAAGCTTTCCATCCAAACCGCCTGAGCTTGAACACACAGCCACAAAACACCAGTGTCACAAGTTTGTGGTTTTGATGTGTTGAAACATGGGAAAAGGTGTGAATACTTTTGCAAGACACTTTCACATGTAAATGCCAGATGCAGATCTCCTTCAATTCAAGATTTATTTTATCTCTTCAGCTCAAGACAACATTTTCCACAGATTCGAGAGTACAGAACATGTTTGACATTCTTCTTGATGAGGAAATGGACAAAGAAAAAAAGGAAAAGGTTGGTTCTGCGATTATCTACAAACCTCTTTCAGTGGTTTGTAGATAAAGGAAGTTAAAAAAAAGCTCAATGTTGGTATTGTTAGCTTATGGAAATTCATTAGGATTTTTGCATGATCTATTATTCCTGTTTTTACGCCCAGGCGGCCAGCAACCTGATTGTGTTGTCAAGAGAAGATGCTGGAGCAGAGAGAATCTTCCAGAACAACGGGGTGGCTCTGCTGCTCAACATGGTTGAGACTGGGAAGCCAGAAATGATCCTGTCTGCAGTCCGAACTCTGTCGGGAATGTGCACCGGCCACAAAGCTCGGGTCAGTCAAGCGAAAGGATGAAATGGGAGGAAAAATACAAAATTACAATAGAGGTCTTGCCTAAAGTTCTGTAATCCACATTTCGCTCCACTTAACAGGCCATGGCCATTGTCAACATGGTGGGTGTTGATAAGATCTGCAGCATTATGGCACTGGACAATGAAGAAATTGTGCTGGCAGCATGTAACCTCTTCCAATGCATCAATGACTCTCTCACTGGTGGAGACACACGGGATTATGGGAAGGAAGCATCTTTAGTTTTGGGTAACAGAAAAATTTACAACATTTAAATCAAATATTCAGTTTTTGATCTACAGCTAAAATATATATATTAAAGCGAACGAAGGCCATTCTGTTGTTTGTATTTATTTCCAATATAGTAATATATTGTTATCTTTACCTACAGATGCATCTAAAGATTTGAAAACCATTCTCCTTGCCCTCCTGGAGATGATATCCAATAAGAAGGTATCAGGTCATGGCAGAGACCAGGCACTGAACCTCCTCACCAAAAACGTCCCTTGTAGAGACAAGAAAGAGAGAGACCACTCCAAGACCCTTTTCACCATTGACCACGGTGAGCCAGGCCTCTCCGTGTGAGATCCTCTGAATTTCTGGCGGAAGCTCAGTTTTCATAACGAGACGCACGCCTTTATTTGCCAGGTCTGAAGAAGATCCTGAAGGTCTGCGGTCAGGTTCCCGAGCTGCCGGATCAGCTCCCTCTGACGGAGAACACGCAGCTGATCGCCAGCGTGCTTCTCAACAAACTCTACGACGACCTGAAGTGTGACCCGGAGAGAGCCAACTTCAAGGAGATCTGCGATGAATACATCAAGTATGTGTGAAGATGTGGGCCAAATGTTGGACCTCTGGGTAAAAATGTGTGAAAAGTCTTAAAATATATCAACATCACCATCAAACAAGTTCCAACTTTCTGTAAAAAAAAACATGCTATTTTTACAGAAAGTCTCTTGTGATCACCTTTAATCAACAGGACAGCACTTTGTCTTCTTCTATGACATTTTATTCACTCTGCGAAGAGGGTCATTTTTACTTTAGAAGGACGCTCATTAAGAAACTTCAAATAAATAAACACTATGGTCAGTTTGCCTTTGCGTGCCATTTCCCACCTTCTCCACTTCTTCGCTGCAGATCTAAAATTGATCCCAACAACATGGATAAGACTCTTCATGCCATCAACACCATCTCAGGGCTGCTGCAGGGTCCCTTTGAGGTGGGCAACTCTCTGGTGGGACAGCAGGGCGTCATGGAGATGATGGTGGCACTGTGTGGCTCAGAGCGGGACGTGGACCAGATGGTCGCCGTGGAGGCGCTGATCCACGCCTCCACGAAGATGAGTCGCGCCAGCTTCTTCATCACCAACGGCGTGTCGCTGCTCAAGGACATCTACAAGAAGACGAAGAATGAGAAGATTAAAATTCGTGCCCTGGTGGTGAGTGAACCAAAACCGGAGCAGAGTCGACTTTACATAGTGCTTTGCAACAAGATTCATTTTTGTCATATTTCAACCATTGATGTCAGTGCACTGGTGTTTTCAAAAATCTGAAAATGTTAAAAATGCTCAAAACACTTGATGCATTTACACTTTCTGAAAGACTAAAAAAAGAAGAAAACCATGAGAAGTTTTGCTTGAGATTTACCCCAATTCATGTAGGGAACACAGCAAACATATGGAAGAAGGTGGGAAACTTTATGTGTGGTAGAAAACTAACAATGCATATAAAAATGAGCTCAGCATTAACAGAGTGACACAAATCAAAAACATATTTAAATCAATTAGATTTAAGTATAATTGAGAAGGCAAATAACCTCAGGTTGTTTCCATCTGATCTGACTGAGCTTGACATGATTTGTCACATGAATAACTTTCTTTCCACTTTGCAAACATGCAGTATTTCCCGTTAGTCACACAAAGTACAGAGGTTTGTGGTTGTTTAACTAAACTGGGTAAATATTCAATAGGTGTACACACTTTTGCAGGTTACAGTTTTTTTGTTGTTGTTTTTTTGTAGGAAAAGAGTAATTCCAGCTACAATTTTAAAGTGATGGAGCAAAACACATCATCTCATTTTGTTTTGTTTTGTCTTGTAAACTTTGAAGCTAGCTATGTCCATCTACCCTGCAGGGTCTCTGTAAACTGGGTTCAGCTGGAGGTGATGATTACGGGTTAAGGCAGTTTGCTGAGGGTTCCACTGAGAAACTGGCCAAGCAGTGCAGAAAGTCAGTTCTCAACACTTGGATTTAATATAATATTAAGCATAAAATACGTCTATAAACAGTTGAAATGCAAGTATTACTGTCTCATATGTCATTATTTGTTTTGCCAGGTGGCTTTGTAATCCCCAGATTGATAACAAAACAAGGAAGTGGGCTATTGAGGGTCTTGCCTATCTGACTAATGATGCTGACGTTAAAGATGACTTTGTGGAAGATGAGCTTGCAATGAAAGCCATGTTTGAGCTGGCAAAGGTACAGACGTCAGATCATATTGTTGTACATTGTGCATCCAATGAGTCATTATGTTTCAGTTGGGGAAAGGAGTATATTTCCTATATAATGTATGTGCACTCCCTATGCTTGAACTGTGTAATAATTACATTAATTACCTCAGAATGTTCCACAATTTATGAAGTAAATAGTTTGAAACTTTAATTTGAAACAGCTATGCATAGCTGCAAGCAAAATATACTGACAGCATAATTAATCTCCACTGCTTTTCCCTCTCTGATTTTTAGTCTAGGGATAAGACAATCTTATATGCAGTTGCTTGCATTTTGATAAACTGCACCAACAGCTATGATAAGAAGGAAATCATCCCTGAGCTGGTTCAGCTGGCCAAGTTCTCTAAGCAGCATGTGCCTGAGCAACACCCTAAGGTAAGACCACAAGAGGAAACTCAGACCTCGTTTATGAGTGACTTTTGCAGAAAACGCCGTATGCATGCTGACATGTGAGCACAAACCTTGCAAACAGTTTTTGCACTGTTTCCTCAGGACAAGAAAGACTTTATTGAGAAGAGAGTAAAAAGGCTGCTGAAGGCTGGAGTCATTTCAGCTCTTGCTGTCATGGTCAAAGCAGACAGTGCTGTCTTGACTGATCAGACGAAAGAGATGTTGGCACGGTAGGAAATACATGTGGAATTCCTTTTAAAAGTTTCGTGACGTCTTCACATAGCACAACTAATACCCCCACCTCCACCCTCACCCAGATAAACCTGTCTTTCCTGTGTTTCTCATGAGCCTACTTCTCTTTGCTGTTTTGTAATTTGTATTCATTTTTGACTAATTATTTTGGATTACAGTGGTGCAGTACCTTGCCAAAGTATAAATGCTACTTGAAACTTTCCATAGATTATTATGTTCAAACTTCAATGTATGCTGTTCTGATTTTATGAGATAGATACGGTGTACACATCACTCAGGCTTTTATTTGCAAACATGTTTCAAACCATATATCATCTTCCTTACACTTCATAGCAGTACTGTGTGTTGCTTCCTCTAACATATAAGTTATGAAGTGAAGCTGGTGGCTGAAAAATGTGCAAAAGTTCAAGTGATGTGATCAAGGCAATGCACCTCCTTGGAGTCTGAAATTATTTTCTAAACAAATCTGCAGGGTTTTCTTGGCACTGACAGAAGATCCAAAAGATCGTGGCATGATAGTGGCCCAGGGAGGGGGAAAGGTGAGTCATGCACACATGAGATGAACACATCAAATCTAATGGAAAATGTTTATGTTTCCAAGCTGAAACTGTCTTGGACAAACCTGTTTTTGTTTTGTTATTGGTTGTGAACCTTCTGTGTCTCCCTCCTTCTTGTCATTGTTCTTGGATATATCATTATTTTAATCTCTTGTGCCCTCAGGCTCTGATACCTCTTGCCCTTGAAGGTACGGAAAAGGGAAAGGTGAAAGCAAGCTTTGCACTCGCCAAAATAGCCGCTGTTTCCAACCCGGAGATCGCTTTCCCTGGAGAAAGGGTAAAAGTCTAAACTTTAGCTGTTTTCTTCATTCACTGTCCATTAGATTCATCCCTACGTCTTAACTTCCTATCTTCTCACGGTTTAATTTGATCTTTATTTTTTCCAGTTCATTTGACAAGAGATGTTAGATTATTTACTTAGCATTCTATTCGACTATTTCCTTCGTCTTCGTCCTATTAAGTTTCACCTGCACAGTAGAAACAGTTCTCTGGTGTTAAAACCTCAGTTCTTGGGACTCTTGTTTTTAACAGGTATATGAAGTAATACGACCTCTTGTCAGCCTGCTGCACACAGACAAAGAGGGGGCAGAGAACTATGAGGCTCTCCGAGGACTCACCAACATGGCTGGTTTCAGTGAAAAACTAAGGTAGCATTTTGTCTCATGATGCTAAAAGTTTTTTGTTTTTTTTCTTTTTTTAAATCACTTCCCAAAAGTGCCTCAGCTGCTTGCTTAAATGTTTCCTCTTGCTTCTCTTGCAGGGTAAAACTGGTGAAGGAGAAAGCTTTGCCAGAGATCGAGAACCACATGTTTGAAGAGAACGAAAAGATCAGACTGGCTGCCACTGAATGCATGTGCAATCTAGTAACATGCAAAGAGGTGAGAACAAATGGGACAATGGGACAACACTGAGATCGTTCACGCACGGATGATGCATGGCAAATGCGGATGAGCAAAAGTTGACAAGAAAACCGATCCTATGTGTTGCCAGGTCCAAGCTCGTTACCTGGAGGATGGCAACGACAAGTTGAAGCTGCTGGTGTTGCTCTGTGGAGAGGATGATGAAAAACTTCAGATAGCTGCAGCTGGAGGTCTGGCCATGATCACTGCTGCTGAGAAAAAGCTTTGCACCAAAATGACTCGTGTGGTATGAACTACTAGAATCTGCTTTCACTCTTATTCATATATGAAGAGGGTCAGATGATGACTGAGTGATCATTTCCTCCCAATCAGACAGTACAGTGGCTGGAGATCCTGCAGAGGTTATGCCTCCATACCAACCCCAGTGTCCAGCACCGAGGCCTGGTGATTGTGTACAACATGCTAAACTCTGACGACTTCGAGTTGGCTAAGAAACTGATCGAGAGTGAGATGCTGGAAATCCTCACTGTGATTGGCAAAGCAGAGGACAATCCCAAGAGGCAGGATCCTGTTGACGTGGCACGCACATGTCTGGTCAAAGCCATGGATCTCGGTCTCATCAAGCCCTTCACAAGTCCTTCATAGGCAAAAAAAAAGAAAAATGGCTCAAACAACAGCGATGTTTTTTTTTTTATTTCTTAACTTATTTACTTCCTCAGAAAGAGACTTTTTGTTCAGATAGTTTAAGTACGCATCAGTCTGCAGCTCAATATCTAAATATGTTCCTCGAAAATAAAAGCCCACTGTTTTGTTTTCTATAATAATTTTTTAGAGTTAGCTTACAGTGAGAAACTGTTTTCCAGTGTGCAGCTTCTTTTCTTACATTTGTCTGTACTTGCGTCGATGAAATTACTTGTTAGTGCTGATTTGTAACTTGGCTTTATCTTTTTTTAAACTGACTTGTTTGCATAATTTAGGTTTCATGATAATTAAACATATGTCAAATAAACATCATTTACAGTGCTATGACTTTTGCACTTTATTTTTTCCAGTCTGTCACACAAATGTTTAAGATCATAAAAAGACAATTTAGTATCAGACAAATACTGCAATGTATTTGTCTGATGGTGGACTTCCACATTGTGTGAGTTTGTGTGGTGATCAGACAAACCACAAGACACCAGTCCGGATTTGGGGGCAGTTCCCTGTATTCAACATGACAATCTGGAGATATTAGCACAATAGTAGTTTTAGAATTGCACATCATGTTCATAACAAAACCATGTGTTTACTACCACCAAATGTTATAATGGCGTAATAATGATTTGAGTGACAATATCCAAACACCTGTCATTAATACAGAAAGGAAAACATAAACATCTGAACAATGTAAATACAAGGATTGTCTGTTTTGTACTGGAAGATTGAGATGTGACAAAGAGAAAAAAATGTCAGCTGGTCTGTTTGTCAGGTAGTCCAGGTGTTTGTCGAGGCCTCCACCTTAACTGGAGAAAATCAAAGAACATGATTCTTACATGATCCTCCAGCTAGACAGTGTGTTTACTAAAGCAGGGGTATACTGCTTATCACCATGGTGATAAGCAGTATGTTTGCTTACTCAGGGGCCAACAAAGAAACAAGGATTCCGATGCCAAGGCAGGGCGTTTTTGTAGAAAATGTCCTCTGCGTGGGTTTTTAAATAGCCATTTTGTGCATAGATATGTTCATGAGAAGAGGGGATGCGCATTTTATTGCTGGAAAAACAGGAACTATGTTGAGTTTCTCTCGCCAAGTCCGATTTTAGAAACGGCTAAGGGGTTTTGTTTTTTTTTTTTTTTGTCTAAAGTCGTTTGCAGTTTTAATGAGTCACTGCTTGCGGTTTTTTTGGGGCTTGGAAATAAGCAGACTCTGTCTTGACATCCTGTTAGTTCGAGTCCATCAAATCCTATTTACAGGTTTCCAGACAATGCAGGAAAACACAAAAAACACACACGAATTACAAAAAGTAATTTTTTTGTACTGTTGTAACTATTGAACAATCTCCCCTTCAGCTCAACATTTTAAGTGGATATTACATTGTTGATGTTACCATTATAAAATAACTTGCAATTAAGTTTCGGCCAAAGGTCAATGGAATTTTCTCAGGAGGCGGAGCGCTGTTGTTAGTGAAAGTCACTCAAAACAATGTACTTTAGCTACTTTCCAAATCAAGTAAAATATATGAGGCGGGAAGGAGGGAACTGTAACCTGAGCCTGGATCTAAAACTGTCACCGGCTTTTATGTGACCGTATCAGCAGGCGGAGGAAACGACGCAAGAACGACGCAGGGAGGGGGTTAGGCAGGGCAACTCATCAGAAACTGCACATTGCAGAATGAGCGACTGCGCAGACTAGTCTTAGCCACTCTCTTTTTCACAGATCGTACTTATCTTAACGTTTATCAACAGAAGGTGACAATTAGTCGAACTTAAAGCTTCCTTTGCAGCGGCCGACGTGATTCGCCGGTGGACGCGCTGCTCTCCGCTCGGGAGATGAACCAGGTAAGCTCTTGGTTTCATATTAAAGGAATTGTTAGAGTTATGAATATCTACGAACAGCTGACTTTGGGAGGATGAAATGGTGAAGCGGAATGACGGTCATTCTCAAATCAGAGATTTAATTAGTTCCTAGTTCTCTGATCATCACAAGTGCATGAAGGCATGAAGGACAACTTGTCAGTCTGGATCTGGCTGAGATGGGCGTGATGCCTAACGGAGTCTTGTCTTCAGCAGCAAAAACTAATGGGGGGAAAGGGGTAGAGGTGTAGAAACATATGCAAATATGTGCAGCACTGCTTCAACATATATTTACAGTAGAAATTTGCCATCCAGGAAATGACTCAAGCAAAAGTGAAAAAGTATTTTGTAAATAGGTTACTCAAGTAATGATACATTTTTATTTGATATCTAAAAAACATGTCAGACAGACAAAAATATATGTACCAATTCTGGCATTTTCAAGAACAACGTAAAAAATATGTCATCGTTATGGCAATAAATAAGGTTTGCATTTCATCTGGAAATCAAGGTCCTAACATCTGGAGAAATTCTAGAAGCTGCTTTTGGTACAAGAGTTGTTCCATTTCATTGATTCCAAGGCTATAATTGTTTGTATATAGTCCAGACCAAACCTACTTCAGATGTTAGCAAACTAAAAGGATCACTTGAATCCCTACTGGACTGATTCATTACCAATATGCTGTGAATTATGTTGAAGTATTATAGTAAACTGCCATTTATTACAAGATTTTTTAAAAAGGTGTAACATATGAATGATAGAAGCTCATATAGTCTGAACTTCTAACATTCAGATAGTGAGAAGCTATAATTTATGATATTGCTACAAATATGCTAAAACAGAAATCTTCCTTTAGGTGCAGTGGAGCAACAATATTTCAGCCAAAATGAATTTTTGCACCCAGTTGTCTGCAGCAACCTTTGCCGTGGGAAGTAAGTGTCTGAGAACTGACCAACTTTAAACTTCACTCATTGGCCACCAGCCAACAACCTTTGTTGTTGGCTGGTGGCCAACAACAAAGGCCACCAGCCAGCGTCATGTTTTTGTTTCCTAAAGTATTTAGCATATCTTTACTGCTTGCTTTTGGAGATGCAACGAGTCTTCCAATCACCACAGGTCAGAAATGTCTCTATAACTCAGACTTATCTCACGATGATGCATCAAAATCTTCATGTGAAATGTTTTCTGCCTGATTTTACAGATGCCAAGGACTCATTGGGGCTCTTTTACTGCACTTCTGCAGGATGTGCTGCCAATGTGAAATATGTGTTTTGCAATGACAAGCTCCTTCAGCATGATCACCTTCCAGATTGCTCAGGACCTCCGCTTCCCTATAAAGTGTGCCAGCATGATGGCCGTGCATATGTTTCCACCCCAGTAGGGACCAAGTGTGAATTTGAGGAGGAGAGTGAATACATTCCAACTAACAAATGTACAGGTAATGTCACATGTAATTAAAGAATTCCACAAATGATCCAAAAGAAAATGTGCATTTATAAAAAATAACTTGACATTGTAATATATGATATCTGGTTTTGTAAATAAAATATCACTTTTCTGCGTCTTTCTTTCTATAAGACGTTGACCCCATTTGCCTTTTGATTCATGGTAAGTATTGATTGAGAAAACACTATTTACTATTTTATTTGAACATTGAATGGAGTTTTTAATCCAACATTTCAGCTACATCCTCATCGCCAACCACTTCAAACACTGGGAAGGAAGCAGCGGGAGTTAATCCAGGATACATCGTCCCAGGATGCATCCGTGAGTTAAAATCGTCATCTAGCACTGAAAGGTTATTCTCCCTATTTATAAGAGATTTATCGTTGATCATATGAAGTGCTTACATTGCCAATGTAAGCATTTTGAAAAATCTTACAGTTGAAAAATAGAATAGAATAATCAAAAGATGGCAGTGTCGCTATAGGTTCCTAATTAACGAAGCCATAAGCTTGACGCTCTCCGTCTTTCCCCTTCATCTCACTTGACGATAAAACCCCCCCCCAAAACAAAACGAAATCTTGATACGTTAAACTGTTTACTTTAGAAATAAAAACAGTACAAAATGCTACATTCCACACTAATAAAGAGTAAACAAGGAAGAGAAAGAAAAAGCGAGGTCAAAAAACTGTGTGGCTTCACTCCACCTGCCCAACTCCCTGTATTTAGCCACACCCCAAATCTTCAACTGCAATTGGATATGCAAATCCACAAGCTGTCCCCAGAAACTGAATTTAGGCTTCTGCAGTTGCTTTGCAAATGACATAAACATGCTGGTTCTTTGAACCGGTACTCTGTACTTACAAATGTTCATCTAAGTGACATTGAGAATGTTGTACCCTCTGATATATGTTGTTGATGTTTCAGAATGAACGCAAAGTGACACAAGAAGCAGTAAAACTCCCAAAGGATCCATTAACCCCTTCATTAGGTGCTATACTAACTCACATGTTCTTTCTGTAGATGTGTGACTCTTTTGTGGGTACTCAGGTTTTCTCCCACAATCCTGTAAAATTCCTTGTTATAGTGAACTGGTTTGTCAGATTTTTCCTTCAGAATTATTAAGTGTGTGTGTGTGTGTTCGTTTGTTTGTAACACCTTGTGGGGACCAAATGCTGTTTTTGGGTCAGGGGTTAGATTTAGGACTACGGTGTGAATTGAGTTTTGGTTATGTATGTGGTTAGGATAAGGGTAAGGTTTAAGCTATGGAAATGAGTGGAAGTCAATGGAAAGTCCCCACAAAGATAGCCACGCAAACATTTGTGTGTTTGTGTGTGCATGGTAGTTTGTTTTGTGACAAACTGGGGACCTGTGCAATGTATGCTTGCAGCCTGTCTCTTGCCAAATGACAGATGAAAGTTAAATCTGAGAAGTTTGGCTTTTTGTTACTGACCCGTCTTGCTTGCTGTGATCTGTTCACTTGCTTCACTTGGGGCCAAAATATCATTGTAAGGGCTGGTGTTAAGGTAAGATCAGAATTTTTATATCTTCTCATTTTGGAGAAGATATTAAAATTCTTCTCATTTTGATTGTTACATGTGTCCTAAATATCAGATTTTTCATTCCACAGTTGGTTTTGCACTTCTGGCTGGTGGTGTAATATGTTACTGTCTTAAAAGACGGAGATTAAGGTCAAATCAGCAGCAAAACAGGTACCGAACTATAAGATCATTTCAAAGTGATAGCCAGATGTGACATATTGATGCTAATTCAAATTCATTTCAGAGACTCTGAAGAGGGTCAACAATTAGCAGTGATCCAACCTTCTGGATGCACAACTGTGAGGTTTGTGAAAAAAAAGCAACTCATTACATTGATGTGAATTTTATTTTTTAAAGTTAACATTTCAATTTTTCAGGGATGCAGAAGTTGCTTTACAAGTGGATGATGACACTATACCTCAATGTGGATGTGGGGATTAGCTAAATTCTCTTTGTTATGGCACAGAACAGCACTTTCATCCGATTTTAATATGAAAGGAGTTTTATAAATAAAATTGATCTGATATTATGCCATCTCACCACCATCTTGACCAATAAGGCTGAGTCCGATTCTTTGAACTTTTCCATGATGTCACACAAGCAAGCAGTGCGTTTGAGGTGTTACTTTGAAATTCATGCCAATGCACCTATTTTGTTGTCTCAGGTGTTATGAAATAACCTGTTGGATACTTATGAAGCCATGGAATCAACTTGCTTTGTTTAAAGATATAATTGTCATAGGAAAGGGATTTTTTAAAATTTTATTTAAACATATGAATAAAATTATTTATCTCATTATTCTGGGCTGCGACAGACTGGCGACCTGTCCAGGGTGGACCCCGCCTCTCGCCCGGAACGCAGCTGGAGATGGGCACCAGCAACTCCCGACCCCGTTAGGGAGAAGGATGACGGAAAATGGATGGATGGATGGATTATTCTGGGCTTTTGGAAATATAAATACAGTAATCTTGGCAATCCTAACTCACCTAAAACAGGGCCATTTTGCTGTGACAATGAGATCAAAAATAATGGTTATGTGTTATTTACTATACAATATATGTGAGCTGCAAGTACTGGGCAACATAAACCTATACTTACTATTAGGCTGTCAAAACAAATCCCAAGAAGATTATTTTTAATTTTTAAATGTGAAGTCCAAGGCGTCACACCTAAATTAGGCTCATGAAATTCTAAGATTAAATTTTGTAATTCGGGATCAGGCCAGGAGGTGGTGGTATTGAGTCGTTTTTTTTTTTTTATCTTGTGGCGCACTGATGAAAATAAATCTGTAAAAAAAAAAAAGAAAAAGAAAAGAGGCAGGAACAGACAGTAGAGTCACACAGGCTGTCTAACTCTACAGCAGCGCAGTACAGCGGGTCTGCTGTGGAGGGAAGTACTGCAAACAGTACATCACACTGAACCGCATTCATTCATCTGCTGGAGATCCTCTGCTTGGACAAGAAGAAGCACAAGAAGAAGAAGAAGAAGAAGAAGAAGAAGGCTCTGAGAGGACCGCCGCAGCCTCCCTGGGAAATATTTCTACAGGATTAACGAGAAGAAGACCATTTCTGCTCGTTTTCATCAGGGAGACCCGCCGCTGGAGGTACGACGTCTGTACTTGTTCGCCCGCAAAGTTTAGTGCAACTTAGTAGAAACAGCGGAGGGACCGTGACGTGTCGGGTCTCAGGTGCCCTGGCGACAGGTGAAAAACTGCAGGTGTGATTAGACAAGAGACACGAGATTCTGCCCCCCGATACAAAGTGTCCTCAACCGACGGTGGACGCAGGTCCTCGATGAGAGAAGACGGGTTGTCTTCGGGTTTTGGATTGCAAGGCAGTGATTTCACTCGAATCTGTCGCTTGTGAATTATAATCCATATTAGTGAAATGCGTTTGTTTTGTTTTTTCTTGTTGTTGTTGTCAGCTTGTCAGACTTGCTTAGAAACAATCGGATGGACAATGACGCAAAGCCTTAAATTGTGCAACTTGTGGTTTGTAATGAATTCTTCAAAAATGTGGGATATTTATAGGTTCCACATTTTTCAACTGAAATGAGTTTCAGTTGATCAATTTCTCGGGAACTGAATGCAGCCTTCTTTTAAATCCCTTCGTCACAGAGTGTGTGTTTGTGTGTGTGTCTGTGTTGTTGTTTTTTTTTTTTCTTTATGCATCTCTTCCCATCATCACAGCTCTTTACGTTAACGTGATACATTTCTGTGCTGGTGACTGGATCCTGGGCTCTTCACATTTCCCTCTTCAGACCCTCTGAGAGAGTCACCAGGCTGTGACAAATATAAAACAGCCCTGCCTGACCAAAGATACAGCAGGTTATGCCCTGAAGACAGATTGATTCCTTCCAGTGGCTTGGTTTTGTTTTTGTTTCATGTTGTTAACTCAATTCTTGGTTGTCGTTTGCAGAATTGCTTGCTGTATCTCATCTTTCAGTTAAACAAGAAGGAAATATAGCAATCATAAAGATTTTTCCACGATTATAAAATGTCACTAGCTTCTGCTGCATTCATCTAAGACACCTTTATTAACAAGTTATCTGTGTGTACTTTATTGACTTTTCTTGAGTTTATCTAATGCTTATGCATATCTGGACATTATCCATCTTTTTCATGTAGTATTTGCACTGGAAGGGTCTAAACTAGTGAATATAATATAGTAAAAACAGCATGTGTTTAGCAATGAAAATGTAGCACAATACATAGAACATCCACTGAAGCTTTTGATGTACTCGGGGTTGTAAAATACAAATCAGACCAACCCAAACCAGCCCATATATAAGTCCATTTATGTGTCTGTGTTTATCTTTATGAAACTCCTTTATCATCCTCATTTGACTGGGAGGCTTTATGCCCTCAATGTTTGAAAGGGAAAACATGCAAATTTCCATCAGGCCTTTGGGTGTATCACGCTTTGCTGGATGTTGGTAAAACGCCGTTTCCTTTTGAGATTTTATGCAATAAATTAAAGCGGCAAAAAAAAATTATACTTGGTTTTCGATTTATAGAAAAATAGTTTAGTTTGGATCTGTTTGATCCATCATCAAAGTTGGAAAGAGTATGGTACAACTAATCAGCCAAGGTTTTTTTTTTACCTAAGCTAATGGGTCAGACAAGAAGAGCGTTAATCAGAGAAGCAGTAGAGGCTTGTGGTGTCTTTAAGGGAGCTGCAGAGAATAACAGCTCAGTTGGGAAGGAAAATCAACCTGGTGGTGTAGCACTACATAATGGTGCTACACCACTATGTAGCACCATTATGCACCATTCCAGCTATGCAACATAGTGGTGGTAGCATCATACTGTGGGGATGCTTGTGCTGTTCAGAAACCCTCTTTATCCAGTCTGACTTAGGCTGAAACATTTGGGTCTCTAAATGTACTAAGCTATAGGAGACCTGCAGCTACAACTGCAGTAAAAAGGGTTTACAAATGATTGACTCAAAGGGGAGCTGCATATCAATGCACTGTACATTTTGTACACGTATCATTTTCACGTAGGGTTGGCTTCTTTCTTAAAATTACAATGAAGTAGTGATGTTTGAGTTTACATGGCAATAAGGTGGTTTGCATGTTATAGTGAGCATATGTATGCAGTTCGAGTGGTTTCCTACATGATTAGCAGTTGAAAGGTCATATTTACTATATGAACATAAGATCCTTTCTATTCTTGAGCTTTTCCTTTCGTGAATAAGGTTTGGGCTTCTAATGAACACTTGCAATTCAACCTTTTTAGAAAACGCCTAAAAGCCCCATTGTTACATCTAAAGACATCTATGGAGCTTCATGTTCACAGGTGTAACAATTAACATCTGCCGGTCCTTTCAGAGCAGTCTTGTGATTTCTGGGTCAAAGAGCTCTTGGTACATATCCTAAGGCGCCATGGGAACTCGGTGGTGATACAGCAAAAATAACAATATGAGACTTATTAAACCGTTACGTAACTCGCCAGCTTCCCTTCTGCCATTCCTGATGACAGCTTGACTAACTGTCCACTGAACTGTTTGGACACACATACATGTAGTGTCTCGTCACATTCATCATTCTCAGATAAAAATGCCTCTCGGTCCTCTCAGAGGGAAATTCCACACTTCATTATGTTTGCGTGCAGGCCAGCTAAAACTGAGGTCCGATAGCTGCTGTCAGAACATCTCACTTAGAGCCAGTGATAATGCGCTCCACAAGCTGAAAGGAACTTTCTGCTACACTCGACATGAATTTAGATTCATTTATCCATCTGTCCGTCCGTCCATACCTACCTACCTACCTACCTACCTACCTACCTACCTACCTACCTACCTACCTACCTACCTACCTACCTACCTACCTACCTACCTTTTCTTATACCTTTGTCCCTAGTGGGGTCGGGAGGTGCTGGTCAGATTAATTTATTTCCCCTTGACTTCAGAACATAACAACAAACCGTTCTGCCCGGCCCTTGCAGAGATCATCTTTGTGCAGATCGGTCTGTTAAAGGCTATCAAATGTGTACTCCTGTTTTTAGTAAGCAGGACGTCTCAGCTACTGGCTCACACGGCTGGTGTTTATTAACTAAAGAATTGGTGCTCAGGATATTTTATGAGACTGACATGCAAATAGAGCAGCCTCTGTGATTGACAAATCGCTTGTAAATATGCCGTACTTATGTCGTGTGAGCTAAAACCATCCCTCTCAGATGTGATGGCTGTTATTGGAATTGTTGCCACCTACAACTTTTGGGTTATTAGTTGCTAAAAAAGTCAGAGGACAATAAAATTTATGATCAAGTTGACCCACTTCCTGTAGAGACCTGATCCACCTTTGTGAAGTATATGGGTGAGGAGTGTACAGTATGAACTGATGAACTGGTGTCCCACTCTCTTTTTTTCCTCTCTCTCTCTCTGTGTTATCTGTTTTATTGTCCTCACTCGCTGGCCAGCCTCCACTCATGTCAGCACATACCTCATACGGATCTGACTGCCGTTTGCACTCAGTCAGGAGTCACCACTCTGTAATTAAGTCACTTTTTGTTGTAGGGACTATTAGAAATTTTCTGGGGTTTGGCAGCTTCCTTGGGATTTCACACAATCTTTATCCAAGTTATAGACAGAACCAAAACTAGCATTGATAATATGCAGGTTCTTCTTTATATCTGTATTTATTAGAACTTAGTGTTATATGTAAACAATATCAATTTTAAAAAATAGCAAATTTAGAATAAACATGCATTACCGATCATCCTTTCTATTCATCTCTCTTGAAGAGGAAAAATGTCAAGTCAATAATTAAGAGTCAGTCATTTCACTTCTCATAATAATTAATCTAACAGTGAGCAGCACCGCTAACTGAAACAGGACTCTGAGTTCACCTTCAAAATGCTTTGGATTAATCTTATCTTGGGGGCTTTAAAATGAGCACAAGCTCCCATTATTACAGTTTTATTGAATTACATCCACATATCCATCCTTCACTACCCCTGACCTTTCAAATATGCGAATCTGTGAATACACGAGGACTCCTCGTGGGTTTGAGGGATTAAAGTTTATTCATCAGATGTTGCACTTAAGGCTCTGTGGGAACAGATTGGTCTTCTCTGTACATCTACATGAGTCTATTTCATTCATAAAAGTGCACAATGTTTGATAAACGTTGATGCAGAAAATGACCAGACCTTGGAAATAAAACAAATTGTGCAAAATGAGAATACGCTGGTTACTGGTATGTAGATATATAAACCAAAAATGACATTATTTGTTCTATTTTTACAGTTTAAAGTTATTTTTATTTAGATGCCAGAGAAAGTAACAGAGTGAATGAAATTTTCTCCATCTGCATGAGACAGTGTAACAAGGTCTTGGTCAAGTAGTTGAAACAATGCACAAAGCTTTTAATAAATGCTTTTTCTTCATACTATTAATATTAATGATAATATATTTATATTAGTTAATGTAGGATAATTTTTTTAAGCACTGGTTTAGAAATATGCCGCAAACACAATAACCCTTTGTCCAGTTTTCACTCTCATGTAGTAGTATTTAAAACCAAAATGAAACGTGTGTGCTGGAGATTTTTTGGACTTTGCAGATTTTTTGAGCGTGACAAATCAAAGACAAAAACTCCCCAAAACTATTTTGTTGCTAAAAATTTTTAGTGGCCAGCAGTCACAGCCCTGTATGTAGTTTTTTATCATCTTTAGCCATCAAATTAATAAATGGTCTAACCTTTCCGTTTTGTCATAGTTACCAATTTGTACCTCCATTTTATGGACTCATTACCATTTCTCAGCTGCAAGCAAAGTATTTCATAGCCACATATTTTAACCATTGTGGATACCATTGAGTCCGGTAACAAGCAGCAAGATCCCTTTTTATGGCAACGACCTCTGCAAATATGTTTTCAGTTTTTAACTGTTGCAATGGCTGAAACCCGCTTGTTTATAGTTCTACTTGATCTCTCTCATATGACTTTCTAGTGAGTTTCTTGGCAAATTTGTACTTTTACCATTGAGTCCTTCGTAGTTTTGTTGTATTGTTGTATTTCTATGAATAATTTTGAGACTTAGAAGGATCATTTTTAAAAGCTCACTATATAAAACTTTGTAATACACTATATCTCCACACACCTGGTTCCTGATCCCTGTTTAAACCAATCAACCCTTCTGAACATTTTTGTCTTTTATTAGATTATGATTTCATTTCAAGGTGACCCCTGGCAGACAGGTATTATTTATTCTACTCACGTAAACACATTACATTAGCCTACGAGCAGAATATAAAGATTTAAATTGGGTGTGAAACGCTCCGCTGGCGGCTATGAATTGATACCCAGCGATCAAGAAACGCCCACTGGCAGACAGCTCCTCTATAGCGTCAAACAAGTTGGGTACAAAACGACCAGAACTTCAAAGGTGTGAAATGGCGCCGGGGCGAAAAGATCAGAACTACTCAAAATTTCTCACATGCACACAAACAGAAAGTTGAATCTTTTGAAGACTGTCCACAAACATCCGCGTGCAGTCCGGGATCTGTTTAAAATCCTCATTATTTACTTCAAAGCTATCCGTTGGATCTTAATGACCTCTGCTTGCCTGGTCTGGCCAATCGACTCATGGGCACCAGCTTTGAAAGGGAACATTATCGGAGGGGGCCTGCAGGGACGTTTAGCTGGTAATTGTCCTGTACTGAATCCCAGTCGGTTGGCTGAAAGCTGCTAGCTGAGCATTAAGCTGGCAGCCTGACAGGAATGTATATCACTCAGATATTTGTTGATGTTGTTTGAGTCCTTCGTAGTACCCGTTCTCACCCTTCATCCCTCCCACTTCCCTTATAATGACGAAGTCTGCAGAGGCCCACTCAGGGAGTCAGAGTGGGAAAGTGGGAAGGAAACATCACAAGATGAAAGGGAGAGCAGAGAGAAGACACCTGGGGGGGGGGGACGAGCGAGACAAGAGGAAGAGTTCTCGTTTTCATCTGTTGCAGCTCATGTCTCGTTCCTTGATGAAATGATTAACCTTCTCTTAGAATCACTGGGCCATCTCTGTTTACTCTAATACTTCTGGATAATAAAACTTTCTATATCCCTCGAGGATTTACTGAGGGAGAGCGGACCTTTGGACCCTGGAAGGGCCTGGCTGAGCTGGGAAACCCTGTCTCTTATTGTATTTGTGCCGTTTGTTTTCCCTGGACGATGACGTTAGGAGACGAGGCTCTGCTGGATGCCTGGTGATGGATATATCTGCTGTCTGAGGGGGGGAAAAAAGCCTGCTTTAATAGGTCGTCATCTCAGAGAGTGGAGTGTTGTTCTCTATCACGCTCATTGGCGCTTCTTTTGTTTGCTTCTGTATCTTTGGGGAACATTGTCTTAGTGTTTTTTCTCTATATATTCCTGTCCCTGTGTTTCACTCAATGCTCCCTCCCACTCTGTTCCCTCGAATGAATCATGTGACTCTCCGGACACGGAGGGTGACCTCCTCCTTGCTGCTTCCCATGCAAAGACGGACTCGAGTGAAAGTGATGAATGATGATCTGATTTTCAGAAACACAAGCTGAAGTCACTGGGCATGCAAAATAAAATGAACACAATGCTTCTTTAGTGGTTTAATTGTGTAATAACTGCAGTTCTTAGTGCCTTCTTTTCTCTTCTATAAGAGTAACGTTATTATGTTACCGAGTTTCTCATTAACCATAAGGAAAGGAACTGCTGAGTTTTTACACACTTTTCGTGTCGCATTTCCTCATTGTCATCGTCTTCCTCCCTTATGTTTACCACTCCCCACCCTCTCTTTAGGCCCCTGGTCTTGTCATATTTAAAAGGTCAAATCACTCTCCCCTCCATGACACACACCCACACACACACGCACTCTCACAGTATGAGTACCTTCAGTTAGCCTAGTCACAAGAGCCTAAAAATAAGTGAAAAGTTTGGTACTGATGGGCTGCTATTTTGTGTTTAGCAATATGGATGAGGGAGTCTGTCGAACAAAAACTAGCCTCACCTGTACAGAGTGTTTTGAGTGTGGGCAGAGCTTCAGCGTCTGACCTTGCAGAAAGTTTTCTTAGAGGATGTAAAGCTGTTAATGCATTCTAAGGTTGGGCCAACATTATATTAAACCCCTATGGATTAAGAATGGGATGTCACTCTAGGTCATATGCAGATGAAGGCAGACACAAAAATCTAAATATTAATTATACAGGATTACATAATCCACATCCACACTGGTTTTCTGGCCACTTCATGAATTTCTTGTTTCTGTTTTTTAGTTTAGTTAGACATCCTAAAGAAGCATAAGCCTCAGGGGTTCATTCAGGTAACTCCTCCAGCAGCAAGCTGACAGCGTTGGTTACCCAAGAGATTCTTCCTTATTTTTCTCACTCTGTAATGAGAGAATACCCCAGGCTTTTTAAAATTTGGCTAAATTAACAAGCTCTGCCACTTAACTTCAGTTCTGTTTGCTACTTTGTCTGATAGGCTATCCTCAGCCTCTGTTGGGGCTGCCTGAGACTTTTAATCACATTCACACACACACACACACACACACACACACACACACACACACACACACACACACAAACTGCGTTCCAAGATCTGCAGTGCTGCATAGTGCCTGCTGTTAGTGGGCAGACTGTACCCTGAAGCTGCGTCACAGCCTGTCCATCAGAAAGGGGATGAAAACAAACAATCCTCTGAATGTAGTAAAACATGAAACAGATCAGTTTCATATGCTGAAGGAAAAAGGGAGGAGGTGTGTGTTGAAGAGTGGATTTGATAGTTTTCTTTTGAAACAGGAAACACACATTCATGGTTTGCAAACTCTGTATGGTGTTATTCTTTTGCGTCTCGGATTAGTCCTAACTGAACAACCCTTTAGAACATGAATCAGGATCTGACTCCTATAAGAAAGTTTTTCGGTTGCTGGAAGAAGTTAACTCCCCACACTCAAAATCCTTCAAGAGATCATAATACACTTTGCAAATACTTCACATTCTTGGCCTGATTAATCAACGTGTGTGACCAAACACACACTCCAAGTATGCCATTTTACCACACAAAATTATTTCTGTCGAGATCATTTTTTTGTTTTACCATGATACAAATCCAATCCATTAGATTTCTAGCATTTACCAATGCTGCAGCAACCAACACAGTCTTTCTTTCACAGTCAATTTCATTGCAATGGTGATTTCTATTAAGATTAATGGTGAAAACCCAGATATATTGGATCACCAAAATGTTACTACAAATTTTAAAGGTGTGCATGAAAAAATAGACCAAAAATAGACTTAGAAACATGTCTGATTGACAGCAGACAGAAAGTTGACTTCAATCAGAGATAATGATGCTTCATTGGGATCTTCTACCTGTACTGTGGGCTGGATCAGGACATCCCAGAGTAAAAAAACTCTTTTTCTTTGCAAAATACTAATTTAATTCAGTCTTTGTCTTAGTGATGCAATTAATTAGCCACTTCATTGAAATTAGTCAATTTTCACTGGATTTTCACAGGTCAAACCCTAACCTTTAGTTTCTTCTTTTCCTGTTCATCAAATTAATAAAAGTTTATAAATGCCTCCAAAATCATCAACATGTCGTCATGGCGATAGACACGTGCTTGGATTCACAAACTGGGTTTTTCTGTGACCCTTCCCATTTTCTGTTGGGTTAAAAACTCTTACTTTTGTAAGATTCTGTTTTTTATGGTTTTGAAAGAAAATAGTAAGTTTGTCTGGAAAATATCAGACTGAAAATCAGAAAATGTAAATTGCAGATATAGGCTTGATCAGTTCATCTTCCTATTTAATTGTATTGCTCATATCTGAAGAGACTATTTTTGTTTGTATATTTAAAACAGAATTTAATCAGGAGTTAATGTTGGGTTTTTCTTTGTCTGGTATTTCAGAGGGGAAGTTGACCAATCCACTTCCCCTCAGGATGAGCTAAGATGACAGCATTCGTCTTCTTGGTTTTTCTCCACCAAAATCCTTTTCTCGTTGCTCATCTAACATTATGATAAAAGATTGTGGGGGTCACGGCAGTCAGGCAGCCTGATCCTTAGTGCTCTGCCTTGCTGTCTCAATATTGATTCATCATCTTGTTTACAGTCTGCTTCAGTAATCCGATATTACTGTTTCTAGGGAGTGAAACAAAGCAGAGAAAAAAGAAAAGCCTTTGGGTTTGTTTGTGTCCTGGTGACTTCAGGAACCTCCGTGATTGAATACGTCTTAGCTCAAATGTCGCTGTCAGAGACGGTTAATTTCATAATAATTGGACTTTATTTGGTTTGCGTCGTGAGCAGACAGCTCTTGTCTCCTCTCTGCATCAGATTTTTGTCTCCCAGACTGCCTGGCTACGGCGCTGCTGTTTGACTTCCACCGGGGCTGACCGGCATCCTTGGCAGTACCCTTGAAACCATGGAGGAGATATGGCATGACAGCGAGTGTTTGATCTGCGCTCAAGTGGGCCTGTTTGCAGGGGGAAAGAATTTTGGACAAGGGCGTAGGACAAGTTATAGTGGAGCGGTTCATGAGCAGAGTCGTCCACAGTGTGGAATGAGCCTGTCGGTTCTTATGGGACCCGATGAGAAGAAAGCACACACAAAACAATTTAAATGTGCAAACGAAAAGTGAGTTAGATGTAAAGAGTATATAGACCAGATTATTAAAACAGAAACACGTGAAGGTAAATTGTGTTTTCACAAACAATTTCCACCTTGTACAACACAATTCTGCTTCGTCCAAGGAGAGTTTGTTGGTTACAACTCGCCGTTGGAACATTGTTTTCCTCCTTGTTATATGAACGAATCGCCACTGTTGAAGGAAACCTATTGGAAATTCTGGTTGCAGAAAGTTCTCTGGTCAGATCATCCTAAAAAATTTTTTATGACTGCATGTGGGGAGACTGGCATTGCCCATTACCCTGGAGAACCTCATGCCTCAGTGAATTATTTCTTTCTTTAGCATCAGGCTTTAGCAGGGACAGGGAACCTGGTTGGAGTGTGAACAAAGATAGCGATGAATACATGCTCTCAATCCCATCCTTCTTTGAAAATTGAATTTCAGCAATTTTCAAAGGAGCAAATATTTCAGCCTGTAGATGTTTACATCTGGTAGACAGGTAGCCCAAAAGACTTGCAGCTGCAGCAGGATTTCAGCAAAGAATATAAGGCACAGCACACTTTTCAAATTATTCCTAATAAATGCAGAAAACCATTCATCATTTCTCTTCCACTTCACAGTTGGCCTCTTGCTATTTGGTCTATTGTGTAAAAATACTTTTAGGTTTTTGTTCGTAACGTGACAAGATGCGGAAAAGTTCATAGCGAGTGGATACTTTTATAAGATATTACATGCTAATATATTTTTAATTTTAACATTCATAAACAGAGTCTCCTTTGTGTTAATCATTTGGATCTATTTCTACACTTGGTTCACATCCCCACCACTAACATCTCCTCCACAGTGTAACCTGTCCAAGACAATGATGTGACAGAGCTGAGACCGAAAGGTCTTGTTTCACTGACGTTTCACTTTGTTTCTGTTTTTCCTCGTCATTTTCCTTGTGCCTCCATTGTTTGCTAATGGTGTGGATGGCAGGAGAAAGTCGCGGCTGGTTAAGATCATCCGTCCGTTCGTTTCACGTCAGCGTGTTCGTGCGTCCGCCTGCCTTTTGTTACGAAGTGAACAGGAGACCTGCTGTTTGTTCTCTGCAGCTGCCGGCCTCTCATGGATCGTTCTGGAAACAGGGTGCTGGAGCGTCCAGCTGGGGCGCGTGGGGTCAGGTGAGGGGTAGCGGGAGGGGGAGCCGAGGGGGACGCGCACAAAACGGTGCTCAGGTCAGGGCAGCTCTGAGAGCCGGACTCATTAACATTCCTCAGCTTCAGGGAGCGCTAGGCCAGTCGGAGCGAATAATGGCTCAGGTGGATCAACACATCATTATCCAGATTTACCTCTATTGACACAGCTCATGATTGATAACAGGATCTAATTATGTCTTCTCCGGCTTCAGGCAAATGTTGCATCAGCGTGTTGCCTTATAATTGACAAGAGTCTTGTGTTTTTGAAGGGAGAAAAAAAATATATATATATATGGTGCAAGTTTCCAAACAGAGATGGATTAGTTTGCGCCTCTGGCCAAAGTATATTTTGTTGTGTTTATAGCAACGGAGGAGCTGGTCCATAGATAAGAATTTATCTGGAGATGAGCGCTCACGGTGTCCGCTGCATTCTTTTTTTTTATCTTCTTTATCAGTGCATGTGAGCCTGCATTCATCCAAAGGAATACATTGGCTCTATTTTAAAACACGTTTTCACCAAGCACATTTAGGATTTCATGATGAGAGGCAGACCCGTCAAAATTTGGTGGTTGATTTATTTATTTTTTTTTCTTCCATGTTTTCTTCAGAAGATCTGATTTCTTTCTAAGAAGTTGTAAAAAGGATTCCAGAGATTTTTCCCCCATTACGGCATAAAGAATTATTATCCATGAGTCACAGAAAGCAGTCGCTGCAAAACAAGATTTTTGCTGATGTTTTAAAATAGAAAAATTGATGACGGCGGTGATATTTTGAACAATCTTTAGCACCTTAAATAAACATTCAGCACAGTGAATGTTTATTTAAAAGGCTGCTCACGTTTCCAAATCCAGCATCTTCAAAGAGCGAGAGAGGTAAACGCCCAACAGGATACTACAGAGCAGTTTTACTTTACTTATTCAGCCTTCCTGTTATCTGCTCGATATATCACTGTCTTGAAGAAAATAGCCAACCTTGAGGACTTTTCTCTCAGTCAAACTTTTATACTAATAATAATTTTTATTATTGTTTTAAGCACTTGGTCATCAGAAAAAAATTAACTTTTTAGTTTCTGACTGGTCAGTGTGATCAAGTTGAAATTCTGCTGAATTGGATCTCCAGCTGACATCTGTTATCATAGTCACACTATTTATTTATTTTTTTTCAAAAAGCAACATTTATTCCTATTGCTGCAAAAATAATAATGCCATTTGAAGCACCTATTTTGACTCTGACTGGGCTTTTCAAAATGACAGTTCAAAAATTTGTCTATTTTATAAAATAGATACAAGTGTAGGAGCCTTTTTTATAGCAATAAGTGAGGGAGGAGCACAATGGTACTCTACCATTAACACTGTTGTAGAAATCTCTGGCGTTTTCTCTGGCGTCTGTGTGACAGGATTTGAAATGAAATGTGAAAATTACCACTTTTTAAAAATCTCGGTACCGGCAACAGTATAATACCCCTGAAGATTATTTTGGACTCTGGAGCTCTGAAAAGGCTTTCGTCGAGATGTGCAGTGGCCCTGAAGGTGACGTGACCGCCGGTCACAGAACGGTTGGCCGGAGGACGTGCCGTCAAACGCTGATGAAGCAGAAAGTCATTCAAGGTGTTCAGGTCCTGCAGGTGCATTTAAATGCAGGTGATGTGGCGAGTGCAGATACGCCACAGCTTTGTCACACAAAGTCCCAGCTTAACCAAGATTTCTGTTGAGCTTTTCCAGCTTGCAGACTGATTTGCCTGCGATACAGACACTGAGGTGCGATTTTGTTCGGTCACGACGCTCTGCTGTTTTTTTGTTTTTTTCCTTGGAAAGTCAAAGAGGAAAACAGGCAGAGTGGGTTGGGCGTGGGGCTGGGGGTGGGAGGCAGTGGCAGCGATGATGGGAGTGTTGCGGCTCAGGACAAAGTTGCTTGTGCTGTCAGCATAGTGAAAACTTTCGCCCCTGAGCTCTGACTCATTAACCGCAGCTCTGCACTTCAATGAGATACAGTTCAAGCCGTTAAACTGCCAAGCAGGATTGTTTTGTTGCTTCAAAACAAGAATCTAATAAAGAGTTACTACACACAAACAAGCCACAGTCGACCGACAAGGGGAATTATTTCTCACGTTAGAATTAACGTGAGAAATAAGCTTTTATTATTACTTTCAACATGCTGTCCGTACTGTAATGCTGAGTTTATGAGTGATGTTTTGTTGCATAATGCTCTCTCTGTTCCTGCTCTCTCATAGAGGCTCTCCTGATGATTGCTCAACCTAATAATAAAGAGGTGTTGTCCTGATTTCTGTTGGTCCAGCAGTGCTTATCTGTAAGCAAGGTAAGTTACACTCTTGACCTTATAGGAAGGTTATTTATTATTAATTTGAGGTTATGTAACAAGCACCAGTCCTCTGTTTGAAACGTAGCGTTTTTTGACTTGGATCCCCCCTTTTCCTTCAGATGTCGACGACCTCTGAAAACAGGATGGAAGGGTCTCGCACTACGAGCCGAGAGAAAACCTACAAGAAGGTAAAGCCAACCAGAGCTTAGCTGTGTTGCGGTTTATTTCCTTACTCTAATGCAATAAACCCAATTCTGGTAAATGCTTCAGTTTTAGAGCCAGTGAGTCCAAAGCAGCTTTACTTCTGAGTAACTTGAGGGGGTTAAAATGTCCTTGTGCTGCAGCACATAATGTCCTGACCCCTGTTAGGGCTGGCTGCCAGAGACCAGTCAAGTGCTGGTCCCACTTGTTTTCTTTGCCTTTTTTTTTCTTTTCTTGTGGACGTCACTGAGAGTGGCAGCATTTATAAAGATGTAACCATAACGTTTCCAGTAGCACAGCGGCCATCTTTGTCTTAGTTTGGTCTGAATATATTTAGTTATTTTCACCTCAAGAATATTTGTTTCCCAGGAGTTATTTTTAGTTGGGTTTGGTGTTATTACATTTATTTGCATTTTCTTGTTGCACGACAAAACAATTTTATTCAACTCGGTTTATTTATACGCCTCTGGTTCAAAGTGCCGCCCAAAGGCAATTTACTCACAAACGCGTCCAGTTGACATACACAGAAATAGATGGTCACAAACACATTGGAGATTATTTAATTTGGAGTTGTCTTTAGTCTGAAACACACTAAAGCAAAACAATAACATAGAAATATTCCCACAGCAAAATGGCGTCATGTTATAAGAATATAATCCCAGCGGTGAGTCACTGTGGTGTTTTATCATTCTTTTTTTGATTTCAGTTCCAATCAATGATGTTAATTACAAAAAAGGATTTATTTTCTCTGTTATTTGTCCTATGAGAACATCAATAAACATATGTTTGTGTTTCGTAGAACAATCATTTCAGAATTTTCATAAAGTATTACTGAATAATTAGATGCAGACAAAGTAATTGATGAATATGGCTAAAGATATTTTCATACATTTGCAGGTAAAGTAAATTTACCTTAAAAGTTTTTTTTTTTCCAATCAATTTACTTCATCAGGAAAGAAAATCAAATTTTAAGAAATATTTGTTTTAAAATGACATTTTCACACAATTATTTCCCCAAAACATTGCTTTATTTTAGGCCTTTTTACACGACTGTGTCAAGGGCGGCAGTCGCCCTGCGTCTGCTCCTGCAGGGCGACGTTTTAATCCTTGCTATTTTAGCGTTCCAAGTAAAACCTGCTGTTTTTCTCTCTATTTTCCCGTCAAGACCACGTCATCGGCCTTGAAGGGAGCCATTCAGCTCGGCATCGGCTACACAGTGGGCAACCTCACCTCAAAGCCGGACAGAGACGTTCTTATGCAAGACTTCTATGTGGTGGAGAGCGTCTTCCTGCCCAGGTTAGTGCTGCACTGAGCAAAGCGAAGCACAAATGTGAACGCACTCCGATTTTAGTGTAATGTAAAAGCCTCAGCAGAAGCCTCTAAATGTTAGTTATTTGTACAATGGGGGATTGCAGAGGAGGGGCACGAGTTTCATCAAATCTCAAGGTTATTTCACAGCAGGAGGCCGTGAATCAGAAAACGACTTTATAAAAAGCAGCTTACATGTAAGTGGAAACAGCTGGCTAAAGTCTGCAGATTTGTTGTGCTTTTTTTGCCCATTAATATATATTTTTTTGTTACAAACAATAAATAACTAATCTTGCCCAGTGGGTAAACTGCAGCCAGAGCCTCTCCATCATCATTTCTCAGCAGTCAGCTCTCCTCGTCTGAGTCATGATGCAGGGATGCTACTGTTCCTGGGGATTATCCTCCGAAGAGCTGTGAAATCAGCTTACTGCATGCCTCTCGCTGCTGCTGCGGCGCTCAGCAGACATCGTCGTGTGTCCTCTCCGTCTTCTCAAGTTGTCTTCACAATTACATCATCAGCTTAGAGAACCATTTGATATGATCTGAAGCTCAACCAGGAATTGTTGGAAAGCAGGTTCCTCTCATCCATCGGTCATCGCACAGATGGAGCTCCAACGCTTTCTTTGTCTGCCAAAGGTCAGGGCTTTCTGACCTTTGGCATCTGACATACGTGACTTTCAGATGATCAGCAACGGTCGTTTTACTATAAAATGAGTTTTGTGATCAATTTCTGGATTTTCTGAAAGTTTTGTTTTTCTGATTTCAGTTTTAGCCAATTCAGATTTTTCTTTAAACTATTAGACAACAGCATTTAAAATATATTTTTTCTTTCCTTCCTCCTGTGGGGAGCCATTATTTATTTCAATTGAAAGCAGAGATGTCACACCACGCGCATAAAAGAGCCATCACTCTAAAACAAGATTTCACTAATATTTTATTACCAAGTCAAAATGAGACTAGTGTTGCTTTGTAAGACTCTAACACCCATTTTAGATTAGGGATTAGCACTGTTAGCAGCATTACTGAAAAACCAGTCTCTGTGTGCGGAAGTCTAAGTTCTTAACTCAGAGGTTTTCAAAAGGCTGCAAACAAAAATCCTGAAAATAATTCAGAGCAATTTTGCTGTTGTTTGTTCAGCCTTCCTGTTATCTGTTGAAGTATCGCTCTCTCACTCTGTCAAAGGCTGAATTAACGTCAGATCAACATGTTGTGTCACATACAGATTCCTTGTATATGGCTTCCTATTACAATCTTTGTAGGAATGATTTAAGACCCATCACGGGTTTGCAGAACCTGTGAGTCTCTGTGGAGAGATTTTGGCCTCTTCTTCCTCACAGGACTGTTTGAATTCAGTCACATTGGAGACCTTTTGGGGACGGAGAGCCAGTTTAAGGTCACTCCTCTGCATCTCAGTCAGAATTAGTCCTATTCACCCACATGTGGCCCTGCTGTTGTGCTTTATGTCATCATCCGGCTGCGTAACCCAGGTTCACGTTGAAGGACGTTCTCCGTCAGAACACAGGTTCTGTTTAAGTGATTACCTGCTCGTCCTGCTCAGGCGGTAACCATCTGAAAATGCACTGTTGTACTTACCGAGTCTATCTTTGTCCAATTCAGCTTTAATGATAAAGATTAGATAAAATAAATCTGTTGGGGGAAAAATATTGCTGTAATGAACTTTTCCTTATTCCAAACAGCTTTTTTTTTTATTACAGATTTTACAAGTCAATATTGCAATGTTGATATACTTGTAATATATTGATCTGCCCTATTTTTTTTTAGCTGTCTGGTTAGAGCTCATTTACTTCTGATTTGTAGTTTTCCTGAGTAATTATTCATTCGAACTGGACTTTGTATTTCAAGTCTTCAAGCTGATTTATGATTAAAACTCTTGAAATGTCAGAGCTGACTGATAAATCATTATCCCAAGGGAGTTTTATAGTTATTTAGTCAAGAATGTGGTCGTTGAGAAACCTGCTAAGATTTATAATAGCCACGATAAAAATAGCTGTAATCTATTAAAAAGGGGGGTTGTTTGTGTGGACACACACACACATTCGTCAAACGAGGTTGTGTTTAACCCTCAGGTTTCAGGAAGAGAATGAGAGTCCTATCAGGAAGTACTTTGTGGTCTTGGCTTTTGAGATGCAACACCAGGATATGCAAACTCACTCTGGTCCATGCAAACCTGTTCCTGGCACGCACACGTCTCCTATTTCTGAGCAACGGCCAAACATTACTCTTGTTGATGCTGCGGCTTCTGATCGAGAGGCGGGAGCATACAGCCATCAGTGTCATCTGACATCATGTTTGGGTTGAATAAAACATGATGTTTTATGTTTTAAGCTGCAGTGGTCCAGCTTTTCTTTGAAATATAAAGGCTGGGAAGGAAGAAAATTACCCAAGACACAACAAAACACTCAGGAGAAATTGAATGTTCTATATCCAATACCTGACATAAATGTTTCTTTTTTTTAAATTTTCTGCCTTCTCTAAGCAGTTCCTCTTTGGTGAAAACATAAAACATTTTTACTTCTTTTCTGACAGACTGAGAGGAAGGTTAAGCGATGAGCTCTTGTCTGTCAATGCTCCTTCTCGTCTTGATCTTCCCGTTTTCCTCTGGGGGTTTATCGGCTGCTGTCAGTCTGGTTTTCACGCTCGCACCCTGGCTTTGCGCTCCTTTTTCTGTTTCACTTTCCCTTTCTCTCAGTGGAACTGCAGGCGACTGTCTTTCTGATCAGATCGGATCAAACATTTCCATGTGCTGTTCGCGCTCATCAACTTTCCGTGACAGGTGAACACCGCTGCCGTCCTGCGCTGAACAAAGCAGTCAAATTACTTTGTGGGGTTATATTACAGGGCACAGCCCAGACTGTTGCCCCAGCACACAACAACAAAATAGTCTGGTTACTCGGATCATTGTTTAAGAACCCTGATTTAGAGTCGCCCTGGAAAACTTAATCTTTATTAACCCACTTCCATATTTAGGATCCACGAAAACCAGTTCCAGTGAGCTTACGTCGACTCACTCTCACCGTGTTATTGACATGCTAGTTCATGTGTCGCCATTCTCCCCTGGAATGAGAGCTAGCTTGGGAACCGAATGGGGCCAGCCTTTGTTAAAGCCTGTCTGAGAATGTCCCGCAGTCCAGCCAAAGATGAAAAAAAATCTAGGTTATTGTGTTGTTTTAGGGCTTTTTGGAGGTCCTTTTTCTCCCTCTGAGGAAAGGCTCATGTGCTGCTGATTATTGTTTAGGTCCAGTAATCAGACTCACCTTCAGCCTCCAGGCGGACTACTCTACACCGGCCTTTATTTTTTTGTCACGACAGATGTTATGGATCCAGGTTCTTGTAGATGACTGAACTGAACTCTGTTCATGCATTAATGCAGCGTTTCTCAACCTGCTGGTCCTCAGGGCCCACTCATGTTTAAGATGCATCTCTGCTCCAGAACTCTTAATTAAAAGGATTTCATTACCTCCTCTGTGACAGTGGAGAAACACTCCATCAATGGCTAAAAATACAGCGATCCACTATTGCAAAGTCTCAACCGCAATAACATTGTTGTTTATTGAGATTTTATAGAAATAATGCGTCTTATGCATCTCTTTTTTTTTTTTTTTTTTCATTCCTTCCCGGCTTGGTTTCGTCATCGCGATACAGTGAGGGGAGTAACTTGACTCCTGCTCATCACTACCCAGACTTCCGCTTCAAGACGTACGCCCCGCTGGCTTTCCGTTACTTCAGAGATCTGTTTGGCATCAAACCTGACGACTATCTGGTAAGACCCAAAATCTTTCCAACACTCTATGTACCGGTAGCTGATGACTGTTTCTTTTTTTGTTGTTGTTTTTTACCGATGCAAATCAGAAAAAGGGTGCCATACTGCCAAAACCTTGTAGAACAATTTCTCACATCATTTACAGCTGCAGCTCTCTGCCCGTTCTGCACATTTATTGTCAAAGAGTTTTATTTACTCTTTCCAAAATAGTTCAAGCTCGTTTAGATCAGATGGTGTGTGTGTGTGTGTGTGTGTGTGTGTGTGTGTGTGGGGGGGTGTGTGTGTGCGTGTGTGTGTGTGTGTGTGTGTGTGTGTGTGTGTGTGTAAACATTAGTTTTCCAAGTCACAGATTCCACAGTAACTCAGGCTGCATGTCAAGGCCCAATGTCCCATTAACCTCCAACCAGTTTTCTTCTATGACTGTATTTAACTCCATTCGTCTTCCTGAAAGCATCTACACGACATGATGCTGCCACCACCATGTTTCACAACAACGCTAAATATAAATCCACATCAATTATTAAGTTTATGAAAAAAAGCCTCCCATTGTACTTCAGTGATCCCCTGGCCTATTTATGAATTTTTCTTTGGAATGTAATTACAGATAATTTCATTATATATCTAAAATATTTGACAGAAAATGCAGGAAATGAAAGAAGAGTAGGGACAGAATGTAGTTAGCTTCTGCAGGACTGCTAAGATGGTTTCCATTGTGCACGTCAATGCAGGTTCAGTGATATTTGGTGTACAAACTATTAAAATACATAGTGAGAAGTGTTTAAAAGGGGGTCTCAAGTATTTATGAATTTTAACCATTCATTTTTTTGTTGGTTAAAGGGTAGGGATAGGTTTACCAGGCACAGTGTAACCGCTGTAAAAAAAAAAACCCCCGATTGAACATGTTTATTCCTGAGCTTTATAAATCTGGACTTTGGCTGCTGAGGTCAGCGTGGAATATTTTAGCTGATGTGAGAAAAAGTTTCCCTGAAAAGCCATGATATTAAAATATGTGAATCCTTTTAAATTTTAAGTGGCAGAGATGCTCCTAGAAGTTATTGTTAAAAATTAGATGAAAACATTTTGTCTCATTTTGTGTATAGTAGTGTACAACATATTCATGTGCAGCTCTGACCACTAACAAATGGTGCCTTCTGTCAGTGCTGCACTTTTTTTTTTTTTTTAAGTAATTTGGTTTGTTTGACCCCACCCCTCAGTGATGTTGCATCTAAACATTCCCCACAAAAACTCCTCATGTTAAGTACTTCCACGACATTCCTCTTAGGATGTTAGTAGCTCCCAAGCAAAAGCTTTCTTCCTGTTTAAACGCATTTATGGGAAAAAAAACAACCAAACAAGTTCAATGTACGACTGTAATTGGTTGTTATTGTGAGTCATAACATAAAGCAGCTGCACTTCTGTTTCTGTTCAAACGGTTTTTACTAAGATTTACTTGAAAGACATATATTCTGTATTTTAAAAAATTATTTCAGATCATTTCCGTTCAGATTCAATACAAAGCCCAGATGCTACAAGCTAATTCAAACTGTTACACATTTTACTCTGACAAGATATGAGAAGAGGTGATTAGTTCAAGAACTGATGAAAAAGTAAAAGTTTAGAAGTTTCCATCGTCCTCGTCTTTTTTTTTTTGTGTGTGTTTAATCCTGTTGTTTTCCTTTTAAAACTTGTTCAGGAATCGAGTAAGAATCTGCAGAAGTCCCTTGTTTTCGAGCTCCTCTTTATGCTTTGTCCTCAGAACCAAATTAGATTTTGTGTGATGTTATGACTTTATCCTGTTATGACTTTATCCTGTTATGACGCCGTTTGCCTATTTCCCATCTGCCTCCAGGCCCTTTCATGAATCCAGCCAGCTGTATTCTTGTTTTTGAACGCTGACATTATTTCTGCACCAGCGACAAAAGACGACAAAAAAAAAAAGAAAGAAATGAAGATTAACTTCAAGGCAGAAGAGCGAGGATTTCATTAGGCGCGACGAAGTAGAGAGTCTGCTAGAGTTAGTCGTGGCTTCAGGTGGTGATGGATTCAGTCAGGCAGAGGCCAGGCAGCCGAGGCTAATTAAAACCAGGAATAAAAGCACATATAAAAGCGATAAGCTTCAGATGTGTTTGCGCCTCTTATTCAATGTGACTGCAGACGGTGGTCGGCTGTCTCCAGGGAGAGGGAGCAGATGCCTCCAGTGTTTCTCGTCTCCTCTGAACATGTTGCTCTCATAACGCTCCGATTAACATCCAGCACTTCTCCACAGCCTGCTGCTCACTTTCGGTGCCACTTCTGGATGATAGTTTGCCGTTTATGTTAAGATTTTTCTTATTGCTGTCAAAATGTGTCTGATTAACCGAGAGCTGAAAAGATAATGTTCTGTCTTGGCAAAGTGATACTTGCTTCCTAGAAATAATAATATTCAAAAACTAATAAGAGCCACAATCTGTTAGTCTGAAGGGTGAATTTTTTTGAGGAGGATCGAGAAATTTTCGGTATTTTCTTTTAGATTTTAAGACTTGTTTATAATTTAAAGCTATACACTTTTGCAAAAATAAGAATTGAAATAAAAATTCTTAACAGCTAGTAATCATGATATAATGTAAAATGTGGAAAAGGTGAAGCACTAGCAGTGCTTTTCCGATGTGCACTAAAATACTGCCTGGGTTATTTTAAAGCATGCATTCACACAAAGGTTTTTTTGACTATAGCGACTTGGCAAGATGTGGAGATCCTGCGTAGAGTGAGAGGTTACCTTGGATCTACCTTTGCTCCGACGAGGACATTTTGAATAGACCTGGAGAATAGGTGTGCAGCAGCCAAATCTGAGCTGTGCTTGTGCAGAAAAGCAATTGACTGTTCATCTTAGAGGGAGATATGATGGGGAAATATGTTATTTTTAGCAAATGCCAGACTTTACTGTCTGTTATCATTGTTGGATCTCAGTCATGCCGTTATGAGAGAGGAAAAAATGAAGGTATGAAAAGCACTCATAGCATTTGTGTTTCTGTAATGAATGATGCCCCTATGAGGGGAAAAAAACTACAGAAATGAAGCTATTTCTCATTCCCGCTAAGTCCTAAGCTTCGTAAGAGATTTATTGCCATTTATCTCTTGAAGTTTCAAACAAACAAAAAAATGTTTCCCCCTTTTTTTTTTTTTCCATATAAACTTTCACAGTGTTTCCATTTTTTAAGTCTTCTTGTTTAGAGCTGCTCTAGTTTGATTACACTGTGGATGAAGCTGCTCTCCCGAAAGCCCCATCCTTGCTACGTGCGAATCACTAAATTGATGTTATAATTTTCCTTCCTCAGTACTCGCTCGTAAATGAGCCTTTAATTGAGCTGGCCAACCCGGGCGCCAGCGGCTCGCTCTTCTACCTGACCAGCGATGATGAGTTCATCATTAAAACGGTTCAGCACAAAGAGGCCAAGTTTCTGCAGAGGCTGCTACCTGGATACTACATGGTGAGGAGCACGGTTCTTTTTTCTCTCTTACTCTCGGATTATGACAATATAACAGGCCAAAAAAATAAACAACAACGACTGATAAATAAAACATGCGTTAATGAAAGTGTGCCAAGTTCTGAAAAGTCCTGCATGTTAGATCTGAATGTTGAATCCAAGCACTGTCTAAACCCATAGAACCTGAACCAGAATCCGCGCACGCTGCTGCCCAAGTTTTACGGCTTGTACTGCATCCAGACGGGGGGCTTCAACATCCGACTGGTGGTGATGAACAACGTGCTTCCTCGCTCGGTCAAGATGCACTACAAGTACGACCTGAAGGGATCCACCTACAAGAGGCGAGCGTCCAGGAAAGAGAGGGAGAAAGCCAGCCCGACGTACAAAGATCTGGACTTTCAGGACATGCACGAGGAGGGGCTTTACTTTGACACAGAGACTTACAACAACCTGATGAAGACCCTGCAGAGGGACTGTCGGGTAGGTGGAGGTTCATCAGGGTGACAGTCGACTTGCTCTGAAATAGACGAGCTGTCTTTAAGGAGTTTTTAAATTTTAGAGTTTGATAAAATGAGGTTTAAACACAAGTGGTGCATTTCACATTTACTCATTGTGAGCATTCGTCTTCCTGTAGTTTGCTGAAGTTGGCTTTGGTTCAGGTTGCCTCGTTCACGATGTGACAGCTGCTACGTAGCATAAAAGACGTGACAAGTAATGATTACCAAAGATTAGCTAGTGACAGTAACATTTTCTTTCCAAATTGGTTCTGTCTTAATTTTTAAACCTCTAAAAACAGCAAAAATTGAGTTCTCTGCCTCAGTAACAAAAGTCACACCAAAGAATGTTGTTCTCACCGCCACCTGGTAGCCTCTGCATGTTCAGATAAACATCACATTGTTAAGTTTCCAATTAGACAGTCACCAGCAGATTACTCTGTCCATTTACTTGCAAATAAATGTTTACAAGTACAGAAAAAAACAGCAATATAATAAGCCAAGATGCTCAAGGTGGTTAGATTTCTTGGTGATTTTATACTTTCTGTAAAAAGTATGTATTTTATTTTCTGTAAAAATGTCCAATTAGGCCGTTAGCCTTAGAGAATAACGCTCTCAGAAAACACCTTTACCTTGATCCAACTTCAGAGGGAGGCTGTCTGTTTGACCATTAAATTTGGTAGCAGTGAAATAAAAAGCTATTATTAAACAGCGAGGCACTAAGCAGGTTTTTGTGTGGGGATGTTCCTACGCTGCAATAAACAGCCTCTTGGGACAGCTTTATTAGGGATGAAAGTATGAACTACAGGAAGCTAGTTAAGTAGCTTTATTTCATGCTCTTTGTCAGACTGTTTGAGCTGCGAGGTGTAATATCCTGGTCAGTGTATTACTGTAAACGTGGACTTACCCAGAGACCAGGAAGGACGACTTTCTGGCAGAGGTGGAGCAACCGGCCTGGCCTGACAGCCCTGCAAAGGAACATCTAACAATATAATGATTCTCATTACATCAAACTGAATGTTGCCCGCAGTTTTTAAAGATTGGGACCACATGGGCAGCAATTAGAGCAAATGAGCTTTTGGATATATTTAGTTTGTCCTGGTGCATAAGGCTCTGGTTTTATTGAGAAAGAGAACATTATGTGACAAAGTTCCTTTTTTTTTTCTTGATAAAGCGCATTTTACATTAGTGTCGCGATCTTGGATCAGTCGGAAATTGTTTCCTGGAAATATTTGAACATGTGTTGATTTCCCACCTCTTTCCAATGGGGGCTATTTTTAAATGTGTTTGGATTTGAGTGAGGTCAAGCAGGAGAGATTGCTGTAAATTCAAACAACATTTATGCCACTTACTATCTTATATGCTGATGTTTCCTACTTTCATTTGTGAAGGTTTTCTTGAGCAAAGTGTCCAGAGTGACGACTCACTTTTAGAAAAGTCACTGCTTCTTTAATTTTTAACCAGCTGCTTGAGGAAGCAGACAAACCTTTTCCCCAAAGTTTAACAGTTGAAAGAAAAATGTAATTAAAATATAGTAAAAGTTTTTGACCCTATTTTAACAAGGTGGTATGCTATTGTTTAACCAACTAAAAACGATCAAACAAATCGACATCTTCGACTAAATTCGGTTGCGATTGAAATCGAAACAATCATGCTTAGCTAAAGTTTTAATAAGATTTAACTTAATTCCCCAACATTCCTTTCTGCAATGTATGAGCATGCTACGTGTTTTTAGCAGAAAGTGTTGGAGCCTCAGCTCTGCGCGGTGTGTCATTGTCAGGGCTTCCTGTGCTCGCCTTCTAAACGGGAAGCAAAGTGCCCTCTAAGCAGAATCTCAGTCCATTTCCATGAGTAAGCAGCTAACCCCGTAACCCCAGAGGGGACCTGAACACAGGAAGGGCTGTCAGACGCCAAGCAGCAGAGGAGTGAAGGGCGTGGAGGGAATCAAAGAGGGCTTTTTTTTTTTTTTTTTTTCTTACAAGGGTGCAGGATCACTTCCTTTTTTTTACATCAAGTGCTTAGATGCTACGCATTTTAGCAGGTCAGAGTTGAGCTGGAGCCAGAGCGATAACGAGAAGCAAAGGACAGATTCACATTTGAGTTACGCGGGACACTTGTAGCAAAAATGCGGGCGGTGCCGTCTTCCTTCTGAGTCTCCTTCCCGCCGCAGCTCCCCTGACAACACCACAAATGCCAAAACAGCATTAGGCATTAATAATTAATGTTGAACTCAGAGATTGAAACAGAGAAGGTTAATGGCAGTGTGAGTGTGTGTTGGTACCACTGATGTGATGGGGATTGTAATTAGTGTGTTAGAGCGAGGCAAACACGACGGTGACAAGCTGCTCAGAGGACTTTACTCACACCAACCCCGACGCTGTAGATCTGCTTTCTTTTGTCTTTACAGCAGAAGCTACATTTATCATTAAATCATTTTTAATTTTAAACATAAGCGTAAATATCTGGTTTTGTATCTTGCAACACGTTGAAAGCCGTCTGGCATAAAGGAATGTCAAGATTTAAAAAAAAAAAAAAACAGCTAAAAATGTCGAAAATGTTTGTAGAACAATAGAATGCAGCTCTTCCCTCCCACACAGGTCCCTGCACACTGCTGGTCAGCAGGCTAGAAAGAAGGCTCTGCACTTAAGACACTCTTACAGTTAAGAGATATGCGCTTGTTTGAAAGTATTTTTAAATACAAAAAAAGAAAAAAAAAATCCTGCCGTGACAAATGTATTGACAGTGTTTATCATCGTTATTTATTATTATTTTATCTGCAGCTGGAATAGTTAATGCATTTATTTATTTATTTATTTTAAATGAACTGGATCATGTCATACTTTTTTATAAGTTCTTATAAAACTTGTCATACTACGAGAATCTTATACGAGCCCAAGGAGTACTGTTTACATTCGCACACTTATGACTGAGCATCTTGATGGGGGAACTCTATGTTTTTCCATGGGACAGTTTAATATGAGGAGGAGAAAGGGATTTATCACAAACTGATTAAAAATGGGAAAGTCTTGGTATTTTTTTCTCTACTGGCTTGTCATTTGAGTGATAGTCTTTGGTGCTGCAAGTCTTTTCCAAAAGATATGATGTCAATACTTTAAAAAGTTGACAAAAGGGGGAAAAAAAGGCAGAAACAACAGATTTCAATTTAAAAATTGAAGTATATTTGTAGACTTTTGCTGATGATGGAAATTTAACTGGTGTAAAAAGAAAAGAAAAATTGTAAACATTAGCTCTGCAGCGATCCAGAAGGAGAAATCGTTCAGGCAGGGTTAAATTCACAAAGCAATTAGTTCACACTGAACATCAATAAACCTGAGTTTATGCATCCCTCTATTTAAAAAAAATCATTGACACATTGTGATCTAGAAATGCCTCTCTGAACAACACAGCAGCCATCATCCTAAACATTTTAGAAATCCTCTTTATCATTAATTCCTTCTAAGTTCAGACAAATATAAGAGTAAATAGCTGCAGATCAAGGCAAACCCTAAATCTTGAGATTTTTGAAAAGCTGCCAAACGTCCAAGTCCATCATGTTTTCTGACAAGTGCCAGTTAAAAGCTCGATAGTATAAAGCACAAAGCAAATTTCCTGTAAAATATTAAGCCTTCCCGTTGCTACGAATACCTATCGTTCAGCTTCCTTTAAGCCGTAACAGAGATGAGTGTTGTAACTATCGCAAACTGTGGGAGAACTTATGGTGCATTCACTGATCATGAACAGAACTTTTTTTTGTTGACATTCAAAGAAGAAATTCAGGCTCTTCAATCTAACAACCATCTGATTCTCGTCACCAGCTGATTTTTCTGCATGTCTCTTGAAAAAAAACAACAACAAAAACAAAACGGGTGTTAAGTGGCTCAAACATCCAGAACCTAACGGCCGCGTCTTTAACCTGCATGCATCCAGAGCAGAAATAGTTGCAAAGAACTGATGATGTGGCACTACTTTGTGAAATTCCCCCGAAGTGTCCTCTCAGAATCAGCATCGTTTTTGGCCTCCAACATGAGCAGAATTGGCCGTGCGTCGTGCATTTGGAACAGGCGAACTCAAACTTGAGAAAGCTTTTAGTGTATTAATGTCGCTTCAAAATGAGACACAAGAGCAGAGCTCTGGTCTACCATTACTAGAGAGGAGATTGATCGGTAGAGTGCTGGGAGGGTATGCGCGATGCATTAGGGATTCGGACAGATTCCAGTGACGGAGCCCAGCTGGTGTATAATTATTATTCCCCCTTCGCTGTAAGAGAAGTGAGCTTCGTTTGAAATGCGAGCAGATAACACGTCCAAGGCGACACGCCCAGATCTCTGGAAAGTCGGTCACTTCATTCTCTGAAGTCGGAGAAATATCGTTCTTTGTGTTGTCATGGGGGGAAAGCTGAGGCCTGAACATGCGGTAATGGCTTTCTGTAGGCAGCGCCGTTCAACATGGCTGCTGTTTGAATAGGCTGTGGGAGTTTTAGAGAGGGATGCAAATTGTTGATATGGAAAAAGGCAGAGCCCGGACAAAAGACTCTGTGTTTTGTTCCAGTCAGTCGGTCAGTCATTAAGTCTGTCTTGTGTTTCAGTGTTAAAGACGGATCTGAGGTTGAGGGGAGAAAAAAAAAGCTGTCCCGTTCCCCAGTTTTTTTCACACTTCTTTTCATACTCTGTGCTGCGAAGTTTATTTAGGAGCTTCGAGCCAAAAATCAAGCGAGTGTTTGTTTTGTTGATGTTCAGTGTCCTTCACACTTCCTGAGCTGCTACAGAAACACGGCTCAGTCTGAAGGAGGTGGCCATCTGTTTTTCCGAGCCACTTGCTGCAATTTGAGTCACCTCTTTGTGCAGCTCTTATTAATAGCATAAACGCGTATTCAATTAAAAACCTTAGTTACGCTTACAACTGTGTTCCCATTGATTTCTCATTGCTCACTGTGATTTTACTGCTTGCCCTCTCACGGCCATTTAAAATGAAAAATCTTTGCGCTGAATCTTTTCAAGGCTAAATCATAGTGCAAACATAAATGGCATTATGCTTACATAATGGCATTTCTGCCTTAGGCATTTCCACTTTCAATGTATTTTGAATAGCAGTGTATAGAGTGAAGGAGTCATGGGTTTCAAAATTCCTATCACGGATTTATTGTCATCCCTGTTTTCTCTGTTACCTGTAAATAAAATCGAATGTAGCCAGTTGCCTTCAAGGGCAGTCAGTAAAAAGGGACTCCTGTCTGTGACTTGGTTTCAGAATATAAAGTCTGTAAAGGCCTCACAGGTTTGTTAGACAATACAAGCATTTTGCCATACATTCAAAACGCTGTGCGATTGAAAACTAACTCTGCCAAAACACATTGAACATTCTGTCTTCACCTTGAGGCACGGCGGTGGCAGCGTCATGCTTTTGGAGCTACAGGACAACGCTAGAAGACTTGAGACTGGGATGAGATTCACCTTCCAGCAGGACAGTAACAGTAAACATGCAGCCAAGGAAACGGTTTAGATCAAAGCATGTCATGCATTAGAATGGCCTAGTCAAAGTCCGGATCTAAGTTAACATGAGAATATATAGTATGACTTTTAAAAAAAAGAATTGGCAAAACTTTCTGTGTCGATCTGTACATTTGGAGCCTTTAAAGAAGGACATTTGTCTCTGTGCTGCAGTGATTCAAAGGGACTAAATACAAAAAGGAGCCACTATTTTCAGCTTTTCACTTCTGAAAATCCTTTGAAGCTGCATACCTTTTTCTTTTCCAGTCACATTCATGCAGTATCGTTTGTTGAGCACTTGCTAAAACTCAGAGGAGTCCTTAAATCCCATGTTTATATATTTGCAAGCAAGCAAACATTTGGAAAGATTTAGCATTACAAACAGTTTGCTGTGCGGCGCTCCAGTCCGGGTCACCAAACGGAACCGGCTGGCCGGTTGTGACCCTGATCCTATTCCCGTCTGTCTCTGCTCCCGTCTCGCCCAATAAAACTGCATTTTCTACAGGACATGAAGTCACAGGGCGTCTGGGGAAACTGGGCATAAGCTCCTCAAACAGGTCAATGTGTGACACTTGGCTCGCTGTGGAGAAACACCTTGTTTGTTTTGCTCAGAACTGGTTTAAACAGAGATTTCCTTCTCTGTTGACCTCTTTCTTGGGAAAGAAGTGTGCAAAGAAATGAAATCATAATAAAAGGTTTTACTGCTTTCTCGCTCAGTATTCAAAATTGTCCTTTTTTGTTTTTAAATATGTGTTGCAATAGGTTCTGGAGAGCTTTAAGATCATGGACTACAGTCTGCTGCTGGGTGTGCACGTCCTGGACCACAGGGAGGTGGGAGAGCCGGGCCAGACAGGGGGAGACGGCAGGAGGAACGTAGGTCAGAGGGTGCTTTACTCCACGGCCCTGGAGTCCATCCAAGGAGACGGCAAGGCGGCCGAAGTTGTCACCACTGACGACACGTGAGTTTGTTCAGCTGCGGGGAAAACGCACGCTCACAGACGCCGCATTCTGAACACACATCCAGGCCCTCCGTCTCCATCTGTGTCTCCGTCTCCACTTCGTCCCCTAGAAACGCCGTTACCGCGCTTGCACCTCGCCCAGGGCACCGCACCGGCGAGCGCGCGCGCAGACGGGGCCCTCGTATAACCATAGCTACGCAAAGATACAAACACAGCCTCCGTTCTGCATATTTACAGCAACACACATGAATGTAAATAGTATAAGGGCCTCTTTTACAAACACTTGTAAAAGTGAGGCAGCACGCTGGCTTTATTTGAACAAGACTTCGAGCCTGACGGAGAAACACGAGCTGTCCTCTCACCGCTTTTGTTTTCTCCGCTTCAGGATGGGCGGCATCCCGGCAAAAACACACAAAGACGAAAAGCTGCTCATCTTCCTGGGCATCATAGATATTCTACAGTCATACAGGTACCAGTCCTCTTCAAATCATATTGCTGTATTATTTTCTGCAATTCTGCTTTCTGACTGTTTTGCTACGCGCTGCAGTGTTTGATTTCTTAAAGCTAAAAAGTGTCCATGCACAATAATGGCGCACCATGACAGAGTTACGGCATTTAAAGATGCCAGACCTCCCATGTTGAGTTATTACAGGGGAAGAGCTGCAAGACATTTTACCATAAACCTCCAACCATCAGGATTTACTAGGCCTCTGAGGTCCATCAGTCTTCTCTATTTACTAATTGATTCAGTTTTGTCCTGGAAGCAAAGAAACAGGAGAAAGGCTCATTGATCACAACAAAAAAAGACATAAAGCTTCATCAGTCTCTCTAATTGCTGCTCACTGAGTGGTGCAAAAAAATAAATATTACAGATCATAAAGGAGATTTTATCACCAGATAGCCTGTTGAATTACAATATTCTGTTTTCTAAGCATCACTTCAGTATTTTGGAAAAACAACAATCCAAACCATTGTAACCCTATGTGGGGAAAAAAATAACTTGGATCTTAAAATGATTTTTTTGTTACAGTATGTATTGTATTATGGGGCCAGGCTATCTGCTAACAAGGCTACAATAAAGTATTTATTTCCTTTTTAAGAATGTGGCATATTAGCAGCTAATATGGCTGCCAATCTGAATTCTGGTGAGAAAGAGTTAAACCACGTCCTCCAGCCTGATTTTCTCCTGTTTCAAAATGTCTTCCAGTGATACAGGTGTCTACTGAGGTGGCATCGGCTCTACACCATGTTCCAAATTATTGTGCAAACTGGATTTAAGTTGTGCTATTAAATTTATAGATGGTATTTTGTATAGAGAGCTGGTCCGCCCCTTCAGAGTTCGGTGTGAAAATGACATCAGCAAAGTATATGGACTTTCTGACTGCTCACTTTCTTTCATGGTTCAAAAACCTTCAGAAGCAAAATCATCTTCATGCATGACGATTCACCATCTCATGCTGCAAGGAATATCACTGTGTCATTGGCTGCTATGGGCATAAAAGGGGAGGAACTCATGGTGTGGTCACCATCCTCCTCTGACCTCTGACCCTATTGAGAACCTTTGGAGTTTCCTGAGGGTGGAATGCAGTTCATATCAAAACAGCAGCACTGGGAAGGTTTTCTGACATCCTGCAAAGAAATTCAAGCAGAAACTATCTAGAAACTCACAAGTTCGAAGGATGCAGGAATTGTGCAGGTGATATCAACGAAGGGGTCGTATGTTAACATGTAACTGTCTGTTAAGATGTTTTTGATTGAAATAGCTTTTGATTTTAGTACATGTGACCTTACATGTGGAGCTTTGTTCAGTAAAATTTGATTTATACTGTAATAGTTCATGTCTTGAAAATTATACGGACCATCATTTGCATTGACCATTTCAGAAAATCTGAGAAAATATCACTTGCATAATAATTTGGAACATGCTGTAAATGATATCAGCACTATTGTATTTGATGACTGAAACTTTTGCTTTTGACAGAGATTAATCTTATATTCTTGGTTTGAGGTTCCTCCAAAAAAAAAAAAAAAAAAAAAAAAGACATCTCAGTCAATCATCTTCAAGGGGAAGTTATCAAAAAAGGAACGTTTGTGACGATGCTTGTCGTCTCTCCTCAGATTCATTAAAAAGCTGGAGCATTCGTGGAAAGCCTTGGTGTATGACGGTGTAAGTTGACGCCCTGCAAGAATCTGAAACTGCTGCTTTTATGAATGAAGCCCTTATTCAGCCTATTGACCAATGTGTTTTCTTTGTTTTTCTTCCCTTCTGTAGGATTCGGTTTCTGTCCACCGGCCCGGGTTTTACGCCAGCCGCTTCCTCAAGTTCATGAGTGTACGGGTCTTCAGGAAGAATCAGCGTAAGTCTGCGAGTTGGCATGTTTAATGCAAAGGGAACGGGTGAAAAGAGCAAGGATCGGGGAAGCAGGAAATCCTGACCTGATAAAGACCAGGAATAAGAGGGCTGGTCTTATTGTGTATTTTAGGGCATTTGTGTCCTGATGATTTGTGAATTTCCTTTCTCTAAGGCCACTGCAGCTTGTAGAACGCTGCCTTGTGAAAGTAAAGACTTTGACTCCATGATTAGTTCGTAAAATAAAGATTTCTATGGTGATGTAACAAACAAGAAGGAGGAACTCAGAAGAAATGCTGACTGGAAACAATATGTTGGAGACCAAACAGACTCAACGCAGTTCAAATGTATTTATGGCAAACCAAGTCTGCACTTTATTCAACTTAGGAACTTAACTAAGTCTGTGACAGCCATTGTAATTCATATAATTATAATTCTGGCAGCGTTCAGATATATACATATATACATGGTAATGGTTCCTGTTGTGGAGAGATTTGGCTTCAAATGCTGTTTCTGTGTCAGAAATGTTTTATTTCTGTTTGTTTTGAAAAATGGTGGGAAAGCACACTAACGTTTTTCTGGCCTTTAAAATATATTTGACCTTCAAAATGATGGCGCTCAAAATGAGACTCCAGCTGTGCGTTTGCTCTGGCAGGTTGTTGACAGGAGCTCATAGATTTTCTCTGTTATGACTCATATGAAGATCGAGAACTGTTCATCGTGTCAGCGTAAGTTTGGGTAAAAATGGGAAGCTGCACCTCTTATTTAGGTGATTTTATTTTATGCCCTGCGTTGGGGGAACATTTAAATTTCCTTTTAACAATTAAATTCTGCTGATTTCTAGAGTTCAAGGCTTCAACTCTCTGTGACCTCTTCAGCTGTCACGCTCTTTCCCCCCCCTCAGCTTCTGACTCCTGTGAATCTTTTTATTTTCTAGCCCTTTTTTTTCCTTCCCATCCCTTGACTTTAATGTGCCTTTTTTTTTTTTTTTTTGGCGTTTTTTTTTGGCTCCACAGCAATTCGATTTTCCCCCTCAAAGAGGACGCGCACCTCCATCCCTGCTCTGAAGTCGTCCTCACAGGAGATCCTCTCATCGCAGGCGGACGAGAGGCGCGAGGACGAGAGGAGGGACAGGCTGGGAGGGGCCCGCAGCCTGGCCAGTCTGGATGGACAAGGTGCATAAAAACACTTGTGATACCTTTAATCACTTTCCCCCCCCCACACAAACAATCTGGCGACATTCAGGCAAATTTATAGACGGGCCTCGTTGTTGTTGAAGGTCGCTGAACGTTCAGAACGATCTTCCTTCTCCTCGTCTAAACCATCCTCTAGTTTACAGTCGTACAATTTGATGGTGGCTTGTTTTGTTGTAACTGGAGTCTTTTATAAATAGTTGAGCGCCATAAAAACATCTCCTTTCATTCAGCCGTAAAGTGTTCTGCCTCTGGCCAAGCTGTCAGATCCTTACTCTGTTAGGCCTGCAGGAAGGAAAGCAGAACCTACCTTGTTAACTCCGTCCTCTTGGATGCACCACATGTGGATAAAACCTGAAAAAGTTGAATGTTTTTCAGCTTTCCTCCTCTGCTGTGCACCGTATCTCCTCTATGACCACAAACTGACCTCAGATCAGGGAGTCAGATGAGTCAAAAGGTGATAAAATAAAGTGCAGCAGCTGCAGATGACCTTTGTGTTAAACGAGTCTATTAGGCAAAGAGTCGCCGGAAGCAACACGGGCGTGGTGCTGAGGGAGATATCACACAGTCATGCGCAGTCTTTCCGTTTTCTTTTTTCTTTTTTTTTTTTAACTTTATAGCTGAGGGGGCTCTCCAACCCGGGCCCCCCCGCTGTGATGTAAAACACAACAGAATAAATTGAATTGTTCCACTTCCTGGTCTGCCGTTCACGGTTTCTGGATCGGCCTCAAACAAGACAGACGACGTTTGTTCCGCTCTGACGTCGGAGTCTCAGAGGACTGCCTCGGTGTTATTGGAAGCACCAAATTGGTTGATTAATACCCTCAACTTTTTATTGACGTCCCTGGTAAAGACGTGATGAATTCCTTAATCAGTATTAATCATTTAACCCTGTTGCGTAAATTCACGTTGAATATAAAAAGGTTCAGCTTCGGTTCGTTGCATAATTTCTCAAAATGTTCCGGATTTCTGTGTCTCTTCCACCACAACTGGATTTCTTTAGGATTTAGTCACAGATACGAAATTGCATCAGTTGTCTGTCTAATGTTTTCTGTGTGAATTTTCTCATGCATTTAGGATTATTTTTCTCTTAAGACACCCCAATAACAAACAGCTTTCAATTCGTTGGGAGGGACCGCACGATTGTTTTATAAAATCCCCCCGGAGTTAAGAATATAGAATCCTTTAAGACCTCACTAAATTAGTTGCTGGATTACTCACAGCTGCAGGTGGCTTATTTTCTCAGCTGTTTCGAGCCAAAACTGCAAAAGTCCAGAAAAACTGCTGATGAATCTGATGACCAACACCCATCCCAACCACCTATCAACGCCAAACATTGATGAATTTCTCCAATCTTGCGTCATTTGTAGACCATCTCCATGGTGATCTACGTCGTCATTAGCTGATGGTTTCACATCGTAGAGGTCGTATTTAGGAAACTGAATTGTGTGCTGCTCCTCTCCATGTCTTCAGCTGTCTTCGGTTCATTCCTGCGACCCGATCTGGTCCCTGCCAACCCGTCCTTCTACGAGGCGTCCTCCATGGGGACGATCTCCACCTCCTCCATCTATGTCAATGTGGAAAGCCAAACGGATGAGAGGTAATGTCCACACTTCGCCTTTATGTTTCCCTTTCTGTTCCTACTGATGCACACCCACGAGCCACTTTATTAGGTACACTTTGCGAGTTCAAGGTTGGAGCTTCTTTCACTTTCAGAAATGCCTCGTTTATTCATGTCACAGATTCAATAAGTTGTCAGAAATATTCCGGAGACTATAATTTATATTGACATGATGGCAACAAATAATCCACTCTATTTCATACCAAATTGGATTAAGATCTGGTGACTGCGGAGGTCAAAGAAGGACGGTGAATTTATCGTCATGTTCAATCAAACAGGATGATTGTTCCACTCCGAAGCACTGAGACGATGCGAGCTTTAGCCTCGGTTTCCAGGAATGACGCAGGCTTTTGTTTTCTCCTTCCAGGTTTGATGCGTTGTTAGTTGAGAAATGTTATTCCACAATGAATGTTGATTTAATCAACTTGGCAACACAAACTCTTCCACAACACCAAATGGCCTCTGGTGTCGGGGTGGGTGGATGTGGTTAACGCTAATAAAAGATTAGGAGAAGCGTTTCAAGAGAAACTAATCACTGCGGACCTTTACAAGGTATCTGTTGCCTCTTGAAACGTTATTAAATCAGGTGAAAGATCCCAGCGATAGTTTCACATCAACAGGTTTTGTTACGCCTTCATCCCCTCGGTGTAAAACCCCGCCCCTCTGGCCGAAGGCCATTTAATATGGAAATCTTTTTGTCCCCTGTCCTCTGTGTGCCTGTTTGTCTTTCACCTCTCCTCCTGTGCGCCCGCGCCGGCTCAGCCGCGCTGTCTGAGGCTCCATTGTGGGACTCGCCCCTCTCCGTCGGTCACCTGCCGCCGCCCTCACATTGTTCTCCCGGCTGTTTCCATAAATATTTAAACAGCAGCTTTGATACGGTTTTAACCCGGCGATGTCAGGCCAGGCAAAGGCCGCGACCAAACAGAACAGGCGGCGCATCAGAGGCCGCGCATCGGCTGGCGACGATCCCCGTCGGCCGGCCTGTTGCAGCAGCGTCCGTGTCGGATGTGTGTGGGTGTGTAAAGTTGCCGTTTATGTGTTTTTGCCTTGATGGAGCCAACAGTCTCTGAGAAAACTCTTTACAACTCTCTAGCTAGAATTCATTTTCACTTTGAACCTGAAGGCTCCTCGTCATATTTGTCATAAAATGATCACAACACATTCCTGCATTTATCAGGGAGTCACCTGATGTCCAAGCTGAGAAAACACTGTTCTTGATGCCATCTAGTGGTCGAAGCCGAGAGACCTGGGAAAATATTGACATGGTGATGCAAAGGTTTTATTGTAGGCAAGGTATTTTTGGGGGGTTGGGGGGAGTTTTTGTTATCTTGATTTAGATATATATATCTATATATATATTTGGATTCTTTTTGTTGCTAATATTTAGAGATAGTAGTCTTTAAAAATCTCAGAATAATTCTGGTTGGATATTTGATTGTCAGGAGAAATGGTGGAGCTCGTTTTAAAAGCTTGTTTTTATTCCACACACACACCCGGCGTTTAAGCACATTTCACAAAATAATCAAAAGCTTAATGCTGGTCTGCTTTTCTGATTCTAACACCAGTTTTGATCTGTACTGGTTTCGCTGACAACCAACAGTGTTTCCATGTTTCAGCCGCCTAGCTGTAGATTTGAGGTGAAGATGGAGAGTCTGAAGGTTGTCTGCATTCTCTGGCAGCTAAACATCCCCATTGCATGATGCTGCCACCACCATGCTCAACAGTTCTGTCAGGGTTTTCCACTTTAAAAGCCTCCTTATATTTCATCCAGAGTCCTCTTGTCATTTTGGCAGTATTTCAATCTTTGCTTCATCTGACCATTGGAAACATCCCTCCTCCCCCCAAAAGCATTTGGTCTTTCCATTTTAAACCTGGAAAAGTAACTATTTGTAGCCCTGAATGAAATCTGGAGGGAATCGGTCCACTTCTATTTAAGACATTTCCGACACCGTCGGACCTCTGTGAAATACGAACCTAAACCCTGAACCCAGACAGTGTCTTGGGTTTAGTTTAATTCTGAGGAGTATTCAAGTCAGAAAATAAACTTTCACCTCTAAATGTGTTGCCCTGTTGCAGGGATGACGTTGCGTCCAGCTCTACGTTCACGCTGGAGGACAGCGCCATCTGCCTCACGTCAGAGCAGAGCACCGTAGACGTGGACATCGACCGGGATGACGGATCCGTTCTTGACGTGTACTTGGTACGTTGTATTTTTGAACGCTTTGGGCTTACTCTGAAAAACATTTTCCTTTTTTTTTTTTTTTTTTCCACAACTTTGTCATCAGAATTTATATTTATTTCTGTGACAAAAATCTGGAAATATGTTAAAAAAAAAAAAAAAAATAACAGTAGGTGGCAGCAGAGTGGATTGTTGCAAAGGAGTGATGGTGTAACATTTAGACATTTGAAATAGACTTGAACAATTTCTGCGTCTATTCCAGTTTCTACGTCTGTTTCAAGTTTCCTGGCTCCAGAACATATGTGCTTTTAAAACGTTTTGTTTTCTTCTCTACAGTAAAAGCTTTACATCCTTCATTTCCTCCTGCCACACACAAGACAATCCTCCACACGCCATCGGATGCTCCGGGCTGGAAGTCGGTCTCCACGCTGAGTTCTGCTCCATCCACAACGCCATTTGTCGTTTGCCAATTCCAAAGGAAAACCCCTGAACGCCTCTCTGTCTCTGGTTGACGGACCTCTGCACAGTTGGAGCAGTAGCAATGTGCTGAACTTCAGATTGTGTTGCTTTTCTGGAGCATGCATCAAAGCGGCACAGTTTAGTTATTTTTTTATTTTTATTTTTTACATGTATTTGTTTTTCATTGTGCTCACCAAGATTTCATAGTATATCGAGACATATGAGGATATATGCATAAGGAAACGCTAGATTAATGTCAGACATTTCTTTCCTGGTGGCCTGAAAGACTTTAAATCTCTGCTGCAGCACGAGCTGCTGATAAGAAATGTTTACAGTGAATCTAAGGACGCATCAAGACTGCTTCATGAAGGACCGACTCGCTTCAACAGACTTGATTACGAAGCTCCTGAGGCCAAACAGACTGCGACGTGGCCAACTGTTCCCAACAGGGTGGCTGTTTGTGCTGCCTTAGAGAAACATGACGCTCGGAATGAGAAAAGACAGTTTCTTTATGTTGTACGAGACACTTGCGCTTGGAAGAAAAGGCACTTTTGGCACTGGTTATGATTACTTTAAGAAATGTTTTCTTATCTCTGAGGACGTTGCTTAGGTTGGTGGTTCACAGGGCAATAAGCACAGAGTTGGATCTGTGAAAAAGCACTTTTTTTTTTTTTTCTTCTTTCCTCCGCAAATACACGCGTTTTCTCATTGATGCTACACGTAGGAACGAAGGAACGAACACTGTGGATCATGTTTGATGTGGAGCTACTAGTTTTCTGAGGTTGGCCTCACAGATGGTTCTGTTCAGGAAACAGTACGTCCTCCTGAAGGAGTCCAGACATCCTTACCGCTGTCTGATACCTCATCAAGACTGCAGCCAACTATAAATGTTCAACTCTACAATCGAGACAGATAATTTATTACATGGTAATTCACCATCTGCTGAAATAATAATAATAAAAAAACACTTTAAATCGCTGAATGTAAAAAAAAAAATGCATATTTATGTACAGAAAAGCTTCCTATAAATAAACTTCTTTAAAATTTACTGAGTGAATTAACCTTTAGGGGAAACTTTTAAGTGTTGTATTGTGATCAATCTGTTTTTTGCTTAGACTGCAGAAGAGAGTGTCGAGGTTTTTGTTGAGGCACCAGCCTTTACTAAAGACTCAACCTTCACTCCAAACTTACCGTCAAAATACAGAAAGGAACGGCAGGATTATGTTTGGTGGCATCTGAGCTTGATGCCCCTCTGAGTTATTGATGAAAATATTAACTCTGTATTTAGCAAAAGTATCATTAGACATTGCCTTTAATGATAGTTTGGTACCCTTTGTAAATATGTTGAAAACATTAAAACAAGTAGAGGTTTTATTGCAGCAGCAACATTTCACACTGAAAATGTAAGAAGAAAAAAAAAAAAAAACAAATTACAAAAAAGATTTTACCAATGACAAAAAAAATCTGAAAAATATTGAGTATATTTTTCAGATATACACAGTATATATTTGAAACATTTCTCAGGTTTTATGCTTTTTTGTAATAAGGTAACAAGAACTTTGAAATGCCAAAATATTACAAATAGTCCGTGGTACCATAAACTTGTAACATTCATTTTGCTCTTCAGGTTTCTTTATGGTTCTTAAAACAATTTTATGTTTGAAATATATAAAATTATATTTAAGATTTTGAAAAAAGTGTCTCCTACTGTGACTACAGCAGTCCAAATGATTTGGTTGAATTTTGTTTTTCCCCACACTGAACACAGGAACAGAAAATTTAAAGTTGGCTCATAGAAATATTCCAGTATTAAGCTGCTGCAATAAACGCCAATTTCACATGTTTTCCCACATATTTACCAAAGGGCTCAGACAGTGAAAAGTGGTTGGTCTTCATAAACAGTACACGTTTATTCAGCTCTTGTGTAATAATTTTACTTTACAGAACATTGTCAAATGCAAATACACTTAGTGCAAATAATAATTCAAAATTAAAACAAAGTCTGTAGATTGCTGAAAAAAATTAAAAAACACGTTGATCTAGCTTGTGTCATCAGCAAAAACAATAATCCAGAACCGTTCCAAAAACCTCTGAGCTCTAAGATTATTCAATCCGAGGGCGAATTTCCCAGCCGCACAGATCAGCTGATTGAAGAACTCCCAACGCTTGCTGGCGTTAAACACAATCTAAAAGTCATGAGGTACGATGACGTGAAATGTCGACCCATCACTCCCTCCCCCCAGTTTCCATGCGGTGTTGATAAATGCACGTCTGGTGGCTGTAAAGTAGAGAAATCTAGAACGTTTTAAGGGTCATCCTGGTGTCTAAGGCATTCTGGGGGTGGTTCATTTATCAGTCAAATAGCCGGATGCCGCTGCGCCGTGGTGCGGCGTGTGAAATGTAAAATTCTCCACAACTGAGAGGTGTGAATGATATACTTCCCATCAGTTAATAATTTCACTTCTGTTAGACAAAGGCATATCTCGTTTTCAAACTTGACACGTGGAAATGGCTTTCAGTGCCTCGCAAACAATTTAGAAAAAAAACCCCCCCCAAAAAAAAACAGGATCTGATTATTTCTCAACAAAGGAGCGGAAACGTCCCGTCACACACCGACGCTGACCGTACGCAATTGTCCATCGGAAACACTGAGCTGGAAGTCAGACAAATGACGATCGCAACTTAGCATCTTCAGACCACAGTCGGCCATATTATCAGTTTAGCATTAAAAAAAAACAAAACAAACAAAAAAACGATCCAAGAAGAGTTAATAAGCAAAGTCTCTCAATCTCCCACTGCCTCGGCTAATTGCTGTCATCAGATTCAAGCGTTTAACAGTCGATTCACATTTGTCATGTTGGTAAACTAACTGAAAAGTTACTCTCTGTACAATACATTGTGTCTATGTGCTCTCCGAAAAACTAGTTTAGAACGATCTAGAAATATAAAGATTTCAAAGCTTCGAGCGCCGACCCCCCCATCGAACAGCAAAGAGTCGTCACAAGAAGGGCAGGGCAAGGCGAGAAACGGGGAAACAGTGGGCAGCCGCTCCTCTCTTGTGGTAGTTTACTTAAGCAGCAGCAAAAACAAGTAACTGTAATACTAGGAATTATAGCACACCCAAAAAAGTCCAGAAGTAGGTAATCATAAGAAATGTACAAAACAATTTACAAAAAAAACAGAAGAGGAAAAAACCCAAAACAAACAAACAAACAAAAAAAAGACCAACAACAAATCAATAACATTTCAAAGGCTTCTTCTAAAACTCTTGAACTGACTATTAATGCACTTTCATGGCCACCAGATGGAGGCAGCCAGTGAGATGCAGCTGGGGTGGAAACTACTGAGGTGATAAAGCTCGCTCATCTTCAGGGACGTCCTGATCGTATGCAGTGCTCTGGAAATCTGTGTAAATGAAAGGCGATGTGGGCCATGTGGTTTCTGACAGCGTGTTGAATGAAGGGCTTCATCCCTGCAATGGGAGAAGCCTGACACAGTTAGGGAGAATAAATCAGTAAAAAAAAAAAAAAATATTACTGCAACTAAAGAGGATATTAGCTTTTTGTAATATAAAAAAAAAAAAAAAAGCTAAGTGTTGGTTTCAGATTACCTCTTAGTGTTCAGAAGAGGATGGCGTTCCCAGCTGTTTTCTCCTGAACGTAGGAGGTGAAACGTTTGAGGAACTTGGGATACTCTCTCTTGGCGACGGCTCTCAGGACTGAGGCCGGAGCCCAGCCTCCGGGGTTCACTGCAGCCACACACAGGAGGGTTACCAGCTCACTTTGCAGCTCCTCACAATTTGTGATCAGCCATTAAAGAATCGACAACAGTAAATCAGTGCAGAGATGGTGGTGCTGGGCGCCCTCTAGTGAAAAGAAAGGGAACTGCTCTCTTTCTTCATAAACATTCAGCACCCTGAGGTCAGAACTGACTCTCCGGTGGGGAAGCTTTTTGCTGCAGCCTGTTTGTTTACAGGAAGTGACGGGTAAGGTGGGCTACAGCCGTGTGGGATTTCAAAGGAACAATATGACCCAGAAAAATATAATGTTCCATATAAAGCCTTCACTTCTTCACAAGAATACAGACAAACACCATCTTTGTTGCTGCTGCTGATGAAGCAAAATCCAAGAGATTTCTCTATTCTGACAGTCAGCAACACTGACAAGCTTATCCACGCTGACCCGACAAAGAACCTGAGGAACATTTGGGTTTTCATTCAATGTCAGCTACTGAAAATCAAATTTAATCAAGAAACGTATGAAATACGTCGCCATTTGCAAAAACCTAATTCATTTTTGAATTAGCTTATTGAAACAAATGCACTTTTTGCTCTTGTTCTAATATTACAAAGTTGCACATGGGATTCACAAAGTGATAAAACATGTTTTACCTTTCAATCATCAACCAAAACATGTAATCTCAAACTTATTTTCTCGGGCAGAGAGTCACACAAAGTAAACTGCACACTACGTTACATTACTTAGCATCTTTTCTTTTGTTAGTGTAATCCTGGGATCAAAGCCAGAAGGGCTTGGAGAGGAACTTACCATTGGCAACATATGTGATCCTACAGAGGATGTTGTCTCTGCTTATCTCTTTGTCCCCCTCTGGCGGGCTGACCAGCGTTTGGCAGATCATGGCCACATTGATTTTGGCACGAACACACCGGTTTGTGGGCTGGAAGTAAAACAAAACAAACAAAAAAAAAAAACGGTCAAAGCAAAAACTCCAAGGCTCCCAAGCTGCCCTGTGAATAGTTTAGGTTAACTACTGTTGACGACAACGAATGCGCTTTATTTGAGATGTTTGAGTTAAAAAAACAAAAGCAAATGATTAGCACAGAAACGTAGCACATGAAATATATTTTCTAAAACAAAATAAAACCATGTTCACTATGTCGCACTCTTATGTACAGCCTTAATTTTACAATTTACCCCACTAATGCAACTGGAGTGGGTCTTTCCACAGAAACTTCATCACAGGCTGAAAACATCCGACTATTAACGTTCACATGCCTGCCTGCTTTACAGGAAAACTACGTTTTTGTCAAAGATAAGCCGACTGCCACACAACGCTTTTAAATCCTAAGTAGAGTGCAGGTTTGCTATGTCTCTTTGCTATGTTCTCCTGACATTCTTCTCCTCACCAGATAAATCACAACACAAGCTCTCACACATTAAGTGCTTCAGGCTGGTGACATTGCTGTCACTGCTCTCTTCTTCGATGGACATCATCTTAAGCTTCACTGCCTGACGTCCAAACGCAGCGTCATCACTCTTCTGCAACTTTCAGCTGACTCAGCTGAAAGTTGTGGTTTTTCTAGTTTTTCCCACTTCTCAATTTCAGTCATGCTAAGGAAGACAACTGTTGTGGGCCACAAGAATAGAATAAAGGCAACTGGAAATGACAGTTTGTGAAAATGATGGTGACTCGTGTTCAAACCCCTAACAGGTTTAGCTTTAAAGTAATCTTTTAAATTCATCAAAATGTTTCTTTTTTTGACATGAAGGAATATTAAAGTTTTGGAGAGACAAAGTCATGGATCTGATAGAGAATCCAAGGAGAGAGATGGAGATTAGGGTGATGGCAAGGAGGCCTCTCATACTTGTCAGCAATTATAATTAAATCTGTGATGCTATAAGAGGTTTTTCCACTGATTTTGAAAGGATAGCAATAATTTTTGACAGACTATACATTTGCTAATAGAAAATTAAAACATATATGTTTTAATGACTTCCCTTAACATTGGTGTATTATCTTTTGGGGAATACCTGTGAAGGGTTTCCCCCAGAAAACATGCTAAGCCCAGTGGTCGGGGAACCGAGGCGGCCCACTGCCGCTCCACTGTGTTCTTGAGATGTTAAGTTGACGGGGGGATGGGGGGGAGGAGGAGGGGTCTAGTAAAGCATGGCGGGCTGCCAGGCTTATTATGCACTGGGGAAAACCCTGCCTGTGTCATTCTCTCTTTGGTAAAAAGCTTAATTTTAGTTTATTGGCATTTTAAATTGATAAACTCTTTATTCTCTTCTCTTTGTTGTCCTGACAGTTGTTTGTATTGTTTATGAGAGCTTTCACTTATCTTAACTTCCTTAGTAAAACAAAAATTTAAACTGAACTGACATCACTAAACATTATTTGTCAATTTGTAACAATCTAAAATATTTACATTTTCTTTTGACATTATCGAAATTGATGCTCTTTATTTAATTTGCATTTTACACAATTCCTTGAAATGAAGGCTGAAAATGACAAAGAAAATAAAAATGCTGTAAACAATTAAGAGAAGGCGTGGGAGTTCTGTGTACTACGATTAGTGTTTTGTGTCGACACTTACTGGAGCCTTGTCATGGTCGACAGAGAAGTTGCACACCAGCCATGTGTCAGGATCGTTTTCGTTTGTTGCCAGAATCTTCCTGATGGCTGACAGATAGAGAACGTCCCTCTGAGAGGCGGGCCACACTCTCTGAAACGCAAACCAAACACAGACAGCTGCAGACCAGCGCTGACCAAACGTGCAGCCCGTTTCCGTTCACATCCGTATATCGAGTCTGAATCTACCTTGTGCGTTTGGTAAACAATGATGGCATTATCAGAAAGTGTTTCCACAACGTTGAAATTGTCAATGGTGGCTGAGGGAGGGAGGAAGAAGCTCGTGTCAGTCAGGTCACAACACTGGAGCCAGAGAAGCTACACAGGAGTCGGCATGACGACCCTCCCTGTCGCCGCGGACTTACTTTCCCAGTCATTTCGAACGTCTGTGTCCCAGAAGTAGTGACAGACCTCATGTCCCGTTACGCCTTTGACAGCGTGAGTCGCTTTAAGAGGATCCAGGACGATGCCGTTCTCCTCCACTTCTCTCCTGTAAACCTGTTAGCGCCACATAAAGAGCCGGAGGGACAGACGCGTTAATAAACCCACAGCAACTAGAAATAGAACAACTCGATTTAACCTTAGTAGTTTGTGAATTATTTTTTTTACTCCTGCATAAAAGCTTGACATTAGGGAGTAGTTTGTTCACTTTTTCTTGAGAGCACTTCTCTTACTAATGAAAAAAAAAGTTGTGTTATAAAGTCACAGCTTGCAACCGAGGGAAATGATTCATAGGCTGCTTGTTGTCTCCTCTGTACCCACCTTCATCTCTCCTTCTTCTATTACCAGCTGCCAGTTGGCATCTCCACCCACATCCTGAAGAGAATAAGTCATATGATTCTGCACCATCTCCTCCACCTGAGACACGGAGAGACATTTAATAAGCTCAGGTTAGACAATATTTTACATAACCTGCCTATTCTTGGCACAATTCAGTGAGAGTCAACCTATATTAACCCACTTAAAACATTTCAGTCTTGAACAATCGGCAGTGTGTGTGTGTATTTGCAAACAGGAGAGGTGCTAACTTCATTCAACATAAGGTAAAGGTAAAGGTAATTTTATTTATATAGCACATTTTCAGCAACAAGGCAATATAAAGCGCTTTGCAGGAATTAAATGGAAATACAAAAATAACAAACCAAAGAAAAAAGCAAAAGAAGAAAAATAATCTAATAATGTTGATCCAAAGGAAATAAACTAGATACTCCTATTCAGGGTTGGTAGGTAAGTATAAATAAGTAAGTATTCTCTGGTCAAACAAGTATTTTGGGCCATAAACGATTCAAGGAATGTTGCCAAAGAGCACAAACCAAATAAAAATGAGCCGACTGGTCCCGCCTGAGGGGATTCCTACATATCCAAACAATGTCATTAAGCAACAGCAGCACACGTCTGCTCAGCTGCATGCTCATGCCGCAAAACAGGAAAAAGATGGAGTGATGAGAAATGGCTCTAAATAAGGGGGTTTTCTCTAGATTCCAGCCATGCAGCTTCAAAACAACTTCCAGGAATAATGTCTGCTGGACCCTCAGGAAAGCCTGTGAGTTCAGGAATGTTTGTGTTCTCCAGGTGTTTTGCCGTGTTTGTATTTCTGCAAAAAAAATAAAATAAAATAAAGCTTCGGCTAAAGAATTTCACTCCAATGGACTCCAGGCAGTACAGCTAATATTTCCAGCATCCTGGATCGAGTCGTTATAAGACATTCTCATGCCAGCTGCTCATGCTCTGTAAGAGTGGTAAAAAGGGAGTCGGGTTCCTGCATCCAACTATACAGGGGTCCACGGTTTATGTGACAGTACCTGAGAGCTGAATCTGTGAACGTCATCTGAGGCGGTGACTAGCTCAACTGAGGACGCGGAGGAGGAATAGCTACGAGGCTGCTCAGCACAGAGATGTTTGGAAGAGAAAGAGCGAGGAGGAAGAGCAAAGCAAGCAAATCGTTTAGAAACTGGAGAAGCAGAAGCTCTGGTGAAAATGTGAGGGAAGCTATCAGAGAAAGAACTTGAATATAATCTAGAAAATGATATACTTCAGAAATTTAGAAGTGAAATTTACTCGTTATATAGATTCATTACACTCAGAGTGATTACTTCTGGTAAAAAAAAAAAAAAGTGCTGCACATTATATTCACTCAATACTTGGTTCAGAACTCCCTTTGTTTTAATCATTGCGTTAATGTGATCAGCCTGCAGCTGTGCTGAGGCATCAAGGAAACCCCAGTAGCTTTATTATCCACCTTCATCTCATCTTCTGGCTCAGTGACGCCATGGTCATTAAACCAGCTGTTGCTACAAAGTCCTGCTGGGAAATAAAATCAGAATCTCCAATAATCTCATCAGCAGGAGGAAGCATAAATGGTCTAATGTGTTCTGATTGGCAGCTGCACTGATTCCAGACTTGATGTAACAAAGTAAACTAACAACTGCAGAAGATGGTTCCACAGATAATCACTGACTTTGAAAACTTCACAGAAGCAATTTCGATGTTGTGCCTGTCCACTGGCCCTCCCAGCATGTTGGACTTTGATTTTTAAATAAAATAGAAAACCCCACTCTCCACCCACGTGACTCCAGCTGCAGTCCACAGCTTGTGATTCTCCCACAAACTCTCAAGTGAGCTGTGCTTCCCAATCCTTGTAAGGCTGCAGATATTCTGAATGCTTGTGCATCTTTTTTCCATCACACATTTTCCTTATTAAGTTCCCATTAATTTGGTTGGATGCAGTACTCTGCAAACACCCAGCTTCTTTAGAAAGGTCATTTAATTGTTTATTTTGGACTTCTGTAATCTGCTAATGCTAAGAAACTGAGTTTGAAGGTTTTATTAGTTGGAAGCCACAATCAAAACAATTTACGTAAATAAGAACAACATGTGACTCCATGTGTAATGAATCTTTACACAATAAGCTCCAATTTTGACATGTATTTCTAGAATAAATTTAAAAAATAACTAAACTCAAGAAAGGGAACGATATTGACACTCTGCACACACACTACGTTAGACACTACATCGACTAAACCAAGAGAATGTACTATAGATACTACAAAAAACAAAACATTGCTTACCTTGTCTGCAAATCGGTGTGTTCCGATGGCGGAAAAGACATCAGTAGGAGAAACCGGAGGCGGTCGCGGTGTCCTGACTTTCTCCGACTGGCACTGAAGCAAACAGCATTTCAGCTCAGCACGAGAACAGAGATCTCATTTATGCACCACAAGCCGTAGCTTAAACTACACATCTTCGTTTTCTAAAGATCGAAACAGAAGAAGCTGAAGGAAAACGTCAGCTTTAAGGGTTTCCAGACTTCATCGCACCTGTTCTTCGATTTTATCCTGTCGGTCCAGCTCGGCTTCCACTGCATCGAAAAATTCATCCTCATTGATCAAACTGTTGGGCCCCTCCTGCAAAGAGCCAATGAGGACAGCTCAAAGCAAGGTCGACCATGACAATCAAAAAGCACATCGATAAATCCCTCTGCTTTCATTCCTAAGCTGTCTCAGCTCCAGTAATCTTATTGCTTCACCTCATAGTCTGGGCCTCCATAGTGGGACTTTTTCTTCAGTTCGTTCATTGCACATCTGTAGGCATCTTCTACCCTCCTCCTCTTCTCCAACTCCTGCTCACAAGCACAGGAACAAAGTGTGTTTGATGTGGCTGTCGCAAAAACACTCATCCCTGACTCTGCTTTCGTTCTTCAGATTAGAGAAGAAAAGTCTGGGATAAAAGGTGATGAGAATATGGGTTTGTATGTCTCAGATTTAGCAAACATTGCAATATTCAGCAGAATTCTCACACCCACAGGTTTCTTCCTCGTCAGACGTCGACGGGGAAGAAGTTGTGTCAAATTTCCGTCTGCTGTCAATCAATTATTTAAAATGAAAATGAAAATTTTTCCTTATGAGTGAGAAAACAATAAAATGCACTAAGTTCTGCACAGTTTATCCATACTGCAACGATTACAAAAATAATATAATAGTTAAGTGTAAACTTAAAAACAAACAAAGCAGCAAAGGACAGGTCAAAGTAAACCAGCCAATGTCATCAAACAGGGTCCAAAGGAAAGTGTAGACACACAAAAGCTGCCACAAAATGAACATAAGCTGATACTGTTCCAGCTCTGTACAACAACCACGCACATACACGCACACACACACACAAACGCACAGAAAGAGACCTACTTTAAAGCTGGAAGTCTGTAAAGGTATCCATCTTTGTGTTTGGTGTTTGAGCAGCTCGGTGCTCCGCTGCTTTGAATGTTTCCACCAAGAAGTCAGTGAAGTCATTTTCTTAAGATTCCTCTCAGAAGGAGTCCAAGCTGCGTTTCTCCCTTTAAATTCTTCTGATGTCCAACTCCCCCTAACTCAGAAGGTCAGCTAGCCATCAAACTCGCAACCGAATGTATATTTGAGCTGGTTACACCTGACACGTTGTTTAAGTGAGCTGCTTTTGAATTGCAGCTTTATGTGGCACGCCTTTAACACAGAGAGGGGGAAAAGAAACTGGTTTGACAAGCAGTGAGCTCGAGAGAGCTTACACTTAAAGGCACAGTGACATTTAGTTCACATGGAAAAGAAAGCTTTAAGATAAGTAACTTTTGTAGTCAACACTCATTCGCTCAATTTTAATATATTTTTTAAATAATTGCAATAATTGAATGATTACTATTTTTAAGACACACTTGTCTGGATTGGATCATTTATGCTCACAAGGCAAGAGGCAATCCAACAAGAAACGTTTTTTGGGGATCAATCATATTTCTGACAACATTTGAAAGAAAAATAACACTAAAATGTGGAGTTTAAAATGATAAAAGTGTAATAACCAGTATATAATTTGTTGGTTACACAATGTGCAATACATGTACACTGTTTCGTTAAAGTATTAACACCCTTTAACTTTTTGTCACAGACTACTTTAAAATGTAATTTCAATGGATTTTTTTTAGTGCATAGCATCGAATACGCTTTCCCCACAGTAAAACATGGTGGTGGCAGCACCATGCTGTGAGGACGTTCTTCTTTAGAAGGGACAGAAACGCTGCTTAGAACTGCTGGGAGGATATAAGGTTAAAACTGGAAGAAAACCTATTAGAGGCTGAGGGGGAAGTTCATCTTCCAGCAGGACATGGACTCTAAACATACGGTCAGAGCTACAATGGAATGATTCAAGCAAAATCACATCAATACGTTTGGTTGGCCTAGTCAAAGTCCAAAATTCCTTGATTCAAATAGAGTTTGAGCCATTTTTGTAAATTCACATAATCATAATAAAGTACATATTAGGGGGCACGCCACACTTTTAAGATTTTTATATGTAAAAACATAAAAAAAAAAAAACAAACAACCAAAGCCACACACATACACATAGACTAGTTTAGATTCATCTGCCAAACAAAATACCAATAAACCAGCAGGACGTCTATGTGATTAAAATGAAAAAAGTGAAACTATTTTATATCACTAATAACTTTTTTAATCTGCAAACACTGTCAAACATAAAGAACTGAAACACATTCGTGTTTTCCAACCACAATCGTCCCTGCTGGCTGTCGGTTTCTGTCAAGCCTCCCACAGTGGGGCGTATACCTTGTCGAGTCTCTTCTGCCAGCTGTCTTCTCGTTTGACCATCAGCTCGATGCAGTGAGACAAAGTGGACAGGATGCCAGCAGTGGTGGCTTTAAAGGTGATGGCTTCTCCCTTGAAGTCAATCCCGTTAATAACTTTGGGACTGGCCGGAGAAAACACTGCACCAAACAGAAAAGGAGGACATATTCACATTTTATCCATTTATTACACTAAATGCTGCTTGAGTGGATCCTTCTTTCAAACCAGAAGACTCACATTTCTCTTTGCTGCCATTGTTATTGTGATTGTGTTCACCGTCAGGTCTCGAAGTGGTCAGAAATTCATCTTCATCCTCCTCCACAACTGAAGAGGAAACAAAAATAACTTTATGCATTGAGGCTTCATTTATATTTGGTTAGGTTATTTAAAAAAAACAACAGCAACAACAACAAAAACCCTCTGGACATTAATACTTTCTCAGATGCTTTAGGAACAAATTTGTGCTTTTCAAACAGATTTCAAGCTGCACCCTGCAGGTTTAATATAAAAAGGAATTCTGAAGATCATAAAACAGGTCCTGGCTCAGAAATTAAACTGGCTACAAAACGTCCTGTAAGCAAATATCGATTTTTCCTTTCTCGGCGAGCCACCTCAACCACTCTTCTTCAACTCTAATGCTGCATTAAACAAGGAGCTACCATCAATAAATGCTTTCCTTCGCCAGTAAAGCCAAAGGTTGAAACCCGATGTGCAGTTCTGAAAATGAGATCATCACTCTTAAAAAATTGTTACCTCTGTCTCTCTGAAATTCATCTTTGGAAACCGCATCACCACAGGAGTCAAAATACTTTTGAAGAGTATCCACCTGTCGGCACAGAATGTCCCGGAAAGTTTCCATTTCTGCGAGCTTCTCGCGCAGCCTGTGGCCCTTCTGAGCAGAGAGAGGACAGCATTCAGTTCAGTTGGACCTTTTTTGCAGGAAATATTCAGTTTAATCCATGCTGCAAAACTTAAAACCGACATTAAAATTTTATTATTTAGGTTTATTTAGTTAAATCTGGTGTTTTATTTGCAGGCACTGCAGTTTTCATAACCTAAAAATACAAGGCCTGGTCAATGCCTGATGATGTTTTTACCTTGAAGGAGGATGTGGAAGTGGAAGACAAGGCACTAGCAGCTGAAGTGAGAGACAACATGGAACCATGACGCCTCAGACTCGTTTCTGAACCATATCCAGACTCAGCCTGCAGACACAAGTAAACAGAAATCAAAGAGAGGCAACAATGAAAGTAGAAGAAATCAAAGAAAATCAAACAATAAGGGCGCATAAAGCTTTAGTCAACCTACAAAAACAAAATACTGATGCACAACAAAACGCTTCAGGACACAAAGAAAAGCACAGTGGTTCAGAACACTGAGTAACACTGGATCAACGCACCAAATTTTCCTTTGATCAGGAACAAGTTCTTTAACAAATAAAGTAGGACACATCATATAATCCCTTCATTTTCTTTTGGGTAAAAGTTCCCACCTCAAAGGCCCTGTCCAACATTTTTTTCCCCTTTTATGCATCTCCTTAGATGTGAATCAGTTTAAAGCAGGTCAAACCTCAAACCTCAGTTTGTTAAAATCCTGATCGACTCATCTATCTTTACAAACACTGTCAAAGAAAACCAGTTGAAGGGTGAAAAATCAAAAATACACACAAACACAATAAAAACAAAAATAAAAAACACCTTAATGAGGAAAGATTCAATTGTATTTAACACGCAAGTGTAAAATAAGAAAGTTTGTTTAATTATAACAGTCTCACAGGTTTTATAAAACTATAAACCAATTTCATTAATGCTGTCATATTTAACATCAACACAAGGTTATATTATGATGAGTAAATTATAGCCATAATAATAAATTATACAACAATTTATTTCATTACAACCCAAATAAATGTTTAAAGTTAAATAATTGGGATTATGATGCATCAGTTTTTAAGAGAAATAAATACTTTATTACTAGCCAAGTTACTCTTGTTTCTCATTAAACATTTTAAGAGACAAGATTTTCTTTTCCTAATGCAGCATCTTATGTAGCAGCTTTTTATGTATTGGCAATGTGTTGTAAATCTGACCATTATCTAAAGAAGGGCGGCTCCATTTTCTGCTTTAGGCCAACGTTTTCTTCTCGTTGGCTTAATATGAACTCTGGACACCAAGAGAGCACTGCACTGTAAAACAGATCTATGACCAGTCATAAGGGAGTGGCTGTGGGGGCATTTGTCCCATTAACTGGCTGTCATTGAACTGGGCAACGCCTCCGACTGCTGGCTCAGCACAGGAACAGAAGTTTTATTACAGACATCGTCTATTCGCCTGCATGCATTCCCTGACAGACACACCAAAGTAAAATATCTGTTTGTTTCACCAGCAGCTGCGAAACAGAGGCAGTGAAGTCATGATCTGAGACCACAGTGAGTAACTAAACTCACCTGTGCACAAGCAGTATCAGCTGTGAAATGTTGAACATGTGAATCAGGATGCAAACATGCGGAGGGAGGGTTTCCTGTCTCAAGGTATTTGTTCAGGTTTAGTCACAGCTTTTCTCTTGGTTACAAAATTAGCTAGAAGCTGCGAGCCGGTTCTGTTGGCCAATGGGAACGAATGAAGGGGGAATTTTTAAAATCAGTGACTAAACTGAAAGGGAGTCAGGCGACGATACTGTGAGACACCACAGACTCGGGCTTCAGTTGCAGTTTCTCCTATTACAACAGTGTCACACAGTAAGGAAACTGACATAAAATACAAATCAAAGAAGCAACATCCGGAGTTCATTATGGACCAGACAAACGGGTTTCCTCCAGAAAAAGTAAGTTTCTTGTGTTCAATGTGGACATTTCATGATACACTGAAACATTTTCAAACCACAAAAATTTAAATATAAACACAGCAAATCATTCCAGAAGATCCGGACCTGGGACGAGTGCAAGCCTTTAAAATTCAAACCTCAGTGAGTGCCTCTTCAAACTGAAACGTCGGACTTCATGATTAAACACACGTTTCTGGAATCCACAGAAAAAGCCCACGTAACTGAACAACCACATGTTGTGCTCATTTTTGCAACATATTATATAATCGGACAAAAAGACACTCTTCATTAGACCAACAAAGTGAAACAGCCATCAGGCTGTGAGACAGAAGTGTTTGCATTTCAAATGTCAGTCGTGATTGTCAAGTCAACCTGACCCGTGGTTTCAGGTGCCACGCCCCATCCACAGATATCTATAAGGTAATTGTAAATAAGATCCGTTGTGCTTCGTCAGCATTGATAATAGGCCCTGTTTATATTTTATGCCGTTTGCTACTGATGTGTAAATATAGCAGCAAACAAAATTTGATGTCAGCTTATTGCACAAGCAAAATCTCAGACAGAAAAATTCTGAAAAATACATTTATTCAGCAAAGGAAGAAAATCCACGTTATGAATTGCTTTTACAGAATCAGTGGTGGTAGAGTAATTGACACTCTTAGCAATTGCTCCAAAATAAAATGAAGTTTATTTTATTTTATTTTATTAATAAAGACATTTTATTTCTCTTCCAAAAGTCCTGAGATGATGCAGCCCTTTTAGGTCATGGTTCCACATGGTTCCAATAATCACACAGACACAATCCCAGCATTATGGATCATTTTGTCCAGTCACATCATGCAAGGAAGTCCACTGAGATCCTGTGTGCTTTGAGACACCGCTGCATAATTGAGGAACCAAAGGGGTGTGGCTATCCACTCACCAATACATTTGTTATTTAAATGAAAGGTCACTACGCGCCATTATCAACATGTTAACTGCATCAAATTCTGCTGATCAACATGGTTATGAAATCAGACGGGCTCTAAGATCATGAAGTGCCTCTGCTCCGTACCCACTACAAACCGCTATTGCTTCTTTTCTTTGTAACACAGATAAATAAAAATCTAGTTTAGCTTAATTAAACTAAATTATAAGTCGCAATCACATGTTCCAGTAAGATAACGTTTCAAATCACTTGCACTTATGAATGTGATAATGCTTAAAAAGTTCAATCCATTAAGAAAAGTGCGATTAATGTATAGTAAAACTCCACTCGGCACCAAAACATTGAACGCTGTTTGACAAAAGCACAAACAGCCATTTTAATGCACCTGCTCAGCTGCATGACAAGCATGCAAACTGAGCACCCGTTCACACACCGTATTTGAAATGGGATCTTGTGGTTTTACAAGTTAAATGAGTGATCAGAGGGTGTACAGTCTCACATACACAACAGCAACTTTTGACCTCAGTAGATTGCTGCCTGAGAAATATCCACATCGTGCACTACAAGCTTCATCGCTGTGCGGGCGCTCTGGACAGCAGAAACTCTATTCATTTGAGCTATTCATGTCAAAAACTGCATACAAATAAACAGTATGGGGTGTGGAAAAATAACTCCAAGTCAGAACAATGGCACACTAGGTAGATACTGTTGAGAGCATGGCAGATTTACAGCGAGCAGGCAGCATGCCAAAATGCTTTAAGCCCACCATTCGGCCATTCCAACAGCCAAAGCACAGCAGGGCACTGCTGCAGTCCTGACGGCTTGCTGGCCCCAACATGGCCAGGCGATCCCCAACCACTCTCTGACACTGACAATGCAGATGATTTAATCCAGTTTTCCCGGACACACCTCACTACGAGACAGAGAGGAAGAGGAGGTGAAGAAGAGAAACGGAGAGATGCTTAGCTTAGCTCATCATGTGAAGGAAAACAAACACAAGAAGCTAAGAGAGAAGAGGGGAAAAGTAGACGTTTGCTTCTTAGCAGTTAGATGAGAGGCAGACACTGGATGCTCTTTGAAGCAGAAGAAACAGACTGAGAGGCGACTTCTGCTTATAATTAAGTTGTCTCCTTGCACACGAAGCTTTTAAAACACACACTCATAAACGGAGACCTCTTCTTCGACATGCATATATGTTAGGAAACCACATACCCTGACATGTGAAACCATTTCATCTTGTCCGTCTTTCTTAGCAGCATCCATCACTGCGCGGGCATCAGCGACTCTCTGCTCTTGCAGTCAGAAAAGTGAATGTGGAGTAAAAGATGATGGGGGCATGCATGCATTAGAGAAAAGATGAGCGCTGTCTGGAGCTGTTTGTGTAACAAACCAATGAAGTACTAAAAAGGTGGGCGAGTGAAGCAGCCTACTGTATATTATGACACAGCAAAAGAGAGAGACGGAGAGTAAGAGTGGGAGGCAGGGAGCAACATTTGTCTGGATCTTATACTTTAGGTCTTGCTGTCTGACTCGTCTTTCATCTCCTTTTATTCAGCTGCAACCCGAGTTAAAGTTATACTGTTCACATGACCAATCTAAAACGAGAGATCTTCCCAATTCTCTCAAATTCAAGCTCTCTAATATTCATCAAAATCCATTTTCTCAGCACAAAGTCCCGATGGGAAAAAAAAAATAAAAATAAAAAATAAAAAATCATGCAATATTCATCAGGAGCTGCACTTAACATCACAGTAACCAGCAGCAGCACTTTCTCACCACCAACACAAACACACCCACGTATAAAAACACAAATGAACTTGCACTGAAACAGTTTTCCCAAAGCAAGCTGATGCTCCAACACAGACATGAAAATGTCAGCAGATTCCCTTTGAAAAGTGAACACTAACACATGTTTAACAGCTGAACTTGTGGTTATCGGCCATCTTTAAGCACCTCATCCTTGCAGGGTTTGATCCCTACCCCCAGTTCTTCAATCCAGGGGATCATCCTCATGATTTGCACAATCAATATTTATACACACATCTATAACAAACAATAACCGGTATTTTAAAAAAGGGAAAGAAGCAACCCCATTCTTAAAAGTGTATGCCATTAAGTTGAGTTGATAGTACAAAGATGCTTAAAAATTGATTACTGAACTTATAGAAATAGTAATTATTATGCTTCAACAATACAGCCAAAAAATAAGCCAGTCAGAATATTTACCTTTGTTGCTATGATGGAACAATAATGAAACTATAGGAGGTTGCACAGAGGAAGTCCTCATTTTTCCATTTGGTAGCAGTACAGACACACACTGCCTAATGTGTGTCTGTGCTGCCACAAGTCACCAAAGGTTACAAAATATTCACACTGTGGCTCTAAGAGATCAAAGACATGAAATTACTCACACCTAAACTAAAAGACAGGATGTGTTATATTCTCTAGCAGTGACAGAAGCAGCACAACATTTCTAAGAAGTGATAAAGAATGAACTGTTTTTATTAACATTTCTGTGATTTATTCTGGTTAGTTAATTAATCTTGTTTGTCTACAAGTCTTAAAGTAAATAAACAAGGCTGCAGAGAGAAAAGCAAAGTTGCTCCACAAAGAAACCAGTTCGGTGAAATTCTACTGGGAATCAAGTTAAAAACTAGTAACACAAACTTTTATTGCTCAGACATGGACCAGGACTACACAGAGGGTTCGAAGAGACAGCAGCTTACACCATCATCAATCCAGGAAATCACAGATGATGATGTCATGACTTATAAGCGTCTCAAACATTTGAGTTAAATAGAGGCACGCCCCAGGATGTTTTAAGCCAACCCCTCAAACAAACTGCTTGCTTCATCCAGGGACAAATCCAAAATAAATCAGGCAAGGTATTAGTGAGAATTGTGGACCTCCACAAGTCCCGTTCATCCTCTGGTACAATTTCTAGAGGTCTGAAGGCGACACGTCCACCTATTTAGGGCAGAGAATAAACTCCAGGAATATCCATCCTATCACACCATTCAGGAAGCAGATGGGTTCCTTGTCCAAGAGATAAAACGTGTTTTGATGCATCAATCCCAAAGCAAAAGTAAAAGGTCTTGTGAAGATGCTGCCTGAAGCTGGTAAGAGACCCACAAGGAAACAAGTCTCGTACCAACATGGATTAAAAGAGCAACTTGTAGAGGAAGAAGCCATTAATTCCAAAGCAAAAAATAAATAAAAAAGAAGAGGTAGATTACAATTTGCAAACTCACTCAAACACAAGCCTTAATTTTTGGTAGAAATGTCCTGAGGTCTAATAAAAATTAATTTGAAATGTTTGGTCATAAAGACCAAACATTTCATTTGGAGGAAAAGAGAGAAGCTTGTAAGGCTGATAACACCATTCCAGCTGAGGAGGGGTGGCACCCTCATGTTCATGTGGTATTTTGCTGTAAGAAAGACTGCAGCAGCTCACAAAATAATGACATCATGCAGGAGGAACATTATGTTGAAATGTAGAAGAAACATCTGAAGACATCAGCCTTGAAAGCTAAAGTTTGGGCATAAATATGGAGGTCTTCCAAATGGACAATAGAAAGGACAAAAAAGGACAAAAAGCTGAATAAAAATTTTTGGAGAGAGCTTTCATGAGGCAGCTTACACTCCTGACTCAGTTCTGTCAGGAGGAAAGAGTCAAAATTTCAGAAAACTATAATGAGACGTTTTTGGAAGGACATCAAAAATGTTTGACACAAGTTTTAAATTTTGAAGGGACTGCTAACAAAAACTAAGGAAGTGCATGTGGACTCCTGACTTTAAGGAAAGTATCTTTATAACATTATCATTCTCTTTATTCTGGTATTTAACAAAATGTATGTAAACATCTGGTCTCAATAATGTACATATTCTTCGCCCTGGGAATGTTTAATTTTGGTGAAGTTAGTATAATGTTGATGATGCACTACCAGAAAAATACTACACTAAATTCATGGCTGCATCTAGTACTTTTACTGTGTAAAAGTCAAAGTCATGTGATCTTCTTGTGTTTGCAGCAAACGCAGTGCATCACAAAACATGTGACTCCAGCCAAGTGAACTCTCCAGACGGGGCTTTTCTTTGCAGAAGAGACATTCGGCCTGTAAACAGATGAATCTAAATGCAAACTTTCACCCAAAACCTGACCAAATTCAATCTGGCCTACATACTTTTACTGTGAAGGCAAACATCATTTAACATGTCTCTAAAGCGAGCTGCAGCCAGCCTACTATCAGAAAGAGGGAAGCCCCCGCCTCATCACCTCACTTAGATTCTTCACATTCTCTGAGTACCGAACGCTGCATGTGTGTTCGAATCTTTCTGCTGTCACACCCAGCTCACAGAACAGAAAACACAGAACTCCATGTCGGATCTGAAAAACTGACCTCTGATTCAACCTGAATGTTGGAGGTATGTGGATACGGCAGCCAGGAAAATATCTGATAGCAAACAAAGATTATTCAGTTTATTGTAAGAAAGCATGTTATTAATCTTGACAGGGGTCACACGAACTACATGCAAACACATAAAGAACTGGATTACGACGCCGTGAATGGACCCGTTTCCTGAATCTCTAAATTTCAAGAGTGATGAGAAAGAAAAACATACATATAGTAAGCTTATTAAGGAGAATCACAACAAGCTACTCACCTTATGCAGCTCTATGGACTCGATCCACTCCTGCCTGTGCTCAGGGTCCTCCGCTCTGAGGTACCAAACGCTGTCATTCACGCTGATGTCAAAACGGCACTCGTCAAACTCGTGAGGCTGCGCAAAGAGAGGAGAGGCCTCATGAGTAATAATGATGAATGTTTAGAATCAGAACTATAGGACTATAGCCAAACACAAAATCACATAACTAAATATGAACTTTTCCCTTTACCTTAATTAGAGTAGTGGAACATGGGAGCAAAATACTACTTCAATAGCTTTTTGTTACCCTAACTCAGTAGGAATGATACATTCTTGAAACACATGGAGTTAATAAGTGACAGAAAGCCATATGTCACACACGATAAACAGAAATTTTAATTGAGAACTGATGTCTCGTGTCTCCTGTCCCACCCTGAAACGACTGGAGCAGAGCTGGGAAGAAAAAAAAAGGAAGAAAACTAAACATTAATTATTACAGGAAGAAGCTGGATCATTTCAACTTTGCCTTCTCCTTTTGGGAGGAATTATTCAACTTATTATGTTCCCCCACCCTGCTCCACTCATCGACTGCCTTAGGCACCCAAACACGTGCAACAAAGAATTTTACCCGTTTCCTCTCAGACTGGAATGTGACCACTGGACTCAGCTGAGACGAGTTCAGCTTTGCAAAAGGTTCACAGGAAGGAATAACACACAGGAATATACAAGTTTTCTTGTCGGGTTTTTCTTTCTTTTTTTTTTTCCCCCCTCCAGGACCAACAAGAATCCAGCTGCTCTGTCAGCTGACACAACCTTCTGCCAGCTAAGTTTAATTTCATTTGCAGAATGACGCTCATGTGCTGCCTTATTTGCTCCTGCTGACAACAGCCACATCCCCTCCAGATCCTGATCACCAAGTCTGAGCCTGAAGAACTTTATGCAACATTGATTGAGACACTTTCATGTTGATAGTAGATTTCACAGGCTGCACTTTGCAACTGCCAATTGGGTCAAAGGTTTTCTACAATATTTCAGAGATCAATAAAATATATATATATATACAAACCTCAGTAATTTCAATTTGCAGCCTGCAAGTAATTTCAATTTGCAGCCTGCAGTTACATTAGAAAAGCTACCCTGTTTCCAACCAGAACCTGAAGATAATCCGGGGAGAACATTTAGGCGCATTGAGTCGTGACTGTTACCGGGGTAGAAAGAGAACAGCCATCTATCTTACTGTGCAGTATCAGACACGGACCATAAACCTCCGTTTTACACTCAACTTTATGGTTCCTTCATTTCTTTTTCTCATTGTATAAGCACTGTTGTGCAAAAAGGCTGCGTACCAGAAAGAAAAAGCTCATCTGTAAGCACACGGGAGGTCGTAGTTTGAGTGTGTTCTGTTAATACTGGCAATAACTAGTCATATTTTCAATCACTTTTCTTTTAATCAATTATTCTAAGCAACCAATTCTGTAAGAATGGAGAAGGCAAAAGGACATTTCTTCTTTGGGTGGACTTTCACATTTATTGCATGCCACAAAATAAAGGATTGGCACATAAAATGTGGCATATAAGTATAAAGTTCCTCCTCCAGCATCTGACTTCACAAAGTATATCACAAACACAGTGGCTTTGTCTTCACTCTTGGCCAATTAGTAGACACTTAGTTTTGTCTCCATAGATTTGCCAACATAAATGTAAACAGTTTCACATGACTTTCCCCAATAACATACATGTGAGTAAATGGAAACAGCAACTGCAAAGATTATCTGAGAGTGGAGCTCGACAGGCCTTTCAAAAGTTTTGTTTGCAATGCTTTTATGGCTTTAGTGCTTAAGCATGAGGGCAGTTTCATTGCTGGCCAGTGAGTAACAAACTGATAAGTTGCAAGTCCTCAGACCTCACTCTCACAACACCAAGATGTTTAATATTCACAGAGAAAGAGTTATGATAAAGCTGTAAACAATTGGGTTCCTGTAACATTCTTAGCAGACTCGGGCTGGACGGGGTTTCCATTCTGTTCACAGCAGAAAGGAGCTTTAACTGTACAGTTTTAATCCAGTTCCAAATCAAATAATCCCACAGGAGGAAAAAAGTGCAAAAATAAAACCATTTGTTTGGCTGCTGTAGCTCAAACAGGAGTGAATATTTAACCAGAGTGAGGAATTTCAGCATGTCTCACTTGCAAAGGGAAAATGCCAGACCAGTGACAACACTGTATGGACCAAACTTACATTTAACAGGAGAAAATATAAATTTCAAGTAAACAAATCGTTTTTAAAAAGCCTGAGAGTGTTATTATTAAAACAATCTCAATGACTGACTAAATGCCATTGTGATGTGAATAACAAGTGGAAATTAACAGGTAATTTTACATGGGTCGTTTAAGCGACTGCCTCATTGTGCTCCTAACAACTTCATTAGCCTCTTATCTTTATACCCCAAGATACATGGATTAAAGAAATCCAACTGTCTGCTGAAACAGAATTAAAATAGTCATGGAAGAAAGTCTCCCTATAGATCTGTTACTACGATGAGTCTGCAGCTGCCATTTACGCTTCAGTCACTTGGTCTGTGATTAACCCGCCGGCTTCACTGTTCCCGCAGAAACAGTGCTGTACTTACAGATATATTATTAAGAACTTATCTTGATAAGGCTGAATCTCTTTCATGGCAAGGCAGATTTTGATATTGCCTCTTTTGACAGTGAAACTTTTATTCTTTGAAAAAGGAACATGACCTAAAGGACTATTGTAACTTAATTTGTAGATCCTCTAACTGTGCAAAAGGCAGAGTATTCACCAAGAAACATTTATTTAAAACTTGATTGGCAATCCTTTGTGAATGATTCACAGGTTTGCCAAGATTTCAATGTGAACAGAATTGAATTAATTACTCCATAATATTGGCTTTTTAAATATAATAACTCTCCTATTCTATTGGTCTTGGCATAATTTAAAACCATACATTTGTTCTTTGAGATTAAACCAAAGATACCTGGTGAAAAAGCAGACATGTTGCACAAATGCAAAATTGCAAGACATTTTGTTTTGGTGCAATATTAAGCCACAAAGTTCCTCCTTCCCCATGAGGTCGGCGCTTACTGTGATAACAGCCTTGCTGAGGCACAGGGAACCTCTGCAGCCGTACTCCCGTTCATCCTCCGACTTGTAGTAACTCAGTGTATTGTTTTTTAGCACAACCCATCGGTCCTGCCATCCGTGTATATAATTCGTCCACTAAAAGCACAAAAAAATTGTATATGTAAAATTAGCAGCATGCAGTTACAGCTCCAAAATGCAATCAAAAAATCTTTTCAGTAACTAGTTAAAATGTACTTTTCAGGAGGAAAATTAAAAGTTAAAACCTCATAGATAATTTGCAGGAATTACATTTTCTTAAGTAATTTACAACAACGTTGGTGTCCCTTAAGATACTTTTCATCCTGTATATGAATTACTTTATATTGTTTTATTGTTATTTGTTGGATGTACTTAGATGACACTGTTGTTTATAGACCTCTAAAAGGTAAGCAGTGGAATAAAGGAGGACTGTCTTTTGTAATAGTGACGTAAAGCACGTTTGCATCTCAGGATGAATAAAATTGTTTGCCTGTCTATAAATAGAGATCCAGAAGTTGCAGAGATGTATAAAGGACTTTCAGCAGTACATTATGTACGTGTTTAGGTGTTATAAAGGATTCACAACTTGCACGTATTAAAAACATTCAATTTAATTGTGAACTTAAGAAATATAAGGAAACATAGAGATAAGAAATAGTTTCACTTATGAGTCATCAAGAATGTACATGACAGGCATTGATCTGAAATGCTGCCTGGTCAACACAAACCACAATACCAATCAATACAAAAATCATACCTAAAAACTGAACAAATATTAGTCAAACTAAGGAATTAAGGGATTGTTTTCAAGAGGAATTCTATTTAAACATTTTTCAGTTAACTAACTGTGTGGTTTAACTTTCTAATCTTGTTTTATATCATCATCTATGGGATCTTAAATTGAGATTAGCCTTCATGTCCCAATCTGGCACATTTACATGCACTTCAGCACTTGTGCTAATCAATGAGGATTGGGTTTTTTAAAATGAGAAATAAAGGTAAACAAAAGTCACGCGGCCATTAACTAGTGAGTCTTGAAGGGCTGTGTTTACATATCCGTTTGAGACAATATGTGCGTTCATTCGCCAGGACTTACTTTGCTTAAAATTCCTCCGAACTCCACAGGCTGCCCGGATTCTGGGTCCACATCCTCATCCGAACCGGACGATGAACTCTTCTCGGACATTGATTTCCCAAGTTTCAAGAAAGCCTGTCTCTGATTTTTATCGACAGAACACCGCAGCTCAAGGTTAGAGGCTTGATTAGCTATCAGTTTAACAGCTTCACGGCCAAACTCGCAGTTTCTTCAAATTATAATCCTAAACGTCAGCAAAATAAAGATAACTAGGCATTAAGCATTGCATGCAAAACATCTAGAACTGAAGAGTGCTACTGCGCTTTTTCCTTGTCAGTTTCAAACAGCTGGATTTACTCATCAAAAGTTAGTCTGCAAGTGACAGCTGGGTCTCGGATTCTCGATTTTGCGGGCTTTGTTTTGAAACTGATGTCGAATCCCAATAAGCCTAGCTAACTTAGTTAGCTAGGCAAACGACGAAACTAGCTAACAGTAACTACAAATGACTAACAAATTGGTGCAGTTCACCTTACGGTATGGCAGCAGTAGTCAACAATATGCTCAAAAAAAGGCCTTTGTGTTAGCGCTACACTGCAACTTCCACCTACTAGTAAGGAGCCAAAGAACAGCCTCCCTGCTGTAGTCCGCACTTCTGTTAGCAGTAGCGAAGCTCTGACTAGCTCTATAGGGGGAGGAGCCGCGGCCACGCTTTACTGTGTACCTGTCAAGTTATCAAGTAACCGAGGTTACAGTCCTACCGGAAACACTGCAGCCGCTTCAAATTAAAAGCCTTTCGACAAGTACAACACAAACCAGTTCAACTTGCGCCAATTTATTATGCATTTTAAATTAAAAAAATAACAATGAAAACAAATTCTTGTACAGTCTGTGATGAGAATTGCTCGTACCAAGGCAAGTTTAAGTAAATTATCTGTATTTTATTATGCTACATAAGTGTTCACCGACATAGCCAGTAACACACACGCTCTACTGAAGTCATTATAATGAGATACCAGAAATGACACCAAAGTTACTTCGATTTTGAATCATAGATCCTGTTGATCTTGTCCCTGTCAAGATCAACTGTCTCTGCCTGTGTTCCCGCGACTGTACACTGCTTTTCTGATGACATACATTTTCACTAAAAGTATACGATACTGCATATTTTGGTACCAATTCGATGAGAAAATCAAAATGGTATCGCTGATACAAATACTGATTCCAATACTGATTCCAATACTTTTTTATTTAAATGTGATACATCGTGAAACTTCTGACTTTTAGGCGTTTCTGTGTTTTTTTTCCTCCTTTGAGTTATTTAGTGTGAACCTGGGACAAATATTGAACAAAGTTTATAGGTATTGCTATTATTATAACATGAGTTTTGTGCATTTTTCCTGAATAAACAAAGTGAAAAACATTATCAAAACAAAAGCTTTTTTGAAGCTGAGTTGAGAAATTGCAGTGCAAAAATAAAATAAAATAAAAATTCTGATTCATAAAGTTTTCTAAATGAGGTTAAGAATATCCATTATAATTATATTGGTTATAACAACTTCAGTTCTTGGGTTGTCAACTATACGTCTGTGTTTTTTATTTCAATTCCTTGATGATGATGATAATAATAATAATAATAACTGTTATTATTATTATAAAATAATAATAATTATTATATGCTAATTATAATTATTATATTATTGTTATTATAAAATACTATATATTACAAATATAATACATATTTTAATTCTAAACAAATAATCTTGTTTGTTATCACACAAACAAGAAGAAGGCGAAATGTATTGCATATTTGTTGTTTTAGAAAAAAATATTTTCGAAGATTAAAATCTTTTTTTTTTTCACTTTCACTTCCGACTTCGCCGAGGATGACGTATGCGGAAGTGCCGCCAAAACCGGCCTCGTCATTAATTTTGAAAACAAGTAGCGACATAACTGTCAACAGCAACATTTGTTCCGTACGTACAGATTTGGTTTCATTTCGTTTTTGTTCGCATCAAAGGGCAACAGAAAGCCTCCCTGAACTGCGGTATTGATATTTATTTATAGGGCTTGATGAGTTAACTCAATCCGACTCGTTGTCAGGACAGTGACGGAGAAAAACCGATTCAGGATGGAGAATGGAGTTGGATCTGCGAAAGAGAAGACGCTCCTGTCCAGAATGGCGCTCAACGACAACAAGGCTGGGATGGAGGGACTTGACAGGGACAAGATCAACAGGATCATTATGGAGGCGTCAAAGGTAGACACGTTTCTGCTACCAGAGATTCTCCCATGTATTCACATTCACTGACAGCTTCTCACGTTTCTCCCAGGTTCTGTAGCTAAAGGGTGACAGCTGTAGAAAAATCGTCACCCTCCGGAAGTCTTGCATTCAGATTTTACAGTTACTTAAAAGGAACTGAAGGTCAAACAATTTAAGTTAGGAAAAACATTGAACTTTCACATGAAAAAAATGTGTAGGAATGTTGAATGCTGTTGTAAATATCTACAGAAGTAAGACAACTCCTCTCTGATTGTCCTTTTCTTGCAGGGATCCAGATTTTATGAAAACGAGCTGAAGAAAGAGCAGCAGGTGAACCAGCGAATTGAGAAAATGATGCACCAAAAGGCTCAGATCACAGAGCAACTCCTACACAAAGCACAAGCACAGGTCAGCCATCATACATAACTTAATTGTAGGATTATTTAAATCCAACAAATTAGTCAATAAAAAGTTTTGAAAAATTCTCTGTAGGTGGAAAAGATGGCCTCTCAGCTTGAGAAAAGTCGTGATCTGAGCAGAGTAATTGTGCATGTGGACATGGATGCCTTCTACGCGGCTGTAGAGATGAGAGACTGCCCCGAGCTGAAGGACAAACCCATGGCTGTCGGATCTATGAGCATGCTGGTGGGTGAGGATATCGAAGAAACAACTTTCTTGGTAGCATTGGTGGAGTAGAACAAATGTGGTTTTTGCTCCCATTTATCTAAAGTCAGAATTCTGTTTTTGTTTTAACTTCTTAACTTTTTTCCAGTCTTGGAGCAAAATCCTGTGATTTTAATTCCAACTTAAAAAGTTGTTGAGATCAAAATTAAAATTTAAAATCACTTAACTACATAATTTATTTTAAATTTTTTGAGAAAGCAACGGTGGAAATCTATTATTGTTATGAGAATGCCCACAGATGCCGTCGGGAAGCTTCTCTTTGGTAGAGCGATGGAAAAAGACTGGAGTAATAAAACCTTCAGCATGTTAAAGTTATTTACCCTTTTTTCCTTTTCAGTCAACATCAAATTATCATGCCAGGAAATATGGAGTCCGAGCAGCCATGCCTGGCTTCATTGCAAAGAAACTCTGCCCCAGCCTGGTCATCGTTCCTCTGAACTTTGACAAATACAGAGCTGTGAGTGAGGAGGTAAGAGCACAAACACACACACACACAAAAAAAACAATTTCCACACTTGACTTTTGCAACCTTTTAGGAGGTGATCATGTTTTTTTTTATCTTTCAGATTAGGGAGATTTTTGCTGAATACGATCCTAACTTTCAGCCAATGAGCCTAGATGAAGCCTACGTAGATTTTACAGGTCACCTGGAGCAGAGGCAGAGTTGGCCAGAGTCCTCACGGAGGCACCGCTACAGATCCAAGAGCAACACGCCAGGCATGCACACATTACACAATAATACTGAGAAGATAGACAGGTGCAGCTCAGTAAATTAAAATATTACTAAAAAGATAAGTTTCTTCAGTAATTCACTTTTTCAATTTAAAAATTGAAGCTCATGTTCTCTATATAGATTTATTAGATACAGGTTAACACACTTCAAATGTCTCTTTTAATTTTTTATGTTTATGGCTTACAGCTAATGAAAACCCAATATTTGTATCTGTGAAAAATGTAATATTGCATAAGACAAATGCAAAAAAGGACTCTTATTGCCCTCCTGAAGAGCATGTTTCAGTACTGCAGGGTTTCCCGCTGTGTACTGTGCCGTGTTTTTTTATGTTTGCATTTTTTTAAGGCTTAGTAGTTGGTGTTCAGATTCTAATCTTTCAATCTTCCAATAATTCATAATTATCAAGTGCTATTTTGAAATTTTCTGTCAACTTTAAACATTTCTTAATTCAAAAAAATTACTTCAAAGTTTTTGCAGAGCTCTCCAACCACTGGTCTTAGCAAATTTTCTGGGGGAAACCTTGCACTCTGTATGGATTCTATATTTGGTCAGGGCTCCTGCATTAATTACTGCACCATTGCAGGTTGTGGCTATTACAGTTTTTCCTTCATCTCAATTTTCCACTTAATTTGTTTGGATGTAGCACTTTGTAGCAGTGAACTTTTTGGGACTTGCCTCCCTTGTGGAGTGTGTCAGTAACTGTCTTTTGAACAAGTCTGAGTATGTAAAACACAAAGTAGCATTTCTGAAATAAAAATGATCTTGTTTTGTTTGTCTTATGTGATGTTCGACGAGATCTTCATTAGCTGTAAGTCAATTATCAAAGTCAACATAAATAAATAATTGAAATGTATCCCACTGTGCTATGAACTTATATAAAATGCAAAGGTCACTTTTTCAAATGAATTACTCAAATAAAATAACTTTTTAAATGCACCTGAATAATGATTTGTGATGAATATATTTTATAAATCTGAAACCCTCATCTCTTCCTTACAGCTGACATGCAGATGGAGTCTGATCAGACAGAAGAAGGGACAGACCTCTCCCCAGTCCTGTTTGACGACAGTCCTGTCTCCTCCGAAGGGGACGCCGGTGGTCCCTTTGAACAATTCGGGACGTCTGTTGAGGAGGCCGTGAGAGAAATGCGCTTCCGCATTGAGCAGAAGACTACGTTGACTGCCAGCGCAGGTGAGAGGAAAGAAATCACTAAATCAAATCAGTGTTTTTTTTTAAAAATGCGTCTCATCACAATATGAGTGCAATAAAGAATAAAGTTTAGTTTAATCAGTTCTTCCAGACTTCATCAAAGAAACTGAAATAATAAATATATGAACTGGTATTTGTTACATCCTCTAGGAATTGCTCCAAACATGATGCTTGCCAAGGTGTGCAGCGACAAGAACAAGCCGAACGGACAGTACAGACTGCCCCCCACCAGAGAGGCCGTCATGGACTTCATCCAGAAACTTCCTGTTCGAAAAGTAAAGTTTCATGTCAACAATACGAGAGAACATGTTAGAAGTTTCTGCACTGAACGTCTCTAATTAGTGTCAATTCATTGTGATCATGTTGTTCACACATCACTCAAGAAGGGATAATGATGCATCGCTGTTACTTTACAAGAAATAGACATCATGTAAACTTCAGCTCACAGTTTCCTGATATATCAGGAAATATCAGTTTCCTGATATTTAGTCATATCAGGTTTTTTTACACTAGAAGGACCTGTTTGGTCCTTAAATATGTTTATGCTCGGGCAGCTCTTTAGTTAAAGTATTTACCCAGTATTTACTCAGATATTGAGCTTCTAGATTCTGTCCTAAATATTAGATAATGGACTGTAATCGGAGGGTATTCACATCCATGGAGCCCATGTAATATTTTTAGCTCTGAATGTGAATATTCAAAGGCTAGAAAAGCTAAAGATTAAGGTCTGAAAAGTCTTCTGACCATAGCACATCATAATTTAGAGTTTATAGCTGGATCAGGGTGTTTGTTTGATAAAAAGCTGGGAGTTGAGGCTCACAGGTCTTGCAGATTTCCCAGCAGAACTGCAAAAGAGTGCAGAATGACTATGCTGAAATCTAGGCTAAAACTGTCCAATATGCTTGCTCAGGTTTGTGGCATTGGGAAGGTGAGTGAGAAAATGCTGAATGCGCTGGGCATCACCACCTGTTCAGATCTCAGCAGGCAGATGGCGCTGTTGTCCTTGTTGTTCTCCGAGACGTCTTGGCATCACTTCATCCAGATTTCTCTGGGTTTGAGCTCCACACATATACCCAGGTATCGCGCCGTATTTAATGCAGTTCAACACAGACCAAAAAAAAATCATTTCATGGAAATCTAAATCTGTTCTTTGTTCCTTATAGACACGAAGAAAGAAAAAGCATGAGCACTGAAAGGTTTGTTTCCAAGTGTACATCTACAGCATGAGTGCAGTACTAGTATACTATTTGTATCATTTGATTTTTAACTGATTTTTGTTGACAGGACGTTTAAAGAACTGAGTAAACCCGAGGAGCAGTTTTCTTTATGCAGAGAGCTGTGTGACGATCTGGCAGAAGATTTAAAGAAAGAAGCCCTGAAGGTATGAAACAAGAGCTTGTGTTTTGTAGTTTCCATGTGGAGAAAAAAAGTTATTTGGTTTCTACAATCATTATTGGGCCCAGTCTGGGTAAAGCTCTATAAAATGCCTTAAAATAAATTAAGATTTTATTGCAGGGAAATAACCTGGCAATTGAAAAACTAATAAATAACTAGGCCTTTCTGGCATATTTTTTTCTTATAAAAAAGCAGCAGTTATATAAGGTATTTCAGCTCGATAATAATGTTTTTGATCTGGATTATGTGATTGTCTCGGAAGGATCACCAGATTAAACCACAAGTAGAAATGTTACTTTACACACATGAATATAGATTCATATTGGTAAGAAAACGATGTCCTATTCTTGACTTTCCAAGCATCACTTTGACTCTCAGCTGCATTTCATGCGATATTCTTAACCTGGCCATTTCCTTTTGAATCGATAGAGGAGGAAGTCGAGATCTCAGTACAACCATCACCCCCCTGCCTGATCCCCTGATAGCGGAAGAAAATGGAGGCCATTAATGAGACAGCAGGGGCAACTATCAGCCTAGGCAGCGTCCCCCCCTGGAGATGATCACATGACTATGAAAACTGACAAAATGCACAAAGACAGATCAGTCAATGATATGCCAGATTACACAGATTCCCTTCTCCCTTTTATTTCCAGCCTCTTGGGAGCAGACCTATTGATTATTGGGAAAGAAGAGAGAAACATTTTTGTTTTAGTGTGTTTTCTTCTTCTACTCTCTGTTTTGTTCAGGGTAAGACGGTGACTCTGAAGATCAAGAATGTGAACTTTGAGGTGAAAACCAGGGCACAGACGCTCCCGTACGCCGTGGCCACAGTGGAGGAGATCTTTGCTGTTGCTAAGGACTTACTGAAAATGGAAATAGAAAATGAAAGCCCCCAGCCGCTCCGACTGAGACTCATGGGTAAGTTCATCCAGCATTGCAAAAAGGCACATCGATTACCATGCTTCTAATAAATTTAAATGAACCGTCCTGAGCTGCACATTACCTTGCAAAAGTACCAGGAGCTCTTTGAGCTTTGACTACATTTTTAGGATTTAACCACAAAATGTAATGTGCATTGCTGAACATAAATTTTGATTTTATGGATGAGTGGAGTTCAGAAAGTCGTTGCTGAAATAAACCCAGGAGAAGTTCAACATACAGTTTGCTGCATCCCAGGTAGGAGACAAAGCAAAAATGTGGAGCAAACTTTTGGGATCTAAAATTATACATTGGCTTGATTTAAATTAAAAATCTGAGCTGAGAAGAATGGGCAAAACCGTCAGTTTGGAGATGTGGAAGGAGATGAACTCCAAAAGAAAGAGGTTAAAGTACTGAAACAAAGAGATTAATAAGATTGCAAACATTTTCTTAAATGTATCACTTTTTCTTCTATGTCATAGTTCTGCACTACTTTGTGTTGGCTTGCCACATAAAATCCTAATGAAACACATTGACATAATGTGGAATAATTCAAAGTTCACAAATACATTTCCAAGGCATTGCATTCTAAGATTTGAATATTTTGCCTTTGTGCTTGCAGGTGTTCGGATATCTGCCTTCGCTAGTTCAGATGACAAAACACCGATGCAGAAAAGCATCATTAGCTTTCTTCAACCGGGCAAGACAGACCGTAGCCGCTCTTCCCCAATAATGCATCAAAAGCCGGAAGTTGGGAACTTGTGCAATCACTCAGTCCAAATCTCACAGCTTGTAGATGATCCCCCAGTACAGAATGGCCAGAAACAAAACAAGGTTTTTTGGAGCAGTAAGCAGAGGCCCAGTGGTGAGGAACCACAGCAGTCTTTCTTTCAAAGAGCTCATGCCAAAAGATTAGAACTCCAGGCTGCAAAGCCAAGTCCACCGGATGAAGCATGGGAGGGATATGTTCCCGTGGTTACCTCTAACAATGGTACAGAGTCATTGAAACAAGCACACACAGACGACTGCACCGTTCAGGATCTTTGTGAAAATGAATTGGCTTCACCCGTGGAACCTCATGCATCCACGTCAGGCTGTGGGACTCTCACAGAAACCTTCACATGTCCCGTGTGCTTCACAAAGGTGAAGACAACCGATCTGAATGTCTTCAATAGGCATATAGACTTGTGCCTCAGTGATGCTGCGAGGAGGGAAGACGAAGCCTCGGGCTCCGAGTCAGATCTGGATCCAGAAAACGACCATCGAAAATCTGCAGTTGTGACCCAAAAGGAGAACGCATGTGACCTTAAAAACGAGGCGTCGGCAAGCAGTGGAGAGTTGGACTTTTGCAGAGTATTACCTCTAGAAGGTCAACAAACTTTAAAAAACAATTTGGTTTCACTGATTAAAGTTGACAAGAAGCCTGTGGCGTTTCAGCAGCAGTCATCCCTCAGTAGATGTCCTCTCTTGACTTGCCCCGTATGTCAGCAGACCCAAGACACGAACGATCTCGCCATCTTCAACCACCATGTTGACCTCTGTCTCAACCAGGAGGTCCTACATGAACTCAGAGGACAGACGGCCTTTACTGGGAAACCATCTGCAGTTAAAAATAGCTTCAACGTAGGTAAGTGTGTGTCCTTTACTTCACGTCTCATTAGTATCAGCTTCATTGAGCAAATGTGAGCGTCATTTAATTCTGGGTTTTTAGAACATTATGAAATAATCCGTTCTTACCTGCCTCTATTAACATATAACATGTACAAAACACAAAGTACGGAAACTAAGTACCACCTTCAAGTTGCAGTGGGTTTGAAGAAAACTGAAAACCATTGAAAAACGTTAAATCTCTGATATAAATTATGATCGAAGCACGTGTATTTATGTCTCTCTTAATATTTTGCATGTCAAATGCATCCTGCATCAAAAAATGTTTTATGAAAATGTGAAAAGGTAAAACTGGTAAACAGCAGAGAGAGATATATGCTCCTCTTTATCTAATGAAAGGTTCATTTTGTTCAGCAGCTTCCGAGATAATCAATTACCTGCTACTTGGGCTCTGGGTTTGTCATTTGCTTCCTTATAGGTCTTAAGAAACAGTGATGTTACAAATGTCCTCAACCTAAAAGCACACCCTGAAGAAGCATTATCTTGTTTCAAAGGGCTCTCGGTGACCTGTGACCCTGTTATTTACCTACTGTGGCACTGTATGAGAAGTTCTTATTGATCCCGACAGAGGAAGGACATCTCATTTCACCCCATGACCCCCCACTGGCCCTGGCCTCTGAAATGGCTAAATCACTTTCTATCCTATCTATCTGCAACAATGAACCGAAGCCTGGCTTCCTCTTAAATGATCCTGCTTCTGGAAGTGTGGGCTTTATGCTGCTGGAGATGTGTTACACATGGCTGTTTCTTCCATTGAAGAGAGCAGAGGAGTTGCTTTTCTCTTCCATGTAACTAACTGGTTGTGTCTTTGCATGTAGACAGTGGACATCCCCTGCCAAGACAAGCAAGTAAAGGCAGAAGCAAACGGTGAGGCAGCTTGTTTTTCTATATGCTGTCTTCGTGTCTTTGAAGTTTTTTCATGTTTGCCGCATTATAAGCACACTTGAAAGCTTTTAATTTAGTTTTTATGTAAGATACCAGCACAAAACAACATTATTTTGGCCATGAAACAGCTTCAGCTCTTCTGAACTAAACCATTCCATGATTGCTCCAGATGTGTGTTTTGGACTTTTGCTATGCTTGAAGATGGGTTAATTCCTTCACAAGTGCCATAGTAACAACCATTTCCTGTGCATTCACCTCTTAGACGAGACACGCCGTCTTCTCCTCCATCTAAAAAAGCCAAAAGCCTTGGACTTTGCAACACCATCGACAAATTCTTCAGGTGACAGCAACCATGTGGAAAATATCAGTACTGCAGTCAAGAGACACCAGGCTCTTCCAGTCTAAGGGTTTTATGTTGACTAGTTTTATTCATGCCAGGGCCTGAGCAGCTCTGCACACAAGGACACATATTTAACTTTCTGCTGCGACACCAAGCTGAGCACTTGCACTGATTAACTTCTTTTAAGCCATAAACAAAAGGAAAGGTGACAAGAAGTAGTTTAACTGCGGAAAATTAAGGATTTTTAAATGATTCCAAAATTTTTTATTTTTCAATGAAGATAGATAAAAATTTTTATAATGTTATAATAATAATGTTATATTGTATAAGTATGGTAATTTAAAGATGAGGATATTTGCTACTTTTGCTAAGTTATTTTTCTTCTATTTTTATCATTTGTTGTATTTCTTGCAATTAATAAATATTGAACTTGAAATGTGACTGTTGAATTTGTTGCTCATTCATTCTCCATTAGCTTCTGCTGTGTTCGCCAGCAGGCGGGAATTCAGATAGCTCCATCCAAAGAATATTCATAGAAAGTTGAGCGGAAGGAAAAAATGTGGTACATAAAAGTACTCAAGTAACAGGAATAAGAACACATGTAAGAGAATTTTGAGGTAAATGATCAATCAAGACTTTGGGGGAAAATTCTCGAGTCTTGGACTGGATCAGGACTTTCCATGTATCATGGTGCCTTTAAAACAGATGTAACATCCAAAGTTTATTTTACCCGGCCAACAAGAAAAAAAGACACTAGTGCTGCTCCTCTGCAAGCATAAGCTTGCATTTGAATGTGTTGTCTGCTGCAAGCCAAAGTTATTACTATTAGAAATAGAAGGCCTTAAAAAAATCATGATGTGATTAATAATTAATGATTCTGGGAAATTTTGCTTTTTGAATAGAATCACTGAAATAAATTTCAATATTTGAATTTATTGAAATGTCAGCCTAAATAATGTGAAAATGAGCATTTAGATGATCTACGGTATGTAAATCCTGCACAAAAGCCAACAAAAGGCTGAGCATTACATTATGTTTTTAGTGAACGGTAAATACTGCGGTTCTGCCTCCCGCTAGTCATATACACAGCTGAGGCAAATAATGTTAAATATCAGCTGACTTTTTGTGGGTGTGAGCAGCGAAAGCAAACATGGATCAACCTTTAGAAAACAAGTGAACGCTTCCACTTGAAGTCCTGCTGTCTTTCTTCAGACTGTGAAGCCGGGTGAAACGGTTCGCCTGACCTTTTACAAAGAACTTATTCACATATTAAGTTAAAATGGAGAGAAGAGTTTTGTCTCTGAGGACAAAGATAAAGAATAATTGTCTCAAGAAGGAAAAGCTGGACCTCCCAAAGTGGATGCAACGGGATAATTTCAGGGGCCAGAGAAAGCATTCAGACAGAGAGACTGATGATGAGAGTTTTGACACCAATGAAATGTGTGAGTATTGCTACAGCAAGTAGAAAAACTGGAAAATAAAACGGTGCGAGAGCCAACATGACCTTACCAGTATGGATTTAATTTTAAATCAAATGTCTCTCAATGCCTGGCTGTGGATGTGCTTTCATAGCATTGTGCGTTCTGGCTACTCAAACATATGTTGACGAGGGATTTGATCAGAAGATCAAAGACGAAGCAGTAAAGATGGATTTGCATTTTCATTAAATTTCCCTTTATCAATTGTTACATATTTAATTGTTGTCAATTATTACATATTACAACTTTGTAACATGTTTATCAACATGTTACATAGTTGTATTTATCTAAAATTAAGTTCGTTTCTGCTGATTTACAAGTTTGTGGTAAAATAAGGTGTAGTTCGTGTGAAATCTCCTGTTGTGTTGAGCAGTACTCGACACCGAGAAGCAGTTTATGGAAGCAGCAAAGAGGAATGATGTGAAAACCATGCAGTACCTTGGAAAAAGTCTGAACGTCAACGCAAAGAACGTGGTGGGTAGAGAGAGTAGCGAGCTGCTTGTCTTTTTGATTTTGAGGGACATAAATTAAGTATCAAGAATAGTGTTTAGCAGAAACTTTCCACAACGAAGCAGTAAAGTGATCTGTAACTGCAAAACAGCACCACAGGTCAGCCCTTCACTACGCAGTAGCAGGCAAAAACAAGGAAGCAACTCAGTTCCTTCTGCAGCGCAGGGTCAAAGTGGACCAAACAGACAAGGTGAGATGGTTGGAAATGTTTAAAAAAAATACCCCCAAAACAATAGATCACATATCTAAGCATATTTTTTGTATTTTTTGTTATGGCAGTATGGCATGGCACCCATTCATCTTGCTGCCTGGTTTGGCAGCTTGGAGATTCTGAAATTACTGGTGCAGGCTGGGGCTGAGCAGAAGGTTGAAAATGAGGTAAAAAATTATGATGAGATTCTCTGACTTGCACAGAATACACACATGTAGCTGATTTAACATAGAGGATAGCAGTAAGAAAGGTGAGGTGTGTACATTTTGTAAAAACTAGTTACTCAGATTCTTTTTTCTTCTTCAGGAAGGACGGAACATCATGCACTGTGCCGCCGTCAACAACCACACTGAAATTGTAGAGTATATTATCAATGACATGCAGATGAAAGAATTAAACAAGGAGGATAAGGTATATGTTTTATTAGAAAATAGACTCACCTCATTATGAAACAGCATATTTATAAAGTGCATCTGGAACATGAAGAATCATTTAGTTCAGTTGCATTCAGTGCTTTTAAATTTACATCTGCATCAGTCAGTGAGTCTGATGAACCTGAAATACAATGCATTTGTCCTACTTGTTTTCTTAACATTAGCGTCATTTAGCTAATGTGTCAGACTGCAATATGGAAGCTTTTTACTTCAAAAACGACCAAGCTTTATGATCATCACAGTCAGTCTGTGCACATTTATGCAGCAAAGTGATTGCAGTGACCATTTTTTACTTTTAAAAGTTTTTGTTGTCAGTTGAATTATGCAGAACATATGAAAAGTGTAATGCATATCAAAAAGAATGATTTGCCTTATCATCTTTAGTCACACAACTCTGTTATTTGAAATAAGATTGTGGATTTTTTTTTTAGATCCATTGTGTGTTGCTGTCTTTGCCTACATTTATTTCTCTGTATTCCAGTCAGGACATCGTCCATTTGCACTGGCAGCAGAACATGGGGCCATTGAAATGCTAAAAATACTGATGGAGCCATACAGCATGGCCACAATGAAGCCCAACCAGGTCTGTGTGTCTGAGCCGCCTGTAGGATGTTGATGCATCGTAAAACTAAGGCTGTTTATGTTCATATCTGTGTCACACCTGCAAAGAAGCTCAAAGTCAAACCCTCTTTGATGTGCTGCCGTTTCCCTCCCCTCCTTCTGGCAGAGAGGGGACACGCCCCTGCACTTAGCTGCCAGGAACGGCCACTTGGACGCTGTCCAGCTGCTGCTGCAGAGCTTTGATTCTCGGGATGAAGTCAATATGGTAGACAGTCAGAGTAAACCTTCTTTTTTTTCTTGGCTTTTGTGGATAATCCACTGCTGAACGTTGGTTCTACTTGGGATTAATCAAGACCGACGAAACACAATCGTGTTCCTTGAACCACATACTGTGATCTAGCATCAACTTAAACTCTGACCTCTGGGCTGTAATGCGATTTTATGGTTCATAATTGCATGATAGCTTATCCGACTTGCTTCAATGGATAATTTCAGATTCAAGGTTGTTTTTCTAAGTATTATCATACTAAATAACTAGTTGCTTTATCTTTGCTCCTGTGTTGCAGGACGGTGAGACAGCTCTGTACCAGGCGGCAGATAACAGTCAGGAAGAATGTGTCCTGGCCCTGCTGGAGGCCGGCTGTGACCCCAACATCCTCACAGTGGTACCGACAGGTCTTAGCTCAAGAAGAATGATTTCTATTCTGCCGCCATTCACTTACTTCTACTGTTTACAAAACGTACACCTGCCTAAAACCTGTCTATAAGTCTGAACTCCTGTTCTTTGCAGGCCAAATGCAGCGCTCTCCATCCAGTCTCAGAAAGCGGAGACTCGTCTCTTGTCCAACTCCTTTTAAAGTACAACGCCCATACAGATGTTCAAAACCAGGTGAGAAAACACAAGCCGGCTGGGAACGGAACATTTCCTTCATCTTTCTCAGCATTGTTGAGTCTTACCTGGAATGATTTTTTTGGGGCTGGGGTAATATAAATAAATGTGTTTGCTCCAAGCAGCTGGAGGCTCCTCTCCATCTGGCAGTGAAGAACGGTCACATCCCTGTTATCCATTCTCTTGTCGCAGCAGGCTGCAACATTAACGTAGCAGACAAGGTAGGATCGACCTCACACAGAGAAACAACAGCACGTTATGTGGCCAGGCCACAAACTTTCCCACATTAATAAGCAGAGATAATTTTCTTCTTTTGGGGATTTTTTTTCAGTAGGCTTGAGGGACAGAGAGGGGAAGGAAGTAGAAAAAGACAGATAAAAGAAAACGACAGGAGGAGGAAATAAATAAAAAAAATGGAGGTTAATAAAGATAGAAAAGTTAAGAGGAATATAAGAAATTAAAGCAGGAAGGGAAGTGAGAAAAGAATAAAGAATGGAAGGGAAACGAGAAAAAGCAAGAAATAAGGAACAGAAGAGTGAAATTATAAAATTAATGACAAAAAGAATTAAGGAAAAGGTGAAATAACTAATTCAACATTTATTTGGACTAACAAAGAATGAAGTGAAATACATTTATGTATATATTTTCTATGCATTCCCCTGTGTCTGGACTTTGAAAATACTTGAATTATCCAGACAAAGCATGAACCCTGATTAGATGCCCATTACTGCTTCCTGTTAGAGACTCCAAACTGCGCTGCATCTCTCAGCAGAGCTCGGCAGGATTGAAGTCGTGGAAATGCTCCTAAAAGCTGGCGTGGATCTGGAAATCCGGGACAGAGTGAGAATACACACATACTTGCAACACAAAATCACCTTAAGACAGTCTGACGTCTAATGCATTTATGTCACAGCACCAGCAGAGGACATCAAAATAAAGAAAACTGTGTTTAAAATGACATAACTAATGTTGCTATTGTGATTTACTGTATCAATCTCATTTTCTGTGCTGGATTTGGAGTAGCAGGGGAAAACTGCTCTGGGTGTGGCAGCCAGAGCAAATGAGGTGATCATTGTGGACATGATCATTAAAGCAGAAAGATACTACAGATGGAGAAAGGTGAGGGGGGAAAAAAAAATCCAAATATGCATGTTAGCTGATGCGGTTGCAGAGTTTATATGAGCTCCATGCCGTCTTCAAGGCTTGAAATTCATCAGAAATGATTTATTTGGCACCAACACATCCTCAATTAGCTGCATTCCCTCTAATAACATTAAAGGATCCCATGTGGAAAAAATAAAAAGAAACATGTGACAGGCAATTTACCACAAATGTAATTAAAGATATGCATGATTCACTAACATTATTGATTGCAGACATGCTTAGCTCTGACATTCATATTGCTAATCATTTGTTTTGGTGCTTTGCCGATAATCTCTTCCCATAGCGCCGTGTTTTCAGGGGCCGATGGCCTTCATCAGCCCTCTGACATGATTTAATTGCCCTTTCAGGCCAACCCGGAGCTTAATGAAAGCGTTCACAGTGAGCATCCGCTAACGTTTAAACTCGACCACCGGAATGAAACCAAGCAGCTCCGTTCTACCGCCTGGCGCCTCGCGTACGAGCTCCTGAAACCCGGAGACTGGAAAAGACTGGCAGAGAACTGGGCCTTCACGAAGGAGCAGGTGGCTGCTATTGAGGATCAGTGGACAGGTGCCACAAAAACCAGCTCACCGGACTTTAAAAACTAAAATCAGTTTTCATGTAATCACTGTTTAAGTTTCAAGTTCAATTCACAGAGCAGTGATGTAACAGGAGTCCTTTGCATTTTTACACATCATAATTCCATAGTTTTCCAGACTCATAGCCAGAGTGCTCTTTAGCTAATCTTTAAATAGAAATAACAAATATTCTAAACTAATACTTGCCTAATATTTCAACATCAGACTTTAAATAAAGGAGCAGAAAAAAACCTCAGAATGTAAGGAAGTGAGTGAATGACTGGCGACTGGTTGGATAAAAAGACAAAAAAAAACTGGGATATGTGGACAGATGAGCAGACAGATGATTACATAATTAATCAAACAGAGCAAAGGTTATAGTCAGTGGTTAGATGTTTGATGAAGGAACTGATGGTGAGATGCACTGAAAGTAGAACGATAACAAGCAGAAAAGCATAAATTGATAGATTTATGGACAGGTGAACGAAGGATTTCACACAAGGCATTTTAAGCCCGAGTTAACTACTGATCTGCATATCAGTGTGTAAATGGGAAGTGTTTGAGTGCAGCTGGTGGGTGAATGTAGTTCTAGGGTAAATCGTTTTGAGTGGCTAGCTTGACTAGGAAAGTGCTGTATTAACTCAGCCCATATGCTTATTTTCCCTACTGATTCACAGGAGCCCTGTAATCATAATATCTCCCTACTGAACTCACAGCTCTTGCTTCAAAACATCTTGAGCACCTTGCCTGACTCTACACTGCTGTGTTGTTTGGATCCCAGGTCAGCACAGTTATAGAGAGCACGGCCACAGGATGCTGCTGATCTGGCTCCACAGGGAGGAGCTCGCTCAGACGAATCCTTCCAAACAACTCTACCAGGAACTCATCCTCACTGGGAACAGGAAGGCTGCTGGTACCTTCGACGTTTTGTCACAGATACCAACATGCATGTAAACACTGCTCTGTGCCGGTGTGCAGTGTTCAATCAAATATTATTTTGTCTTGCAGATAAGATTCGGATGGAGACAGAGAACACCGGCAAGAGTTGCTGCATTTCATGACCAATTTTGTTTGCATAATTATCAACGATGGATGTCTGTAATAAGTTAGTGGTAAAAGCATTTATTTAGAAAATAGCAATGTGCTGCTGATCAGTAAAATATGACTTTGCATTAAGAAAGTAAGCAACCATTGCTGCTAGATTGTTTCTAAATCATGAATGGATGCACAAAAATGATTTTATACAATAAAATCCATGTGCATAATGTGCATAATTTAAATGATTAACTTTTACCTGACATTAGGCAAAAGTCAATTTATAACCCTATACTGTAAATAATAAGAAAACATTTATACTACTCTATCTGCTATGCCTTTACATAAATGAAAGCCAACTAAAAAAAAAAACCAACACAGAGGTAAATCTGTTGTAGAATATCAAACTTCACATGACTGTTTAAAAGACAAATGAGGATTTTTGCATAAAATAAATTAAATGCTATCACTAAATTTAATGCACCAGGGTTGATCATTCCACTTGCTTGATTGAGTGGATGCTGCATGTGCTGGTGTGTATTCGCGATGACGCTCTGCCTCCAGCGGACATGTGGCTCTGCTGCAACGGCCGAGGAAACTTTGAAGCCATCGCCTGTCCAACCGTCAGCTGAAAGAACAGAGAGAGATTTTACAGCTTTAAACAGCTGGAGGCTACATTTATTATACACTTTGAAGTGCAGGTCTCCACCACCTGTCATACCTGTGTAATAGGATGATGGCGTTCTACTACGACAGAGCTCATTGGTGGCGTTACTCCCATCACCTGCAGGCCGCCGTGTGGGACCTTACCGACATCAGATCGCGCAGTGATGCGAGCCGTCACAGTCTTTGAGGATTTCTGTTGACCTGCCGTCACAATCCGAGCACCAGACTGAAAGAACATGATAACACAGCTGCATTTAGGGGGGGAAAAAAAGCATTTCTATGGATGTAACAAAGAGAGAAACCGCCAGTAAATGATAGCAGGAAAGGTTACCTATTTTCGATTAATCATATGTTCCATTCCCATGCTATCAACATCTTCAAACATTTCTGACTTCCCCAGACTTCTTAGTCCTTCATAGCCATTTTAAAATATAAAATGGTTCAGTGTGTGTACTACACTAAATATGGTTCCCAGTTCCATATTTAGGGAACCATGTTTAGTTTCCTAAATATGGAATTGAAAAAAAAAACAGAGACTTGAAGAAAGCAAAGAAAGGAAGAATGCAAGAATGACAGTAAAGAAAGAAAGAAAAAAGCACATGAAAGAAAAGGAAAGGAAGGAGGACAGAACAAAATAAGATCAAAAATTGAGGGAAGAATGTTAGGAAAATAAAGGAACAAAAGGAGAAAAATGCAAAGAACGGCAAACAGAAGGACACAACATTTAGCCAAAGGGAATAAAGTCTGGAAATATAAATACTCTTATTTCACTTTTCCATACTTATCCAGACCTGGAAAAACACTGACATAAAATTTCATACTGTCCAGACTGAACTTTGATTCTGTGGTGATGTGAATGTGGACTTCCCTAAAACCTAAGGTCCCCTTGACCACGATCATGTCTCCGGCACTAACCTGTTTGTAGGTGTTCGCGATGCCTGCTAATGGGAGAGAGCTGTGCAAAACTGTGGTGGAAGGAAGCATCTCTTCCTGGGAGATGGAGACTCTGGGGCCAACCTATTGAAAATACAGAATATGCTAATTGTTTGGGATCATAAAGAAAGAAAATGTCAAAGACCAACACAAACTAGTACAAACTTTACGTGCTGCCTTCCAGAAATTCCCTGTGTTTAGCTCCACTAGCTCTGAAACGTCCTCAATATTCCTGGTGGACAAAACCGTCCCGCAGCATGATGCTGCCACCACCATGTGGTGAAAAAATCTAAACAGCTTTCCCAGAATGAGGGAATAAATAAGCTCCATAAAAGGCTTCTTTATAAAAGAAAAATAGATATTTATACATCTGTAAAGGTTCTCTATACAGCATAAAGACATGGAGCCTGGTGAGAAGGGAAAAAAAAACAAAAAAACTAACATTGTGTTGATGGGTGAAGTGGATTTTTTCAAGCCAGCCAAAGTTCAGTTTTGCTCTCACCATTTCAAATTTCTATTTGTAAAAAAAAAAAAAAAAAAAAGACTCATTATTTTTCTTTTGTTCCACAGTTGTTCATTGCTTTGTTTCAACATATTTCACACAACTGAAGTTTGTGACTGAAGTGTAAACGAATATTCGCGTGAAAATCTAGATAAAGGCAAACTTTGTGCACACTGGATAATCTAAGAACAAGAAAGAAAAGATAAATCAACTCACACAAACTTATAAAAGTGTAGACAAAATGAAACAAGGAAAAGAAAGCTAGCCCAGTACATTATCAGTCTCTCACCACATCATCAGCTTCCCTTTGCGTAGGTTCGAGGCGGTCAAAGTGGACTGGACTAAACCTTTTCGAGGTAGTGGGAAACGGCTGATGCTTAGGCAACGGAGCTGATCCACGCTCATCCTGGCCAGGCGAAGGATCTACAAGAAAAAAAGAAGGTGACATTATCACTAAATAAATATATATATAAAAATTCAAACACCTGTGAAAGACTAATGCAGCCTAATTACTCTAAGTGCCTATTCAGTTGGCAAAAGTGACACATTATTGACAAGTCTATGAAGAATCAGGACTGAGTATTACATTGGCAGCCTGCTCTGACAGTAAGATAACAGCAAGCAAAACTCATTGAAGCCGAGGCCAGATGGATGAGCGAAGGAACATGCTAGAACAAGCTGATAAGAATGAAATCCACCTCCAGCCGCTTCAGCAGAATGGCTGCTTAATTTGGTAAATCCTGAGATTTTTGTCACAGCATGGTGCTTCAGATAATCAATTTTAAAACAAATGCAACTGAAGAACGTTTTTAATTTGAACTTTGCTTTTTTTAAGTTGTAGAAGTTTAAATAAACTAAATATTTAAACTAAATTTAATAAACGCTAACTGATTGATCAGGAGTAATGCCTGAAAAAAAGCTTCCTTCGTTCAACCATCACAAACACAAACATGTGGATAATCATACATAAATGAGAGGTTTGATTTTTCAGTTTTTTTCCTGGTGCGATGTTTTGCTACTTTAATAAAAAAAAATCTACAAACCAGACCTGGCTGTGAATGTGCCGTTTCCGACGGTCCGTGTTACTGATTAGAAATATGTCAGGTAAGGACATTTTGCTACAAACCATGCGATTCCTGCGCGGGTAGCTGCTCTGTTCGTGTTTCAGTGGACTGGAACATGTTGAGAGCCTCCATGTTGAGGGCACAGACGCCCCTCATGAAGGCTTTCTTCATAGACTCCTCATAACGTTCTCGCTCAAAGTGTAGCCTCTGAATCTCTGCCTCAGCCTTCTCGAGAACTTCAGATTGCTGTCGAAACAGGCGGGTGAAGGCGGAAGGAAATCATAGGTTCTTACTTAATAAACCTGCTAACATTACCTGAACTTACTTTCGGTCAAACCTGATACTGGCAAAGACGGCAACAATGTTCACACTAATTTACATTTTCTGATGCTCCATTTCTCTTTCATTTAAGTCAGCTTTACAAAACTTTAACACTCCAAATACTATTATTTAAAATGCCGTAAGTTTTGTTCAGATGCTGAAATCAAACATATTTCTAATAAATGGATTCATAAATCTTAAGCTATACATTTAAAGAAGGACTTGAATAAAATTGGTTAGCTTCATATGACAACATTTTGTATAGAACATTGAGACCAGCCATACATTTAGCTAAACAAAATCAGTCTTCTTTATGATTTTATTTACCTCTGCCAGCTTGGCCTCATATTCTTCAGACAGGTGGGAGCAGACCTCCTCAGCCCTGGAACGGCACGCTCTCTCCACCTTAGACTTCCAGCGTTTTTTGACCAGACTGTGCCAGCCCTGCCACACCTTCCTCTTCAGCTGCAAACTGTGGTGCTGCCGAGCCACCTGAACAGCATGAGCCTGCCAGCGGAGCACAGCCACATGAAATATTGACACGGCAATAACTGCACGTTTCATTTCTTCTCAGGCGGCTTGGGAACATTTTCCTGTGCTGCAATTTGTCTGGTATGATTTTGATGTAGAAAAATAGTACGTTTGTTCAGTGCAGATTAAGGATGTTTAAAGTTACAGTGTCATTGCTGAGTAAATAGCCAATGGAGAGGAAAAAAAAATTCCATAAAGATTTAGAGGCGGTAGTTACAGTGCCATGCAAAAGTATCTCTTTTGCTTGAACTCTTTAGATCTTGGTATGACTGCAGACTCCGGTGAATTTTATTAGGCTTTAATGTAGAGACAAATACAAAGTAGGATAGGATGGAAATTGGAAAAGGGTTTTCAAATCACTTTAAATATACAAACAATGCAGTCTGCATTTGTGGTGAGTCCCCTTTACTAAAATCCAGTGCAACTTATTGTTTTCTGAAGTTACTTGATTAGTAAATAGTCCTCCTACATCTAATTTAATGTCAGTAAACAGTTATTGACTGCTATGCAATATTTTCCTTCCACTTATATGTTTTGACAAATTCAATAAAATCTATAAAAACCATTGAAGTTTTCTGCATTAATGTGGGAAAGATAAAATGTTTTCGCAAAGCACTGAATGTAGCTTTGTAGAAAACGTTCTTTAACAATAATTTTGATTCAAATTCTTACCGGAGAATAAATAATATACTTCATCCTTTAAGATTGGAATCCACTAATATTTATTAGAGTTTTTAAAGATTTTTGTGTCGCTAAAGGTTTTTTATTGAACTTTATCAGACAGTGAATGGTTGGAGAAAGAAGACATGCTGAAAGGGCAGCTGTGTGTACAACTTTATCCACACAACAATTTAAGATAAATAATCTCTTCTATAACAGAAGGCTGTGTGTTCTGAGGGAATTTCTACAAGGAAAATCCCGTAAGTATCAAAGCAGGTAAGTTTTAAGCTCATAGGAACGCATACCTCTTCTTTAACCTCAGCATGCTGGATTCTCCAGTGTGTGAAGGTTTTCATCTTTTCCTGCTTCTCTTTCTGTCTCTCCAACACCTGGCTCAGACTCCTGATCACCTGCAAGAAGACGCGTCACACTATAAGCATGCAAGTCTAAAATGTTCACCATACGTTCCTCATCGTCTTCATGAGGACCGAGCTAATTGGGTTAATGAATTAATGAAAAGAGTATGAAGGAAACGGAAGATTAAAAGATGATTGCTGCAGTTTGGAAAAATGTGTCAACCTCAAAAAAATCATCTCGGTGCAATAAATTGCATCATTACTGAAGTGGAGTGTGTTTTGCTGTTTTCAGTCACGATCCATTTCTCACATAAGCCGATCAATACAAATACCTCATCCTTTCTCAGGTTGGACATCTCGTAGGTGCGCACCAGCCCTTTCATTGTCTCGAGCTCTGACTTCAGGCCAGCCATTTGGAATGCATGTTTTTCCCCCTCCTTCTTCATCTCCATCCTGTGCTGCTCCACGAAGGCATACTTCCACTTCTGGAGCTCGGTTAGCACGTTTGACTGAACAGGAAACAAAGGGCAAGATGTTAACAGAAGGTTTTCAGATTCCTTTATGGAGCCGAGGTCTGTTGAATAGACTGACGTACTGAATTCTCCTTTAACTTGAGGAATTTTTTTTTTTTTTTTTTGCTCAACACAATCACAAACTCATGCTGCCTTTCTTGATAAATGCCAATAATGTAATTTCACCTAAACAAAGACAAATGAAGCCTTCCTCGGTTTGAAGTGTAAAAATAAAATAATGTTTTACTTCTGGGCCATAAAAAGAGCCTTTCTAAAACCCGATTTAATGGATCACAAGATCAGAATAGAGCTGGTTCTCTGCCTTTTCTCAGCACTGATTAGCAGCTGATTGGTTGTCACATGCTCTCCATGAATGAGCTGTACAACAGCTAAGGAAAAGGGCAGGGTGAACACATCCACCTCATCTAAAGTACTTTCACCAGCAGACACTTGTATAGTTAAAAGGTCACCTTTTCACAGAAGAAAGGAGCTGTCACCCTTTTCTGGAAAGTGTCATTAAGACTCGGTCCCTTCATAAGCTTAGAGAGGGATTGTTCGTTTTCATTTTTTTCACCCTTTTAGTAAAGATTTCATATTGGCTAAATATACATTACATACAATAATATTTAAATATCTGGAGTTTTAAAATTGGTTATTTTGTCATGAACAGCCAAAATAAAATAATAATTTAAAAAAACTGAAAATAGTTATTTATTATATATTTTTTGATGGCGATAACAATGTCATCATTCTAAAAACAGAATTTAAAATGGATCATGAGACTTTTGAGACAAATTTCCAATCTCCTTTTTTTGTAAACCTCTGAAACAGATTTCAGTAAATTTTTCTTTCAAAGCAGGAATCCACACATTTCTTGCCAACATCCCCCAGAATGCTGTTCAGTTCTAAAACCGAAGAGATCAGTGAAATTATTGAACAATCCATCAAGAGCATCTATTGATATTGATTGTGTGTCTATCGATCGATCCTGTTGATTTATTGTCCAGCCCTGCCTCCCACACTAAAACTTTCACACCTGATTGCCAATGTTAGAATACATCACAAAATATCAGGCTAACATTATAAAAGCAAAAAAAATTTCAACTGTAAGGTTCATTCAAACTGAAAATCAGCTGATCCCTCGCTGCACAAATTTGTGTTTATTGCTGAACATCTTCCAGGCCATAGTCAGAGTGGTTGTCACTTGAACCAAAGCAATTACAACTGAGCCATGTCTATCCCCTACTTAGTCACCCAACAAAATATTTTAGCTAAAGCAAACACACTGATGGATTATGGAAAGAAACTTCCATGGAAGAGGAACCAAACTAACCTTGAGGTCGTTGCTCCATGTATCCAGAATATTTTCCATTTTGCTAAGATTCTCTTCAGAGATAAACTTCTCGGTAGAAGCAAAATCCTGGGACTCCTGCTTGTCTGAAGACCTGGAGGCTCCCTGAAAATCTTCTGATGGCGCATCAGAGTGCACTGAATTCTTGCTTGACGACGGACGTACCGTCCTCTCAGCTGGAGGAAGAAATTACAGATACTGAGAATATGCATCTACAGACATGAAGAAGAACTATAAGCAAATTGTCATCACAAAAAAAGTACCATAATATTTTATGTATTTTTTTTCTACAGCTTACCCTGAGAAGAGGCCTGTGACAATCTTATACTGATGATGGAGTGCCTCTCATCTGCTTCAGGATCTGGGAAATGATTCACAACAGATCAAAATTTACTGTTCATTAAACACACACACAAAATCTCTATTAAAACTATTTCATTGTGAAAGTTAAATCTAAAAACAGAAGACAGTTTAAGAACAGGATAAGTGACGGCAAGAGTCCTGAATAAGATGAGCACGGCTCTCTCTGTCCAAGAATGCATTTATGTCAATATCTTAATTAAATTTTGCAACGAGAAGCCAAAAAGCCTGCACTCTAAAGAACAGAGTGGGCAGAGTTCCAGGAGATCATTACTTATCAGCCTGTCTGCTCTCTGCATCGCCGAGCGTGGCTCAGTGAAAGTTAGAGCACTAAACCTTCAATGATAGACGTACTGTGAGACACCAATATATATTCTGTTATGGTGAACTGCAAGCTGAAAATGCAGAGTGCATGAAAACATACTGTTGCCATAGGTTGAAATGGGAAACCCTTCTTGAAACCTAATCATTAGACGGGTGCTAATGCTTAGTTTCTGCTACAGAAATTGAAGGAAAATGCATGGATATGAACATTTTCCTCATTCAGATCTTACCTTGTGGATGCTGTCCGCTTGGTTCATCTGTTCTGTGGGAACTTTGACCTTGACCAACAGAAAGCAGGGAATGTTTGGGGGTGACAACAGCATAGCGAAAGAGCTCCTCATACTCATCCTGTTCATTAAAACACACAAGCAAATATCCATGAGACGTATGGAGGACCAAATTATTTGCTGCACATAAATCTGCTTATGTGCAGCAAATAAGCTGGGTGAAAAAGCAGCTTCTTGAACATGAAATCTGAACAAAAACTATGTGATCTAAAAATAGAAATCTTTTTGTTTATTCCAAATTGTGAAGAAAAATTATCTCTAACTTTTGAAGAAATTTGCCTTAATTTTTCTCAGCTGACAATGCCTGTTTTGAGATGTGACCATTCATACCAGTGTAAGGTTTGAGGGGTGGTAGACAACAGAGTCCTATTTCAAACATGAGGCATGGTTTAAATAGAAATTGCTACTGTCCCACAAAGCATGCCCCCAGATTAGCTTGCAATTTCAGCTACAGCAAAGGATTCTTTTAATCAACCTGAAGCTCAGAAGACACAGAGCTGCCCCGGTCTGAGTCTTTGGGGAGAACGGGGCTGTCGTCATCCTCCTCTGATGACATCTAGGTAAGAATAAAGAATAATGACAATTTTATTACTTAGAAAAACATTACAAGTTACTGACTGGTGAAAATAGATAATAAATTTTATATTTTTTTTCACACCCATGTCATAATAAAAGGCAGTCTGATGACAAAGTAAAGGTTCTAACTTAATAAAAGTATTAAACTCCACTACATACAGTAACTGTCAAAATAAATCCCCAATTGTTTTATTCCAAGGCCAGATGAATTAAGACACAATCAGGACTCTATCTGGTTTCGAAGCAGCTTCTTGATGATACAATCCAGACTGTCACTGTCCCATGAAAAAAGAAGCCCAAAGCATCACTCCTCCACTACGGTGCATGACCCATTGGTCAATAATTACTATGCCAAACAGATAACTGTGTTTTAGTCAGTCATTTCTGACATGGGCTTATTTTTTCTGAAGTGACAGGGACCTGAAAACCATGTGATTCATGATATACAGATGCAACTCTCCAAAGCAAAGTCTTGTTGCTTGGCTTTGTACTTGAATCTCTTTCAAACAAACCAGGCAATACTGTCTATGTTGTAAATTTGACCATTTAGCAAGCTAATAACAGCTTGTAGAGTCTAAGATTGTATTTTATTTTCCCAACGAGGACAGTGTGAACTGATGCAGCGCCTTGTTTTTTGAGAATTTAATCTTGGTAGTCTGAAATTGGGGTACATTTTCTAGAAAGCCCACTCATTAACAACATACGTTTCTAAGGTTTGAATGATGGACGCCATCCAGTTAAGAAATAATCCCTTATCCCATCCCGGATTGCCTCTCTAAGATTAAAGCAGATTGCCAAATGCCAGTGGTTACACTTCTTGATCAACAGTTAAGGGAGTGAATTTGATTACAATCTTCAGTTTGCGACTTTCTCTACTAAGAGCCTACGGTGTATGGATCTACATGTTTTTTCTAAGTAGCTTCAACACTCGTTTTTATCATTAAATCGTGACCGTGGACGTTTCTGTGTTTTGTGTAGTTTGCTGAGAGGTCAAATAGCTAATGTAGATGTCTACAAAAAGACTAAATAACTTCCAATCAAGTGTTTTGACACAAATTCAAAAGTAACGTCAGCTGAAATATTCACTATCAGACCCAAGACGCCAAAACAAAAGGTTCGTGGGTCATGAGATTTAAAGCAGATTTGTAGCTCAGATGAACAGGAAAATTAGCTAATACATAACTCGAAGCACAATTCTGTAGCTTCTACAAAACAGGTTTGACTAATAATGCTAGAACGTTTGGTCGGAAATCCCTTCTTGTTTCACTAAAGACTCAAGACAGAAAAAATAAACTCTACCGTAATCTCAAACGAGTCGTCAGTTGGAAAGTGCTTGCTTTGCCGTTTCAAATAAACAGACTCCCAAACAACAGCATCAGCGATTGGCTTGTGCTTCTACAACTCCCGCAATCTCGGCTCTGGTTGGTTGAATTATTTCCGTGGCAACCATAAGCGGAAGAACTCTTATGGCTACGTTTAAAGGGGACTTGTTCACTTCACGTGAAGTGTTCACTAAAAATAGGTCCAGAATAAAGATTGTACTGTAGCACAATACTGGTACTAATTGTTAACAGCTGACAGCAGTGCTTCGAGAGAGTATTTTTTACCTTTGAAATTCTTTTACAGTTTGTCACACAATAGCCTCAAATACAAATGGATTTTTGGCAGATTTCATTTGATAGACCAAAACAATATAACTTATAATTGTGAATAGAAAACAATGTTGCACGCGGTTTTCCTTTCTTCCCCTTTTTTTCCAAAATAAAAATCAGAAAAAAAGTGGCATGTACTGCAACCCTATTTGTCAACACTGTTTTTTTTATACTGGTTGTTGTCAGGTTGTTGTCAATCTTTTGGGGTGTGTCTCAGCAGGCTTTGCGTAGCTGAAAGCTGCGGAGTCAACATGTAAGGTGCCGCGTGTGGTAACAAACTAACACTGCATATCAGCTTGAACGCACCATCTCCATGGTGATGGTGTCTTCATGAGGCCCTGGCAGAAGTTCACCTTCTGGCAGGACAACCACAATTAACCTGTGATCAGAACTACTAAAACCAAAGTGTTAAAATTGGCCCACTCTAAGATATACTGCTCAAGTAAAAATCTGGTGCTTGAAAATTCATCTTCACAGTGTGCAGTGATAGCTTGTTACCACAAAAACACCCAGTCAGCCTAAGTTAAAGCTAAGTTTGCAAATAATGGGCAAAAAAAAATCAGTCCCTATTTTTTTCAAATAGAGGCACACCTTCAAGACTTGCAGCTCTGAATCACTTCAAATCACAAGACAGTTCTAGTCTGGGTAAAACATGTATGCTTGCATAAAGTCTTTGATTATACTTTATTTCGTGAAATGCAGAGTCACATGACTAAATTAAATAAACTGAACTTTGCAGTTTGAATGACTGAATAAGGTTATACATTTCAACTGAGAACAAAAAATAAATAAATAAAAGGTAAACTGTACACAGTCCATTTCTGTTACAGTGGCAGAAAATTTTCTACACATTTTGTCTTGGGTTTGAAAATGAAGTGCTTCACAGTTTCAGAACAAATGGAATAGGTCTTAATGGCCTGGCACTCCTGAGCTCTGACAGACTCCGGGGAGAGCAGACATATGGTCTCTCTCGGCTGTGGCAGTGCAGGAAGAGGAGACGTTGGTCTCGGGCCTCCTCACCACCTGGTCGACGGTACTTTGCTGTCTGAGGATGCCCTGTCAGTGCCGGTACAAAATGACCGTAAAGAATAAGCAGAAACTTGCCTGATTCTGGTGAGGTTTGGCCTAAATCTAATAAATACTCTGTTTAATAACCAGCATTGATGTTTTTTTGTAAGCAGCACCGGAGACGCACACACGCACACATTTTACTTTGTACACATGTTGACAGCCGAAGCAGGCTTTAAACTGAAGGCATAACTGTGAGGATAATCCAAGCTGCTCTGCGGGGAGTGCAGGTTTCCTGTTGAATGACAGGAAGCTGTAACCTCCAGGGATTACTTATTTCCATTTAATAGCAGACAACTCACCATGTTTGGTAAAATTTTCATTTTGGGGAATTCTTTACACCTTTATGCAACATGTCTGAGCTTTCTTTTGTATTTTCTTTTTTATATACATGACAATGGCAATTGTCTATATTTATGTTCCTTTGGATTAAGGTGAAAAGTGTTTTCCCTTTCCAAATCTTTTTCTATTTTTGCTTTGTTTGTCATACTTCAATGTGCAGATCAAATAAAGATAACCAGAGTAAATGCAAAACACAGTTTTCAACTGATAATTAAATTTATTAAAGGGAGTATGCTATCCAAGCCAACTCGGCCCTGTGTGAATACCTTATCAATCCCTTAAACCTGAATGCGCCATCCACCCTCGTCATGCATGGCATGGGTTTGTGATGACGACTGGTAATATCTTCTGTACTTTTTCTGGTGGGTTTTGGACCGCTCTTCTTAGCAGAATTTCTTTCCTTCAACTACATAAGAAGGTTTGCAAGCCTGAATATCTGGTGAAGGTCATGCAACAACATCTCAATGGAGTTTCATTCATTCAAACGAGGACTTGCTGGTTTGCTTCGGATCACTATCCTGTTGTATAAGTCTAGAGAACTTGAGCTCATTAGGATCACTAACTGATGACTGGACATTCTACAAAAGGATTTCCTTATAATGAAATATTAATTCATGGTAACAATCTGTTTTTCCATCAACTGTGATTAGTCGACTTGTAGCTGAAAAGTACCACTACCATGTTTGGCTGCCGGGTTGTGAGTGTCTGAAAATATTAGTTTTGTTAAAGAAGCAACAGAACTCATTATGTTTGTCCTGATCTTCTTTTTCTTCTTCTTCTCCTTCTTCTTCTTCTCTTTCATGGGCAGAGACACGTCTGGAGTAAATCACTTCCTCACAGCATCGTTGTTCCCCCAGTCCATTATGGACCCAATATCCAAACCTTTGTGTTTCTGTTATGAAACTTCACATGTGATTTGTTCCTGCTCAGTATCCCTAACAGAAATGTTTCTCTCTTTGCTCCTTGATGTTTGGTCTTTCCTTGTAACAGTAAGCCAAGAAACCTCTATGATCCAAAGTACCATACTTGCCTGTCTACCCTCCAACAATGAGTCAGCTGTCCTTAGGATCCTTCAGGATCTACTGCCACCTGCCGACCTCCACACTGCAGCCCCCACTAACAAGATGACCTCATCTCCTATGTATTAACCACCTGAGCAGTTCTAATCTTCCTCTCTTTTTCTCCAGTGAGTCTGCTGAATGAATCCCTGGAGACTAAGATCTATACATTTATCATCTGTGTTTTTAATAAGCTGTTAAGCTTTTTTTCCTGTCTCATCTGTGAAGCGTGACACCTTCCAAAAGGTTTCACTTTTTTTTTTTTTCTTGCCAGTCTGCAGATGATTTTCCAAAAGTCTTGGAAATCACCAAGATGTTTTTTTGTGGGAAGGAGTTGGCAGTCTGAGGTCTTTGTGTTTCTTTTGGTCAACAGTATTTATTTGCTTTTGGGTTACTCTACAGATGCCATTTTTTCCCCCAGTTTCTTTGTTGTTGTTGCATGATCAACATTAACATTAACAAATGTCTCCTGTAGTGCTTTAGATTTTGTCCTGGGTTCTTTTGTTGGCCACTCCTGGGAAGGTTCTCCACTATTCAGTATCTTCTCCATTTGTGGATCAAATCTCTCACTGTGGCTTTTTAGAGTGGCTTTGTTATCATGACTTTGTTTCTTATCTGTGCTTACATTTTTGGATTTTTTCTCCATTATCTTTTGTGTTTTATTTTATTTATTCATTTTAAATCTATTGATCTCAGACATGTTCTCTTTAGGATATTTCTTGATTATACAATTCTCTCTGTAATCAAACCTTGATATTGTTAGAGGAACCTAAATATGATTCATCACTGTCAGTTCACATGTTAACAGCTTTCAGTTCACGCAACCCAAAACTATTTATCACATTATAAACAATCCACATTTTGTTTATAATTACTTATATCAGTCTTTCTGAGATTATGAAGGGGGATATTAAACAAGTGTGCAATTCATGTTTCCATTATTAAAACAAAGGAACAGCATTACGTATTAATTCCTTATCAATATATTACCAATCATATCAGTATTTAGACGAAGTAGAACATCCACTTGTTAAGTGCAAAGTAACAGCATACATCTGAGTTGCATTTACTGACAGACGACAGAGAATGACTTCAATTAAAAGCTCAGACAGTAAACAAAACAATAATCGGGTACTTTAGATGATTGTCAGATTAAAGCTGGAATTACTGCCTCCAACCCCAGTTTAAAAATGTACCTCCCTACTAGAAAACAAAATGCATCTTGCTTGATTGAAATGATATTCAGCTCACATGCTTGTGTATAGACTGTTCAATTTGTTCCAGGACAGTAATCACAATCCATTTAGCTTTCCTCCCTCTGGTATTTAAGCTCAGCCAAGTATCCACGAAAAAGAGACCAAAGAGGACCTTGCAAAAATAGATGGAACATTGATGTTTGCAGTAATGTAATGTTTTTACAGTGAATCACATATGTGTTACTCTTTCTAATCTTTTCCCACAATTTGTCATGTTGCAATCATAAACGTCAATGTTTTATTGGAAATTTTTCCAGTAGAGCTGTAGAAAGTAGGGAATGATTTAAAATGGAAGGAAAATTGTGTGTGTGTGTGCGTGTGCGTGTGTGTGTGTGTGTGTGTGTTTTTACTAAATAAAACTAATAACTGTGCTGTTTATTTGTATTAAAGCCCCCTTTCTTGATCGAGCTCAGCTGAGCAAAAAGAGACGTAACTCACCTCCACAGCAAGACATCAGATTCATGTTTTATCCATTTCAAATCAACTCACCTTTAATACTGTTGACTTTGCGGATCCCGTTGTGCGCATATTAGTTTTTCTATGAAGATCCAACTATAATACTACATATGACAAATTGTTTGAATGGATCTAGAAGAGAACAGTCGTTCATTAAATGAACGCACGAATCTGTGAAGCTTTCTGCATGTTGCATGAATAATTCCCACTACTGAAGTGTTCCGATGTTGTTTTAACTGCATTCGCTTAGACTTGTGGTTGTTCATGCACATGCTACAGTCCAGAGATCCATTCAGAATCCCTGCAGCACCAGCTTCATTGAGAACATGAGAGAAACGTTGGAGAGGCATCTGTTTGCTGTGCTTCTTAATTCAAATTAACACCAGCTAATCTGGACACTGCAGAGCTTCTGGTTTGTTGAGACAGAAGCTCGGACCGACCGGTGAGCTCTCTGTGTTTAATGTCGGCTACTCCAGCTGATCCCTGTATCTCGTTTCATCAATTTCGTCCGCATGTAACAAAAGAAATATTCTGCCTTGTTGCATCTGATCTGATGTTTAATGCTGTATAAAATGATTCCGGACTACACAGAGCAGAGCTTAACAGCTCTGATAAGTTTTATGCAAGCATCATCAAAGGACATTTGTGTCACTGGCAGAAAAGAAGTGATGGATTAGACTGTCCTAAGGGGGAAGTCCTGCTCCATCAACAAGTAATGAAAACTAATATGAAAACAGCAAGCAGGGGCAAATAACTCTACAACACGTTCTGGTTCCACTGTCTTGCAGAGGAGTCATTATTGTCTCATATCTGAGAAAAATGGGTTGACGATGTCACGATTGATGACAGCCCATTAGTTGCTGTCCTGAAGAGTTATGGCAGTCTGTGATCGCGTCTTACTGAAAATTGATCACAGGCAGAAGCAGCGCTACATCCAGTTTGTGATCAGTTTCACGCATGGAGAGCAAGTAATAACAGAGACAACAAGGACTGGAATTTGCTTCACAAGAAATACAATGAAAAAAAAACATATTTTTCTAACCCTCTATGGCATGACTTTTTATTTTTTTGTGGAAAAATATTTTCCTGCATTCTTTGGCAGTCCTTAATTACATATCAATCATAAAATCAGACTCTGATACCTCCTGGAACCAGATTTGGGTTTGTTGCCTCAGGGCAACGTTGAGCTACAAGGGGTCTAAAATACCAAGGTTTTCTACAGTGATTATGAGAAATGAAATACAAATCAATCAAAAATGATATTCATAAAAAAAGAAAACTTTTTGCTGACAAATAAATCAGACATGGTTTCAATTCACCAAATATAAAATGAACAACTAACTTTCATCAATGAATGCTACATTTAAGCAAATTTCTAAAATGAGCATTTGTGTGTTTGTATGTTTGGTGGAGTTAGAATCACTGAGGATGTCACTGTCAGTCTTTTTCCCTGTTATATTTAAAACATAAGGAAGGAATTGCTTGTGAATTAGAGTGTACATCATATTTCTGGTACTTGATTATTGACATACCTGTGAATCACCATCTGTTTATCTGTTTATCTATGGATTGTGACACAGATTCACACAGTAGTTAGGGCTGCAGGTTCTTTTTTTTGTTGTTGAGAGTTTGTAGTTCTGATTCCTTGGTAGAATTTAAGCCAAACAAAGGACAACATTTCCAACAGATCAACAGCGCCCATGTCTGGTAGATCTGGTGGTGGTCCGTTGCCCTACAGCCTCAGTAGAAGTGTGACCAATGATCCAAGTTGAACTGGTTGTGCTTACAAACATTTGCACAAAATTACTTATTTTTATTTTTTTGTTTTTTGTGGTTGTTATGTGCCGGACATGTGACCCCTAGGTTCAGGCATAAGGAACAGAAATTATTTGTAGCAAGAATCCAGATTCTGCAATCAATTTGATCATTTTGCTTTGAATGTTTGAATGTTCTTCACTTTTCACCAGATCTTTATCAGCTATGGTTCAAACATGTTAGAAGAGTGTTTTCATTGTAATACTGGAAATCCTTTCAGCATCTCTTTTGTGTGTGTGCTTGCTGTAGTGACCAGGATAAGAGAGAGCGCAGTCTCTTTCATGTGCTGTGTTCTGCCTCTTTATGTGTGTGCATGCATGTGTTTTTGCGTGTGCGCGCGTGTTTGCGTGTGTGTGTGTGTGTGTGTGTGTGTGTGTGTGTGTGACAGTCATCCTACTGTCCTGTACATTAAGCTAAGTGCTCCCCATTGCTCCTGCAGAAGTAAATGGAGTCTCATGGCTTGAGGGGGATGTGTTTTACAACAGAAACAATCAGAACAAATAATGGTACAGTCCTAACTGCCAAGTCACTACTTTCTGGTTCAAATTCAGGTAAACAGCTGCACTTTTCTTTTTATCCATGCATTTTTAAGCTTCAGTTTTTCCCGTTTACACAGTGTTTCTTTATGTGATGTTTGAAGTGAAAACGATGCACGCGTAATATCACTCTCCTATCTTGGTGTTCACACTAGAAATAGCCCGACCAGATACACGATCATTTTTGCAGTGGACAGTGCAGCAGAATCTCTGACTGTGTTGGTGTACCTTCAAGCCTTCAGTGATATGAAAACTGTAGCGCTGGATGTCCTGGTGCTTGCATCAGTTGGCTATTCCCCTCATTTCCCTTCCTCTATTCTCTCGGGGAATCAGTCTTTGGTTTCAAAGGCATTAAGATCGGAAGCACCGGGTTTAAAAGGAGCCACTGTTTCACACTTCAGCTAAAGAGTCAGTTCATCTGCTGAGAATGAAATAATGCATGAAATAGTTGTAAAAAAAAAAAAAAAAAGACAGATTGTATAATCTCTGTTATGTGATATTCAGTAGTTTTACTCTCGCTGGTCCAGCTGAGAATAGTGTATAATGGCATCTTATGGGAACTTTATCTATGAATGAAGTTAGAGAATGCAATTTATTTATTTATTTATTTTTTAACGTGATCAGATTCCCAGAGCAAAGCCTGGAGCCAAAAACATGTTTTGGCTTAATTTGAGAGAACAATAGCTATAAATGTTAATCTTGGCCTTATGAATTGTTAATAACGATAAAGTAGGCAATCAATTTCAGTAATGCAAAAGTTGACGATGCTTCTCAAATGAGTAAAACTTTTCTCAAATTGTTCAACATTTTTCTTCAGTCCCAGGAGATGATAGAGGAAATTATTCACATTCCACAGCTAATGTAATTACAGATTTTGGAGTAGCAGGAGGGGAGGGTCGATCTGTGATCCAAATGCTCAGCCGGAGTCTGCAGCTCCAAGGAGGAGCTGCGTGGAAATAGGTGTCATTTGGTGAGAGCAAACGTTTTATGCCCTCAAACATCCATGAAAGAATCAAAGCAACACTACATGTATATTTTTGATGAGGGAATAACTTTATAACGTCATATGAAGCTGAAATAAAATTCTATTTTGCATCATCATGATGAACATTATATTATTGCTTTTATTTCAATGCTTTATGTATTCAGCATTTTTTTTTTTATTTATTATTTTGTCTTGACACATTTATGATCTTTTTAAACAACAACTAAATATTTTCTCCTATAAATCAAATCTAGTGAACGTTTATGGTGTGTTTATCTACAATTAGGGAAAATGCTTAAAAAACTTGCTCTTTTCAGAATGGTATACGGGACATATTTAACTGTGCACCTGGATTTTGAGAGAAGTGCTGACGGTAATGAATTATACATAAAAGCTTTTAATTGATACCCAAAACTGAACCACTCAGCTGCTAAAACGCTCAGGTGTTGATCTGTCAGAACTGCGGTCGGTGGCAGAAATAAATATACATGCAACATGCAGCTTCAGAGATGCTTTCAAGGTGCAAAGTTGAACTTCCAAATAGTGTTTTTTTAGCATGAATGATTAAGGCTGATCCAGAAAATCACAAAAGAGAGGCAAAAAGCAAAAAAAATATATGCGACTGAAAGAATCGCGAGGAATTTGCAAAATAACCCCGTACTTATAGTGAGGTCAGCTTCCCCCTCAGTCAAGTCAGTATTTGCTCAAAATATTAAGTGAATTTTTTTTTTGATCTGCAGCTAATAAACAACAGAGCTCAGCAATATCCTCTCAATTCTGAGGAAAAAATAATAAAAAATCCACATTGCATGCCACTGCCGCTACCATGCTTCACTAGGGATGCCGTTGAGACTTGCAATATATGTTCCACCACAAAACGCACATTTGCTCCTATTAGCCCAAAACACACTGAGCAGGAGTTGAACGAGTAGCTCTTCCTGCTTTCCCAAAATGACACATTTCCCTCTCTGTTCAGCATTCAGCTTTTCACGTCAGTCTCCTAACGAGATTGTTCCATCAGACGGAATTACCCGCATCACTCAATGAAATGCAATTATTGATTACACTGCCCCCTCTCTCTGGCTCTCCTGCAACCACACTCCCTCACTCATCTCCCGAAGTGCTGCATGCAGCCAGAGAGGACTGCATCAAAGAAAAGAAAAGAGCTCGCGGGATAGCGGGAAGAAAAAAACAAACAAAAAACAAAGAAACATCCCAGAAAGATCCTCACTATCTACCATGAAGGGATGACGGATTGTGCTGCAATGGGTTACTTTCGGCTCAGTCCATTCTTCACGCCATAAAGACGGTAGGAAAAGAGTTTTTTGTTGTAAAGCTGCTGAACGTGACGTCTGGAGAGCATGAGTTAGTGGTTTTTTTTGCGTGCCGCACTGTTTGCACTTTTTCAGCCTCATTTCCAAACATAGCAGATGTTGGGATAAGTTTTTTTTTTTTTTTCATTGCAATTTATTAGAAGTTGGTTTGTTTGTTTTTTTTTTCTTTTCTTTTTAATCTCCCTAAAGCTTAGACTTCTGCAAAGAAACAAACAAACAAACAAACAAAAGCTGACAAAATGACCAAGTACATAAAATACGTGTTGCAGAAACCAGTGTGTTTTTGTGCTGACGCTGCCGAGTTGCAGCGTATTTCTCATCTCGCTCTATAATGACCGGGTTGTGACAAGCGGCCCCGCTGTGCTGCTGTAAGTCTTGTTCGTGGAGCGGAGCTGGTTTCTGCTGCGGATCGTTCACGCTTTTGTGCCGTGAAGCCGCCCGCCCCGAGGCGGTCAAAGCACTCTGCACCGCCGCCGAAAAAAAAAAAAAAAGGAGGAAGAGAGGATGCGAGAGCAGGCAACCGAGCCATCCCCGAATTGCACCTCGAGACGCAGCGAGCGATTGACAGGCGCACAGCCGGTGAACTGGAAATCTGTGGCAAAGTGCTTTGCTTGCACCGCCGCGGCCGCCCTGCTGGGTTAACACTGATGAGAGCACGCGAAGAAAAGGAAAACAAACTTTGGGTAAAGTGACTGCAAGCTGCTGAGTGCATTGTTTATTCCTGCTTAAAATTCATTAAAGTTTTTTTCTTTTTTCTTTTTTTCTCTGTTTTGTTACTCTGGTGGTTTAATGTGGACAGAGAGGAAAGTTTTAGTCAGTTAAAGTATTTCTTTTATCAAGTGTGTGAAGATTCAGTGTTTACCAATCTGTGCTATTCATATGGTAAGCGTGGTGAGAATGGATGGTCTTACACCTGAGCCGCCTAAAGAAGCTGAAGATAGAATCTGATTCACACATCTGTCCTTCTGTCCTGCAAGTCACCATTGCAAGCAGCTGTGTTGCAATGGCACATTCTTACTTTGTCTAAAGAAAAGGTACGATTTCACCTTTTTACTGTTTTTCTTGAAAACATCTTTTCAGAGCTATAAAACGTTCATTCTGTTTGTGGAAAAAAAAAATTATTCAGCTGTTATTCACATTCACTGAGACATTCATTGTTACAAGGCAAGACAAGTGATAAACTATTGATTTGTAATCTAACAACAGCATCTCAAAGTCTTTTCTCTGAGCCACTGAGTTCCAGTGTCAGGCCTGCAGGACTGGGGGGGGGATGTGCTCCATCTTCTTGGTTTTATTGAGAACTTGAGCAGCAGCACTCTGGATCAACTGTCCTTTCAGGCATTGTTACGGTATTCAACTAAAAATTGCATCCAGTGGTAACTAAGACAGAAGTGGACCGTATTATGAATAAGTGCAAACCTATTAGTGAGGAATGGTGAAGACCAGTGGTGAGGTTTTAGTGTTGTGGTGTTGTAGCGTTGCTCGAAGTAGTTTTCAGTGCTAACTTGCCAGCAAGCTTACCTGCTGAGCCATTACTGAGTCATTATTAATAATCTTAATCGTAACTGTGGTTAAGTTAAAAAAGACACTATTTGAGTAATTTCTTTTGCCTTAACCACAAACCAGTTTTGCAACATCCACGACAAACCAGATTTTAAGAAAAGACGTGGTCGTTAGGAACGACATTGTTGTCACAAGGACAACAGAGATGTGTTAGGAATGAGAGGATCATCTGCATCCATGATAGTTGTTGGTACGAATTACTGGCTGCTGCCATGAAACTGTGTCCTTAAGCTTTTTTAGCATCGATCTATCTGAGTTTGAAGGTTGTAAATGTGTATTTCGGAAGATGCTCTGGATTGATTTTAGATACATGCTGTTGTCTTGTTGTTTATAGACTTTCAGTTGTGCAGATGCTTTCTTTTCACTTCCATTTTATTATTAAGATACAGTTAAAATTGTTTCTTTGAAAAAACAGTGTAAAAAGTTGAACGATTAAAAATGTTTTATTTACCAGTTTGAGTTGCCAATTTAAAAATGAATTTGTATTTAACTTATTTTCTTAATTAAGTACATTTTATAAATTATATTAAATTATTTTTAAAATGTCTTTTCGTTGCTGGATCTATGCAATTTCTACACATAGATGTTGAATAAAATGACAAAATATATTAAAATTCTACATCAGTTAAATAAATAACACATCAGTGACAGAGAAGGTTACACTTATATTTTCCTTTATGTTTTGTGATTTAAATTCTTTTTTTAAAAGTTTTAGTTTGGATCAGAAGATTTCATAATGCCTCAACCTTCTGCTGAAGTGACAGAAAATAGGTTTAATATTAACATTTCTTGCTTTAGAAAGACAAATGTCAGCCTGTTCTGGGCCTCTACATATTTTATACGATGTAGCAAAGCTTAAAATCATTTGAGCTTCTGAAGTCGCTTATATAATTTGTGGCAGAGTCCAGACATGATATAATTCCTACGAAACACCCAGCGTTGAACGTTTCTTTATTTTCCACTACCGCCCTCTCTTCTTTCTCTCTAGAGTTGGTAATAGCATCAGTGTTTGATGAAATCTCCTGACTGAAGACGTCCCAGGCTGCCTCCGCTTTCCAGATGAGGTCACAGGCTTTCTGTGTCAATGGGATCATGTGCGGTTCTGTCCACTTAGGAAACGGACCTGCTTTTTCTGATGCTGATAGAATGAACCGCGCTGAGCGGACTTCAGCGCGCTCGCTCTGAAAGCAGCAGGATAGGTCGGATCTTATTGAGGTCGCAAGAATTCCTGTTAACTGAGGGACATTAACTAAAGTAATCCATTATCCCATCAGAGAGAAATAGTTGTAACATGTAAGGAAAACAAGGACTTTGCTTATCAAAAACCATTGATTATTTTGTATTTCTTCTTCTCTATTTTGAACTCCTATTGTTCCATCACTTTTGACAAATCTCTACAGAGAAACTGTCCAATAGATCAATTTCATGATACACATAAAGGCTCTCTATATAAAGTGTAACCTTAATTTCTTCCTGAATGTAGACAATTGGGCATGCAGCTCTGAACCTCGAACATCTAAATCTTTCATCTTCTCTCAATGGCCACGTGACTCTCAATGTAAAGTTTCTTTAAAATGCATTTCTTCAGCTAGCTCACTTAGCCTTACTATAAAATAAAATGATCATAACATCCTTTTAGCCATGAAAATGAACCTGCGGAAAAGGAAAATAAAACATAGAGAGCTACAGATTGTAGTTTGAGAAAACAGAAAATAAAAATGGCAGTGTCAGGGTCACAGACGTTGATTGTGATTGCTCAGGCTGTCTGAGATGTCGGGGTCTCGTCAGCTGCGGTCAGGTGAGGGCGGGTCGCCTGCGTGCTCGCGGGTGTCCTCAGAGCTTCATCACGGCTGACAGCACGTTTCAGCGTACACTCCGTTGATTCTCTGAAAGACAGGGTTCACCGAGATCCACCACATGCCGCGTTTATTAGGCTAAAATTGTCCGTCTTGCCTTAACAGTAAAGCAACAGATCATTCCAGTTCAGTGACACCGCCGAACTTTGACATGTGCAGTTAAGGAGTCGTGAGAATTTGGTTTGTTTTTCTGAACAAGCTTCACTACTTAGATAGTAGGGAACAACGCTTCCCCCAACAAACCTAAAATGTATCCATTAGAACATTTTTGGTTGCTGAAGGAAGGGGAAAAAACTAACAGTATGCATCTATTTGGAAGGATTAGGAGTGAGTTTGTTTTTGAGAAAATAAATTAGATTGCAAAAACAGCTGAAATAGTTAATATTGAAGGCCAGCCTCAATGCAGACATCATCAGCCTTTGAGCTAAGGGGGTAGTCGTTACTACAAAACCCTTCCTTTGAGCCAAAAGATTAGCAAAGTCACCTTGAATAAGCAATATCCTTTTGCCCAGTAAGATTGCATTATGGAAGCTGGAGACGGTCCTGTGATTTGTGTCCTCCTGACAGGGCTTCAGTGTTCATTAGCAAGGAGCTCTTAGACTCACTGGAACCACAGACACTGGGCAGCTCTGAGCATCCCCTCACATAATTATGCAGCTTACCTTATGAAATGTTTTTGTCAAAAATAGATTCTTTTTATATACTAGAGTCTTTGATACATTTACAATGGGGAAAGGCTTTTTTAGGTTTTAATGTTAAATGTTTAATTGTTATTACTCAGTCTGAAGTCTAAACTTCGGAAGGAGAACTCTGTTCATTCATGATGTTTAAATTCATTTGCAGATGGATGTAATTGCTTTATATTTTCTTTGTCCACAAAATATTTGGTATATTTTCAGTAACAAACGAGATCCATGTAACCCTGATTGTATTTAGACACGTTTAATGAGTTCCTTTTGATCAAAAGCTGCTAGATGTTTTCTATTGTACCTACCATAAAAAACTGTGGTTGATAAAATAAAAGTATTTTGCATTTAAGAAGCTTTTATTTTATCAGTGAATTTATAGTCTTATAAATTTTAAAACGTGTCAATCTGCATCATCTGCCTCTTCTGACTTCCCACATTTGTTCGTTCCTGTCCAGCGCTGTTCTGCCACAAATGGCCACAAGGCATTTCAGACAGACCTGGCCTTTTTATATTTCACATGATCAACACACGCAGAGAGAAGTTTTCTATGGGATTTATGTAAGATAGCCATGAAAGAATATAGATTTGTTATCAGGTGGACACTGTGCAGATTAGGCTCTGTGTTTTAAATCAATATCTATCTGAAAGACCCTGTGACGATATGTTTCAGCTTTCTGATAGAAGCCACCATATTTTTTTCATGTGGCGGTTTTTCAGATGACATGCCATGTACTAACAGGTCTTCATGCAGATAGTGTTTAATAGTTGTTATTAAGACTTTCTGACACCTCGATGCCTATGAACAGTGAAGAGTGCTAAGCTTCAAGAAATAAATAACTTACGAAATAATTATTTAAATGTGCCATTAATACTGCACAAAGACAGCAAAGACATTGACCCAGAGTTTTAGCAAACTTGTAAGAAAATGTCTAATCCTGCCTACTGAATTTGATGGGTGCAGTTTACAGGTTAAATTATTTAATGTTGTGATGAGAACAGGAACATGAAATGATTTATTAAATCATGAAATAATTACACCCAGCCTTTAAAATGAAATCAAAACATTCAACTGAGGCACATATGATTAATTCTGTATTTATTTATTTTTTTCTGTATTTATTTCTAGTTTTTAAAAGAAATAATGGCATATTTAAATAATTATTTAGTAAGTTATTTATTTATTGTAATTTGGCACTGGTCTCTCTCCATAGTTTCAAGTTTTTTCTGCTGCATCCTGCTATCTGTGTAGATACAAGAAAAATTAGTCTAGATTAATGTCCACTGGCTAAAAGCAACATTCCTCTGTCTCAAGTCATATTTGCACATTTATAAAACAGAACATAGTTTAATTATTTGATGTTTAATTAAATGCTTCAGGCTAGCAAAGTCGATTCTGTAGGAAATAATAATGTCCTAATGTGGTATTTCCTCATTCCTGTTGATTCAACGTTCCCATTGAAATTTTGACATTTTCTGAAGTTATTTAGTGTGAGTACATGACACTGCAATAATGTTTTATTATTATTATTATCATTTTCATCGATGGTTGAGATGAAATAAATACATCACGCTTAGCCATGACTGTGAATTAGTGTAGAATGTTGCTATATGCGCCTTTAGCAAATATGCATGACGTACATATTAAGTCATTTGACAATAACATTATACAGTCACAGCGATAAGCGCACAGATTCGTGCCTGTGCCCCATTAATTGAATTTCATACTGATCCTTGCTTATTAGATTCCTTTTCACAGACCCGATTGTGAGTCAGCAGATTCAAGCATTTCAGCTTGAAATAATCACCGCCTCAGAACCAATGCCAGCTCATGAAATATAGAAGAAGGAGAGACTCTCTGGAAATTGAATTTTTATTTAAATAAAAACTGAGCTTTACAAAAAAAAAAGTGATGCTGTTTCACATCAATTCAAATGATTAAAAGGCCTGGGAGAAGAGTGTGAGGATGATTAAACAGGTTATGAGCCGTCAGTGGGAAGTCATCTTTTATCAGAGGATGATTATGGATGTGGTGGTATCTATTAATAATCTCACTAGATCTGACTTTCTTTCTCTTTTGTCTCCAATCTGTCCTTCCCTGTTCTCTTCTTGTACTTATTTGTCTGTTATTTATCTTTCCCCAGTGTCTTTTAGCCCAGCTGATGACGGCGATTGCCAGAGACTTCGAGGGTTATCTCCTGTTGTGACTCAAGAGTGCAGCATCTCTAGATCCTCTGATAGCCGCAAATCTCCCATCATTCTGCATTCAGCCCTCCAACCTACCAGAAAAGGTCAACATTTAGAGCCACTATGGAGGACACGTACAATAACAGGACTTCTCTGGCTAAGGGAGCCAAGGTTATGGTCAAGGAGGCCAAGCGGCACACAGCGAAGAAAGTCAACAAGGTGGTCGACCGCGCTGCGGACGAGTACTCATCTCATCGCAACTACATGCGATTCCAGGACGAGGAGGACGATGACGAGGATTTCTACCGCAACCAGAAAGGACACGAAGGAGAGGGTTACCGTGACAATGAGGAGGGCTCCAGCGATGCCACAGAGGGCCATGATGATGAGGATGAGATCTATGAGGGGGAGTACCAGGGGATCCCCTCAGCCGGAGACAAGAAGCATAAGGAAGGACAGGTGGCGCTGGGACAGCCGATGTCAGACCGCAGTGAGCTGGAGCAGGAGAGGGAGGCAGATGAAGAGGAGCTGGCCCAGCAGTATGAGCTGATCATGCAGGAGTGTGGCCATGGGAGCTTCCAGTGGCAGCTGTTCTTTGTACTGGGACTGGCACTCATGTCAGATGGTGTGGAAGTGTTTGTGGTGGGATTTGTCCTGCCCAGTGCAGAGACAGACATGTGTGTCCCAAACTCCAGCTCGGGGTGGCTAGGTAAGATCCCAATTGGTGTTTAGATTTTGCTGTTGTTATATTCTACTGATATCATCCAGGAAGGCAGGCAAATGATGTACACTGTTATGGCACTAAATGTTTTTTTTTTAAATATTTTATCACCTTAAAATCACAAAGAGCAATGTATATTATTAGAATTTTATATTAGATCAACGCAAATTAGTGCTTACTTGTGACCTGAAAGGAAAATAGCTTATTAAATCAAAATGTGAAATGTTTGATTTGCATTTGAGGTGGCAAACGACACTGCATCTGACGAGGAGGGATGTTTTTTTTTTTTTTTTTATCACCATAATCAGGGAAGTTGCAAAGAGTTGATTTCAAGATTGATAGTACTGAATACAGAGCCGTTTTGAGGCCAAAAACCTTCCAGTAGGACACAAAACCCAATGCAAACAGTCAGGACCGCAAAACATTGATGAGATTAATGTGCTGGAATAACCCTGTCAAAATCAGTTTAAACTAAATTGAAACTAAATTGAAAGTTTGTGCAAATGTAAAAAGCAACAAGCAACCTGACTGAGCTTCAGTGTATGGCAAAGGAAAAGGGGAAAAACTTCATGTTCTTGACATGTAAAGCTGGTTGAACCAAAATATCTGTTTGAACGATGCGTGTGCCCAGTTGAATTTTTTTTTCTGTTTTGAGAGGGATTTATTGTAATCTATAATGGGGCCCAGAAAATCTTTGGGCCCTATACAGCTAGTATGATTATGAATCACGTAAATGTGTTGCATTGATCCACACTGTTGCTGAAGCTCACAGGACAACATGCACCTGACTGAAAAGCAAGATCAGTGCAGGTTAAATGTCAACCCAGCTGAAGATTGGCTAGAATCCTTAATGTCGTGTTGGAAGCGTTTCAGTTCAGTGGTCTCTGTGTGTTTTGTGTGTGGGTTTGTGTGTGTGTGCAGCTTAAGAGACAAGCTGGTATTCCCTGTGTACTCTGTGAGTTGAAGTGGCGTTTCAACGGTCCCAGTAGCTGCAGGTGTATAATCCATCACTGCAGAGCTGTTTACAGCGTTTGACTTGCTGTGTCAGAACCAGAGTAGAGAGGACATTAAATCGGACTTACAGCCCTTTAGATACTCACCGTTACGGCAATGCAAAACACCTGATGCAGACAGAGTCATGGAAACGTTGAAAATCTGAGTTACAATCAGGAAATGTATCAAAGACTTTATGCATACGCATATTTATTTTTATTACTACCTTTTTTTTTTCTTCCTTTAAGTCAGTTTAAAGAATTTGAGCACAATTTTTTTAGTGTTCCAAAAGAGAAACAGAACTAACAGACATGTTTTGGATTGAAGTATCATTGTATATTCAATTCTCGTAGCCTAGATAAACCTTGTTGATATTCGTATTTTCTGCCTCCCCTTGTTTGTACCTCTCTCCTTTATCCCCTGTCATCCTCCATTCAGTGTGCCTCTCTTTTCATCTTCTGTTCTCACCCATCCTTCTCATCTTTTTTCCTCTGATTGCCCCCTCGGCCCCTCCTCCAGCGATGATCACAGTAGGTCACAGAGTGTATGTACTCACAGTAGGTGAGTACATACACACAGTGCGTGTGTGTATGTACTCACATGATTGCTGTGACCTTGTTGCTACCCATTTTATGGCTAGTTTGTTGTGCAACTACAGCATAGTTTAATCTGCTTTATATTTTGTGAGAGTTTTAAACATTGAGATGGACAGCTAGTCATCTTCTCTGTCTGAGGGTGAATATACAAAATGAACAGATTTAAATGTTTCATCAAGTGGAAACACAAACCAAGCTAAATAGTCCTTCCAACAGTAGGTATAGGAGAGATAGTTCTCACCATCTCAAAGTTTGTTTTAGCAGTAGCATTACATGCTCCAAGTACCATTTAGCAGATTTAACATTTTGTTTTTGACACTGTATGGAAAACAACAACAAAAAAGATGGAAGCAGTGTGAAATAAGCTAAAAAAAAAGCAGTTCTTTTGTTTGATGCATTGCAAGTCTTTTCTTCCACCATATCGGTTTTAGATTTTCCATGATTTTATTGAAGTGGAAGTACTGATTATATAATAGGAAAAAAAAAAGCAGTTTCTGCAGTGTTTGTTGCTCTGTGACTGAGGGCAGTCTGGACATTACGCTGACATGGAGCGACGGTATAAAAATATACAGGCAGAGAACCTGGTGATCAATAGACAAAGCACAACAGATAAGTCTGACACAATGTAAAAACAAATCCATCCATCCATCCATCCATCTTCTGCCGCTTATCCGGGGTCGGGTCGCGGGGGTAGCAGCTTAAGAAGGGAGGCCCAGACTTCCCTTTCCCCAGCCACTTCCTCCAGCTCCTCCGGGGGAATCCCGAGGCGTTCCCAAGCCAGCCGAGAGACGTAGTCTCTCCAGCGTGTCCTGGGTCTTCCCCGGGGCCTCCTCCCGGTGGGACGTGCCCGAAACACCTCACCAGGGAGGCATCCAGGAGGCATCCTGACCAGATGCCCGAGCCACCTCAACTGGCTCCTCTCGATGTGGAGGAGCAGCGGCTCTACTCTGAGTCCCTCCCGGATGACCGAGCTTCTCACCCTATCTCTAAGGGAGAGCCCAGCCACCCTACGGAGAAAACCCATTTCAGCCGCTTGTATTCGCGGTCTCGTTCTTTCGGTCATTACCCAAAGCTCATGACCATAGATGAGGGTAGGAACGTAGATCGACCGGTAAATCGAGAGCTTCGCTTTTTGACTCAGCTCCCTCTTCACCACGACGGACCGGTACAGCGCCCGCTTCATGGCGGACGCTGCACCAATCCGCCTGTCGATCTCACGCTCCCTTCTTCCCTCATTCGTGAACAAGATCCCGAGATACTTGAACTCCTCCACTTGAGGCAGGACATCTCCCTCGACCCGGAGAAGGCACTCTACCCTTTTCCGACTCAAGACCATGGTCTCAGACTTGGAGGCACTGATCCTCATCCCGGCTGCTTCACACTCGGCTGCGAACCGCTCCAGTGAGAGCTGCAGATCACGTCCCGATGAAGCCAATAGGACCACATCGTCCGCAAAAGGCAGAGATGCAATCCTAAGGCCACCAAAACGGATCCTGCGCCTAGAAATTCTGTCCATAAAAGTAATGAACAGAATCGGTGACAAAGGGCAGCCCTGGCGGAGTCCAACCCTCACTGGGAACGAGCCCGACTTATTGCCGGCAATGCGGACCAGACTCTGACACCGGTCATACAGGGACCTGACAGCCCGTATCAAAGGGCCCGGTACCCCATACTCCCCGGAGAACCCCCCACAGGGCACCCTCGAGGACACGGTCGAACGCCTTCTCCAAGTCCACAAAGCACATGTAGATTGGTTGGGCGAACTCCCATGCACCCTCCAAGACCCTGCTGAAGGTGTAGAGCTGGTCCAGTGTTCCACGACCAGGACGAAAACCACACTGCTCTTCCAAAATCCGAGGTTCGACTATCCGACGGACCCTCCTCTCCAGTACCCCCGAATAGACCTTGCCAGGAGGCTTAAGAGTGTGATCCCTCTATAATTGGAACACACTCTCCGATCCTCCCTTTTTAAACAGGGGGGACCACCACCCTCAGTCTGCCAATCCAGGGGGACTGCCCCCGATGTCCATGCAATACTGCAGAGTCGCGTAACCAACACAACCCTACAACATCCAGAGCCTTGAGATACTCCGGGCGAATCTCGTCCCACCCCGGGCCCTGCCACCGAGAAGCTTTTTAAACTACCTCGGCGACCTCGTCCCCCCAGAGACTGGTGAGCCCAACCCAAAGTCCTCAGGCTCAGCTTCCTCAATGGAAGGCATGTTGGTGGGATTGAGGAGGTCTTCGAAGTACTCCGCCCACCGACCCACTAACGCCCTCGAGTCGAGGTCAGCAGCACACCACCCCCCACTGTAAACAGTGTTGGTGCCACACTGCTTCCCCTCCTGAGACGCTCGGATGGTGGACCAGAATCGCCTCGAAGCCATACGGAAGTCTTTCTCCATGGTCTCTCCGAACTCCTCCCACGCCCGAAGTTTTTGCCTCAGCAACCGCCAGAGCCGCAAGCCGCTTCGCCCGCCGGTACCCATCAGCTGCTTCCGGAGTCCCACAGGCCAAAAAGGCCCGATAGGACTCTTTCTTCAGCCTGACAGCATCCCTCACCGAAGGTGTCCACCAACGGGTTCGAGGGTTGCCACCACGACAGGCACCGACAACCTTGCGACCACAGCTCCGATAAGCCGCCTCGACAATGGAGGCACGGAACATGGTCCACTCAGACTCAATGTCCCCCGCCTCCCCTGGGACGTGTTCGAAGCTCTGCCGGAGATGGGAGTTAAAGCTCCGTCTCACGGGGGACTCCGCCAGACGTTCCCAGCAGACCCTCACAACACGTTTGGGCCTGCCAGGTCTGACCGGCATCCTCCCCCACCACCGGAGCCAACTCACCACCAGGTAGTGGTCAGTGGATAACTCCGCACCTCTCTTCACTCGAGTGTCCAAGACATACGGCCGCAGATCCGAAAAAACAAATAAGTAAATAAATATTATTTTGTTGCATTTGATTTTTTTTAATTCTTTGAATTTAAAGTCAACCTTTAACTCTGGAATAATATTCAATATAAAGTACATACAAAAATCATTTACCTCTTTGAATTTTGTTATGTTACAACCACAAATGCATTTTATTGGGACTTTATTGCAAAATGTTGCCTAAATCGGAGGATAAATTAAAAAGCTGAATGTTTTTCAGGATTATATAGTTTATATTTCTGGCATGGAAAAGGAGGCAGATAAAAAGCCATTGTTGAAGAAAGCTACAGGAAATCCTGCTGAGTGCTCTCAAATATAAGCATTACCAAAAAATTTGTTTTTTCTCATGTCTTAATTGTCTTTTTTAAAAAATATTTTTTCAGATCTACAACAATAGACGTGTTCCTAATAATACAAACATTTCTTGGGTTTTGCTGTGCAGCCTTTACTTCTGAATAACCTGGATTCATATGCGTTTCCAACATTTACTGTGACAGATGGAAATAAGGAAGTGGAATACCATGTGTTGGAGAGCGGGAGCGTGTCTGCGTGTAGAGTTAGCTGTGAAGGTAATTGACCCATGCAAGTTAACCGCAGGCAAAAAAGATTTTCCTCTGCTCACCAAAACATTAAAGCATTTTAAAATAAATTAGTGACTGAAAGGCAATTTTTTATTTTTTATTTTCTGGACAAAAGCACGACAAAAATATTGAGACATTTACTTTTTGAAATGCTATGATTGATTCTATCTGCACTAGTGTCGACCATAAAACAGTCACGCAAGCACAAGGGCTGGGATAAAATAAAAGGGATAATTCACAAAAGCCTCTGCCGTTGACTCAGAATGCATGATGGCATGGCAGGTTTGCAGGGGGTGGATGCTGTAAATACCATAAGCAAGAATTATGGATGAGGAAAGGCATAGAAGGGAAGAAGAACCATACGCAGTGCAACACGTGAAAAAACAGGGAGGGATGTAACTGGAGAGAGCTACGAAGAGGAGAGATTACCAAGTCAGGAAGGAATAATGGGGTAGGAGGTGTAGGTGGACTGAAGCGATGACATGGAGACTGATAGTATGTAGTACACCAACACAGTGAGGGAGAGGCTCAGCTATTATCTTTGACACAACAGACAAAGGGATTGCATCACCCTATCATTACTTATTTCTTCTTGTAGGCTGACTTTGTCCTCCTGAGACTCCTCTCGTCTCATTTAGTTTCCTAAACTTGACTGTGTTTCTTCCTTTTCATGTTTTTCTCCTGTCAACTGACCTCTTGCACACTTTTTGTGCTCTAACTTCTCTCTTTGGCTCCACTGCAGCAGCACTCGTACTGTTTTTCACTTTTCGTCCCAGTGGGAAAGCATGCTGGTTGAATGTGTGGAGCTGTGTGGCCCTGGTGCAGCTGAGCATGGCTAAACTGCAGTAAGATCCCAACATCGCTGCAGAGATTAGGCTGCTTGAATAGTGCAGCTAGCTCTGGATTGTGGGTGCGTGTGTGTTGAATTAAAGTCAAAGAAATGATTTTTTTTTCATCTTCGGGGTGTCAGAGGGCTGGGCATAGAGAGGGTGTATGTGACGGGAGTTAGTGTGGTGTCTGAAAGAAGAAAGCTGACGTCTCCAGCACTCTCTGCTACGAGCCTCCTAGACAGATTTTGTGGCAACCCTGACAGTGTGAAAATCCTTAAAAATACATTTTCATTTTACTATATTTGCATCATTTCAGATAAAAAAAAAATACATTTTTACAATTCTGACCTTTAATCTGAATATATTTATTTGATGAAAAAAATTACTCTATGTTAGAAAATGAATTCTTTTTACTTTTTTTTTCAAAATCTCCAGTGGTGCAATTTTGCTTCCCTTAAAAAGCCCTTTAAAATAAATCCAACTGAAAGAATTATACTTTATTTATTTATTTATTTATTTTTTTAAAGTTGAGCAGAGTTTTGCAAATTTCAGAAGTACTCAATATATGTCTTTTTTTCTTGGGGCAAAACTACAACATGACACATGAGGTCATTTTCACTAGCCTCTCTTCAAAATTGGGAAGACAAGAGATCATGCAATTCAAGTGACGTGTGTTGATCTTCGTGAGTTGATAAATGGTTACAATAAAATTGCTTCTTGCTTGGACGTTCCCACATAGACAGTCAAAGAGTGGATCTTTGATCCAATGGGCCTCAGAGCACCAGATCACAGGTGGTTCAGCACCACTAAATAAATCTCCTTTCATGATATTTCAGTCCCCAGACCTAAGTCTTGTCTGAGCCATAACATCACATCAGTAAGCTAATTAGATTTTAGGAGCCCCTGCTTTGTTTTATGGTTGAATTAAAGAAGAACAATCTTTAGGTGGTGTAACAAACTTTCACAGGACGACAAGATAAACAATGTTAAGCCTTTCTGCAAAACTTTATAATGGGTTTCTGTCTCTGTCAAACTGCCTTATTTTTCTCACCATGCCTGTATTTGTATCTGGAGCCCTCTGCAATGACTTCAGTTTTGTTTTACTGAAACAAAACTGGCAGGAGGCAGAAGGGACGAATCCCATCAAAGTGTCACGATGTAGTACAAACATGATTACATGCTGCTCAGCATAAAGGAGCCGCCAATGGTGCAAAACGCAGAGAGGAAACTAAAGCAAATACTCTAAAACAGAGAGGAGATCAGAGGAGTGTAAACTGTGTAGAGACAAGAGAAATAAGTAAAAAAAAAAAAAAAAACTGGATGAAAGAGAAAGTGTAAAAATGAAACATAAAATAGAAAGAGTGACAGATACAGGTACCAAGGCGATGCCACAGGGCGTACAACGTACAATGTTTTATGAATAAAACAGGATGGCTGTTTTTGTGTGGTGCTGAAACAGTTTGTGGTGCTACGAGTGAAGAGCATCAAAGCATGAAATCATAGAGGAGGTCGTGATGCAGCTCGGCGCTCGTTCGTCTCGGAGGGCTCCTTGGTGACAGGGCAGAAAACAACGAGCGAGAGTCTGCCCTCACCCTTCTGTCGTGGTTGTGCATCTTTTGCTTCTGCCTGAGAAGTCTCCAGGCTCTGACAGACCATACGGGTCTCCGCCTAAAAGTCAGTTGAGTATCTTAGGAGCAGATTCATCAGGGCAGAGATATCGAAATATTGAGCTTTAATCTATGAGCTCGTCTCCTTGAAAAAGACAGCAACTAAAATTCGCAAACTGTCAGCTGACTCCTGGCTGCATGCAGTCATCACTAACATGAATGTTGTGTCTTCAAAATGACGTAAGGTGTTGCTCAGTTCACCTAGTAAATTGAGCTGTTATTACAAGTTAATATAGATTAAGTTATTATCTACATATAGGGAAATATACAAACGCCAAAGGTCTAGTGGAAGTTTAGGGGGAGATGGTGCAGAATATCTTTGCAGGCGTCTCATAGAACACAAAATGAATTGTGTTAGAGGATGTCTGTGTTATTTTTGGATTATGTTTCACTACAGTGCAGTAGTCTCCTCTTGGTTGGTGCCAGCCCTGCTGACAACATGCTGAAAGATACTGTGGAGCTCGACTGGGACAGAACATCAATAAATTCATTACGCAATTGAATGTCCTGTGAGCAATGTACTCACAGCTCCACTGTTTGGGGGTTTCTCAGGAGTCTAAAAGTGTCAGAAAATAGATTCTTTTTTTTTTTTTTTGTCCACTTTGTGCCTCCCTAAAATGTTCGCTGAATGTTATATATGGTAACTATATGATTTTTTTTATCCCACACAAGCCTGGTGCTTGTACTGAAGAGGCCTGTTGTATTTGAAATTTAATTTATGTGGACTTCTAATGGGCGACTAGAAAGATGTCACATTTTTCAGCCAGCTCAGCGAAAAGATCTGCAGTAAAACTGTCAAAAAGGTGTCTGCTCTCAGCAGAGGATACACCTGCATGAATGAAGACTGAAAGTCAATGCTTCTTTCTCCTTAACACACTGCAATGGCACAAACTAACTGCCCTCATGTCTGAGTGAAATCTATCAACTGCATTTGGATTTATAAGCATTGCAGTTGCTTGTAAATCAACTGCAATGAAAAGAAAACTGTCCAAATCAGATCTCCTGAAGATGGATGAATATTAAGGAAGGTAAACGCATGGTAATGTTCATTTCTAAAGTATGATGTTTCTTTTTGAAATTGAAGCGTCTAAAACAGAGAGAAATGCGGCTGGTGTTGCTCTTAGCAGCAAAATCGCACACAGTAGCAACCGAAGCAGCGCTATGGCCTTTTCTCGTCGGGGCAAATTCATGATGATCACAGAAAGAAATCAATGCTGTTTTGTTGGAGCATTGATCTTGTCGGTGATGACAAAGATTAAAAGAGAGCTGAGGGCTCTTTTGTTAAACTGACCTGGATTGTGGCTCACATTTGTCTTTTTATTGTTCAAAGTCTGTTTTTTTTTTTTTGTCCTCTTCGTTCTGTATTTGTTGTCGCATAAGAAGAAGCACACAGCAGGCCTCTTTTCTGTGTATTTCTGAACAAATTTTTATTGCTTAAACAAAGAAAGAAAAAAAAAAAGCTTTGCAGAATTGGTGTGTAGTATGTGAAAAACTATCCCCCTGGTGGAACATGATGATGGCAGCATCATGGTGTGGGGATGCTTTTCTTCAGCAGGCGGAGGGACGATGGTCAGAGTTGATGGCTGAATGCAAATCCATAAAACACCTCTGATTTGTATATGTGTATCCTTTCATATAGCACATCTTCAGCAACAAGGCAATTCAAAGTGCTTTACGTGACTTAAAAGGAAATACAAACAAAATAACACACCAAAGGAAAGAGCAAAAGAAGAAGAATCTAATAATGTTGATCCAAACTATATAAACTAGATTCTCCAATTTCGGGTTGCTAGATAAGTATAAGCAAATATCCTCTAGTCTAATTCCCTTTCTGGGTTGGAATAATAGGAGTCTAAAAAGTAGTTGCTAAGGTAGATTTTCTCTAAATTTGTAAAAGTAATGATTACTCCACAGTCTCTAAGTGATAAAATTAAAACTAAGTGTTCCTGTACTGAAAGATTTTTTTTCTGCATTCTAAGTTTGTTCTAATTCCTTTTCTGGATTGCAATGACAGGAGCCTCCTGGCATAATAATCGAAAGTTAGTCTAAGAAGAATAATTTTACTTTCACAGTTGTTATCCACCGTCTGTTGGTCTTCCAAACAGAACTAAAGGACTTCTGTGGTTGCAACATAAAAAAATGTAAAATGGGTCAAGAGATAAAAATATTTTCGTAATATTTAATTTTAAAGGGAAATAAAAAAAGCTGCTTTGTTTGTTCTTTTTCTAGGCAGCATTGTGTACCTGGGAATGATGGTTGGAGCTTTCTTCTGGGGAGGAATGTCTGACAAAGTGGGCCGCAGACAGTGCCTCCTCATTTGCATGTCCACAAATGGCTTCTTTGCCTTCCTGTCATCTTTTGTCCAGGGATACGGACTCTTCCTTCTCTGCCGTATCATCGCTGGCTTCGGGTAAGTCGGTAATGTCAAGGTCAAGACGCAATCTTGTAAAGTAGTAGATGGTGACGCTGAAGAAATCTGCTTCGACGTCAGTGAACTGGCAGCTCACTGATTTCAGTCAGTCAGAGATTTAATTTGTGAGACAAATAATTTAAATGTGGGCTTCCCAATTTTTCTTTATTCTTGTGTTCAAAAAATTTGGCAAGATTTCTTTGATTATACTTTCACTTCATTCATCATTTTTGATTGGTGTTTCATGTTTTTTTTTTAAAATCTTAAACAACGGGTTATTTCTCGTTCGAGCCAACTATAAAGTGTCCTGCACTTACATCAGACACTTGACAGACTGTGATTTAATATCTTGGCAATATTCCTGTTCGTTTCAGAGCTAATTCAGTAATTGCACCTACATCATTCTCTCCAGAGACTCTCAGAGTAATTGAAACAGTGGCCAGAAGGAGATCTGTCCCTGAACGAAGGCAAATTTGTATGCAGGCTTGTTTTCTACCATGCTATATGAAAACGGGCCAAAAAGGTTCACAGAAAAAAAAAGCAACACCACAAAAAATATCTTTGCAATCTGACAAATTTGAATGATATCAATGAACATATCATAAAACAGATAAAGCAAGTGTTGTATCTGTAAAAACAATGCCTTTTCAGAATCTGAATGTCAGGGACAAAGGAGACAATGTAAGCCCAATTATAAGAACAACCACATAATATGCCACTATATCCCTACACAATCTCTGATTCATTAAATCTTAAACAAAGCAATCAATGGGGGACCTACCTATTTATTCACTTTTTTGTTGCTAAACGAGTTATAAAAAGTATTCAGACAGCTTGAGTATTTGCAGTACTTTGGATTAATAAATAGACACAGAGTCTACATTACCATATGATGCCCTATAATTTGGGGCACTTTTTTAAATAAACCTAGTAATGACCACATTATTGTCATGTTTTAATGCTTATAAACAAATGAAAGAGGGGTGCTAATTGCGTTGTAAATCCTAGGTATTTTAGGGGTTTTCAACAATTTTTACAGATCGGTCGCTGTTTCTAAAGGGATTTTTGTCTCCCTCTTGCAGAATAGGAGGTGCTGTGCCCATTGTTTTCTCCTTCTTTGCCGAGGTGTTGTCCAGAGAGAAAAGAGGAGAACACCTCAGCTGGTTGTGTATGTTCTGGATGATTGGAGAGATCTATGCATCTGCCATGGCCTGGGCCATCATACCGCACTACGGTGAGTTTACAGGTCCACCCAAATAAAGGAGTCACTTATAGATGGAAAAAATTGCTTAAAATAAGATGGCTCTGTTAGTTTCTTTTAAAGACAATCAGTTCATTAATAGTAGAAAGCACACAGACCTAATAAATAAAATAAAAGCTGAAGTATGCTGCCGGTTATGCATTAAAAAAAGCCTTGCTTTACAGATTGAGTGTAGCACAATTTGACTTAAGTGTCTGACTACAGTTACCCATCTGCCCCTGCTCTCTCCATAATTAAAGTTTGAGGTGTTGTTTTCTCTGCCGTGTGAATCAATCACCTAAAAGCGCTCAGTGTCATCCAACTGGGAAAACTGAGAGTCAGGAGAGAAATATGTGGAGGTTATCAGAAGAAGCTGCAGGGGTGAGATTCCAGTTTTAAACGTAAGTGAGGTCATTTCAAAACACGGCCATGTTTCATTGAACCCTGGAGGGTGCTGTTTTTCAATGATTATTTCTTCTTGTTTTGGCTCGGTGAAAGGATTTTCACTTTTGGACAGCTGTTGTGATGCGTAGCCATAGCAGCAAGGTGTTTGTTTCACATTCAGGAGCAGCTGATTAACATTTCAAAAGATCAAATAAAACCTCAACTTCAGGTTTGTTGCAGTACTTACAAAAACAGGAGTTCCTACAGCTACAACTCTTTGGAGAATGTAGGATAATCTGGACTATATCAACATTCGATTTCCCTTTGGGATTAATAAAGAATTTGTGAATTAAATGTGAAATGAACCGAATTGCATTTCCTGCACTGAATTATCATGTTTCAGTAGGATGGCAGATGTTATTTTCTGGTGATTTTACAATTATCTCTTTGTGCAGAGCATGGTCTTCTCACTAGAACAGGGATGATTTTAAAAATGCTGTTCTGGATTTTGTTGAATTTAAACAGCAGGATAACAATAGCTAAAGCAAATATTCTGTTGAAAGAAGGGATGAAAGAGTTTAGGTTGCACGTCACCTCATTACGAGTTAACTAGGAAATGGCTGCCTATCTCCCTCCACCACGTGCTGTTTTTATTTCTTGCCTGGTTTTAAACCTGCTGTTCCTTCCTTTTACTGGATCCTATCTCCTCCTGCTTTGTTCTCTCCACAGCTCCCTGACTATCCCTCCTTTTATTACCACTCCTCTCTCCGTCTCTGCAGAGTGTTCTTCTTGATCAAGCATAATTAGATTTTTCTCCTTGCTCTAATAGGACAAAGCTACATCTAGAAGTGATTTATGACCAGCCTATGCTTTAGCCGACCCGTGACGTCACTCAGAGAGAAGCGCAGTGTGCGTATTTGTGTGCTCATGCACTGCTGCACGTTGCAGTGCGTGAGATTTTATGAGTACAGCAGACACACAGGTCTTTCTCTAGGAAAGTGAAAGAAATAAAATCTGACACTGGAAGAGGTCAGTCGAGTTAAAACACACACACACACACACGCACAGAGAGCGAGCGAGAGAGAGAGAGAACCACTGATAGAGTTTTAGTTGAGGGCTTGTTTTATTATATGCTGTTGCCTGAGCTCTGCTGCAGATTCTTTCATTAGGATGGGCAGAAGCACACTGATATAGAGTTAGTACGATAGCCTTCTAAAACCAGAACTTGACACGTCTTTAGGAGGTCACTGTGCTGTCAGATCTTTTGCTGTCATACTAAAAGGATAGTAGTTGCCTCACTGTGCTCTTATTCTTAACTCAGGTACTTATGTAGATTGTCTCTAAAGAATCTATGTATATATTCTGATAGGTATAAAACTTCAAGTCAGTCGGTACTTGCAGTTTAGTTTATTTTTTTTGTTTGTTTTGTTAGTTAAAGAACAAACTACATTCTGTACCACCAATTTAAGGAGGTGTTTAAAATGTAACCCCGCCCCCAGTTCATCCAGGCTCTAGCCTAAAGGCAAATAAAGTGAAGCAAAACATTTTACAAGGAATACTAAAGACTAAAGATATATTTCCAAGCAACAAATTTGAAGAGTATGTTAGATCAAATTTGAGGTGCAATGTGTAAATCATGACTGCATGAATGGACGCATGAATGGATGGATGGATGGATATACCATCTTAGTGGTCTTCCATGCTCACTTTATCAATATTTTGCATCTTTTAAGACTGAGATCCAATATTTGAGCTTAATATAACGTCTATATTGAGAAACTGTCTAATAGAAAAGATTTAAATAGCCAGGCTTTTTTTGGCTTTATTTTTAATTGCACACAAAGAATCTCATCAGCTAATGTTGGAAATGTATTTGAACAAACACGTTGTGAAAAAAATTGTGTTGGAATTTATTTTGCATTATATATTATTCTCTCTTGACACAGCAATGCTCAAACTGGTTGACAAAGTGCGGATCACCTCTGCAGGTGATAAAAACAGTTTGACCTCATATAAGACCAAAGAAAAAGAGAAATTGAGATTGTTTTACGTGATATTTGAGGGAAAACTATAGGACTTCCAAGTATGAGCTACAATCTGCGTGGAATTGTGTGACTTAATTAAAAAACTTCATTAAGCAGGATCACACTGAAACTATTATCATTAAATACTTAAGTTTAAATAACTCAGATCAGTATTAAGGGGGAAAATTAAGATAATTACATGCTGAGGATGGTGCAGAACAATTTTGCTTGTATTTAATGCGTTGAATGAAATATGTGGACGAGAATATCGGTGTAGGACTCACGCCTGGGGAAATCCTCCGGTGGTGAAGGCTGTAAATTGTAAGCCATGCGTCTTTGGTCCACCAATCACAGCAACTTGACATGAATATTTACACAGCCTGCGATCCTCGGGTATGAAAATGATCCACAAAAGGGGTATTTATGACTGTGTTTTTATTGGGGAACCATGATATGAAACAAGCTTAAGATATTTATGCTTTGCATGTATTTGAATCTCAGACAGTAAGCAGATATTCCCAAGTGCCAATTTTTTTTCTTCCAGAACATCAGGGCCCAAAAAGACGAGGTTTCAACATATCCCGAAAACAACAAAGAAACTTTCTGCATGTCTAGAAATTACATAAATCCAGTCCTACATATAAATTAAAAAAAATAAAAAAAACACCCCATTAAGCCTATAGATATAGACTTGAGACTAAAGAATGGATGCATCTGCCCATCAATCTGTTCATATTTAATTCAGCTATCCGTCTCAGCCTGAGACTCGGACATCCTCAGACAATTATGTGCCTAATTCCTGTAATGAGATTTCCAGGAGTATGAAGGGAACATTGTCCCTCGGTGGCAGGAAGTTGTACTATATTTCTGGAGATAGCTGAATCTGTTTCTCCATGTTAATCCCTTCAGATATAAATATCAAAGATCTTAAAATGCTGAGCGTGAAATTCTGTTGATGCAGTTAAAAACCGGTTTTGCCTGCGTAGTTTTGGTGCAAGATTTACAAAAATAGATATTTTTTTGTAGTTTTAGTATTTTATTTTTAACTCTCCCCCAGGATACTGCTGCACATTTCTTTTTACAGTCAAGTTAGTTTTTTTTTTTTTTACTATGTTTTTTGATAAAATGGCACAAATGAATCTTATTACATTATAGTAAATAAAAATAAAATCAGAACTGGCTTCAAAATTAGCAGGTCATACAGAAAACAGAAAATCAGTGGATTCTGTCTTGTAGAAAAATATTTAGCTGGTACTATATCTGAAATTTTCCTTCCATTCAGTATGATGCTGCCACCCCCATTTTTCACCATGAGGGTTGTGTGTTCATGGTGTGTTCTGAATTTTGTGCACTTCACAATGCACATGTTAGTTATTGGACCAATTACAATGATGATCTCATATGGAAATGTGGGCTTAATGTTTAACTTTAAAGCAGGTGTGTTTAATACCTACTTTATTTTCAAAAATATCATCAAAACACAACTCATTTATTAAGAAGTACGTTTATAAGGACATATCTTGCGTCTCCTTTAGACGGGGAATTTATTTTTATTTCTATGTGAACAGAATCTGTGAAAAAATTTTTTATTTTAAACTGTCAGCACATTCATCAAAAACTCTTGCAAATGGATACAATTCTGCTTATGCTATTTGATGTGTTTTAGGGAAGAGGCAATAATATACACTTAAATGAAAATTATTATGAGTTTACATTACACTGTAGTTCGAGTGCTAAAAATACTACCAAACTATTAAACGAGCATAACATGCTAATGTCTTATTTATTCTTTTTTACCTTTGCAAGCCGTTTTGTTTTTACCTTGATGACAGTTGTTTGTAGCTGCTATCAGAGCTGGATTTTAACACACAGTGGGATTATTTCCAAACAGCCGTTTTCTGGCAGAACCATTAGCATTAACCCCCTCCCTACCCTGTGGCTCCCCTCCTACGCCTGTTGATGGATAATGGTGCCGCATTCCCTTTGGAGCTGTATCTCCATGAGCCACGATCTGTGGAGAGACGAGGGAGGTCACGACGAGCATGCGGGGCCCCGATTTCACTGCATCCTGTGTAATTTTTAAAAAAAAAAATAGGGAAGTCACGAAGAGCACTCACAAAAGTCAGCGTGCGGCAGACTGTTCATGTTGAAGTTTATCCTTGCTGCTTTTAAACCTACTCACACATTTACAAGTACATGGACAAAATGGGTTTCAGTGTACAAAACGCCACTAAAAGTGCGTGACAAGGCAGCGTACGTACAAACTTGAGGGCATTATACTTTGTTGCATTTGCAAAGCTCCAAATTGTTACTAAGCTGGAAAAGATGCAAATGTAAAACGGTTTCATGGCATATCCTACACTTTGTGAAGTGATTTGCACAATAGAAATAAAAATATATCTTTGAAGTTGCTGAAAAAAACTGAAAAACAATTTATGATTTGCATGTAAATCTATTTGTGTTTTTGTAGGTGGAGCGTTGACATGGCACTATGGTGTGTCAGTATAATCTCTATGCGGTCATCCATCTTGTTTATTTCAGTTCTGGTATTTTCTCTTAGAGTGTATACCCACACATTTACACGCACCAGTGTGTGTGCTTTCCCCCCTGCATGTTGCAATGATTAATGAGTCTGAGAGACTGCCTGTGGGCTGAGATCAGGTGCAACAAGATTTAATTCAGCAGAAAACACTCAATTCCATTCCTACGCATTCAATTAACCCGTCCCTGTGTGTGTTTTTTTTTTTTTTTACTTTTTCTCTGCTTACCCTACAGACTCATTCATCTCTGAGTGTTCCCATCGCTCTGCTTAGTCAGAGAGTTATCATGTAAATGTCATTTTTATTTCAAGTAATTTCTTTTTTCAGAATTAGACTGACTCTTGTACATGAGATGGTATTTACGTAGCACTTGGTTTCAGCACGTAGTAAATATTCAAAATTGTTTTGTCATCTCCATACAGAAGGATCCTGAGTGCATGGTCTTCTTTCCAAGTAGCCCATTGTTAGCTTTGTTCCTAACTGCATTGTTAGTTGTTTTGAATAAAAGCATCTGCCAATAGCCTAACTATAAATATTTTAAACATCTTTATTTGAGTAATTCCTGTTCACTTGTTTTAGGCTGACCAAAATATCTAGAAAACTTTCTATGGCAAAATAATTGCTTATTTCTTTTCTGTTCAGCACAGCTGCCCACTGAGGGAAGCTAAGGTTCTTCATTGATAAGACTCGATGAGATTTTATGTAAATTAACTGATTTTGAAAATGACTGTTTCCAACAAACTGCAGGGTGGAGCTTCAGCATGGGGTCAGCATACCAGTTTCACAGCTGGAGGGTTTTTGTCGTCGTTTGCGCCCTGCCATGTGTGTGTGCTGTGGTGGCTCTTACCTTCATGCCAGAAAGCCCCAGATACTACCTTGAGGTAATGAGCCCTTTCTGGATAACTAGAAACCTATTGTTGCTCGGCTGTATGTACTTTGTTAGTCATTTCTACCAAAATGTTGTCAACAAATGTTTAAGAGTATGGATTTTTATAAATTGATGGATTTGATCAGACTGAAACAGTGTGAGTCACGCACAACTGGCCTTCTGCATGTTTGGAAAACAAAAGCATTCAGATTTCTAACAGCTGGTTGTTCTGCTGGTGGATCATTATCCTGTGAAGCGAAGTGAGTCACCTCTGTCGTGAATCGCCACTGACGTATCAAAGGACCAACTTCGTGTACAGTCATTGCTGATGTTAAGTGGTTGCTGGAAGACGCGTCCGGCGTCTCTCCTTTGCTGTCACCGGTTTCTCTTTCCTTCCTGACAGGTTGGGAAGCACGACGAGGGCTGGATGATCCTCAAGCAGATCCACGACACCAACATGAGAACACGTGGGCTGCCGGAGAAAGTCTTCACTGTGAGTGTTTGCTGCGGATGTTTCACAGTCTCCGCTGGGTTTTCCTATGCTTAAGGAAGCAAAGAGGCTTATTTTCTGCCACCACCGGGACAGGTTTGGATTCTTTCACTAGGCAGGATCATGTCTGAATTACCACGGGGTCTAAGAGCCGTTTCTTGTCATTCAGACTTATTTGCTGCTTGGGCTGCACTTTGGGAAAGCTGCTTAGTCAAGACAAGTTTCTTGAATTAATTCTGCACTGCATATGCATATTTTTTACTTCACTGATATTTCACATTGAATCACATGAAAAGACGAAACTATGCTACATAATAAGCTCATGAATTGTCTAATTAGGTACAATGATACTGTCTAGCACCCTGCTGTCTAATTAGTACATTAGAAATGGGAGGAAATGTAAAATACTTAACAAAAACAATTTGGCAACCATAGAATATGATCTATTTGTTGGGGTTATCCGGGATTTTAAATATGCTATATAAATGTATTAACTCTACTTTATCATATTGAATCATACTGAAATAGTTGTTCTTGTAATACTTTAACGTCTAAGACACAAACCTGAACTTAACTATTGTACTGTAAGTAAATATTTATGCTACTTTTTATTACTAATTCAACAGGTAAACAGGATAAAAATCCCTAGACAACTGGATGAGTTGGTTGAAATGGAATCAGAAACTGGAAACCCAGTTTCCAAATTTTTCTTCAGGATAAAAGCTGAAATACATGGGGTAAATATATTTGCTTTTTGTCCTCCTCTACTCTAATGGGTTTATCACAATATGAATGTGAAACATAATCTGATCTTTTCCTCTCTTTTGTTTTTAGATCTATCTAAACCTCATGAAGTGCTTCAAGTATCCTATGCAGGAAAACATGATGCGACTGGCTATAGTGTGGTTCACGCTGTCCTTTGGGTGAGGTGTTCTTCTGATCTAGTCTTTGTTACAGATAAAAACACACGATTCTTTTGGGTCAGATAATAGCTTCAGGGCCTCATCACAGTTCTGTCATCTTGATCTCTGTGCTGTTCAAAGGTTGAGCAGTCCAGACATGAATCATGCCCTGTGTGATGATAAAGAGCCACTGGAGAGGATCCTACAAATAAAAACCATGAAATCACTTTTTAAAAAAATCATGTCCACTGGTCTTTTACCACCTGTTATTTTTATTTGTTTATTTATTTATTTTTTATCAGACCATAGTCTAACCTCAACAATATTTGCTTTTACCTGATATTTGATGTGGAGCAAGACTATTGTCTTTATCATTGCAGGTATTATGGTCTGTCTGTTTGGTTTCCTGATGTCATCAAACACCTTCAGGCAGATGAATATGCTTCCAAAGTGCAGATCCACACTAATGAACGCGTTGAAGGCTTCACCTTTAACTTCACCCTGGAGAACCAGATCCACAGAAATGGGACATTCATTCATGACCAGTAAGATGTCTGCTCAACGACATGAGCAGTAGATTCAATATCTTTTAGAAATATCTATATTTAAGTATAATCATAATGTATGTCGACTGTAAATTTAATTATATGTTAACCGCTGTACCAATACTGATTCATGTATTCATAATATAATGGTTCTCATTTAGGTTTGTCAACATGAAGCTGAAATCCGTCACCTTCATTGACTCCACGTTTCGTTACTGTACCTTTGATGACGTGACGTCGGTGGGCTCCTTGTTCAAGAATTGTACATTTATTGACACTTTCTTCTTCAACACAGGTGAGAACTTTCCCTTAATCATAAAATGCTCTACAGGCTTTGTCAAAATAAGATAAAACCTCACTTTACAGTCATAAAACTCATGACTGACACTACCACATTTCTAAAAAAGTCTGTCCTGATTTAAGACGTTGCCTCTTTCAGGAAACATTTTGCATGTCTCAATAAAACAAGTCCAAAATGTTTTCTTTTCCATGCATCGCAGAAACATTGGTTCTTCACAAAGACTTTGATGGAAAGAAATTCAGATGAGGACTCAGTTTTTAACACAGAAACATTTGATTTGCTTCAATATTCCTGCTAATGATAAGATAACTGCACTAAAATTTGCATTTGCACAAAAATGGGTTTTATGTTTTGTCATCATTGCTTGTCAGATCACTAAGTATCCATAGGATTTACTTTGCTTCGTTCTCTCTGCAGATATCGATGAGTCCAAGCTGGTAGAGGGAACAGAGGTGATTAACAGCACTTTTACCCACAACAAGACTGGCTGCCAGATGACATTTGTTGATGACTACAGTGCTTACTGGGTTTACTTCATCAACTTTCTGGGAACACTGGCTGTTCTTCCAGGCAACATTGTGTCTGCTCTTCTGATGGACAAAATCGGGCGTTTGTCCATGTTAGGTAGGAAAATGGGTCGGAAGTGTCATTGATTGGCCTGAAATCCGATATTTATATACACTGAATGATAAGGAAAAATATCTTTTCACTCTGGTGTAAATCAGCCCAAACTTATTTTTTAAAAGTTGCCTGGGGTTGTCAAATATTAGTATATTTGCCAAATTCCAGAATAATGAGGCTGACACTTTTATTCTTTCTTCAAATTCTAAATAGTTTGGAGGAATTACCTTTTAAACTTTATGACTTGGATCCACTGTTTTTGGACCTTCTCACTAGTTTACTGGAATTTTGGAAGATTAATGTTGCCATTACTGGTCTATGGGACTAAAATCAAATCTTGTTGTTGTCCACACCAAAATACAGACTTTGATGTCCTTAGGTCACATTGTAACTAATTCAGTTTTCCCGTTTGGAAAAAGACTATTTTTCCAAACAGAAAAATTGTGTTTGACCAAAGTTTAACTCTCTGGATGATGTCTTTGCGTCTATGTTATTTTCAAGCTTGCAAGCTTCATATTTTTTCTTAAAACTCAGGGCTTGTAGTTTCCAAACACTAAATTTCATCAGAAAATGTACATGTCCCTGAGTGCATTTTCTTATTGTACTCAGGCTTTTCATCTTATTTTTGGAGTAATGACTTATTCCTCTTGGCGTGGCCTTTTCCAGATCAATAACTTAAGGACTTATAATGCTAATGGGTCTAAAAGAGGATAGATTTATTTGATTTAATCACATATATCTGTGAACTCTCTAGTTCTTATTTTTAGGTATTGACAGTTAAATACTAAACTGACTGAGATGAAATAAAGTACTTTTATCTGGTCATTTTTATCAGGTGGCTCCATGATCCTGTCTGGTATCAGCTGTTTCTTCTTGTGGTTTGGCACCAGTGAGTCCATGATGATTTTCATGCTGTGCCTTTACAACGGTCTGAGCATTTCGGCCTGGAACTCCCTTGATGTGGTCACTACAGAGTCTTTCCCCACTGTCAGGAGGTGAGGAGGAATGGTGACGCATTGGTGGACAGGCAGATTAATCAAAGATATTTTTGGATCAACTGACATTTCTGATTTTTATTTATTTATTTTTTTTTACCTTTTGTTTCCATTAACTCTCATTTTGTTCCTGATGTGTCTCTCTGCAGAGGAACGGCCTTCGGTTTCTGTAACGCCTTGTGTAAGCTTGCTGCTGTCCTGGGGAACCTGTTCTTTGGCTCACTTGTTGGCATCACCAAGGCCGTCCCTATTCTCATGGCCTCTTCTGTGCTCGTGGGAGGCGGGCTGGTCGCACTGCGGTTGCCTGACACTCGGTCAAATGTTCTTATGTAACGCCATCAACTTTGATAAGTCCTGTGAGTTCTGAAGAAGGCCAAACGAGCTTTTCAGAGGGAGTGCAAGTGGCTTGGTTTGCCCTAAGTGTGTTAATTTTAAGAAAAATTCAGGATTTTCTCCACATACTGTCATATTATAATAAACTTTATTTGAATAACTGGAACTTACATGACAAACTAACACAAAGAAGAAATCTGAAAATTGTGATCTTCATGATGATGTTTTTTTTTTTTACTAATGTTCTTAGGGGGCAAAACAGAGCAGTTGCATTTATATGGAGATTAAATTATACACAGGTGGACTATATTTAGCAGTGTCTGGAGTCAACTGATTGCTCTGGATTATATTAATAAGGATCAAAGAAAAGGAACTATGTACTTCTGAGAGTTTTAAAAATTTAGAAAAATCATTGATAATTTTGTCTTTTTGTTTTGACTATATTCTTCTTTGTGTTGGTCTATTGCACAAAAACCCAATACAAGCATTGACGTTTGTAAGGCATATGAAGCACCACGTTGTAATGTTTGGTTCTAGGTAGGAGCAAAGTGCAGATATTAGGAGGCAGCAGGTGGAGTACAGAGGCTTTATTGCTAAATCCAAAAAGACTTCCAGCGAGGCGCGGAAACCGACGGGGAGCCAACCAGAGAGCTTGTGAAAGGAGTCACAGAATATCACAGAATGCAACAGAAGGATCCGGTGGCGAGGGATATGTACTGAGGAAGGAGTGCAGAATAATATGACCACCAGAAGAGGTAATCATGAGTAGGGATGGTTGGGGAAAGAGAGGTAATTTAGAGGATGTACATTAGCTGAGCTGAGAGACAAGCCAAGGGAAGGAGGAGCATAAGTAAGGGAGAAAATCAAACTAAACAAGAAACGATTAGCTGTCATTAGCTGTTTTTAAAGCAAACAGCAACAAAAGGAACCCAGATTTAATACTCAAATAATAATAAACTAAGATGTAAATCACACAGAATAAGGAAGACCACATCTAAGTAAATATTCATGATTAAAACTGAAAACACAAATGAAGCTAAAAGTCCAAACAGCTAGAGATCACTACAACATAAGGGAGTAAAAAGTGCTTTACTAAACAAAAATAAAACACGTTGTTTTGCTCTAACAGATAATTTAATTTGTCAAGCACTGAAAAGCAATTAAAACCAAATTTGAATTCAAGTATAATTTTGAATGATCAAAAAAACTGTTAATTCGTCAGATTTTTGAGTTGGAAGCTGAATTATTAAAATGTTTTTTGGTCATGATCTGAAAGAAGTGACACTTTCTGCACATCCCAGGTTTCCAAATATAAGGGGCATAGAAACAAAATGCTTCCCCTGTGTCTAATTCTGGAAACGTTGGTAGTTGTAAAGGGACATAATTTTAAAATATCCAAAGTTTTATTTTTATGTACTTTAGTAATCTGCTCTACTTCTATTAAAGCCCCTCACTAGTAAATCACATCTTCACAAACCCAGAATACTTATTCGAAGGTTAACATCTGCTCAGTTTTTTTTTTTTTTTTTGACTCATTACAGCCTCCAGCTCCAGTCACAACCTTGCATAGAGACACCTCATGATGGAAGCTTGAGGCTTTTAATATTGATACAGTCTTATTAAGATGGGCCAGATGGGGAGAAAAGTGAAAAACAAGCTGTAATGAGCAAAACCAAGCTGTTGTGTGACAACATAGGAGCTCCTGATCAGACAGAGAGGACTCATTGACACCTGGCTCACTTACAGCACTCACACTCGGAGCACTGAACATTTGTGCAGAAAGTTGCTACATACGCAAATGGCGTTAGATGAGTAAACATCTTACATATTGACACATTTTTATTAATCTCTAAACTTGCACTCCTTAACATTCTTAATATTTTGTTGCATATTTGCTCAGACTGCATCGATGTTTGAGAGTGGATATTTATTTAGGAAACCAAGCCATTTGCATAATCTCAACCTTGAATTGAAAAGGCCATAGTATAAATTATATTTTCTTGTACCATTAAATGTAATGTTAAATATGAGGTGACACCTTTATTACCCGGTGTGTGACTGTGAAAGCTGAAAGAGTAGTTGTTTTACTCCAGATATAGATATTTAACATTCTGTTTCAGGACTTGTTTTCTGATGTAAGTTTTGTGTTGAGTCCTGTCTCTGTGACTGTCCCTGCCATTTTCTTAAAAAACAAAAACAAAAAGATAAATACAGAATGGCCTTTTTTAGAATGTGCCTCTCTTTGACAGGATCAGTCTGCCCGTAGTCTTGCACTTTCCAAAGGTTATAGGAATGAGAGAAATAAACCAGAGGGTAAATGGATATACTCTATTTTTTTTTATTTATTTATTTATTTATTTATTTATTTATTTATTTATTTATTTATTTATTAATATTCTGTCCCATACTATCTTGGATTATTCAATTTCCAGTGATTTGCCAACGTGTTAATACTCTGTGATAGACCAACACCAAGTATTGCATAATTTTGAAGTTGATAGAAATTTACAAATGATTTTCTTTCATTTATTTTTAAAAAATGTGAATATATATCTATGTATATATATATAGCCATCTAGTTCAATTCTTTGTAACTGCCAATCAATCTTTATTGATATGTCTCTTCCAGTTCTGCACCTTGAAGATCCTATTTTAGCTCCATCCGTTCTCCCATCAACACTGACTGGCTCTCATATCCCTGCTGAAGAAAAACCTCCCCAAACGATGACCCTACTACCACTATTTTTACGGTGGGCGTGGTTTACACAATTTTACCCTTAGTATTTTACATGTAGGTCAAAAGGCTACATTATCATTTAGCTCTGGTTTGTTTCTCCCCTGGTGCATTTCATTTTGCACACAATTCCTCCACTGACAGACAATCTTGGTACGGTTCCAAGACTGTACCAAGACTGTCTTGGAACCGTCTTCATAGAGCACAGACCCTCATTCAACTTTGAGGATGTATTCTTAAAATACTTCTGAGAATAGGGATAAACAGACTCAACATTTTTGCATAGTCTGTAATGACGATTTTTGTTTCGCTTTGCATAATGATTTCTCCATTCACTTCAGTTATGCAAGACTTTGTTGGTTTATCACATAAAATCCCAATACAATCCAATGAGGTTTGTGTTTTTGATGTAACAAAATGTAAAAATATTGCAAGGATGAATATTTTCACAAGGTACTGTGTGTGTGTTAAGTGTATATTTGCAATTTCAAAACAAAAGTTATTAATTTCAAGTAGATTGTCGTGACAGTTTCCTATAATGTGCTTTTAAAAAAGTGGCACACTTGTAAGACTCATTATGTTACAATATTGTGTTCTGTTTCCTCAATTCTGAGACCTCCAATACACTGTTGAAGAGAAAATATGAAAAGAGGTAACATATTGAAAATGAATAAAACTATGTTAAGGTCATGTTGCTATTTCCAGAGTTTCTCCAAAATTGTATTTTCTCACAAACCCCTTTTGTTTGAAGGGGTGAACTGATATTCTCATTCTTTTCTTTCATTCTTGTTTGTTTAGTTTGTGCCTGTGAACTCTGTTTTCTGTATTACTCTATTTCCCCACATTTCTTTGTCTTTGTGGTATGTTGACTGTAGTTGTAGAATACCCTTCACTGAAGCCTTCTCACATAGGGCCACTTAAAAATCAAGGACCCCCTCTAGGCCCCACTACTGTTTGTGCAACCTTCACATTTATCTCTATTTTGTAAAATGGGTTGAAAATATATACTGAAGTGGTGTGCTGTTGCTCAGCCAATCTCTGTTGAACTCTTGGTTTAACTATTCTTGAACCAAGAGCATTGCAGTCAACAAAAATATAAATACAATGCAATCATTAATACCCAGCACTGCTGACTGCTATCTGTAGCTAAGTGTGAGACACAGCGATCTGCCTGGTTGTGGATATATTAAAGGCTCAGTGGCAGATCAAGCTGATGGGATGAATGATCTATTACCTGTCAGGCCTGAAGGATTTGGTATAAAAGCTACATGTACTGTATTTGTGTGTGTGTACATGGATGAAAAACAGACACTGAGCAAACTGTACGTGTTTGTGTCTATATGGATGAATGAATGTAAATATTCTGTACATATCAAAGCTAATATATGTGAATTTCTGAGTTAAGTGTGTGCAAGCTTCCTCTGATTCATTTGTCTCCTGGTGATAGTCCCTTTATTGTCCCGTATCTCTGTTGTACATCTGTGTGTGTGTGTGTGCGCGTGCGTGTGTGTGTGTGTGTCTTTCACCTGCTATTGCTCTGTGTATGCGTGAGCAAACTTGCATGTTTGTAGGACCAACTCCAGGGTTAATTTCTTTATACCTTTGTGATGTTGCTGTCCATTTTCCTGGAAGAAAGTGATGGCAACAGTTTGAGTTTGTTGAGGAAAAATGTGAATGTATATCTCTTGTAAGTTCTGTTGATCCATCTTTTTTGAAAGTAGTCAAACATATGTGGAGAATTAAGCCGTCGATAATATTGCAAAGGCAGCCAGAGGATGACTGAGATGTGTAAAAAAATAAAATAAAAATGTGAATAAATATTTGCCAAATGACTCGCTGTGTTCTAAATGAGATACTGAAAAGACAGAGTCTGCTGTCTGGGCTGCTTTTGAACATATGCAGTATAATAAAAGTTACGTTCTCTTCCAAACCATGTTGTACTTTCATTTTAATACCTTAACTTGGTAAATCATATGATGACATAATATTTGTTTTGATATTTGCTGTGTTTCACTTCACTCAGCCACTTACATTTTTCACCAATATGGAGTACTGTTTGTAGTTTGCAGAAAACATACAATACAGCTGACAGATACAATTCCTTTGTTCATCTACTGATTGGTTTTGCACATGCAAACATGTAGGAAGCCATTCTGCAAGTTTTTTAAAAAGTGAAACTTGAGAGAGGTTTGTTGAAAGATTTCCTCACAAAAACCTGATCTTAAAATAGGCATTCAGATCTGAAAGTTATATCAAACTCGTACATTAAATTTAAGAACTGCCAGATGACGGAATAAAGACACATTTTAAAGTGTTACATTTTCTGTGTAACACAGAAAATGTGTTACAACTTGAACTCAAGCTTCATCAAGCTTGAGTTATGCTGCCACCTACTGGATAGAAGTTGAGTAATTAAATACAGTTAATTGCAGCAGGATTCATATACCACACCCGGAAATATACTCCGTGTATTCCATTTATGTGCACTGTTCAGAAACAAATCCCTTGCACTGTCTTGTAAATACAGGTAAAGTACATAACTCTGGAATTTTGAATTAAGCTTCATTCCCAACTGTAAGTCTTACGTATAACTTCACCACTTTTGAAAACTTGGAGACTGAAATTTTCTCAATTTTCCTTTCAAAATAGCTTGAGCTCAGTCACATTTAGTCACAGAGCGTGAACAAATTCTCAGTTGGTTTATGTTTCGGATTGATGTCCTACTTAAGGCCAACCTCAGCCTCAACTCAAGTCATTTTAGCCATCATACAATTTGTTTTTAAATGTAAATTGTATTTAGCTGCATAAATAATAATAAAAAAAGGACCACCACAGTTACCACCACCATGTGCTATGGTGGAAATGGTGTACATGATGATGTGCAATTAGTTTCCTGCAACACAAAGTGTTTTGCTTGTCGGCCAAACTGTATGCAAAACTGACCAGAAAACCCTTTTTCAATGTTTGCTGTGTCTGTGGCTTGTTCAAATAAACAAATATGCTTTTATTGTTAGACTGTAACTTAAAATTCTTGTGAACATAATATTTTTTGTATTAGTAATATTTTTCATATTAGTTCATAGGCGATGAACTAATCATCACCCATTATTAGTGCATCATGGGCAATGAACTAGTCATGTTCATCACATATGATGAACTAATCATCATAGGTGAACCAATCCATGATTAGCTCATGGATTGGAAAATACAGAAATATTTTTATTTTTTGTAAAAAAATACATTTTTCTTTTTATTTGTAGGGCTGGCTTACAGTTTATGAAATAAAGACTTGCATGTAAGATAGTGGAGTAAGCATGTAAAAAACACAATTATATATTTATAACGACTTTTTTCAACCTAACAGCTGATAAAAAACAAAAATAAAAAATTTTGAGCGAGATAGTCATGATTCCTGCATGGAGTTCCATTCTTTAAAGTGTCATCACACCTTTTGACCACCAGGTGTCGCAAAGGTGCTAAATCTCCATCGACTGTCCCGTCAATCATCTCATGTCAGGTCTTGGTGGAGGACAGATAACGCAACCAGGAGCACTTTGGTCAGAACTCAGACAAAAGTAGCGCAAACCATGGGGGCTTAACCACAGGAGGTCGTCGCAGGCACGTAATGATTTTTGTAGTCTTGTTTGCGGCGTATTCCAGTCCACGCTCCGCCGTGTCCCAGCAGTTTCTTATTCATCTCATCAGCACATCCTGAGAGAGGCGCGGCTCGCTGCTGGTTGTCTGGCTGAAACGTTCGCTTCTTGGCTGAAGTTGTTTCCAGTTCAGACGAGTTTACGAGCGGAGGAAGCGAGGCAGGATGTACCATGAAGAAACCACAATGTTGCAGAGGCCACGCTATGGAAGTAAGTTGCACGTTTTCTATCGGGGTTTTTTTAGCGTTGAAACCAGTTGAGTGGGGACTTTACAGTGAGGCATAAATGCAGGCCAGTGATGAGCAGCAGGTGGTTCACCTACACCTGACGGCACTTGGCAGCTGGATGCTTTTCCAATAGTTCTCTCATTAGCTTTTATTTAAAAAGAAAACGTACGAAGAAACTAATTATTGGCGATAAAAAGCGGTATAACATTGACATTTCATTTGCCCTCTTCCCACATGGTTTCCCTGAAGGCACCACCATCATTTTTACCTATTGTGTTTGGCATGTGATAACACCCAGTAAATCAGCATTTCCACTCAGCAGGCTTTTTCTCATAGGTTAACCATTAACTTTAGACTTCTGCTGCTTTATTGAATTCTGCAGCTGGCTCTCAAGAATGCAGGTTAACTGATAAGATTTGTTTTTTTTGAAAGCAACAAAGTACAGCATTGTGACACTGATCAATGACCGTCAATATTTTGTTCCTCCTGGTGGCAATCTTTGACACAGAGTTGAGTTGGTTGCATTTTACATTTTCAAACAAACAAGCCAAAGTTACCTCTGTCATGTGTTTTTAACTTTACAGCATCATTCTGGGACAAGTCACTCCTACAGATGGTGATGTCATAACTTGTAGTTTATGAGTTTCTTTTCAGCATCTCTGTCTTTTCCAGGAAAAAAGGATTAAAGGGAGCCCACTGCAGCCAAAAAAACCCAAAAAACATTAGTCATATTGACATCGCTCTGTGATCCTTTGACATACAAAAGCATTGAACCCATCCTCATAGTTAAATATAACGATCGGTGCAGTCAGGCTCTTCCAGGAAGTGTGTGACTAAGTCACTATAGGCTGTTTATAATGGCTGCTGCCACTGCCTCGGCAGTGAGCGCTCACACACATTTTTTTTCACCCATGTCATCTGCACAGCTGGGTTGGCCAGCACAGGCAAATAATATGTTGATTTCCGTGTTGGATCTTTCAGCCGAGTAGCGGAGGCAGCCCCGCACATGCGTGGCTTGTGTCTTTCCTAACACGTGAGGATTGTATGTCAAGCCTCTGCTAAGACTTGGCAAATGGATGACTCTGCAGGTGGCTACCAGAATTTTACAGAGTGAACCGAGAGAGGTTTAAAAGATTCAGACTGACCTCAAACAGAGTTTAGTTTACTTTCTCAGCTTTGAGAATGTTTTAATTTCCCCAGCATAGATAAAGATGTAACAACCACATACCACATAAAAATGTAAAGCAAGAATGCAATATAAAATGCATCATTTGCTCAATTTTATTTACTTTTATTTTCATTTACAGGTTTTTTTTTTTTGTTGTTGTTATTGAGGTAGGCCAATTACCAATTTTTGAAATGGATGCTGTATATTTTGGAGGATTGTCACAGAAATTGAGGGTTCTTCATACACATCAAAGTACTGGATGGATCCAACAGTTGTTTGACAGGTTTTTGTGTTGGTTGATTATTGAGCTGTGAGTTGCCATGAAGTGCTTGCTGTTCAACTGGTCAAGGCGCCCAGTAATTTAAGTGAACTGAAATACATTTGAGGCTGATTGTTATAAATATGGCATAGTGTAAGAATGTATTAATACTTTTGTCATAGTAGTATGCTCAAATTAGCTGAGCAGTGCAGCCAATCTTCCTGCGTGCCTTGACCTACCTCTATTTGTGTATCAGCAGAAAAGATATTTTTCAATACTTATTTATTTATTTATTTATTTTCTTCCAGATTTGCTTCTCTTAAAGGAGCTTACAGTTGGGTTGGTTTGTGTGAAGTCCTTTATTGGCAGACTAAGAAAACCCTTTTCCTACTCTTAGTCCCTGGATCTGAGATTGTATGTGCGCTCAGTCAGAAGTAAAAGGATTTAATTGGATTAGAGTTGAGGTAAAGCGCGTAGGGGGGAGGAGGGGATCTCATTAAGCTGCAGGTGTCAGTCAACTCCCAGCAGAAGTCACCCTGGGTTCCTACCCAAGCCATATTTATTTGTCACACAGTTTGTCATTGCAGCTTCTAATTTAACTATAGTTTTAGTGATCTGGTTGATCACTAAAACCAACCAGTTTTAGTGATCCACTAAACGACACAGATGGAGGATCAATAAATTTCTGACTGAAGCTGTCATGCAAAAGGAATTTGTGATTCAGTCACTATTTCTAGAGCCAAGCCAAGATAATGGAGGTTAAAGGGCTGCTTAGGCACCAACACTGTCAGGCCCCCCCAAGAGTATCTTTTGATTTTATTTTGTAGTTCCAAATTTGCCAACAAAAATGTTTGTCTGCAGATGTTACTTTCAAAATATTTAAATTAATATGCCACACTTGATTAACACTGTGCATTTCAAAATGCTAATTAATTAGAGCGTCTTTGCTTGCTTGCTTCTACTGTAAGGTTAAAATAAAAGTCCATAATAACACTGGTATGATATAAGCTAATTACAAATGACACTAATAAAAGTAGGTACATTATACATATATCATAACCAAGGAATGATAAGATATCTGGTGTTAATATGTTGGTATAGGGTGGAAGGCCTAAATTAAAATTGGCTGAAGCTCCAAAAGGTCTTAGGTCAGCCCTGACAATTTCAATGTTGAACTTGTTTTATTGTTTGACTGCAGTTTTAAAAAGGCTGCTAAAAGCAACAATAACAATTGAAATTGTTCGTAGGTTTTCAGATCATTGTTAAAAATCTAGTTGTGATGCATTATAATGTGAATGTGAAACAACTTAACGTGACCTGCCTAAGAAAAGTTTAGTAATTATTATTTTTTTTAATCTGCTTGCTTTTTTCCAGCAATTGAGGATGATGAGAGGCTGTCAGCAGAGCAGATGGATGAGAGGAGGCGACAAAACATTGCCTATGAGTACCTGTGTCACCTCGAGGAGGCCAAACGGTATGACGTAATCCCTTTTGCCGTGGTTCATCCTTGCCGACAATTTTTAGGTGCCTGAAAGTTCAGCAGATCTCCGTGAGGCCCAGTCCGCACGTCTTTTTAAAACAATGTAGCAGAGATATGTGTTTCTATGACATAATGCCGTCCACACTTGATTCGTTTAAGAAAGTATTTCAGTGTAGAGCAAAGCTAAAACCTATGTCGTGCAATCACGATTCCTAACTTCCTGTTAGGAATTCAACATGGCGCCAGGAGATTAATTTGTGTGGACAGACGGAGAGATTGAACTGGTTTCAAATACATTGTTGAATATAAAGTTAATAAAACGCAAGACTATGCTGACTGGGAAACATGTAAAAGCAAATGTGTGGGCTCACGTGGAGGTTGAACGGCATTGTGCCTTGATTGGGAGGGATGGCTGGTGTGAAACAGCTGACCTATCGTCAAGGAAAGGAGACTGGAACTTTTTTGGTGCAAAATGTGTGTTAAGGCTGGAACAGAATCAAAACGCATAGAGGCTTACAGAAGCTGTTGGATGAGAATTTTAAGAAAATGAAATGTTTTCAAAACATTTAATCTTTATCCCAGTATTTAGAAAAAAGTGTAGTCTGGTTTAATGTCAGACAGTTGGGAATATAAGTTGTCTTTTTTTTTGTTGTGTATTTTAAAAAATTTATGCCCATTCAAAATTTAGAGCTGCAAACTTTCAGAAGCAAAATGGTGAAGTCAGTGAGTTGTGAACTTGATAGAAAAAGTTGTAACAGCAGCACTGATTACACCACAAACTTAGATTTTTTTTTTTTCTTTTTTTAATAATTGGGCATGCCTCTCCGATTTCAAGTCAGCATAAGTCTTGTGAGTCTTACAGGGCCGCCTGAACAAAGTTTAAACAAAACCACTTCCTGCCTTCTATTCAAAAGCATCCTACTGCACAGGAAGAAACAGGCAGTCTGCTTGTGCCTCTTCTGCCATCATGACACTCCCTTTTAGGCAGATCCCCCCTCAGCTGCATTGCATCTCTTTGCTGTCTAGTGGCGACTTCTTTCTCTTTTGCTCACAGACATCTGACCGTACGTCGACACCCTGGTCAGTCTGGCTAACCTGGATAATCTGATTATGTCACTTGAAAGTGATGGTTTACAAGAGATAAACTGAGCAGATTCAGACTTCCATTACAGATTACGACACTTTTTATAGTTTACTGGGTGAGCTGTAACAGAATTGCTCTAAACGGAAAACTGTCTGGTGAAATATCAAGGCTAACCAAAGAGAGCACATTCAGTGGTGTCACTTTCTTCCATCTGCTTCTTGAATTTAATCTCAACTGCACTGACTTTCTGTAGCTTTATGAATTGTAGAGTGGACCTTGTTCTCTGTAATACGTGCCAAGTTGAACTGGGATTAAAACAGCCCTCCACCACAGGGAGCAGGGGATAAAGCTCTGGGCTCGCAAGTCTGTTCTTTAAAATAAGATTTATGGTTGGAACAGCAATTTTGTTATAGTTGCTTCTGCGGACCAATCAAATTGTTCAAGGGATTTTGTTTCTTGATTTCTGTTTTGTTGTCATAAATAAAGTAACTGTAAATAAGACATGTTAGGAAAGACAGTTCACCCTATTTACTGTTTTTTTTTTTAACCCAACATTAAGAGTCCCTCCTAAGATAAAGAGACTCCAACCATAAGCTTAGTTTTGTCCAAATCTTGTACTTTCCACTAGATCATTGGTGTCCAAAGGTGACAAATACATTCAGAAACACTCTGCCTGCTGTAGCTTCCATAGAGAAAAACACAGAGAGAATATAAAGTTATTGTGAGCAATCACTGCACAAATGGAGAAGAGTAGGAAAAAACCACAGACAAAGCTCAAGCTACTTTAACAAAAAGAAATGCTTTCAGTCTAGTCTGAAAGGTGTATGGATTGTCTGCTTCTCAGACTAAAACTAGGAGCTGGTTTCACAGGAGAGGAGCCTGATGATTAAAAGCTCTGCCTCCCGTTCCACTATCAAACCCACAGATTGGAATTTTTCAGTAAAAGCTATTATAAAAAGTGTTTGAAATATGTCTTTCTATACTTTCTGCTGTAACATGGCATCTGTAATGCATGTAAAAATACAAACATGAGTTGTTGTTAGTTTTTCCTAGAACTAGTGGCTTTATTATGCAGCTATAATTTCAGGATCGAGCAACAATCAATCTGCTAAATTAGTTCAGTACTGAGAGGGTATTTGGTGCCAAACTAACACTGATACAAAGCAGATGTTTGGAACATATTCATTGTAGTTTTTTTTCTTTCCATCTTGGGCTGCTACTTCTGAAGTTGTTGATGTCCACAACATTAAAGGGGCTTCTGCAAACGGCAACACCCAGATAACGAAAGAGGAAGAGAATGCAGCTAATGGGAGGCATTTCTCCATAACTGATACTCTGCGAGTCAGACGAAGGTCACCGTTGCATCGCAGAATGTGTTTGTACATCTTGCAAGTGTTAAAAAAAATTTGAGGATTGAGAATTTAATTTAAATGATGAACGATTCAGTGGAGATCTTTAACAGAAGTCATAATAACCTGCATTTTTCTGACCGTTTTCCTATCTCACATAAATAGCCTTGTGTGAAAAATCCATATCTTTAGTTTTTGATTCTAATTGGGTGATTGTTTCACTGCTCATTGATCAAAATGTATCAAGAAATGGCTAAAATCTTGATACACCATATTTATTGGCTCTAGAGTCGGAATTAGTTCAGACAAGTTTAAAAAGTAGAATTGGGTTTTAAGTAGATTGAAGTTTCAGATATAAACAAAATCATTTTAAAACAATTTCTGTATTTGATGCCAAACTTGTGAAGTTCTCTGTGTGCAGGAATAATTCAATAACTCATTCAGCTACAGACAGAGCCAGCAGAGACGGGATGTTAACCTAATTTGACTTGCCACAACCATTTATTTTAAAGTTAAGCTTGATAACTTTTCTTGGCATGAACAGGACAATTATGTGCAACTTAATATTCCAAGAAAATCGTGGGCTGGATTTTGCAAACGTTTGAAATGACAGGAACCTTCCAGTAATAATTCCAAGATGAATGGGATGTTTTTACTTTCAAACAATCTGGACAGATGTAAAGGCATAGAGCTGGTTGTTCTTATTGGTGGCTGCTTTGTCGTAAGAATGCGTAGTAGAACATAAAGTTGCAGATTAAGGTTGTTCTGATCTTTAATTGTTAGAAGATTAGAAGATTACTTTTATTGTTTAATGTCTTAGATCTATAACTTCATTGAAGAGTTGTTTAAAGACACACCCTCCTAAGGACAACACATGCTCTGGTCTCTAACAAGAGACTTTGTACCCTCACTGGAGAGTAAACAAGAGATGATTGACGTTCGTAACGTGTTTTGTTGGCTGTGAACCTTTATAACTTGGTTATACAGATCCACCCATGTCATCTTAAAGGCATTCCCACTTTACAAAATGTGCTGAGTATTTCTCATGATCCTCACATGTTTGAATTATGGTCTGGATCAGGGACACTGCACATGTACAGTCTTCCTGATGAATTTGGTTGAGCTTATGCATTTAGATAAGTTGTTTTTTTGCTCTGTATTATCTGATTAAAAATAATCTCCACAATCTTAAAAGTAAAACCAAAAACATTCTTTTGCTTTGGACACGTTTACATTGAGTGGTAGTTTTCTGCAAACACAGTTCAGACTGATAAACAGGAACATGAGATGGCATCTAAATAAAGAACAAGAATACAAATATGACTGGTCTTTTAAAATGGAAAACCAATCCATTTTAAACCAAGCTTTTATTCAAAGCTTTCTCTTTATACCCTGTTGATTTTATTTTGGAAGTTCTTGCAGGAAGTCTCCTTTTTTTTTTTTTTTTTTTGTCAGGATGTTGGATTGCTTGTTCTTTTATTTAGGTGCCAAATAGGCTTCTGTAACTGGTCAAAAATAAGTTTTGCCTTTGTTACTGGACTTGGCAGGTCCTCTGAACTTTGTTCCGATCTTGCCTCAACCATTCACACTATGCTTGGTTCATGTGCAGAAGGAAAGACTTTCATAAACGTTAATCTTTTTTTAATACTTCAGTCTGGAAAATTTATTTGAAAGGCAGATAAAACAGCTAATTAATAATGTCACTTGATACAAGGTCTTTAGATGGATAACCCCAAGGCGTACAACACAACTCATGACCAGCATGATGAAGCTATGTGACGCAAGCTTTCACAAATTTCCCTCTGTGAACAAAAATACTGCTGCTAAAAGCAAACGAGAGTCATTTACTAATAAGGTGTCAACATTTGGAAATACCTGGGCTCTCCAGAAGGCGGTGTTTTGTTTTCCACTTTGGATCGCAGCTTAGACAATGACAGGAAGGCCTGTTTTTGGGGTCTGTTGTGAACACAACAAGCCTGTCCTGCTTCAGGAGACAAGTCATTCTTTGTTTTAAGTACAGGAAGTGAAGTTTAGCTGGAGAAATGTTTAACCCATGCAGCATGTTCCTAGGATGTACTGTCAAGCTTCAGCCAGCTCCTTTTTTTCTTTGATTTTGACTATCAACATTATTTATTTTAATAAATTTATCTTCTGTAGAAGATAAAATCAAACTAGATGTTTTAATTAGCTGCTGCTTCTTTCATCTCGTCATACTTTTATGCTTTTAGAGTTCTTATTTGGCACTCCATTTTTTTTTTTTATATATATGAAAATAAATCTTTAACGGGATGCTTTGTACTCTAACCCCATTATGAACTGGGTTGCATCACTGCTTTCACTACATTGGCTGTGAATATACTTCAAACTCATACCCGCTCATCGTGGAAACATGAAAAAGTTGCTTAAGTGCACCGTGCTGCACTTAATCTCGGCGTGAACGAATAATGAGGTGTGGAAAATACGGTACTTGTTTGCATCAGTGTTGTGTGAATGTTGAACAATATCTGATATAAATATACTGTGCCTTTCAAAAGTATTCATATTCAATGAGAATTTTCACATTGAAACCACAAGTTCCAGTACCTGTTACTGGAATTTTAGGTACAATCTTTAGGTTCATTCTTAAATGTTTATATTGTACAATAAACATGTTTCCACCACAGTTTACTACTGTTGACACGAGAAGCAGCCATATTGAAACAAAAAGTTGTCCAAGTTGTAACTGGGAATAGGTGGAGAGCTCCCACTTTCCTCGGAGAAACTTCAACTTTGGGGGCATTCCAGTTGATTTTTTTTTTTTTTTAATTTTTTTTCACATTTTATTTTTATTTATTTATAGAGACACACTCCAATAGACATGTAGTGATAATTGCAATAAAATCAGGAATAGCAAAGTATTCCATCAGGTGGTTTAAGCAGAAATACATAGCACATTTTTAAGAGTTTTGCTTGTAAAAATCTTTAAAAACCATCATCATCCATTTCCTCCCACCTCAGAATGGCTGCCTTGTGTCGTGTGGCTGAATGTCACCACAAGTTGAGAGTTCAAAAGGATGGAATAGTTTTGAAAGAAAATTTATTGTGATGAAACATCTTGTGAGAATTTAAATGGGAGCCAAAACTCTTCAGTCACCTTTTCCTTTCCAAATATTAGCCTTTGACAGGAGTCGGAAAGTAAAAGTAATTGCTGAATATATTTCATGGTAAGTTACTATTATAAAGTTGGGTGTAGAAAACAAAAGCAGACTTTCCATTTCAGTGTGTAGTTCAGTTGTGCTTTATGAGTCATCTGAACCACTGGTCATTACCATCAGGCTATTTGAACACATTATTCTTTGGGGAGCCTGATACACATACTTAAATGACTTTGATTTGAAAGTACACCGTGCACCTTAAAATGCTGACACGCAGTTTGGTAAACTGCCTCTGAGCACCTGCACAGCCTTAATGAATCTAAACAAGGCACTGTGTGTGCATGTGGGAGAGAAAGCTAAAAGTGAAGGGAGGTTTGATTATCTGGCAAGAATTAAACCGATAAATGCAACATAAGCAAGTTAAGTCACCATGAACTGCTGTGTCCTTAGAGCCTCAAACTGGAGGTGGGTAATGAGCAGCAAAGTAATACCTTAGTAAGATTTAGTGTCAAAGTTATTAGGATCCAGGTAAAAGCATTGTAATAAATAATGACATCACTTCCAAGCTGAAAGATAATATGTAACATACTCGTACCACAATGATTCATCATGCTCACAAATCATTCACTAGTTTTTGGAATGATTTATTTTATTTTTTTTCCCTCTGCTGATTTCACTGGAGATAATCTGGCAGAGACTGTATCCATGAAGCAGCTGTTAATCTTGTAAAGGAAATTACATCAACTTTAAGTGACAGGAGCAACCGCAAAGCTAGGAAATCTGCTCAACATTTACTTTTCAATTTGAACAAACGTGGATCCCTTTGTTATAAAATTCACTATTTGCATTTTTGTCTCAATCAAATGTAGAAAGCTCAAAGGAGTGACTGTAAAAGTGTTTGCAGCCTCCTTTCCAAAGTATGCAGGACTCTGTGTGGGGGTGTTGTCTGTAACAATGCCCTTTTCCTCTTTGCCAGTGCTTCAACACAGTGTTTACTTTTATGGAGAATCAATCATTATGGCCCTTGTAGATCTTGAAATGACCTTTTAATGCTTGTTCTAGGTTGTTGTTTTTTTTTACTTGCTCAATTCAAAGGACAAACTTAAGAAATTGTACAAGCATTTGTTTGTATTTCGATTTAGAATTTATTTGGCACTGCACAATTTCTTTGACATTATGTTACCATCAGAGTTTAGACATATTTTGTGATTTAGTTTTGGATCCACATAGCAAAATATATTCCAGTTTTGTTGGAACATACAAGGCAGCAGGTGCAGAAAAATCCAATATTGACTCGTTGACGACATGGAGGCATTGAGCCGCCAAGTTTCTGTGAGCTGGAATGTGTAGATTTTAGATGGTTGTGTAAAAACAGAATAGTAGCTGAAGCACTGCTTGGAAAGAAGTAGAAAAAGTTCACATCAATTTGAACTCTTTCATATTTTGGTACATTACAACCACAAACTTCATGTGTTTTATTTGGATTTTGTGAAAAAAGAAAAACAAAGTAATGCACAACTGTGAAGAGCACAGACCAAAAAAAGAAAATTTTAGTTTTCACATTTTTCTCCTACTCGAGTCTTTACAGGGGGAAAAAAAGTTTTCCCCCTGAAACATACTCCACTGAAGTGGAGTATGTGTTTTTCCCCATTTAGTTTCCCATGAGTGGATTTTTTTTATTTATTTATCTGATTTGTCAATATGTGCAAAACCACGTCTTTTGAAATTTCAGCTAAAAGTTCTTTGGGGATATTGTTACAGTGTGTCACATTAAATCTAAATGAAACACACTGCGACTTTGAAAATGTTCAAAGTGTACGAATGTTTTAGGAAAGTTATGAACCTGTTTTGCATAAACTAGCTGGGCTTTTCTTATCCTGTGGATGAATTATTTTATGATATTGTCGTTTTTCATGTCAAGAGTTTACAGTAACTAGTTCAAAGCAGGTTTACGCTGAATTTGCTTGGGTTCAAAGTGATGTCTCTTAAAACTTTTTGCATTGGTGTTTTTTTTCTCTGCAGGTGGATGGAGGCCTGCTTAGATGAGGGCTTGCCCCCGACTACCGAACTGGAGGAGGGACTCAGGAATGGAGTTTATCTAGGAAAACTTGCTAATTTTTTTGCCCCTAAACTGGTGTCTACAAAAAAGATCTATGACAGAGATCAGGCTCGTTATAAGGTAAATTTTCAAATTCTCTTAATCTGCTGCATCTAATCAGATTATAAACTGCTTGGTTTCACAATCGTTTTACACTTCCTGACAGGATTCAGCCAAACTGAAACATGCAGCTTTTATGCTGGGAACTTTTAAATTTTTTACTTACACATTGAGTGCATTCTGGCATAATTTTTACATCATCTAATAATTTATTGCTTTTAGCTGTCTCAGATTGAAGACCAGTTGAGCACATGCTTTATTTCTAGTCCTTTGCTGTTTCTTTTTTTGTCCTCAGAGCAAAGGGCTACATTTCAGACACACTGACAACACAGTGCAGTGGCTCAGAGCCATGGAGTCAGTGGGCCTTCCTAAGGTAAGAAGCTGGTTTCTTTTTTAACAAGCATTTATGTGAACATAGGCTTTCAAGAAGAAAGTTAGTTTGAGGAAATTGGAGCAGTAGATTTATAGACCAGTCTGTCGTTTTGAAGAGAGAACTCGGGTGAAATGTGAAGCGCTCTATTTACCTACCAGTTGATCCACATTCCTGCCCTCACCTATGGTCATGAGCAGAGCTGGACTTTATGGCCCACCATGACTACTTCTGATATGCAGAGGTGCATATCTGCAGAACATACCTGCACATTGTGTTTCAAATGTCAAAATAAACTGTGGCAGTCTTCAAAGAACAGCGTAACTATGTTTAAAAGATTTATACACTCTTTCTCTACTTGGAGACTTTCATCTTAGGAAAGTTGGCTACAATTCCCATCTTGAAAGTGGAAGAAACACTGATGGAGAGGCAATTTCATTGGCTCAAACCAATGTGTTTAAAGAAAATCCACCAAATGGCTGTTGTGGTAAAAAAAAACAACTATTTCTAATATGATTTTTTGATTAAATTATGACACCTCTTGGCCCATAAACGTACAGACGCCTCCCTGGTGATGTGTTCTGGATATGTCCCACCTTGAGGAAAACTCAGGACAAGTTGGAGGGACTGGGAACACATTGGGATTTTCCCAGAATGACTGGCCCAAATGGCTCGGGAGAGAGGTCAGGGCTGCTTTACTTAAACTGCTGCCCCCTGGACCCGACCGCTGCTTAAGCAGAAGATAGTAGATGAATGGAATCATGGACAGAATGGACAGATAAACAGCATGATAATCCATCTTCTTCTTGAATATTGCATCTGAGCATTTCCATGGTGGAGATCTTGAATTTGTCATTCTTGTATTTTTACCTTTTTATTTAAAGACTAGCTAATTTAAGTCTGTAGAACCTACCGGAACATTTATTGTTCATTTATTGAACAATAAATATTCTCTGACATCATCTTAGTTTTTAATACCAATTATGGTTTCTTATTTCAGATATTTTATCCAGAAACCACAGATGTGTATGACCGCAAAAACATGCCCAGGGTGGTGTACTGCATACATGCACTGAGGTAAGACTGAAACTGATTCTTTTCATTATTTTCTTTTTCTTTACACTTTTTATGCATTTCTTTATTCTTTTAGTTAAAATGAAAATTAGTTACTGAGTAGATTCAAATAAAAAGTAGTCTATTTTATGCAGATGTTTGCTTTTTATATTCTTGGCAGTGACACAGTCTAAATGAGACTGTTACCTTCACACTTTTGTTGCTGTGAAAAAAATTGTTTTGGGCTATTATTAAAAGATTTTTCCATCCAAAAAAACAGAGCCAAGAAATTTGTTTCAATGCAGAGTTTTTGCTTTGAAATACAACTCACAAAATGGCCTAGGATAAAGTTTTGCAGCTTTATCCTACAAAATCAGGCAAAATCTTCTACAAATTGTCTCACTGGGGGTGTAGACGTAAGGATCAGACTGTAGTGTTGGAAAGTCTGATGGAATCATGGATCAGGAGATTAGATTAGTTAGAAATACCTTTACCCATATAGAGATAAACGGTAAGATAACCCAAAAGTAAATAAAGATAAAGTTTAAAAATACAGACCTAATAATAACCCTCCAGGACCTACAGAAATACAATCTTTTCAATGTTATATGGAAAGCAGAAATGGTGCCGGGAAGGGATATGAAACACAAACTGAAAAAAAAAACTGTATTTCTGCTCTGATAACGCAATGGGTTCACTTCCTGTCCAACAGACATTTTACAGTTTGTGGCAAATTGGTTACAACTCATACATGACATCATGTTGAAATGGGGTTAATTTGTAATACAATTTTCCGTTTCACAGCCAGGTCATTTTCTAAGTTAACCATTCTTATGAATAATAAATTAAATCTTCCAGCTGATTTAAAAAAAAAAAAAAAACTTCATTCTGTATTTAAATTTGAGCAGTTTGTTTAAGCTGCAGAACAATTCCTGTTCTTATAGTTTCATTACATGGTTTCCGTTTTGGTATTTAGGAATGTGTTCAGGGTTAAAAATAACTCTTACTGCTGTAAGCAAATTTATCCTTATGTGAGCCACTTTTGATCTGTGAAAACCAAATTAATTAATTACAGGATCTATTTTAGTCTTTATCCATTTGCTCATCCAATTTGTGTTTTAGGGAGTGGGTTTGTGAGCTGCCTGGATTGTTTTCTGTGTTGCAGTGTTTCGGTCAGGTCCTGGGAGAATTGGTTTCCTTCCCTCCATATTCACACACGTGCACTTCCTTCCTGCATGTCCAACTAAAGTCCTGCAAAGCAGAGAGACAAAGTAAAAGCAGTAGGCGTTTCACACGTGGACCGTTGTTAAAAACTGAAGTGAAACTAAAATTCACTTGAGAAACATTGTGCATTTTGAACCTCAACTCTGGGCACTCATGGAAAATGGGGGGCAGGGGGGAACAAACAAACCCTAAAATGATAAATAGTTTTTTGTCTGGAGAGAGGCAGTCCAAGCCCTGTCAGGTAAGTGTTAGAGCTGCCTTCATTACTGTGAGTCAGCTGTTAGTGCTGATATCTGAACCTAAATCAGCTGCTTGTGTCAAAACACTAGTCTTTGTATAAGCAAATTTTAAATGGGTGTTTGAACCCCCCCTTGTTCCAATGACAGAGTGCAGCATATGTTTACTCAGTCACACACAAAGTGATCAAAGAGCAGAATAGCTACAAGCTGCTGACCTACAACTTCTCTGTTTAGAGCTGTCCTGATGCCAAACCTCCACAAATATTTATAATTCATCACCACTTACCAGATACCTGAGAGAAGATAAAAGTTTAATGCAGTTTCCAGTCACCTGCCTGTTGATTTCACAGCTTTGTATCGAGTCTGCAGCCTGTCCTCAGCTAGTGCACTGTGTAACACAATCCAATGCTACCCTCCAGTGGTGTAAGGCAGGTGGACCTCTATAGCAACAAGCATGAGAGAAAAATAAAAATGGGTTGTTTAACTTTGTGTCAAAACTCCTTATTGTTGAGGCTTCTGATTGCTTTTAACGCAAATGTTTTATGTCTGTCACGATTTGTCTCAGCTTGTACTTGTACAAACTGGGGATTGCACCACAGATCCAGGACCTGCTGGGGAAAGTCGCCTTTACAGGTGAGATCTGTTGAAAACATAGAGCACATAAAATATATACTAAAATAACAGAAGTTAAGGATGGATGATATGGCCTGAAAGTTTTAAAACATTTTGTATTGCTAATTTACAAAGTATCATTCCCATTTTAAATTTTTGGATAAGAGCTTTGACTAATATTCATATTGTGACTTTCTGTCTTGTAGAGGAGGAGATCAGTAACATGAGAAGTGAACTGGAGAAGTATGGCATTCAGATGCCAGCTTTCAGTAAAATTGGAGGTATTCTGACCAATGAGCTTTCTGTGGATGAAGCTGCTTGTGAGTCATTGTTGCTTTTTAAGAAATTAATGACATAATAAATTATCTGTACAACTAAGGCTAATTATAAATAAATACACTTCTGCTGTAGTACATGCTGCTGTAATTGCCATCAATGACGCCGTCGAGAGAGGCCAGGCATCGGTGACAATGGGAGCGTTAAAAAATCCCAACGCAATGCTCAGGAATACGCAGGAAGTCCTGGCTCAAGACTACCAGGATACACTGAAGCAGGATAAGGCTCGGAAGCAGGATCAGTCATCAGGAAGGGTGAGAAAACGAACCTTTTAGCTCATTTCATTGTTTGTTCCAAAGAAGTTCAGATCTTTAACTTCTTGTTTAGAAATGGTGTTGCTATCACAAATGAACCAAAATTTAATTAAACTCTCAAGTATATGAATCTGAATTATTTTGGCTTACCAGTAGAAACAGTTTTTGTCCTGCAGTTTTTATTTTACATGACTATGACTGGCAGTAATGTAAGAATCAGCTCAATTTTTCTCCAACATAGCCCTTTGAATGTTTGCTGACTAGTTCTAAAAAGTTTAATGTCATAAACATTTCTCTCAAAAGACATGTCAATTTATGGTTTATGGGACCAATTAGTTACATTGTAAAAGGAATCCATCTGAAAACACACAAAATAGCAGCCTGACACTATGTCTACTTTCCATGGACAGAGTGTTAATAACCTCACTTCGACAATACGAACATAGGTTTATGGACAGCCTCTAGATATTTTACTCTAAAGCCAAGTCACAAAATAATAATAATAAAAAAAACCTAGACAAAATTTACTGTTTTATGCCAACTAAGTGATTTTTTTTTTAACATATATATATTTTTAATGAATTATCTGAACGATCATGCAGTTTAACTGAAGTAGTTTTTCACTCCACATCCCCTGCTTGCACATTCCTGTCTCTGCAGTGTCAGCTGTATTTACCAGACTTTAGACCCCCACTGTGCCTCCCAGTCTCTCCTCCCACTCTTTACAAATATTATCCAAACAGGAACTTTGCATTTTCTTCACATGACTTCAGATGTGATATGTGAAATATGAAAGCCACGGCAACTTCATACGAACTACAGTTTATGGAACAAATGTATAGTAAATGTGAATCGGTATATATTTTTATTTTCTGTGTTAGCGATCTTCAGTTGCTACAGAAGAAAGGGATGTTTATGAGGAGCTGCTGACTCAGCAGGAAATCCAGACTTGTATTGATCTCGTCAACAGTAAGGATGTGCACACATGACATGCTTATCTGTTTCCCAAAGCACTTATCTTTGCGTGAAGACATTATTCCCATGTATAAAATGCATCTACTTTTAAGTGAAGCACAAGAAAAATGAATTGGATTTCTTTTTTTTTTTAATGTAAATGTTAAATGAAAAGTATGTTGTACATAACCAAGTTTTGTCTCCAGCCCAGGCAGCAGTGCAGAAAGTGAATGAAGCCGTGTTGCTCCAGGATGAAGCTGCTCTACTGGCTGCTCTCAGACTTGAGGCCCTGTCCCTGCTGGGGGTCCAGGATGCAAACGGCGGCTGGTATCTGGAACATTTTACGGCTTACGTCCAACAAAAGTCAAAGGTACGATTATTTTCAGTCATTTGCTGAAATTTTTACATTTTAAGGCTTCAGTTCTTTATCGCAGTTTATAGAGCAAGTGCAATAAAATGGTAATAAGTGATTTTGATATAGCTGATTGATAGAAGTTATCCGCTATGACCCTGAATAGAATCATTTGATTAATTAAGTTAAGATCTGTGGGGAAAAACAACACAATTTTATAAATAAATAAATACCACTTATTTACTCAGTGGTATGGCAAAAATATAATTAACTCTAGGGTGAAAGTGTGAAAAATTCATAGAATAAAATATTTTTTATTGCAGAAGCATAATGTCACAGTGAAAACAGTGAAAATTGACGTGTCAATCCATTTCTTTACCTGCTTTTTCGTGGTGTTTTATGGGGTATCTGGTGCCCATCTTCACCAGACAAAATTGGCGGCAATTTTTGGTGTGGATACAAGGAAAGGGTTACTGGTACCCCTAACACTTTAAATTAAACACAATTACTGCAGATTTTTAGATTATACCTTCCTTTTTTTAACCCAAGTTTTTAGAAACCTTTAATTAATTAAGGTCTGTCACTGGGGTACAAATATAACTATGAACAGAAGCATATTGCTTCTATCTACTGCTTGCTAGGCTGGATGATGATCCATGTTTATTCTACCGTTGCATACAGTGGGAAGGATGATTGGGAGCTCTGTTTTAGAGAGGTGAGGCAAAGAGAGGCGTCATATCATCCCCAAGACAAAAAATATTCTGTTTTCACAAGTGTACATTTCTAAAGTTTGTTAAACTCTGGTGGGTCTGTAAGATTAGGTGACATGAAGATTAAAACGCTCGATGCAAAAGGGAGACAAACCTTCTCTTGTTGATTTATCAAATGCTGAACAATTGATTGAATTGTCTTACTAACACGTTTGAACCACAGAATGGAGGGAGGTCGGTAGTCCTGGACAAAGAAGAAATTCACAGAATTATCAGCACCTGCAATGATTTTGCTGAGGCAGAAAAACGAAGTAAGTCCAGTTTATAACTCACCCACTTTATTTCCTGGTGATAAAACTTAAAGATTTTCTCAATACTTGCTAAATACAGAAACAGACTTGCTAGCAAGGTTTAGTAAAATTCCCATCAATATTTATTTTCCATTCTGTGTTTCTATGCAAGATTTAATGTTCACACTACAAGAATAGGTCCAAGTCCTTTTACTAAAAATATATCTTTTTGCAACAATTTACTGAACAGAACTTGAGGCAGTTGCACGCATCAACACAGCCATTCGTCTGGGCAGTGCTGCGGAGACGGTGGAGGAGCTGCTGAACCCTGAGGCGCAGCTTCCAATCGTCTACCAGAGTGCTGCTAACCTGTATCAGGCTGAACTGTTCAGTCTGCAGCTACAAGGAGGACGGGTGAGGTTGAGTTTAATACTGCAGCTCTGTGCGCATATAAGTGCTAAAACAACGTTGCGTTTAGCTTTTCTTTCATTTTTAATAAAAGGCAGAGTGTTTTTCAGGGATAATCTGTTTGTGGTTCATCACATTGTGTCTCACAGTCTGGACTGAGTCATGAGGAGCTCAGCGTAGCTGTGGAGATGCTGTCGGCTGTCGCTGTTCTAAACGAGGTGCTGGACACGAAAGACCCGCAGGCTGTTATTGAACAGCTAACAGATTCTCCACTGGGCTTCACAAATATAGAGCATGACAACCTCAACAGGTATGGTGGATGAATTATTTATTTTCAAGTTTATTTTGTCAAGAAGGTTTCTTCGTGGGTGTTAGAAGTTCAGTAGATGTTTGCCAACCCCTGGTTATAGTGGAAATTAGTGAATTTTAGAATAGGAGGGAATTATTTTATAAAAAATGTTTTGGAACCTGCATAAGGATGCAATTCATGATTCTTCTATGGAATCCATTTTAAATTTTGCATAACTCTTCTTTATAGGTATGCTGACATGCTAATTGAAGAGAGAGCTGAGACCCTTTCCAAGAGCCAAGAGTTTCTCACTTGGAATGATGTTCAGAAATGCATCGACATGGTTAACATTCAAGTCCAAGAGGAGCATGAACGTGAGAAATACTCATTTTTGGTTCTAGTCACAAAACGAAGCATGTTTTTTATTTTTTTTTTTTTTCTTTTAATAATTAACCTGTGTAACCATGTGTTAACATTGTTTTTAAGCATCCAGTGATATTTAAGAGATTACTTTGTTTTTTTTTCTGTCAAACTTTCAGGTATAATAGCTATTGCAGAGATTAATGAGGCCCTCAACTCAGGAGATCATCAGCAGACTCTTGCAGCTCTGCTTCTCCCTACTGCCAAGCTGACAGGAGTAAACCCAGCCACATCGAAGCACTACCATGATGTTCTTTATTATTCTAAACATCTTCTCTGCCAGGTAATATGATAACCATCTTGATCAAAATATTTTAGTTATTTAGAAACGGGCTTTTGAGGTCTTCAAGTGCATTTGAAAGATTTAGCTTGGTGTAGCTTAAATCAGCAGGTTTTTAAAACTTCATCCACATAACTTGCTGTGCGAAACACATGTTGTGTTTTTATTAGCTGTTATCAGAAATTCATCATCATCAAAAAGCTGGAAAACATCCGTCTGTCTGCATTTAATCTATATAGTGTTGCCTGGAATTGGATTACTTAATTTAATATGCTTTTTTGTGGTATTGAAATTCATTTAATATGGCTGTATTACTGGCAAAATGAAACTGTACAGATTTTATTGTTACAATGATTGATATGTTTGAACTGTAGAGTGGTTTTCCTCATCTCTCTTCTCTACAGTACTCGAGGAAAAAGTATTTTCTTTACTTCCTGTTGGAGATAGAAATATCCAGTATTAAGCTATAACTGCTGGCCTCTGTAGTATCCTATTACAAGAGATGAATTGTATCTCTGAGTCTCCTGTCAAGGAAAGGAGCATGCACAGGAAGGGATCCAGGCAACTGTGGAAACAGCAGAGACAAATGGCTAATCTATAGTATCCATACAGTGCGTCATCCCCACTGGAAAACAGGCGGATGTAGTGAGCAGCATGCAGAATGCCACTGGGGAGAAAACACACCAGGAAGATGATAAAAACCAGAGTGCTCACTCTGGTGAACAGTTTCCAGTTGCAGGAACTTTGCTCCAGGTGGTAAATCACTGCGACGTGGGTGTAAATGCAAACCATGAACGGTAGTAAGAAGCCTAGAAAAACTAGGATCAGTTTGTATGGCACCAGCAGCGAATGGGAGGGTTCTTCTAGAGGAAGTACATCGTGGCACGTCGTGATCTCCAGCCTTCCGATGTGGTAGCTCTGCTTCACCAGCAGCTCAGGCACAATAGCTGCTCCATACAGAAGCCACACAACCACACACATCCACACCGCCAGGCTGGTTTTAGCCATCCTTCTGTACAGAAACGGCTTGACCACCGCCAGATAGCGCTTCAGGCTGATGCACGCTATAGTCTGAGCCGAGCAGTAAACATTTCCAAAAAATAAAGCTGTAATAAGCCGACAGGAGATTTCACCAAATATCCAGTTGTTTCCGCTTAGGTGGTAGTGAACTCGCAGAGCAAGAGACAGGATGAGCAGCAGGTCCGACAGGGCCAGGTTCAGGTACAGGACCACTGTGGATAAAGTCTTTGAAGTGAGTCTGACTCTGAGGAACGCCAGAATGTAGGTGTTAGATGGGATTCCCACGAGAATTGTAAGGATGTATGATGAAGGTATGATCCAAGTGCTGATGGTCCCTGTGGTGTATATTGCTGCTGATCCCTCAGGCTCCACATCCAGGTGAGGGTCCATGCTGGAGCTGAAAAGGTCATGCTGCTGGTTTGTGTAGTTCAATTTATCAAAGAATCCCCTCAAACTCTTTGGTGGAGCAGTCGGTCGTTGTCTTCCTTTTCCTATATTGAAAGAAAAAACATATAAATAGTTTTAATTAAATTTTATGAAAACAATCCTGAACTTGAAATTGTTCTTTTACTTCTCATAATTTCATGCCATTAATGGTCTTTATAAATCAGAGATGCCTTAAAATTATGCACATCATTCATACTCCTGACAGGTTTAGTTGTAAAGTTGTTTTTGTTTAAATCTCTCAGAAAATAGTAAACCATGTGAAATAAATAAATATATATATATTTTTATGTTTTATCAAAAAAAAAAAAAAGACAAAAATGATTAGACTGACCACATGCTGTTGAGGTATTTGCTAACCAGCCTTTTGAATGTTTTCACTGTTATTTTGATGATTTAGCTTTGATGAGTCTCTGCTGGTGAGTGTTTGTGATTGTAAGGCCTCTTTGACGTCACCCTAATCTTTAATGTCTTATAGAAATTCTCCACTTGAATGAAATTTGGACTCTGGCTTGCTCTCCAAAGCACGTTGTATCACTTCCAGTAATAAGAAAGATCATTTAATGTGGATTACTTTAAAATAAACTTGCAACAAGTACAAATACTTTTTAATTTAACCCTAATTTGACGTTTTGTGGTTATTTTGTTAGTAAAAGCAAAATGGAATTACTTACCATCGACCCGACTGGTCTGTGCCACCACTAAACATAACAGAAATCCCCTCAGAAGGTTAGCCATAATGCTTTCAGACTGACTTCCCACGCTTCTCAAATCTCCTGTTCTTCTCTTGATGGTCATTCCCTTAAGCAGTTCTCCATTGTGAATTTTGCTCTTCTACATCTCTGCAGCTCAAAAAGTTGAATCGGTCGTTGTTTGTTCTCCAGTTCAGCTCTTCGTTTGTGCGTGCTTATCTGTGTGTGATGTTATGGTCGCTTTTCCTGCTCTGGCCTGAAAACTGAATTCCCTTCTGCCTGTGTCAGGAACTTCCCTCTGACTCACGAAGGGCGAGGAGTGGCTTTGTGCCAGCCTATCAACAACTGAGAACAATAAGCAAATGACAACTTCTTTCAGCATTTCTTTATAAGGTTTTGGTTGTTTTTAAACTTTTCATTTTTTGCCGTTTGTTATTGTTTCTGGAATATAGAATGATTTTTTTTTTTTTTTTGAAAGATTTAAAATTTTCCAATGAAAAGCAGCAACATTTTGAACGGTGAATTTGGATACTTGCTGATCTCTCAGCTTTTGTCTCAGTGTTGAGTTTGTTAAATTCAGACAAACAAACATCATCCATTGGATATTTTGAGGTTTTAGTGCAGTAACTTCCTTTCTCAGGGATCTGTGGTCAAGGAGTAACCTTTGACTCAAACAGGGGACTCTAAAATTAGCCGGAAAGGAAACAGACTCGAAGCTGCGTAAACAAAGTTTGCAGTGCTGGAGATCAGCAAGGAGTCATTGTCTCAATTTTGAGATCCCTTAGTTGATTATCATTTAGTTGCTGTGATGTATATCACTTATGCAGTCAGATATAATCTTTGTTGTGCATTAAAATGCCATACCACAGATGCACTAATCAGAATTTTGTCACTGATTTCTAATCTCTGGTTTGTGTAAAGTTTTGACCTGCCAATACCAACTTTAGCAGATTGCTTTTTAAAAACTATATATATAAAAAAAGTTATTTATATTATTTTACTAGCATACTGGTAGTGAGCTCAAAAATTGTAAAACTGAATAGCTTTCCAGTTGCCTGCTTAAAGGCTTGTACTCTATTGCTCTCTATCTTTCTGAATACACAGCAGAGATGTCTTGACATGTCAGAAAATAGTTTTTAAATGGCTTCTGACATCTCCTCTGACTCAGTTTTAGTGACTGTGTTACTGTCAACACAACTAGTTGGTGCTCAGACGGTCTGTTCACAGAGTGAGAACAAATTTGTATTTTTGAGTTTCCAACCAGCTGATCACCAGTCAAGGACAGTTGAGCTGGAAATTGTCCGATTCTGTTCATGTTAGAAATGCGAAATTTTATTTAGAGTTTTTGAAGTTTTTTTTCGACTTAAAACATTGTATATTTTTAATGAACTTGGTGCAGTTTGAAAACTGAAGTGACCTTCAGCTTTTTCCTTGTAGAGTTCTGGAGATGAATCTGCAGTGCTCTGGTTGGACCAAATCCAAGAAGCTATCCTAACAGCCAATCAGGATGAAGAAGAAGCCCTCACAAGTATGCATCAATAGTTTTGGGTCCCTCATGAACATCTAAACTCATTAATTGTTAGTTAGTTGTTTTCTGTCTGTGTCAATCAGACCTGAGTGTGTCAGTTTGGTTTTGATAAAATAACCAGCATATTTTATTGAGTTTTTGAATCTCTACAGCAGTTAACAGCTTATACTACTGCTTTCAATTTTTCCATAAAATTAAATGTATTATCCTAAACTTTTCTACACCTTTGCTAAAACATTTGTTGTTTCAAACCTTTTGTGTTCAGTACTTGTATTGCTTCACCTTTAACATACCCAGCCCTGCTTCCTGTACTGAATTGGTCCTTATTCAGTTGACATCCTTCCTCAACATCAACCTTGATCTTGTATGTTTCTAGTGGCTGAAGCTGTTGCTCATATTAACAAGACTGTAGAGGAGGGAGATTCCCAGAAGACCTTGCAAGCTCTGCAGAGCCCCAGTGCAGGACTGAGAGCGGTGCATCCTGACTGCGCAGACACTTACCAAGTTGAACTGGCTCAGAGACAAACAGCAAATGCTAGCAAAGGTAAAGAAGCAGACATCATGTAGTAGTAGAAGAAAACACACCAGATAAATTTTATTTTCACCCTCATTCCGTTAAGTTTAACTTAACCTTACAAAAGAGGAGATCTATGCTAAGAAAAATGTAACCGTCAGTTTATTCCATGTTTCCTACTCCCTGCAGTAAGAATGTTCATGTAAAAGAGGCGCAGTTTAAGAAAAAGGTGCCTATATATAGCTAATGTTCCAGGCGAGAGGTGGGGGTCCCCCTGACAGGCTGCCACTCTGTCCACTCACACCTAGGGAGAATTTAGAGACCAGTTTACCTGATATTCATGTTTTTGGACTGAGGGAGGAAGCCGGAGTACCCGAAGCGAACCCACGCATGCACAGGGAGAACATTCAAACTCCATGCAGAAAGACCCTGGGAATCAAACCCAGGACCTTCTTGATGCAAAGCAACAGTACTGCCAACTGCGGCACTGTGCAGCCCTTTCCAGAACTTACTACAAATTTTACTTTGTGCTCTAAGTAGCCTAAGTTTCATTTGGAGACTCTGTTGGGCCATGTTGTTATTATAACATTTATTGTATCACCATGAAAGATGCTGATTGTTGGGTAAAATGATCCAGAAGCAGTGGAAATTTGTGAAATATTGAATTGTCTACTTTGCTCCAGGCAGCAGTGATGGCGTTTGGGTCAAACACAGCATCAAGGACAGATACGACTACTTCTATAATCTGGAGTCTGGGCAGGGCAGCTGGGAAGAGCCGGAAGGATTTGAGCAGAAGGCAGATCAACTCAGCAAAGAGGAGATTCAGGTACAACTCTATGATTTTAGCAACTAATAACAGTTTACACAACCAAGTAAGGATGCTTAATTGTTGTATCCACAAAGATTCAGTACTGAGGTTCATATTGACATCAACATTGGTCTGACTACTTGTGGCACTGACAAAACTTGTTTTCCCCTTTCTGTCAGAGTGTTGTCAACTCTGTGACTGCAGAATATAACCGGGAACAGCTGTGGTTAGCAAATGAATCCTTCGTCACCCAGCTGCAGGCCAGGATCAGAGGTTACCTGGCCAGAAAAAAACATTTGCAGAGAATGGAGTATCTACGCCAACAAGAACCTCATGTAGTTAAAATCCAGGTAATTAAATTTCAGAAGGTAGAGCATGGACTATTTTTACTTTCATCTTTTAATCTAGTGAAGTGTTCATGGACCAGCTGATGACGCTCACATTTCAGCTTATGTGCTGTTCAGTTTGCTGATGGGGGATGATGTAATTAGTGTTACTGTGTAGAGGGCAATACGTCTGCTATGATACAAAACATAGATATACGCTTCAACAATGATGAGTGGTCATCCAAATATCCATCCAGAATTATACAATAAATATACAATAAACCGAAACTGATTCAAGTATACTTGTTGACCATTTCACCCTGAAAAACATTTGACCCATATAGAGTGCATTTCAACCCCTTTCTGATACAGTTGAGTTGCCATCTCAGAAACGTATCAATCCTGATCCATTTTTTTTTTAATCACAGATACATTTTAGATTTATTGCATTTCAAACAGATTTGATAAATTGTGCTGGCTTTTATAGGTTTAAAAAAGACCTATAACATTATGAGTGTTTGTCCCTTTCCAACTTTACCAGCTGATCATGTGATGCTGTTTATTAAATTATTTTTTTTTATGCATCTTTTTCTATTTTTAGGCTTGCTTCAGAGGTTATAGACAGAGGAAAATCTACATAGCCAGGATCAATTTGCTTCAGAAAAGTGTTGCATCTGTGGTCAAGGTAATTTTTACCTTTAATAATGTCTTATTTTTTTATTTTTAAAATACATTTGCAATTAATTATACAATTGCTAAAAAAAAACTATACCAGCAATATATGTATGGCATCAGATATGTGTAACTTAGTAAAAGTGCATTTAAATAAATAATTTTCCAATAAACCTGACAAAATATTCTGCTGTTTTCAGATTCAATCTATTGTGAAAATGTGGAAAGCAAAACGCAAGTATAATCAAAGGCTGCAATTCTTCAGAGACCATGTGAGTAATCATAGTTCACAAATGTGTTTTTGAATTTTCTTACATTTTTTCTTCTGTTAATATCACTCTGCTCTCTGTGTGTATAGGAAAAAGAAATTGTAAAAATCCAGGCTTTCCTAAAGGCAAACAAAGCAAGAGATGACTACAGAACCCTAAGTGAGTCAATATTACATTTATGCTTTTTAATCACAGCTATTTACCACTACAGCTCACCTGTTTTGTGATATTAGAAATGCTTTAGTTTTGTCAAAGTTTTTAGTTAAATTCATATTTTCTTGGTCTAACTAAATAAACGTGAATATAAAAAAATTCCAAGTAGTTCTGGATGATCTTGTAGATACTAAAGTATTTAATATACAGCTATATAAAAGTTATTGAGTAATTGTGAAGCAAAACCCATTCAAGGTTTTTTTTTTTTTTGATGGGGGAGATTCACATGGTAGAATTGGAGGTGAAGCTTTAAGATCTAACATATGGGATCAATTACTCAAATAAATGAAACGATCAAGAATGTTCTAATGTTTTCTTACAGTTGTGTGTGAAAAATTCATAATAGTAGAATCACTAAAAGGAAATTGCGGTTCTTGTTTTTAACATTTTAGCTGGAGCCAGTAATCCTCCGCTGTCAGTGGTCCGAAAGTTTGTCCATTTGTTGGAGCAGAGTCCCCTGGACCTGCAGGAGGAGCAGGAAGTGACGCAGCTCAGGGAAGAAGTCGTCACAAAAATCCGCTCTAACCAACAGATGGAGAAAGACTTGAATCTGATGGACATTAAGATCGGACTGCTGGTGAAGAACAGGATCACCTTGCAGGTTGAGAACCTGAAATTGTTTGGATAATTCGACTGATGTACTGGAAGTTCAACATGTATTAATTTAATATATTTATTGTTAAGGATGTGGTTTCACATAATAAGAAAATGAAGAACAAGAAAAATAAAACAAGCAAAGATGTCGCTGGAGATGGACTTGGGATCAAAGGTCTCAATAAAGGCAAAAGAAAGAAACTAGAAGCCTACCAACATCTCTTTTATCTGCTGCAGGTCTGATGGCTCTGCAGTAAATCACAAATGGATTTGAATTATGCAGTGGCAAAAAAGCTAAACTTTTCTGTATTCAAACAAACTAAATTATCGTTTTTAATCCACCACTTTGTTTCAGACGATTCCCTCCTACCTGGCTAAACTGATCTTTCAGATGCCTCAAAACAAATCGACAAAATTCATGGACACAGTGATCTTCACTTTGTATAACTATGCTTCCAACCAAAGAGAGGAGTACCTGCTGCTCAAGCTCTTCAAGACTGCACTGGAAGAAGAGATCAAGTGAGAACTTTAACTCTGGCCTAGAGGGCATAATCTCATATTTGCAGCAGCTAATGATCCTCATTTATTGAATGTGTGTACTAAAGAAAAAATGGGTAAATGCTCACCTTCACTCTTATTTTGGAATACATCTTATCTTGTGTACAGTACTGTAAAACTCCACAGCAGGACTTTGATTTGATACTCAATATACATCACTGTGGAAATGCAGTCGGTGTGTAACAAAGAATATGCAGCGTAAATAAATACTAAAATTGTATACTTACTTGAACGGAGAGTGATTTTAGAAAAACAATCTGAGATGGTAAATCACTCAATAGTCGTAACTTGGGAGGGAACCGTTTACCGGATGCACTATGTTGCACTGGACAGTCGGGTCCAATTTGATGCTGTGCAACATGTTGGACTGATGTGAGTCAGAAGAAAGTAGCCTCTTACTTAGCATTTCTAAAGTGTGACTATTGAATAGTTGTATATTAACACTATTAGGCAACATCTGCAGAGACTTTGTGTGAAAATCTACATCATACATAACATCTATCATTTATTGGAGTCACAAAATTTGTGGGTTGGGTGCATGAAACTATTTGAACAAGTATTATCAACATCCATTTTTTCATACCTTGTGATTAGCCACTCAATTCACACAATTCCTCAATAAATAGTTTTTTAAATTCTTGTTACTGAAGCACAATTTCTATCATGGGTCTTTTTTTTTGTTTGTCTCAGTTCTAAGGTGGATCAGATCCAGGACATAGTGACAGGAAATCCTACCGTCATTAAGATGGTGGTGAGCTTCAACAGAGGGGCACGAGGCCACAACACCCTCAGGCAGCTGCTGGCTCCAGTCGTCAAAGAAATTATTGATGACAAGACTTTAGGAATCAACACCAATCCTGTGGATGTGTACAAAGCCTGGGTCAACCAGCTGGAGACGGTGACCGGAGAGGTTAGGTAGGAGCAAAGACAACGAGTCAAAATGCTGAGCTTTGATTGGGTGTAATTTGGTTTCTGACTTTGTTTCTTCTTTGAATATATAAAATTTTCTATTTATGCTTATCAGGCAACCATTGTTTTTAGCCAACTAGGTTCTAAAAAACAAAAAGAAACATTATTAATGCTCAAACAGTTCATAAGCCTGCTATTCATTTCTCCCCTTTAGCAAGCTCCCATATGATGTGACTCCTGAGCAGGCCATGTCCCATGAGGAGGTGTGCAACAGGCTGCAGGCCTCCAGTGTGGCTCTGCGGGCAGCAACAGATAAGATGTTGAACTCCATTGTGTCCTCGCTGGATAATATCCCGTAAGTTTCAAGACCTGGTAACCATAACTGTCATCTTTTAACCTTTTTTGTGTGAAAAATGTGCATGTTTGTGACTGTGAATCTGCATTATCTGCTGCTGTATGTGTCTGTCTTTATGAGTTAATTTTATTCCTGCTTTTATAGCCTCTTATCTTCCTTTTGTTCAGAAGGCTCTGCTTTTTGCCAGGTCAAATTTGACTTGTTAAATAAAGTTAAAATAAAAATAAACACAATTTTCCTTCTTTTCCATTTAGTTTGACAAAATCTCATCTTGCACAGCATATGACATTCTTTCTTAGCTTTTGTTTTTATTATGACACATTTTTTTTAGAATTGCAAATATTTTTGCACTTGTTGCTAGGGTCTGACCAACCTTTAAGAGAAATTTTTGGGGAGCAAGGAACTCTGCATTGTGTCTCTCTAAACTTTACCACTAGGTGGTGCTGTTTCACTAATGGAAAATTAGAAGGAGAAAACGCTAAAACCCTTCTCATACTTGACCTAATTGTAGTTTTAATGGGCCATACGCCGCCTCAGTTTCCCTCTTGCTGGGCTTGTTTTACCATTTGCCTTGTTGCATGTAACTGCATGTTGTTTTTTGTTTGATGTCCCACCAATGCTTTTTTTGTTTTGCATGCAGTTATGGCATGAGATACATAGCAAAGGTTTTGAAGAACAGCCTCCATGAAAAGTTTCCAGAAGCCTCAGAAGATGAGCTGCTGAAGGTAGAAGCATTAAAATGTTGCAATCAAATCACAGAAAAACGGTGTTGATGCTTGATTTGTGACCTCTTTTCTGCATTAGATTGTGGGAAACCTGCTCTACTACCGCTACATGAACCCAGCTATCGTGGCACCGGATGGCTTTGACATCATTGACATGTCAGCAGGAGGCCAGCTTCACGTCGACCAGCGACGCAACTTGGGATCCGTTGCAAAGATGCTGCAGCATGCTGCTGCAAACAAGCTATTTGAGGGCGAGAATGAACATATGACGCCAATGAACAACTACATCTCTCAGACGTATGAGAAGTTTCGGTAAGGCGGATTAGATGAATGTGCCTGACCTTGCTGTACTGGGAGAAATTTGTATGACTTTATGGCCATATTCCAAAAAATCCTGTTAGAGGAAAAACAGAAGTTGCAAAAAAGAAGCGACCTTCCTATAAAAAAAGGTCAGGAATAATAATAATAATAAAAAAACAATGCGACACAGTGGAAGCAGAGGTAACCCTGGCAACAGAAATAGCTATGTGCTGCATCATCAGATTTTAGGCAGTAATCTATCAACATTAACTTCACTTCCAGATGGGAAAGAGAACAATTGTGTGTGTGTGTGTTACAATCTGCCCCACTTTGTAAAAGTAACTGACTCATCTTTACTGGAAATCCACTTTCAACTCAGTTTTCTGGGAATCTTTCAGTTTGAACTATTCACCCTGTCTGGCAAAGAGATTATCAGATGTTTTGTTGCTGGTTGTATTTTCTCATTCTTGTGTAATGCTGTTTACTTTCACTCTACAATATGTTGGTCTCTGAGGCAGCCTAACTATTGAACCTCTCCATCAGGGTATTTTTCCAGGCTGCATGCGATGTTCCTGAACCAGAGGAGAAGTTTAATGTTGACGAATATTCAGACATGGTGACTCTGAGCAAACCAGTCATCTACATCTCAATAGAGGAAATCATCAACACTCATTCGGTAAACCCTGACAAAACACACTGATTCTTCAAAAAAAAATCAAAAATTCCTGCAAAAAAATCTAAGTAACTTTTAAATTGCACTTTGCACTTTAAACTTCAGTGTTCAGTTTTGAAAGGCTTAATGCAGAATCAACACAGAGTTGTTCTGAAGACATTATTTAATCTTTTACTACTCGTTCTGACTTCTTCTCACTGCATCAATTCTTTGCTTCCTTTGTTATATTTTCTCAAGTTTTACTTCGAAAACAATTAATGGTGAAAAATTTGGGATAAAGCTAGCTGTGTCTTTGTCATAAGATTTGCTCTACACAGGACTAAATTGAGATAATTGTTAAAACTGATGTTTTCACATTAGGACAACTTAATAAAATATTAATTCACTATAATATTTAGGGAACAAATAAATTTGAGTGGAAACATGTATATCCATTTCTTTAACATTCATTGCTCAACTATTGAAATATTAAGTAGTTTACCTCCATGCTGTGATCTTGATTTTTGAATTCCAGCAACCTTGGGAGCTCTTTGTTTATTTCCCTGATACTTTTTTTACTTTATGGTTTCTCTGTTGTTTAAGTAGCTAACTGCAGGCATGTAGAAAAGACACATATCTGTTTTTACACAGCTGCTTTTGGAACACCTGGAGGCCATCTCTCCAGACCAAAACGACTTGCTGCATGAGCTGCTGCAGGACCTGGGAGATGTGCCTGATGTAGAGACTTTGCTTGGTATTGTAACAATTTATGATTTCATTTAAACATAGTGTGTCCACATTTTTCCTAGTTTCACCAACATGCTGCTTTATTTTCAGGTGAAGGCGCCATAGACCCAGATGACTCAAACAGAGAAGCGGCTCTGAGTCAACTGGCAAAGACTGAGATTTCTCTAACATTAACCAGCAAGTTTGAGTTGCCAGAGGGAGACGACAAAGACTTGAAGACTCTCATGACAAAGTAAATTTCTGGTTGGAATTCTGCTAGAAAAACTGAGCATAATAATTTTTCAAGTATGTTGTACTTAAAATTACTTCATTCTGAGGCTTCAGACTTGGGACGCTGCTGTGTTTATAGAACCGTTGCCTTGAATCAAACATAGTCAGCACTACTCTGTTAATATTCTGTGATCCGCTGACTGCATTAGTACAGTTAGTGCGTCTTTGTGGTCGTCACTCAGTCACATATCTTTGTTGTCTTTCCTGCTCCTCTATCATGTCCTGTCACAGAGGAAGGAGTAACAAGGTTAGGACTATCTACCCTGTAAACCTGCATCCGTTTGGACTGCTTTCTGAAAAATCCACTGCAGTACTGCTCTTTTTCTTGTTTGCTCAGCAGTATTTTAATTTTTCTTTCACTAACTGAATGCACATGCCTTTTAAAAAACAAAAAAGGGCTATCTTACCATGTAGAATGCAAAACAAAGTATTAATTTTAACAAAGTAGCAAATTGTCATCAGCCTTGACTTTGTTTAGCTTTAACTAAAATACAATCAACAAAAAGTAAAGTAATAAAGCTAAACATCTTGCAGAGCAATGGACTAAGTGTAACTGTGATATCACTCCAATAACACTTCAAATATGAAGTAGTTTAATTAAGCAAGGCTGATCTGAGTACTTAATTAAACTACAACAACCAAGAAAAGCCCAGACCAAAAAGATAAAACATACACAAACATGTTTTGAACAAAATACTAAAAAATAAATTTATAAAGATCAGGTCAAAGCCAAAAGAATAAAAGTGAGATTTAATACGGTTCTTGTCTGACATACAATGATTGATCCTCAGTTTTAGTTTTAAATCACATTTTAAATCATTACGAAGACCATAACTTCAGTCTTGTTCTAATTCAAACTAGCATTTTGTTCAATCTAAAGTTGCTTGTTCTTATTTTTGTTTCTCAGGACAAAAAAGCTGATAGTTGATGTGGTTCGGATTCAGCATGGAGAGACGTTACCAGAAATACTTGAGACCCCAGTAACTGCACCACAGGTCATATGTTCTCCTATCTAAACTCCAAACACGAACTATTGTTCACCAAAAGGAAACACTTTATGTAGTTTTCAGTATTCATGCTCTCTTTCAGCGTAGTGTGATAACTTTTTACAACTTCTGTTTCTGAAGGAGTCAGAGCATATGAAGATTGTCCAGCGCAGAGCGGACCAGGATGCTCAGACACCAGAGGGACTGAGAAGCAGTCCAGCCGTGTTGGAGGACAGTCAGCTGCCTCTCGAGCAGAAGAAGAGGAAAATCTTGAGGAATCTTCGTAATCTTGAGCAGGCTGGACTCGTCACCGCCAGTAACAAATACCAAGACCTTATAAACGACATAGCGAAGGTTTAAAAACACTTAATCCTTCTTTTTTGTCTGAAAATACCGGCTTTGTGTTCTTCCAATAACTGTGTTCAGTATCAGAATCTAAGTGGAGTCTAAATCTCTGATCGACAGGACATTCGCTACCAGAGACGCTACAGACAAAGGAGAAAGGCAGAGCTTACGAAGCTTCAGCAGACGTTGACGGCGCTCAACTCAAAAACTGACTTCTTCCAGGAGCAGATGAACTATTTTGACACCTACATCAAGACCTGCCTGGATAATCTCAACCGGAAGTGAGTGTGGATTTCCAAAATGAAAACCTTTTTATTTTTTTTTTGTTTTGCTGAACTGTTATATTTATGGCTGTTCTGTCTTCAGGAATACACGCAGATCCATAAAACTGGACAGCAAAGGGGAAGAAAAGGGCAGCAAGAAGTGGAAGCCACAATCTCTGAAGTACACGGCGGCCAAACTGCATGAGAAGGGAGTCATCCTGGAGATTGAAGGCCTTCAGACAAACCAGTAAGTTACCTTCTTATGATGACATAATCAAATCTGTAGTGCTTTGCAAAAGTATTCATACAGCTAGATTTTGTCATGTTACAACTGCAAACCTTATTGTATTAAATTGGGTTTGGTTTTATGCCATAACACAACACAAAGTAGTGCAAATTTATGAAAATGATTCTTGCTTTTTATCATTTTTATAAATGACAAATCAAAGTGTGGTCACCATGAGTCTGTGCAACATAGAAATGAACCACCTTTCATTGCTATCATGTGAATTTCCATCAAACTACATTGACGTTTTTGTTTTGAAGTGACAATTTGTGAACAAGTTTGTGAATGTGCAATATGTTAAAATGCATTGCCTTTTAAAATTGAGCAAAAACATGCTGTATTACATCTAAGAACAGGTCTGCCTGTGCATGTGGATTGAGAAAACACTTCAGCTTTTTTTGGTAAATAGATGTAGTATAATCATTTAAAACTGAAAGTTAGGTCTTTATAAGTGCAGTCGAACCTTGAACTACGTTCATTCTTTTCCCTGAACCAAAGGCAAAGGTGTGAAATTGAATTAAAATGATAGTTATTTTCCTTGTCGGCTCTTTTTCTCATTTCGAGGAAAGAAGGTTTTTACGATAACCTTTCCCACCTTTTATTCTCACTGCAAAATCAGTGTTTATTCAGGCGTCATCAGAAAGGAAATGGAGGGCAATTACGTATCTACTGTCAAAATCTTAAATGATCTTTACAATTTAGAACAGATAAAACATATACACATCAGAGCTATGTTTTATGTTTCTATTAAAATTTGAGATTTTGCCATCAAACATGTTTTCCTCCGATCATTTTCTGAGTTTTCATATTTATTGTCCTTCTCTCCTCCAAAGGTTCAAAAATGTCATGTTTGACATTTCCCCCACGGAAGAAGTTGGAGATTTTGAGGTGAAGGCCAAATTTATGGGGGTTGAAATGGAAAAAGTCCAGCTTC